>CM066240.1:19686818-20909485 GCA_033675125.1 Athetis lepigone
TAACAACTGCACTAATTGCATAGGTTATTAGGATAATGTATACAAACCTATATTTAGTTAAATCAAAGTTACCAATATTAGCTCATAATTAGCAATGGCGTACAGATAACAATGTACGTGTTAATTAATGCATTCAGTTTAACTGTGATTCTCATTAGTAGTAATAATAGTCTGTATTTTGATGAAAATCGTGCATCTATTATAACTACGCAGACGAGAGACCATGGCGGACAAAAAGTCCGCGGTGCGCATTTATTAGTACTGCAATAAGATTTCACTTAGTCCGTGCAATATCACACCTTGCCTGGCGGACTGCAAGCGGACAAAAGCAACCTAATGGTAAAATGTAATAATAAGAGCGCACTCGATATTTTTTCCCTCGTCTGTGCAGGCCTTTATAGCCAAACATTTTTGTTTCTGCCTGTGATTTTAATGTTTTATAGCTATGTTTAATTTTAATTTGGCCTGAGGAGCCTGATTGTTCTGTCAAATATCCTATAAACTTTAAAATACATTTAATTCAATATGTAGTGCATGATGTGCTTACCTGTAAGAGATTGATACACCTTACACGATATGATTAATTGTAACCCATAATTGTCTTAGAGTACTCAATTGTTGGTAAGCCAAATAAATAAATAAATAAACATTGAAACGCAATCGTAGAGGTTTTTCAAACTTAGGGTCTGCCATAAAGTCTCGGTTAAAGTTAAAAACTAATAGCGTTTTTCTACCTTTCACTAATGAGTTTTTGTCTGTCTTAATCCTAGTGATTATTTTGGACAGTCTGAAGCCGAAACTAAATACAATTAAATCGGGGTTCGACCAACTGATTCGCCAACGATAGAAGAGAGTCTACCGGCTACAGAGATATTAGATATTTTCTTATTTTCCCTCAAATTATTTGAATTTAACGCACTTCTCGTCACCCATAAGAACAAGAGCAGTAATTTTGTTGTAATTAAAAGTATGAAAAATTAATAACCTTATCATGTGTGCCCGGCGGCAGATTTAGCACCACCACAACTCATGCCTAGGATATGGAAATTTTCCACCATCTAACCTCTACATATCTTTCGCCTCACGTTGTAAAACAATAAGTGAACGAACCCATTACTATATATCTTTTCAACCGACGGATATAAACAAGATAATATCTCTATCAATTCGCGTTTTTAGGGAGTCTTCCAAAAGGATTCCTCTCAATAATAACATTAGAAGTAATGGCTTGACACTGATAGTCTGACACGGCTGTTTCATCGAGGTACAATCTTTCGTAGCATTTGCCTGTCAGCATTTCTATATTTCTATTCATGTTTTTAGGGTCCCGATACCATTTGATGGATAAATTGGGGCTGCTAAAAGGGGCTGAAACATAATAAAAAAAAATATCCTGTGCGGCAGTACTTTATTACAAAGAACACACGGGTATCACTGTATACCAAAGTAACTTTTTTTAAAACCACGTCTTGGTTTTTTTTAATAGATATAGTGAGTCAAGAGGAAGATTTATATGTGTAATACGTGTATATTATAGTAGAGAAAAGTCGGTATTTTGTAAGATTTGTAACACCCTGAGAGGCTGAGGCGGATCGCTGGTAACGTACAAAATGTATGTAATAAACTAAAAGCATGATAAATAAACGTTACTAAGCACTGACTTGGGCTTAGCACTATACCTGTCACTGTTACACAAGTGCCTAACGTCAAGTGTACGATAGAAACGGAACATGGCTAAGCCAAAGTCAGTGCCTTACTATTTATCTTGCCATTAATGTTGATTGTGTTGTCAAACAATATCCATTCATACTGCTATTAAGAATTCGCTTAACTTCAGTTACTATAACAATAATACCTAATTATTATGTCAACATCGGAATATCACTAGGTTCACAGTCTGTGGCCTCTCCGTTTCAAAGCACCCGAGTGTCGCCGGAAAATCTAAAAGTTTAATAAGGCGGGAAATTATTTATACAGTAGGCACATTTCCAATTTCAGTTACACTTGGTTTTGCTGAACTATCGTCTGACAACGGAAATTCGGAAATGGAGTAAAGAGGGTCATTGGAAAATAGGTTTGTCGTGCTTCGATAGTTATTAGCTGGGAGGGATTGATAGTACAGTTAGTTATTTTATGCGTTCCTTTTCCTCACATTTTCAGACAGTCTGCAGCTCATTTGAAACTCTCTTTAGTAAAAGCGTTTGTGTTTTTACGCCTAGATCGCTGTATGTGTTCATATTTGTCCATGAATGTCCTTATGTCATACCCTTAACTTATGCGGCTTTTTAACTGATTTAAATGGGAAGAGGATATATGTTCGTCCATATACAGTACCTATATTTTTGCATAATCAACGATGTTTTAGTCAGATTTTAAATGGCGGTGAAAGTAAAAAATCAGTGATCGGAATTCGGGTGCTATGACAATATGCCCTGAATTTTTAAGTAAATGGTATTTTTTTATTGTGTAAAATATTACTTTCATTAAAAAAGATATATAATCCCCAAAAATCATTCAGAATACTAATCCCGGGTTTTGTTCAAAATTTTTCGTCGGGAATTTCAGGTCATATCCATATTTCTGATAGTAATTGCACCCAAATTCAAATCACAGACTTATATTCAAGTCAACAATAGTGAAGGTAATAATAAATCCTTAGAATAATAACGATCCCTACACTACTTAACAACGAGACAACAGATAAATAAGTTATCGTCCATTTTATTCACCTTCCTCGTCTTCCAAGTAAGTAAGCAAGTAATCAAATCAGTACAGATATTAATTCAGCCATTCCCTCAGGGAACCAGGGAGTTTCGTTGACCTCGCTAAGGGTTGTCCCCCCATTAGAAGGTGATTAGGGTCACTCGGGCCTGGTTGAGGGTTGAACGCAAATCTGCCGGAACGGTAATACGATGACTTGGTTGTTTGTGCGGTGTAATGATTTCATATAAAACTAGGAGGGAAGGGTTTTTACTGTGCAGGCACGGATTTGGGGTGGTCAGGGTGGGATTTTAGACGAAAGATAAAATAAGTAAGAAGTTCTTAATTCGTAAGTTCTTAGTTCGTTGCGAAAGCGATGTTTGAACTCAGAACTAGTACTAAGCATAACATTTTGCCATTAATATATTTTGTGGAGGTCTGATAGGCAGTCGTTTTACCTAAATCTCTGGTATCCAGTAATCAGCTGAATGCTGTAAGGCTCGAAGCCGACCCCAACGTAGTTGGGGAAGCAACCGAAGGAACATGGGCAACCAAAGGAACATGAGTGGGTTTTAGTCAGTAAAAGTCTGATACTGCTCCCGCCGCACCCAGGACGGGAGCAGTAATTTGATGATTTCCCACTCCCCAAAAAAAAATAGTGAAAAGGCTATTAAGGATCACCTTAATAGCCTTTTCACTTTTTTTTTGGGGAGTAAAAATAAAGAAATTAAAAAATGTTATCATCATCAGATGATGACATTTTTTCATTTCTTTATTTAAAAAATAAAATAAAGAAATTAAAAAATGTTATCATCATCAGATGATGACATTTTTTCATTTCTTTATTTAAAAAATAAAATAAAGAAATTAAAAAATGTTATCATCATCAGATGATGACATTTTTTCATTTCTTTATTTAAAAAATAAAATAAAGAAATTAAAAAATGTTATCATCATCAGATGATGACATTTTTTCATTTCTTTATTTTTATTTCCTACATCATGGTTACGTTTACAAACATCTCACAAACACATTTGTCACACAACACTTTAAGAACCGAAGATAAATATGCGTTGAGTAAGGGCTTCGGCTTATCTGTACCACTGCTATCAACTATGACAAATTAATAGAGAATAGCTAAGTCAAAGCACGCGCAAAGTTATGTTTATTTTTCTCGCCCTTAAGGAGGCCATACACGCTAGGGTTTGCATGATGGTTATAACTCTGCATGCAAAACCGACAAGCATAACCGAGTTTCATACTACACATACACGTTAAGTTTTGCATGCACCGTCTTGCCATGAACTCTTTAGTTGACTGACCACCTAGTACGTGACGGGGTATGTAGGACGCCAATACCAAACTATTATGGACGACGACGATGTGTTAGCTGTACTTGGCCTTACACTTGTTCTGCAGAACAGAAAAAGAAAAAGAGTTCGCACTGAATGAAGTTCCAACTGCGATAGATACAATTGCATGCACTTGCACGCATTATCATGACACTCATTACATTCATTAATTAACCTCATATGACCCTCGTTCACCTCACATGGCACTCATTCACCTCACATGTCAATCATTCACCTCACATAAAAACTGCGAACTGTGCAGGCAAGCTCGCCGGACGCCACACACGCTCGGTTATGCTCGCGCGCAAACATAACCGAGCGGCATAAAATATCAATTTTGATATTTGCTCGGTTGCATGTACATGCACCGATAACTGTACAGTTTAATCACATACACGCTAGGGCTTGCCTGTCGGTTATGCATGCACGGCTAAAACCATCATGCAAAACCTAGCGTGTATGGCCTCCATTGGTTACATAAAATCTTTCGTCTCTATAAAAAACAGTTTACCAAAAACCTAAGTATAGTTTTACCCGTGTTTTCGCCACAAACAATACGTAAAGTAATTCCAAACGCGGCATGACAAACAGCTGACGCGTACATCAACTCGGTAACAAAATGGCTGCGTGTAACGTTCAGAATATTCGCAATAAAGTTGGCAACACCGTCACAAGATGGATTGGACTTGATTCTACTTTGATACTGTTTGTTTCAACGTTTGTTTTCGTTATTGAAGTTTTTCGTATCAATATGTGGGGAGCGTCTGGAGCTTTAGAAATAGTTTGTTGTTGCGACGATTCAAAAGACATTTTTTTTCTTTTGTTAGGTGTGAAACTCGTTTCAGTTCGCGCTGCAATATACTTAATAGCTTAATACGAGTAGCCTATAGTACATACTAAATAGCACAAAGCTCAACAATATCGTTTACTATGCATAACATTTATTAAACCTTTGAACACACGTGATTCGAGACACAATAGAAAGACAATAGCAGCGCGACAGCCGGCTGTCGCTTGGTCGTCGAAAGGATAAGAACACGTTCAAACTTTGCTGTACTGTATATCATAGGCTTACTATAAAAATTGTTTGTTATTTTGGTACGCACAAATGTCGTGATAACATAAAGAGCTATTTTGTCTGTTTGGATTTCTAGCGCAGAAACCGCTATGCGTTTTCGTATTCATATCCGTCAATCGAGTTAGAACGACACCGATTTTAAAGTCGCTCGATCGAAGTGTCGTTGATGCGTATTCAGCTAATTAAATCGTCATTCAATCGTTGACGGATGTAAATACGAAAATGGTCTTAACGACTTAGTCGCTACGATATCGCTACGGTTTTGATTACGTGAATTGGGCTACAGCAGTGATGTTAAGATGGCAAGTACCAACGTATTTTTTTCAATTTAACTACTAACTAAGTTTATCTTGGACATCACTGGCATCGGTTTAATTAATTGATCGTCGTGAGGAAACTTCGAATAATTAATTTAAGTTTGAATTTCCGAAATAGTAAGTAAATCCGCCTTTAGCAAGAGTAGTTATGAAGCATGCTTCCTAACTTTTCTATACTTAGGATATTATGTTTAAGGTAACCAGTAGTAGTCGATTGATGCCAAAGAGCCTAAAGACAAAGTTAAATAATTCTTCGAAAACACGTGATTCGAGGTACAATAGAAGACAACTACAGCCCGACAGCCGGTTGTCGCTTGGTCGTTGAAAGGTATTAAATCTCATGTCAAACCAAAACTGCTTAGCGATAGAAATATACTTTTCCTTAAACATCTTCAATAGGGCAAAGGTTAAATCTAATCGTCTACATAAATTCCTTAGTAAAAGAGGAAACCATACAATACAAAACAGCTTAAGCAAACAAAATTCAACTTACAAAACTCCCTGATATTCAGCAAAGCCTCAGAAAATCTCCAAAATTAATATCACGTTTCACGGCACGGGTACCTTACAAAAATTCAAATAGCGCAAGTGAGAAACATCTCGAGAGAGAAGAGCACTTAGCTTGAAGGTTATAGGGTCCACTTTCCATCGTCGTTAGCCCTGAGTGGGCAAGGTCGAGTTTGTGGGGTGTGAGGACTGTCTAAAGACCTCTTCTGAGAACCGTGGACTTTATAATGACCTGGTGTTTATATGAACTGTTCTTACTGACCTTCTTGAGGTCTTTAGGAATGTGTGTCACTGAATATGAGTCACTAGCTTACAATGCGGTTTTATCCGTGTTAGATTTTTCGGTTACTGCTTCGCTTTCGCTCCCGTGGGTCTTAGCATGTTGTTAGGTAGCCTATTAGCTATTACTGTAAACTACTAAATTCGTTCATGCGTGAAGGAGCACTTATTAATATAAAAGTTACACAATCCATTGTGCATAATTTTTATAAGGTTCTGTTATTCTGTATCCTCCATTGAAAAGGAAGGATCCTCCAACCAGACGGTTGCTGTGACTGGTGGCTTACTTCGCGGCGATGGTATATGCTAATGTAGCCACAAACCTCTTTCTTTCCAATGTTTTAATTGGAAATGATGCCTTGTTGTTTTGTGTACCTATTATTTTACTTAAAGAAAATCATTATTCATTTAAAAAAAAAAACAAAACTGCATTCTTAGATTTTTGAAAATGTGTCAAATCCCCAAACGAACGACAACTAGCTTAAAATGTAAAAAAAACTTAATTCAAATTAAATCTGCGTAAACATTAATGTTTTTCGACTGATTGACAAACGGATCTTAATAAACTTAACAGTTTGTCGGCAGATTGACAAATAAAGGTCACGTTTGTCACCTTTTGGGTACGGGACCCTAAAAACTTTCTCCTGAAGATGTTTTCGAATAAAGACGAAAAGTTTGGAGGAAAGCGAACATATTTATTTTGTCAGTCGTGTAATAAATAATGCCGTCTGGGCCTTTATGGCGTCTCCGCTCTTCGCTTCCTGGAGGATTTTTCTCTTTTATTTATATTGTTCAGAAGGTACGGTAGTTCCTTTATTTGTGTTATTTATTTGTCTTTTGGATAAGGTGGCTATCTGTCAGGAGAAGTTTAATTGTGTTTTTATACTATCCACTAGCTTTCGCCCGCGTGAATGTCGATACTTCTATGCCCTATTTTACCGCTTTAGAATTGGAATTTCCAAAAATCCTTTCTTAGTTGTTACCTACTCTTCACAAAGAACACATCCTCCAAGTTTCATGTCTCTAGAACCAGCGGTTTAGGCTGTGCGTAAAAATATCAACAGTCAGTCTATCAGTCAGTTAGTTTACTATCTACACTAATATTATAAAGAAGAAAACTTTGTATGTTTGTTTGTTTGATAATAATGAATAGACTCAAAAACTACTGGACCGATTTTAAAAATTCTTTCACCATTCGAAAGCTACATAGTTAACGAGTAACATAGGCTATATAATATCACGCTAGGTCCCACGGGAGCAAAGCACTAATCAAAAACTATAATCAAAACCTAACGTAATGCGGGTGAAACCGTTTTATATAAAATAAATAGGTTATAGAAAAACTTACACAAACAGAACTCGTGTGTTAGTCCGATTCGCACAGGCTTCGCTTTGCCTGCTTTTTTTTACCTACAAATCTTTGTAGACCGATCAGTCAACAACATTAGTACCTAATACAATCTAGTAACCCAACTTACATAAGCACTAGGTACTATTCAGACAATCTAGCTCACCACCACACTCCCCGCGACATAATAACGATTCCCTCGAACAGATAATTTTATTTTATTTTTTTTTTTATTTATTTATTGCCAATTCATACTAACAGCTAACACCACACATATAAATTATAGGCACATAAAGATAAAAAATATTGAGACGAAATAATAATAAAATAAAAATAATAATCAAAAATAAACTTAAATTACAGTAGGAATAACAATGTCAAAAAAATAATAAAAATCAAGTAAAAAATTAAATGTCAGAAAAAAATGTAAAAATAATAATAATATAATAATAATAATTAAATGTTACAAGAAATTACAATAAAAAGAATAATAATTTTGTACAATAATAATCAAATATAATTATGCAAAATTAAAACTTATACTAGTACCTACCTAATATGTCACAATCTGTCATTGACCTTAAGATATTGTGCTATGAGTAGTAATGGACTCAAGGTAACGAGTTGCAGCGTTGAGAAGTTCAGTTTCAGCACTTGCGAAGATGTCAATGGTTGCGTGGGACAGTAAGATATTGTTAATATGGGTAAGAGCTAGATACACTGGACTGGTTCTGCAGGCTGTGGTACAAGCCCGTGGTATGGAAAATAGAGGACGTTGACGGGGACGTAGTGTATGCCTGATCGGGGGAGGAATGACAAAGGAAATGTACTCAAGCAACGAAGAGTTAAAATGGGAACCACGAATTAGGCGGATGACATACTTAACCAGAAATAAGTTTCTTCTTACCTCTAAGCTGTTGTAAGAGACCATACCAAGCACAAATGGTGTTGGGTACATATATGGGTAATAACCGTATAATTTTAGATAGAGGTAGCGGATAAAAGACTTCTGCACTCGTTCAATACCCAGCGTGTAGCATTTTTCATGTGGGTTCCAAATTGCACAATTAGTTTCAAGCAAACTACGAATGTAAGAATTGTACAATATGGTTATGGCTTGTCGATTGTGGAAAATTTTTGCCTGGCGCAACACAAAACCCAAATTCTTGCGAGATTTGTTACAGGTTTGTATGATGTGCTGGTTAAAGGAAAGGTGTGGATCAAAAGTAGTACCTAGATCGCGTACGGCTGAAACACGTTGCAAGGGCTCATTATTCAGAGTGTAGGTGTTGTGTATGGGATGTGCGGCCTTCGAATATGTCATAACTGCACATTTACTGCCATTAAGAGCAAGATTGTTTTTTAAGCTCCACTCGTGAATATGGTCAATGTCTAGCTGGAGTGTGTGTGTGTCACTAGGGTCACCTATCGGAAGAGCCACTTTGACGTCATCAGCGTACATCAACACTGTTGAGTGTTCTACATGTGCAGGTAGGTCATTCACTACAATTAAGAAGAGCAAAGGCCCGAGGTTTGTTCCCTGTCCGATGCCGGAAGTAACAAAGTATGGCTCTGAGTCGGCACCTTCAAATGTGACATATTGCTTTCGACCATGCAGGTAGTTGGCAAATAATCTTAGCAATGACACAGAGAAACCAGCCAAAGCCAGTTTCCCTAATAGTACGTCATTGTCTACACGGTCAAAAGCCTTCTGAAAATCGAAGTAGGCCACATCGATTTGTTTTTTGTCATTCATATTATTAGCGAGAAGTGTGGTAATGTTAAGGAGGTTAGATGTAGTTGAGCGACTAGGAAGAAATCCGTGTTGCTCTTCTGCAAACCACCGATGTAATTGCTTGAATATTTTCTTGTACAGTACCGATTCAAATACCTTGCCAAATATGGACAAAACAGCAATCGGCCTATAGTTTATTATATCACTTTTTGGACCGGCTTTATGTACCGGCAGTACTTTAGAAGTTTTCCACTCCGTTGGATATGTGTCTGTTTTAATTGACAGATTAAAAATAAATTGAAGGGGCATTTTGAAAATATCGCAACCGTCCTTTACTAAATATTGTGGTATTCCATCCGGCCCTTGCGTCGATTTTGGGGAAAGTCGAGCCATAACCCCACGAACTTCCGATTCGTGGATGTAGTCTATGTCCACCAGCTGGGGCATGATTTTAGGGGAGGAATTTGCAACATCTATAGCACGCTTAGGGCTCAATGATGGCAGTCTAGCCAAGAAAACGCTACTAAAATATTTGGAAAACGAATCTGCCACCTGGGCTGAAGACATGTCACCAAAGGTCGCCTGCTCGTTATTCCCTCTGTTGCTTTTCACAAAGTTCCAGAAAGTTTTTGGGTCGCGTTTGATGTCAGATTCAATACGTGTAGTGTAGGTGGCAAAATCTAATTCAGTACTCCTTTTTAATATGCGTCTATAATAGGTAAAGAATGCATAGTATAATTGGTTACCATTATTCTGTTTGTAAAGCTTGTGATAATAATTTTTTAGATTATTTAATTTAATTGTATCAGGTGTAAACCATTTAGGATAAGTTTGCTGTAAAGTTTTAGCCTTTCTTAAAGGGACAGTACGACAAATGATGTCATTAATTAGGTCATAAAAAGTGCTAACAGCAGTGTTGACATCACTGCATGAGTACACTAGCTCCCAGTCTATCTCAGCCAGTTCTGAGTACAACCGTAAGAAGTCTGCTTTACGGAAATTACGCTTTAGGGTCGTATTTGAGTTCACAGAGTACCCGGCACTATTCTTGCACAAACTGGTATATGGTGTGGTAATAGCAATAGATATATCTAGCGGTTTGTGATGTATTTCGGACGAAACAAGTCCGGGACATGCTGAAACTGAAACCTCAGCCACGCATGAGTTAACCAGTATCAAATCCAACATTCTGCCCATGTCATTGAGAATTACATTTTTTTGTGATAAATTACATTCACAGAGAAATAATTCAAAATCGTCTCGTATGCGTACACTTGCAGAGAACAGGTTAAAATCTCCTAAAACAATTAGAGGCAGTTTGTTAATTTTAAACATAATCCTTCTTAAACAATCAAATATTGAATGATATCTAGTTTCCAGTACATTAGGGGCTAGGTACACAACACAAAAGGCGAAGCGCAGTCGACCCTTGGTAACTATTGCGCACACTATTTCGTCACACTGTTCCGGCTCGCAGTCCAGGCGCGTGAGGGAGTAGGGCGGGCGCGCGGCCAGCAGCACGCCGCCGCCACCTCGCCCCACCCGGTCACAGCGCAACACGCTGTATTCTTGCGGGAACACTTCCGAGTCGAACACGCTGTCATCGAGTCGGGTCTCAGTCAAAGCTAGTAAATCACTATTGAAAGTATGTAGTATATTCTTGGTTTCCGACCGCCTCGACTTTAATCCACGAACGTTCTGGTAGAAAATCATGTCGAGCTTTTTAGTTTTACTCACGAAAAAACGTTTCATTAGATTCAGTCTCCTTTTTCGAGTTTCTGTAGGTAAACCACTGCTGGAGTGCTGTGTTTGCGGGCCAGTTGGTTGGTGCCATATAAAAGTCAAATAGGTGTACCGGGACTCCTAGTATAAAACAATTATGTCTAGGGTGTTCAGGATCAGTCTTTTTAATAGAGAAATCAATATTCGGGTGCTTCTTATGAAGGTATGAACGAATGCTCTCGATAGACACATCCGGATGAAAATTCCAAGCATGTATGTACTTGACAGGCTCCAATGTCTTTAATTCCGTGTCGGCGGCACCAGTCGCACGTATGATAACTGATCTGCGAGAGCGCGATTGAGTTTTTCCGGTTGTAAAGACTCTAGTATTGTAGGTGCTTGTGGAGGGACGCTCACTGCTTACCTGTCGTTGAGATACAGCACTTTTGAGAGAGGATGGAGGTGTGGGAGAGTTCGGCACATGCAGAGATGAAGCTATAGGACCTGGCTCATGCAAAGATGCGTTAATATTATTATTATTTATGTTATGCGGGTTTGTGTCAGTTTGTGGAGCGTCTAAGCTGCCAACAATTTGCTTTTCAATGGCATCAATTCGCTTTCTCTGGTTCATAATCTGGCAACCAAAATCTTTCATCTCTAGGTCAACAATGCGCTTCGTATTTTCATTACACTGCAGTTGTAACGTGGCTTGTGCGCTAGACGCAACATCTGAAGTCTCGAGCAGCTTGTCCACATCCATCCGAAGAATATTATATTTGCTATGAAGATTGACTACAGAATTCCTTATTTCTTTTATATCTTCAGCCATTTTATTAATAGAAGTCTCTTGAGCATGGGACCTAGTCATACTTTCTTCACGAAAAGCACGTAACTCCATCAGAACAGTTTCAAGACTACATAAGTTTGGCAGTGAGTCGTTTGCGGCAGAAAAACGAGGACTAGATTGGGTTGAAGACAATGGTGTTTTACGTCTTAATGTCACATTCGCTGAGTCATTAATATCTGAGCGCGAATATATCAATGGGCTCGCTGGTGTTGCAGAATTAATTGCTTTTGGTCTTCTACTACGACACTCATGACATATCCAGGAGGTCTTTTGGTTGGAGGTCATAGAATTTATGAAGTGGTGCTCAGAAACATTAGCGCACTCCAAATCATAAAAATTATCACAATTAGAGCAAGGCAGGAAAAAACTATCTCTCAGGCTTTGTTTACAACCAGCACACACTGATGCCATCTTGTGGAGTAAAATGGTAGTTCCAGATAGCCTGTCGATGAATTGGGTAGGTACACTAATATGGTGTCGCAAGCCTAATGCAAATCACTTAAGTAGTTCGCCTATTATATAATAGATGGCGTTTATAGTCGCACTGAGTCCAAGCCAGAACAAAGCTAGCCAAAAGCGAAAAGGAAAACACTAAAAGTACTTGCAATCAGCAGGATGTGACCTCGGACCTTAATCCTTTGCCAGTCCGCGTACGTTACGCTAGCCAAAAGCGGAAAAAAAAACACAAAAAGTACTTGCAGTTTGCGGGATGCGAACCCGAACATAACTCATGCCTTCGCAAACCCTTGACAGAAACTATCAGGTAGTAAGGTACAGTGAACAAAGTCCATCGGTGTGCAGGCCCATCTGATGTAGTTTAATTTTTCTTGAACACCGATGCATTTATTCAAAGAGGTTATAAAACATCTCGCCTACAAAAATCGGGCCGGAAAATGTACTGATTAAATCATTTTCATTTGATTTTATGATTAGCAGATTAATCTGATATTTAGTTAGAAAATATACGAAATATGCCTTTTCTTTTTAATAGAAAACATCTAACTCGTTCCGCTAAACTGGTATGAATAAAACAACCAATGCACATTCTAGGCAGTTGTCATCTGGCCCGCGGGCGAAATGTCCCATAACTCATTCAAGTAAATTAAAATTAAAGAAAAATAACTAATTACTTTCTACTTTATTTAAAACACTACACTAGAAAACTTTCCATTGTTCTTCAAGAAACCCTAAATTACATATAACGGCCCTACACACTTATCTACTTTGCCGCCAGTACTTAAAGTACCAGTGAAGTTCCACTAAGGAAGCCCATTGTCAAAGGTACCTTTGTTCGTCTATTGTGGCCTGTTATAGGTAAAATGATGCTAAATGGGTCACCTGATAGCCGTTTAGCGGTAGATGGCGCTTTTGTCTCGATAATGGCGTTTCGTGGTAGGCATTTGTTTTATAGCTTTTGATTGATCTGTTTTGGAGAGCAGTGAGAGGAATGATTAGTTACTATGTAGTAATAATAATACTAGGCTGTTATCCTACTGTAGGTCCAAGGCCTCTTCTCAAACAAAAGAGACACGAGTATTGATCATTGAAATTGCACAAGACGGATGGGTGATTTCAGATTTAAATTCATTATAAGGCTATTAACTACACCGTACGTGTAGTAAAAAAAAACCTATTTTATCATAGAGAAAATCATGCTTTATAACTATAACTCAAGAGTGAAAATTTACTTTTAATTTGAAAAGATTTTTTTACAGACTTTAAATAGGAGGTTGATTAAGTGTATGTTTTTCTTTTCATTCAAAGATGTCACCATCGATCGACTATGGCCGGTATTTATCAACCGGCTTTATGAATATTTTTATACTTAAAATAGATTAAACATTCCACAATTAATATCAAATATCTTTAACCAACTACTCCTAGCTGTTACCTAAAGAATAGTCCACAAAATACTCAAACCGTTCTAACTACACTCTTTATCTATTACCAAAACATATTCAAATAAAACCAGTCTGGCGACAGAGTTCTCGGCCCACTCAATATTCCAACTCATTTTCACTTAATACTCCCAAAGCCTTATAAAGTAGGCTTCCACCGACTTCCACTTCAAATAAAACGGCCGGGAGCAGAAAACTTTTGGAGTAAGGACTTCAAAAGTTTCAGAATTATGCAAAATACTTCCATTCTTATGAGGTCGACGTGGTAATCTCACTTAAAATGAGGCGTAAAGATTTTTGAGTCATTTTCTTATGTGTTTTTAAGATTTCGCGGGTGACGAATAATTTGGTAATCGCAAACTGTATTCAAATGATATACCTATTATCTCTGTTTTGCGCGGATCGTAAATAAATAGTACAGTAAAGTAAATAAACAGGAGTTAACTTAACCGTAAATAACGCGACGGTCAAATTTGTTTCCAAAAACGGACCCCAAGTGAAAATAACTGGTGTCCCGCAGTATTCTGATGCATAACCTATACTACTATAAAGTTTCAACAAAATCCGCTTATTACGTTTTACGTAAAAGACTATCCATCTCCTCCTCACAACCAACATTTTTATTTAGTACTAGCTGTTCCTCGCGGTTTCACCCGCGTTACGTTAGGTTTTTGGTTACTGCCTCGCTCCCGTGGGACATAGCGTGATATTATATAGCCTATGTTACTGAGGGATAATGTAGCTTTCGAATGGTGAAAGAATTTTTAAAATCGGTCCAGTAGTTTTTGAGCCTATTCATTACAATCAAACAAACAAAGTTTTCCTCTTTATAATATTAGTATAGAAGTATAGATAGATATTTGTATAGACAAACTAGGACAGAATTATTAAAAGTTGAATAAACACAATAAAATCATAACACCGTAACTCCCTTACATAAAGGCCGTTTACCACGGACTTGAAGCCTGTCCATACCGCTCCCCTCCCCTTCCCCCAGTTGTCACCGCTGCAGTTGACAGCCGATCTAGATTGAACTGATACACGCAGCGATGCAAGAGGAACGCGCTCGCGCATACAATGCTGACAGTGAGAGAGGGGCTTTATTATTCTAGAATGTTCTTTGTCTAGAACTGAGTAGATGTTTGTGGAACTAGACTAAGGTAAGGTTGTAGGTACCTGGGTAGGTAAGTGGGTGATTGGGAAATTAGTTAATTATAAGTCTTGGTGTAGAAACTGCTTTTTTCGTAATGTAGATTGGAACGTCACATGTCTGTTGTTGATAGTTAAGGAAACGTCATGTCTTGTTATCCAGTCTAATCTGTTAACTTTTTTTAGGGCAGCATTAAATAAACTTAACACTGGGAATTACTGTATTCTGAGTTAACAAATATAGGCTCAAAAACCTTGAAATGCAAGCAGCTAGTCATAAGCCAAATTGCTTAGAGATTTCGGACATCGAGTGTTTAGCTCATCTATAAGCACATGCTAAAAAAAGTTTTTTAAGCATTAGGTAATAGACAGACATGCTATTTTGTGATGTAGCTTAACCTCTTGTATGCCGTAATTAATAAAACAATTAAAATCTATTGTGTCTCGCGTAGATCCGCGCTTCCAGCAGTCAAAGGCTACGTTCGACCCGTTCTCCCCCATTACCTCCGAAATTACCAAGTCAAAAATCATTAACGTCATATTACAAATAAAACCAAAAGCGAGTTCTTTTTTTCACACTAGCGCTTTTTTTGTTAATTACACAAGTTGGTAACTTGCTAATAAATCAACTCGGGTTCGCTCCAACTTCCCTATTTTTCTCAAGGAAAAATAGCTTTTACTTGACCGTAAGGCGTGTCTCAGCACCCTCTTTACAACAAATGTTACTCTGCAATGTTCATTAGTGTTAGGGTCAAATAATTAATGGTACTAGAGTCCTGAGAAATAAGTGGAACTCCATGTTATCAATGAATGTTTGAGCTATTTTATTTCTGCTAGCTTTTGCCCGCGTTCTCGTCTGCGTGAGAAAATTGATTTTTATATTAGAAAACTATCGGTTTCGATGTATTTTATTTTTCCGGCCCTGGTTACTTTTCTATTTTGTTAACAGTACCTCTTCAGTTTCTGAACTAATAAAGTAATTTAGAATCACCAATTTGCAGCGAAAAATGTAGGTTTCAGGTCAATTAGAAGGCATTAAAAACGACCTTCTGCTAGAGAATTTATTTAATACAACTCGTGACTCCTGACCTCGCTTAAAGACACAAGGCTGAAACTGTTGGAGCATCTCCGAAAACTTTACGTGAATGTAATAAAACTTATCGTTTATATTTTATTGGCTTACATTGAGTCGTTAAAACTTTAGACATTAGAAAATTGAGATCGTTTAGCGGAAAAATTTTACGGATCCACTGAGTGATTCTCCGTCTTGCTAATTAAAGTTATGTGACTTGCCAGTCAATTAATCAATTTAGTTTATTTGTTAGAATTTGTATAAATTTTAAATAAAATACATATGCACAAAACTTATAATTAATTGCAATTATAAAATAGTGGGAGGCAACGTCACAGGCGTCCACATCACTAAGACAAATAGACACACTCCCTCCATTTATAATATTAGTATTTATTATTTACTTAAAAGAACTTAAAGACTTCGCCCCGACAGCCAGCTGTCGGGATGCTACACAAACTAACGTAAATGTACAGTCGCGGTCTGAAAGTGGTTACCACCATAAGGATCACAATTGCATGCACACATTAAGGCCACAAGTTCTAAATGTCTGTTTCATGATAATTTGATTGATCATAGATTATTTTTTTCTATATAATGATATGACAATCAATCGCTTTAGGTGATGGACTGACTACTAAAAAGGTTTGATATACAGAAAACCTACTTTGAAAAACATTTTTTTTTAAATAAGAATATGAAGAAATAATAAATAAAAGTTTAAAAAAATCTTTATTCAATATCTGGTATAACATCACTCCGCAGCTATGACTAATTTAGTTTTTTTAATAAGAATATGAAGAAAAAAAGCACTGAATAAAATCTTTGGCGGTTTTACCCGCGTTCCCTTGGAATTAAATAAAAGGCTTTCCTATGCCCTTGCTCAGGCTATAGACTAACTCTGTACCAAATTTCATTTAAATCGTTTCGGTAGTTTTGGCGCGAAAGCGAGACAGACAGACAGTTACTTTCGCAATTATAATAGTAGTACGGATCCACAGCTACGACCAATTTAGTTTTTTTAAATAAGAATATAAGGAAATAATAAATCAAATCTTAAAAAATCTTTATTCAATATCAAGTATAACATTACTCCGCAGTTACGACCAGTGCATAGATGCGACAAGACACGCGCATAGATCAGTATTTCTGGTATCATTTTCTGGTATCACTCGTGCACAGCGTGATCTATCTCGTAGTAGGCATCATCACTTCTTCCTGAATCATTTCCATGATTTATTATTTGGTCTTCTTCGCCGTGACATATTATTCAAACCTCACAGTAAATCACAAAGATTGTCCCTTGCTCCAGGGTTAAACTTGCCATTTTATTTCGATATGAAAAAATATTTCGTAAAATTTTACTCTTGTCTAAACGACGTTCAAACAATATTTTTTGACAAATGTCAATTCAACAAATTAAGAAAAGTGTTTCAAAGCACTGACTTTGGCACTATACCTGTCACTGTTACACAACAGCCAAACGTCAAGTGCACGATAGAGACGAAACATGGCTAAGCCGACGCCGTTGCTTAGTAACGTCTTTGTTATTCTCGTTGTCTCATTTTGCATAATAACTTCTAAAAGGTAACAAGTAACATGATATGGCATTTTAGATTTTAATGAAAAAAGTGTGATATAGAATGTACTTTCAAAATTGGTTAACCTTTTCAGACCGCGACTTTACATCTTTCTCTTTCCATTTAATAAAGAAAAGTACAGAAGATAAAATGTTATTTAAGTCCTGTCAAATTTAGACACTCCATAGATAATTTTGACGCGATTTAAAAACATGGCGTCTTATACGCCAATTTTCTTCAGGCGCTGTCTAATTTGACAGGATTAAACTAAAATGAATTTTCTGTCCTTTTCTTTAAGAAATGGAAAGAGAAAGATGCATTTAACTTAAATTTAGTTAATTTTGTGAACAAGAGAATCAGCACCATTGTCTTTCTATTGTATTTCGAATCGCGTGTGTTCGAAGCTTGGTTCGAAGGATAAAATACCTCTTTTCTTATACATAAATTACAGTAAAACCTATAACAATCCTGTGTGCTGTGTACACACGGCAACACATCAAGCTATACTTAACCAGTATAAGCTGACTTCTGATTGTACGAAAAACATACACAATGCGAGGTCAGCTAAAACTGGTTTTGTATATCTTGATATCTAGCCGTGTGTATGTACACCGATTCCCACCTGCCAGGTTTTCCTTTGACAACCCCATTTTCACCTGACCTTAGCTAAGTTAAATATTTCGTACGGATGCATAAATCATATTTTCATTTCAACCAGCGGGCTGTGTCGTATGATTTACTGCGAATGAAATGAACTCGGCTATCTTTTACGAATAAAAGGGTGAAACGGTTTGTTTTACTGTGAATGTAAAATACTTTGGAATAATTTACGTTGTACTATTGTTTTTACCCGACTGCCGACAGAAAGGGTTATGTTTTTGCGCTATGTATCCATACTAATATTATAAATGGGAAAGTGTGTCTGTCTGTCTGTTTGTCTGTTTGTCCTTCTTTCACGGCAAAACGGTGCGACGGATTGACGTGATTTTTTAAGTGGAGATGGTTGAAGGGATGGCGAGTAACATAGGCTACTTTTTGTCTCTTTCTAACGCGAGCGAAGCCGCGGGCAAAAGCTAGTTGTGTATAAAACACGTTGTACTATTGTTTTTTTTTTCACTGGCGAAAGGGTTATGTTTTTGAGCTATGTATTGTGTGTCTCATTCCATGGCACGCTATACAGTCTTAATTTACGGATTTCGACATGTGAGGTGCATTGAATTCGTCTCAGTTGTGGGAAGTCACTTATGGTATATTAATTTTATAAAATGTGGAATATCAGAGAAAAAACATCGTTATGTAAAAGCTAATTTAATTTTTCACTATAAGTATCTAAAAATGCATTATTATTACCAATCCTATACTATTACAAATTCTCAATAAATATAGAAACCAATTTTAGAGTAATATTCTATTAGGACCAAAATAGAAGTGTGATAGACAGAATTCAATTTGCTAGGATCGATCAGATTGTAGTGATGCGATTCGATCGACGACGCGACGTCGACGACACGGTAACGTAATGGAAACGTGAACGTAACGACTTTACTGTCACCGCCGTACTGAGATGTAAATTGACTTTATATCTGACATTTTTAAAAAAGCCAGCTTCGCACGGATGCCATAAAACTTTAAAAAACCCGGTTTTCTCTACTACTAAGGGCCGATTTCACCGTTCGCATTCAAAACTGAGTTCAATAAAACTATGTTCAGCTTAATCAAGTTCAGACGTTGGTTCTGATTTCGGTTTACGTCACACAGATTTCACCGGCTACATTTTGATCGCGTTTACGAAAACTAAGTTAAACTAAGACATAGAATGTAAATGTCGTCAGTTCGTCATAATCATAGACAAACTGCTATGCGTTTTGCAGTTGCTATTTATGTGGAAGCGACCTAATGCGATTAATTATGGATTTGAATAGACATTAATTTCAGTATAACTAAATGTAGCTGTCAAAATTTGAAGCAAAACGGAATGACAATGTTCAAAATATTGTCAACAAAAACAACAGATAAAAAATACTAAATTATCCCCCTGCCCTGGCCCTGGAGCACTGTCTTTTGATCAGTAGCTAACCAAACGCAAAAAAATATCTGAAATGTGAAATAAAAGTTATTTTTTAATGTTATGTTCCCATAATGTTTCACAAAAACACTGGAACTACTGGAAAAACTTATTTATATATTAAAACTAAATTCTAAACAGTATATTTTTAGGTTTTCATACGTTTATAAAATGAAGTAACGAAACGCATCATCGGAGAAGAGAATCACGAGATTGCCAGATTAAAATTCTTGGGTTGCAAGTTTTAGAATCTTTGATCGACAATTTTAGGTGGCACAAGTGCATAAATAAGTCCAATATATTTTTTTCAGAATCTGCGATTGTTTTCCTGTATTTTCGTGTCTTTGTTCTTATGGTACGCATTGTTGAACCACAAATATAGGGAAAAAAACACGTCCTTCGGGAAAAAATAGAAAATTGCATATCTTGAACGGGTTCAAATACGTTAATCGTCCGAAATCGGGCGTTCAGAGTTTAAACAGGGTTCAGCCTGAACGGAGTTCAACTTTTGTTGGTGAAATGCAAACTTGTGTGCTGAGCTCAGTTCAACGCGTAAACCGAGTTTAGCTTGAATTGATCGCGGTCAATGTAAACGGTGAAATCGGCCCTTAGGATAACCCAAGCTTTTGACGTAGTTACACAATTCACAATATGACACCCATGGGTAACATAAGGCCTATTCCGTGAAATAAGTAAAACACAGTAAGTATTTAATTTCACATGCAAATAGCAAGAAGTACTTATATAATAATTGCGTAGGCGGAACCATGATTACTGCTAAAAGACGTCAGTCAGGCATTATTGTCCAAAAAAAATTAAGTACGCGGTAGGACCTAAAATTAGTATTTTTGGATGGTTTAGCGGACGAACTAAACATAATGTTATTATTTATATTGTAGTCGTCATTCCTATTGATCAAGAGTCAATCCGCGACAGTTCAATTTCTTCAAAAACACTGCTTATGCGCATCACATCAAATAATTGATTTAGTTATTATTATAATAAACTTACCTAGTTGTAACTACACTACTCGACTAAACTTTACGACAAACAACTTTGTATATATGCGCTATCCCTAACTTTAATGAAGACATACGCCATATCCATAATTTACAGCCCGCCTAGTCTTAAACGAGTTTATACCGAAGCTGTAAGCCTAGGCGACGCCTAAATTGTCACTTAAAAAGTTAGGCGTATGTAACTCCAACTTTAGGTAGCTCGGCCTATCTTACACCTTACTTAGCAGTTATGTTCTATACCTGAATTTATAATAAGGTATACATTACATACTCATAGTAGGGAAGCGCTGGTGTTAAACCTTTTAGTGAGTTATTTAAAAAGACCTGCCAACTGCAAATCGGGCTCGTGCGGCAAGCGACGGTTCCGTAAATTATTAAGTAAAAAAAGTTTTTTTGTGATTGACAGGCTGTTCAGTTTTTTTTTTTCATAATTGTAGGTCAACAGAAACCTTATAGGTTGTGTTACCCTTCCCAGATCAAATATAACCAATCGAGGAGCGGAATGTAGTGAGATCCTAAATAACCGTGGAAAGTACAAATAAATTGAAAACGTCACTCTGCTGGTACTTACCCAGTGTCGAACTCACAATCTCAAGCATGAGAAGCCGGCGGTATATTATCTTTTAAACCTTTGAACACACGTGATTCGAGACACAATAGAAAGACAATAGCAGCACGACAGCCGGCTGTCGCTTGGTCGTAGAAAGGTTAAGATGAGTCACCACATTTCTTACAGAAACTTCAACCAACTAATTTCCATTTCAATTTCTAACCACCATTACATCACAATTGCGCAAATTCCCTACAATTCCCTTTAGTCTCCTACTTACTAAATGCAGTAGGACGAAGTAGGGAAGTTCATTTCCTATTGAAAAGCGCTTCCTTTGTCGCAAGATTGTTCCAGCCCTGCTCTTGAAAAGGTCAGTACTTCAGGTCGTTACGATGATTTAAATGCTTAGGGAACTTTCTGTGTCGTATGCAGGAAAAGGGCTTTGTGGGCTGAAGTAGTGGTAGGGGTAGGATTTGCGCTGGATATTTTGCTGAAGGCTCGGTTCTACTGGCGATTTAACTTTTTCTAAGTGAAAGTGTTAATAACATGTCTATGATGTGTTCAATTTTTGTGGGTTTTTGCGTAGTACCCTAGTGAGTTTTTGAATTATTTAAAGTATTTTACTAAGAGTAAAAAAAGGAGTAATAATTTTAAAATAGGTATGCCCATTTACGTGATCCGTAAAAAGCAAACCATAATATGGATTCGGCCAAATGCTGTGTGATGCTTATTTAGTTTGGTTTTAGAAGTATGTATCAAATCGAACTTCAGAAACTTTCTGTCAGATGCTAATATTAAATTTCTTTATAGAAGTTCGTTTAACAATCTATTGCGTTGCAATATACTGTGGTTAAAACAAGGATATCTACTATTATAATGCCCGCTATTAATAATTCCATGATTATATCCATTTCAATGCAATGTCATAAAAAAGTCTAGAAAACATAAATAATAACAACTACAACAATAACAATAGTTTATGTGGGAACATTGTGTGTATTCATAACAATAGTTTTTTTTTTGTTCTTATTTCCTTATCTATTTAGATCTATCTATACGACTAATGTAATGAAGCAGAAAAGTATTTTGAGTGTTTGTTTATTTAATCTCTGGTGGGATCTAAACGAAAATAAATCAAAATTACGTTTTGGAATTACCAGTAGAAATAAGAATTCCCAAAATGTGGATCGTAAATAGTATATTGAGATACCGCAGCTCTCCGGATTATTCTTATGACAATGAAACTTCGATGTTACAAGCCTTTTTTTGTCTTATTATCTTATTTCGACTAAACGCGTATTCAAAACTAAACTTGTAAATGCGCCACAAACTAAAATTTAGAGAATCGTGCCCATTTTTCTCTACACGAAGCAATCTTTTAGAATGGGCCACTAAACTCGTGTCTTTTAATTTGTAAATGACAGTCCAAAGTGCCTTTGTCTACCGGAAATAAAAGATGCGTGTGTCGAGTCCTTGAAAACTTAACCAATACAGGCTATTTAATCCTAATTACCTAATCGTACCACAAAAACATCAAGCACAATAATTACTAACGAGACAATCTCATACTTACCGAGCAATAAAATCCGCTCTACTAAACACTGGATACATGTAAACGGAGCGTTATTTTCCAAATAATAATTCAGGTATAACTAAAACCATTACATAGTACGTAAACCTCTAACTATGAAGTAAATGAAGTAATTAGTTCCACAGCCAGCGATTCTGGAGTCTGAAAGCAAATTGCCGTAATAATACGCGTACTGAACAAATTGCGAGTTTCCAGAACCTCTCCATCATCAGAATGATCCCACACGAGCCTTGTTTAGCGAAGGAATTCAATTTGAATTATATACAATTTAAATAATAGTGGGGCTTATGCTCGTACAAATTTTATGGATATTGCGTTTTGAGTTTAGTAGGTTTTTGATTACGCTTTGGTTTAATTTGAATTAAGTTTGTGTGTTAATTTGATTCATATTTAAAGTAATTTAATAGGAATGAAAACTAAATGTGTAATGATTAAAAAAAACTACATGCCTATCACACTTGCTCAAGGCGGATTAGCTATTTCGGACTTAATTCAGGTTTCCTCACGATCTTTTCCTTCACCGATGTCTGTGATGTCCAAGATAAACTTTAGAAAGTAATTTTGAATTGAAAAAGTTACATTGGTTGCCCTGATTCTAACCCACAACCTCTTGCATGAGGGGGCGCTTTAACCACTAGGCCATCACGAAATGATGAATGGTTTTAAGACTAACCTAAAAAAAACATTTTGACTACTGGTAACTTGGTTTAATAAAAAAACTAGCCTGTCCCTTCGGTTTCAGCCGATCTTTGGTTACTACTCCGCTCCCGTAGGTTGATCTCCTTCCCCCCCCCCTCCCCCCGATGTTATATACCCTTTAAATACCCGTGAAGGGAAATAAAATATTATCTAGACTAGACTTTAATACTTTCTCGGAAAAAATCCATTGTCACTGTAGTTAAGTAAATACTTAATTAACATAATCTGTTGTTGTTTCAGGACGGTGACGTCATCGAGCTGTGTCAAGTCAGTGACGTCAGATCCGGCGGGGTGCCTAAGGTAATGTTGATAATGTTATCATTAATTAAAGTGGAAGAATATGTTGAAGACTTTTTGTAAATAGGACTTATTTTGACCAAGGAGCAATCGTACAGACGTACATCGAGTAACTATAATCTGTCGAATTGCTTTAATATACATATTTTCTACTTTATCGCTGAGGTATTAGGTTCAAGTTTTAATAAAGGCATTATTTAACAGTTTTATGCAATCAGTCTACTCTCAATAAAAATGCTTTTATGAGTAAATTTCGTTAAATTTCGTACCTAGTTTTTTTTTATGCCGTGCAAAAAATTCATTTTTATGGCCATTTCGTTTACCTGAAGCGGTTAAACATCCCTTTAGTATTTTCAATACAAATTAAGATTGAAAAGGGATGAACTAATAAAATCAGCTACATACTGAAAAATAACTGTACAAGTGAATTTAGGTCAAACAGGGATGACCTGAAATATTGAGGAACCTCAAATATTACCTATGAATTACTTAAAAAAAATTAAATAATCAAAAGTCAACTGCAATATCGGCAGTCGGTGGCTTTGCTTTTGTTATATGTAACTGGCTTTTGCCCGCGACTTCGTCCGCGTGGAATAATAGTTCCCGTTCTCGGGGGATTTCCGGGATGAAAACTATCCTATGTCCTTTCTCGGGTCCCGGACTATATTATATCTGTACCAAATTTAATTCAAATCGGTTCAGTGTTTTAAGCGAGAAGAAGAGGCAGAAAGACAGACAGATAGAGTTGCTTTCGCATTTATAATATTAGTATGGATTGCCACCAATTTCATGAAACGCTTTAGAGTCAAATGCCAGCTGAATATTTTTTCAAATTCCTTTACACTTGCACATGTGACCGAGTGATAATAAAAACGGATAAAATGCTTTGATGAGGTAAAAAACAAAGCTTCTGGCTAAGACTTGTCTGTGGAAATATTAGTTCAAAAAACTCAAAGAAACTTTACCTCTGATTTATGTTAGTTTTGTTTTTGTATTTGCGGTTTTCCTCACGTGGACCTAAGGCAACATTCATATATCTATTAATATAGGAGAATTCGGAAATCTAGTTTTAAAGAATAGCTATTTGTTCAGACCGAACTGCACCCCTAGACAAGTGGCTTGTAAAATAGATACCTAGTAGAATAGAATACATAGTTAAATGAAAGCGATTGACATAAACTTACTCTAAGTAATTTGACACCATTATGCATTTAACAGTCTATTTCACTATACCGTCTATTCTACAATGCCAGTTGTCTAGAGGCTGTGAGGCTTAAGCCAAATGAATAAACGTCTAAGATTGACTTAATGACGATCATACAGACAGTTGTGGTCAATCTGGCAATGCTGCTAATGCTGATCGAAACTACTACTTTTCTTAATCGAAAGGCTTTTTGGCCTTATTATATTAGTACACATTTTAGCCCAAAAAAAATATTGTGTAACTCTACCCTAAAAAGCCGAAAACACTGTAGTTCCCCGTTCCCAAACATTGTAGGTAAATATTAGTGCGGCCGCATAACGTATGACGTCAGAGCAAAGGCTTTCTTTAAACTGACCGTGGGCGTTTTATCAACGGTAATGAGGCGGAAATGTATGAAATTAACAGAACAATCCCCTAAAAGATTTATGGAGAAATGAGATATGATTAACATTACTAATGCTCATATTAAAACACTGGAGAGGAAAATTAGAGGATTTTAAGCAATATTGAATTATCAAGAGCCAGTGACAACAACCATGAGCTCCCGGACACGTGGGGCTGGGGCCCCTGAAGGCTCACGTGTGCTCTGGGGTCCAGTTAAATTTTGAATTACTCTTTTTTGTTCACCTTGTGTAGACAGGTGGCCCTTGTAGAGCCCAAACCAAAGCCTGCCTGGCCTTTCAAATAAATCTTGAAGTACGTTTTCTAAAGACACTCTGTGTAGGCCGAAAATAGTCAAAACCCTAGACCTAAAAATACTTTCTGTTTAATTTATATGTATTTATTTTTGTTGTTTGCCCACAGGACTCAAAACTTAGTATGAACCTGGTGAACAAACATGGTGAAAATCTAGAAGAAAAGTCTTTGACGATCTGCAGCGGCACAGATTACATCAACATCAACTACCAGCACGTCGTATGTCCTGATGCTGCTACTGCCAAGGTCAGTATAAACTAGTTACACAAGGTTTTATCTAGATAAAAGCAGTTTTACCAAGTTAAAACCAAATAAATCCAGTTTTGTCCAGATAAAACTAGTTTGATCTAGATAAAACTAGATCCATCGCGTTTGACGTCAAAAGGGTCACTACCTGATTGACTTTACAAGCAATACTCATTTACAGTTTAATTTTTTCATCAAAACATCATGAATTTTCTCAAGCAATGCAAAAAGGCCTTTTTACAAAAATCATCAACACTGGCCTACATTTGCACACATTGCACTAATGCCTCACTGAAAGTTCACTTATCACGAGGCGTTGCTTTTGGCAAGGCAGATGTCAGTTCACAAAATTACTCACTGCGAGGCATCAGCGTTGCTTTTCGCGAGGCAGACTTTTACTGATGTCACTTGAACTATATTAGTCTTAAAATTAATTGATGTATTTCCAATAAGGTATGGTTGCAAGGACTCAGGAGGATCACCCACAATGTCAAAGCGAACAACGTCTGTCCGATGACTTGTCTTAAGAAGCAGTAAGTTCATAGCAAGCTTACGAGGCATGGCTTCAATAGACTTGGATTCACGGCGATTAATTCAATTATTAATGTTGTGGTATATGTGTTGGTGACTATTTTTAGAAAAACTGCCTTTTTATCATTGCCTCGAATTGAGCGCAACGAGCTTATTATTATGACAATGTCATATCATTAGTCCTGAAACAAGTTACAAGTAATTGCTATTTCCGAGGCAGTGAAAATAAGGCAGAGACACGAGGCTTTGAAGCAAGTTAGCTGAAACATTAAACTGTATTGCGGTCCAGTTAGGGAAAGTTATATTACAAAACGCTGTCAAACTTAAAGCGGACACTTTAAAGCGCTGTTAGCTGATTTGTAATATGACCCATTTAATTAAGTGAGAAAAGCGACCAATCCCAGTAGATTTAGAAGGTTATTTTTAAGGCTGACTTGATTCGATGTCTCTTAAATTATTATGTTGTGATTTTTATTTTCGTGTTGACGTGAATAACTTGTAAACTTTCCATGGTTTTTATATAGAAACAATTCAATAAATCTTAGAACAATAATATTTTCACAGACTCTTATTGTGGATGTCTACCTTAAGGATATTTCAGTGTCTTTGGAGTTTGTTTTATTTAAAACAAATTGTTTTCAATCTTCATTATTGAATTTCCAAAGTTTTAATTCTGTGATGTGGATTTGACTAATAAATTCTTAAGTTAATGAAATCACTTTCAATTATGATAAATTTATGAAGAATGCTCTTAGAGAAATTTTGTAAACCGTCAGTTAATATGATGGATGTGTACTTAAAAGTTTCTATAGGCTTAATTGTTAGACATTCTTCTAAAAGTTATTTAAATATAATCTGAATTTGAAAGCTTCCGAATATTCTTCAAAAATCCTCTGTTTCCCAAATAAATTCAAGTGAAACTTCAGGGTTTTATTGTCTAGTCTTAAGTTATTTTAACTGGACTAAGTAAAATTCTTTCGTCTTTCTCTTAATACTATTCAAGCTAGCTAGGCATTAAAAAAGGTCTACTTAAGCTTTGAACAATCTTGATTTCCTAGATTTTAGAACACGCTCCAATAGAAGTCCAATCGAAAATCAAATCATTTATTTACAGTGAACAGAGTTCAATTAATCGGACTATTTATTTATTTATTTATTAAAGCTTTATGCACAAAGAAAAACATTGCACAATGGCGGATTTAATGCCTTAGGCATTTTGTACCAGTCTACCTTAGGGTGATGCAGAGACAAAACATGGTAGGTGCAAAGATATTAAAGATAAAAGAGAAGAAAAAAAATGAGTTATTATAATAAATACATAAATACATACATACAAAATATACCTAAACAGTAGAGAGAGATAAAAATTATAGATAGAGAAAAGAATAAATTACATGTGGAATGAATCTGCCAATTACTACTACGCCAATTATTACTGCGACTATTGTTGTCGCTAAGCCGTCAGATAATCGAAAATCCGGGTGACTGAATCGTAAAAAAAACGATTTTTGAATATATAATTAGATACTTAATATCAACATCATATCAACCTGCTCGCGATTGACAATTCAGAAAAAAAACAGAAAAGTAATACTGAGGTCTGGAAGATTACCATTTACCGTATTTTACCATAAGGCTAATATGAGTCACTATTGACAGCAATATTTATCTTAAAGAAGTGTTAATAAAGTTTAAAATAAATTGCAAAAACCTGGAAAGTTCACAAGAGATTCTGCACGAGATTCTGCATGTTCATTCGTTCATTCGCTTTCTTTGTCAAGGCATGGAAAGAGGCTATTCGGGAGATATTCCACAACAACAAAATTAGCAACACCTGCCCCCGGACGAATCTTATGAAACAGTACGTAGTTATTATCATTTGCTTTTAACCAACGATATTAAAAGTAAAAAGGTGTAGATACTTAGATAGATTACATAAACCAAATTCTATCTTCTAAAACGGCACACTACGCACACATGCATAACTGAATATTGCAATGGCACACTAAAGTACGACACGTCAAAGAAGGATGGCATGATCAAAGTAGTGCGAGTGAAAAAGAGATAAACGTCAAACGTCAACGCGATACTCAGTATCGTTTTGGTTAAATAGCTACATTATAAAGTGCCACTTTTTGACTGCCTATAACCCATCTACTTATCTACACGTTTTACTTATAATATCATTGCTTTTAACATAGTATCATGGAAAGAGGTATTAATAGCACTCCTAGAGTATTTTGCCTACGTCACAATACAACTGTCACTACGAAAATAGGAAAAGATATCTGCCTTTATGGCGTTATAAAAAATTCGAATGACATACTATGTATTATGTAACTAAGCACGTCTTAAGTGCATAACTTGTATCTAGACTTACATGCATTTAAAAACTATCAACTGAAAGTGACATAATCTTGAGAAGTAGAGACTAAGGACAGTCACGTGACCATCTAGTAATGTTATACCTTTTTCCTTATACTATGGCTTTTACTTATTATTTTTGAAGCTTTTGGTGTTTATCTTCATGTTAATTTAGAAGTCTGTGGATACAGACTTTTGTGTGTTTTCGTGTCTATAGCGATGTGGAATTTGGAACACTGATCGAAAATGAGGCGCCAATAAGAATTTGTTATGTATACGCTTGGTAATATCCGACTTAAAAATGCATTGATTTAATTTTTTGTTTTAAATATTATTGGTGCAATATTTTTTAATCAGTTTTCACATAGTTTTATTGGAAAACTAATTATTCGCCTATGGCTTAGCGTGCGTAAAGCCTTGTGTTTCGTAAATATTTAAGTATTTTGGATTTATTACTAGGTTTTAGCGATATAACAAAAAATACTAATCGTTCTAACACAAGTAAGTACGTTGCAAATGAACTACACGCCAATACCACAAATAGTAGCTTCCAATATTGTTGTAAACTTGTAATGGTTCCTCACACGGGTCCGTTATTATCGACGGGTCGATAAAATCGAAGGCTAAAATATTGTACAAGTCAGGTTAATACAGACAAACTATTATTGCTATTTTTTCAATTCACACGTAGGTACTCTCTAAGTTTATTTTTGACAACATTGATATCGAAAGGATCAACAGAAGAAACCTGGACTTTTAATTAATATAGTAATTATTAGTAATATGGTTTAATTAGTACGAAATTGGTGGTTAATGGTCAAGCTATCTCTGTATGAGAAGAGGCCTTTAAGCTATAGAAGGATTTTAATAGACGTACGGTGGGCTACATATCAAGCTATACAAAACCAGTATAAGCTGACTTCTGATTGTACGAAAAACATACACAATGCGAGGTCAGCTAAAACTGGTTTTGTATAGCTTGATGTGTAGCCGTGTGTACCATATAATTACACATTTTTATATTTTTTTATTATTTAGGGCTAATAAATTCTCTTCAGGGTTGGGATTTCCAAAAAGCCTTTCTAAGTAATTAGGTATCCACTTTTCATAAAGAAAACATCCTGCAAGTTTCATGTCTAAATATTAATGTGCGTTTAAATATCAACAGTCAGTCAATACAGTCAATTTACCATTTTATATTACTGATTTCTACATGTATTTTAATTCGTTTTTATTTATATATCCACTTTCATTAACAATCATTTGATTTTATCAATTCCGGGGTTACGGTTAGGATTCCGGAGAATGTCCATATTACCATCAACGTTTGCGGTCATTGAACTCAAATAGCTCTGCCTATAAGCACAGATTAATAAATAGTTACTACGTAACAGATACTTCACTCCAATACAAAAACTAAAATACCTACGCTATAATAGCCTACAAAATCATAATAATAATACCAGCTGTTTGCAGCGAGGAGAAATGTACCATAAGTACGCACAAAGAGAGTTGAGATTCTTTTGTTCGCCGCGCGATAAACGTGTGTGCGTGCCATCCAGCAAATGTCCTAGGGTTATACGTATGATGATAATTGTAATAAAACGAATGTTTTAGTAAAACAATTATTTTTTTATTTGTTGATCAAATATTTTTTAGTTTAATAAAATGACTGATGCATATTTTTCGTTCCTTGAATTCCCGATTATTATATTTTAGTGTCGAAAATATCCAAAACCGCGTGAATAATTTTAATAGATAATCAAAAGGGAAACAGGAGAATTGGGATACAGGGGAATTGCACCATAATCACGCAATAATTACGTGGTTTCGGCATTTTGATAGTCAGCGCTGTACCCGTGACGCGCGAGCACTTAGCCGGGCGCGCGACAGCCCGGTGTTCGTTGTATCGTCGACGATACGCGAAGCGGTAGGCATAAAACGCGTGGCCTTGAGCGAGTGACGGACGCCTGCTATAAGTGATCTTTAACTGTTCGTCGGTTCATAGTAAGTGAAGTGGAAGGCCTCCGAAACACCCTAATGGCTGGGGTTCGAAGCTTTTAGGTGATTTAGTGATCCATTGAAGCAAAAATACACTGACAAAATGATGAAATGATGGTAGAAAATCAAAATAACTGTAGTGATAAATTATTTAAAAATGTCGGCCAAATGCGAATCTTACAAATTCGAATATTATAATCTTTTATCATTTTAACCTTCGATGTACGAGAAGGAAGAAGTTAAAAGAGATTTATAGATTTACAAAACTGGAGATTTTTTTTTCCTTTAAAAAGCTTTTTGCCAAATATAATGTTCAATCAATACACTTGAACCTAACACTTGAGCGATAAAGTTGAAATTCTACTAAAAAAATTGACAGGTAAGCTAGCTATGTACTACATATTTAAAACAGACTCATTTTTAGTTTGTTTTTGATATCTCTCAAAGACACTTTCAAAGAAATTCCCTTTTTATTATTGACTCTCCCTCTAGCGTAGCCGGCAGGGTTCAACATTATACACCAAATGCTGCCCTACTTAGCAAACTATGACGTAAATCCACCCACGGACAACAGGAAAAATAGAGCATTTAAATTATTACAAGCCTTGTTAACGTTACCTACAAGTCCCTAGAAAAAAAACGAAAGTTAATATATTTTTTTTTGTCTTTAGCGTGGATGCCAAAAGAGGCGAATGCCCTCGAGTTGATAAACATATTTCTTTAGTATAACGTTATTATTTTAATTTATTTCTGTATATCTTGAGATATTGGATCCTTTTTTGAAACGCAAAGGGTAGAACGCAAAGGTTCGTTGAACGTTTTAAACTGAATTTTTATATTTATGTAACATTTCTGCGATTTCGCCATCCCATTTTCATGTAAACTTTCATCCCCAACTTCCACATAAGGGGTTGCAATTCCAAATAGGGCTATTTGGAATTGCAACCCCTTATGTGGAAGTTATTAGGAGTGTAGTATTTAGCTCACCACTAGAAAGAAAAATCAACTATTGGGCATACATGTTACTACGTCCAGTACTTAGTTTAAACGGCCTAATCTCTGAAATTACGAAACGGATTATTAATTTCTTCTGAGACTTCGCGTCGCCGGAGCAGAGCCAATATCGCCGCGGAACTGCGCGTACGTCGTATAAGTTGGGAGCACGACGCTATTCGCGAGGCAGTCCGCCATTTTATCCCTCTTTACAAGTTTTAATAAACGAAGATTATTATATATCAAAGGGTGGCATTATTTATTGGTCTCTCACCCCAACATTTGGCGACCGTGACAGAGGACACGGTCGAGCACACAGTTGAGGTGTGCCGCGCATGGGCGGAGCATAGACGTGTCCTCGTAGAGGCGATCGGCGGCGGTGACCTCTCGCGCCCGGCCCTGGTTCAGGCCATGCTTCGGGGCGAGACGGAATGGGATGCCGTCGCCTCCTTCTGCGAAGCAGTTATGCTAGTGAAGGAAGCGGCGGCGCGCGAGAGGCAACGACGAGCCTCTCGCCCCGGACTAAGACCCAGGCGAAGACGTCGAGAGTCGCAAGACGACTACCGGCCACCGTAGGTGCGGTTCTGCGGATGGCGAGCGATGGGTAGCTCGCCGCCCGGCTAGGACCAGGACCTCGTCGACGGCGCGTTAGTGTTCCACGCGCGCCTCAAAGAGAAGGAGTCAGCACAGGAAGGGGCCCAACAGGGCCAACGCCTGCCGGGGTTGCGGAATGTTTATAATAGTTACCGTAACCCTGGAACATAAAGGGCAATCGAAGGAACATGAGTGGGTTTTAGGAGAGGATTTCAGGAGGGAGTGTCAGACTATTACTGACTAAAACCCACCTTTGTTCCTTCGGTTGAACTTTATGTTCCTGGGCTGCGGTAACTATCAGAACTATTCCGCAACCCCGGCAGGCCCTAGAGACAAGAGAGTCGTATAAAATAGTCATCATCACGCTACGACCTTCAGGAGTGGAGCATAAATCAACGATATGGCTGTAACCGCGGGATACAGCTAGTCCCGTACTATCCGTACTAATATTATAAATGCGAAAGTAACTCTGTCTGTCTGTCTGTCTCTTCTTCACGCCTAAACCACTGAACCGATTTGAATGAAATTTGGTACAGATATAGTCTGGGACCCGAGAAAGGATTTAGGATAGTTTTCATCCCGGAAAACCCCCAGGAACGGGAACTATTATTCCTCGCGGACGAAGTCGCGGGCAAAAGCTAGTATTTATAATAATTACGTACTTAAACACTAATATAATTAAAGCGTCCCGCCCAGATTCTCGGAACTCGCACTTCTAAAGATTGGCCATTCTGCAAATTAACTGCCAACCAGTAATTTGTGGAGTTAATACACTTACGAAGGATATAAATTATGTAGAATGGCCCTCTATGATTTACCGATATAGAAGAAGGATTACTTAAACTGATTTATGGTTATTCAATGGTGGATAAATCGAGGTGTTGCCGCTAACCTGGGGGTCATTCTTAAGTGAATGTTTCAGGGTTCTACCGAAATTAGTTGTCAGATAGAAACCACAGTTTGCAATCGCATATAACCTTTCTACGACCAAGCGACAGCCGGCTATCGGGCTGCTATTGTCTTTCTATTCTGTCTCGAATCACGTGTATTAGAATGTATTAGAAATAGCTAACAGGTTAACAGGTCGAAATAGATAACAATATTATCATATTATACTTATCAAGTCTTTGAAAATTTCCATGGTTCTCTGCTATAATATGCATGTAAACCATCCTCTTGAATGACTCTATCTATTAAAAAATCGTATCAAAATCCTCCGCATAGTTTAAAAGTTCTAAGCCCTATTTAGGAAGAGGCATACAGCGGAAAGCGAATTTGTTTGCCGGGGTTGCGAAATGTTTATAATAGTTACCGTGACCCCGGAACATAAAGGGCAATCGAAGGGTGGGTTTTAGTCAGTAAGAGTCTGACACGCCCTCCCGCCGCACCCAGGATGGGAGAAGTCATTTGATGATTTCCCACTCCCCAAAAAAAAATGCGAATTTGTTTTATAGCATGAGGTAAAGTAAAAGCCGAAATTGTCACAGCCACGTAACAGCCCAGTAATTGTCTCGTATATGCCTCTCATGCATAAGATTCTGAGGTCGAGTTCAAGCAAATAACAATATATTTTTTTCAATTCGTATGGAGATCGTTGATATCCCGTGCCACGGAAAGCTCGTAAAGCTAGGTCTCGACTATCATTCGTAAAATGTAAACACTCGCAATCGATTTAATGTTTCCATTACAAACTTCTGTAATTCTTCAATAGCCACAATGGCTTTCTTAATAAAATAAAATTAATGGACCTCTATGAGAAAATGTTGAAAATGTGCACAGTCATAGGGAAATTGTGCTAAGTACCTACTCGGGCATGAGCTGTCATAACCACAGATCCGCTTACATGAAAAGGGCGGATATATGCGAAATCACTATTAATATTATATAGGATGACTTTGTATTCACTGTACAACTTTTAGGAGATAAAAATATTCGCTCAAAATTGCTGTACTTACCTTCGGTTTTACTTGAGAGTCAGATTACTGCTCCGGTCCCGAGTGTTGTAGCGTAATGTTATATACTTATCTATATTATTCTCTAATGCCATTACTAATAATCACTGTGTAAAGTTATGTCATGAATAAAGCCTGTCTAACCATACATTTTTTGCCGTATAACCCCACTATAAACCTGTCATAACTTTATGCAGCGATTATTAGTAAGACGCTAAATGTTAAACTAACTGATTCACTAAATTGAAATATCAACGCACAGCCCAAACCGTCCTAAAGACATAAAACTTGAAGCGTGTATTCTTTTTGAAGAATAGGTAACCACTAAGAATGGATTTTTGGGGATTCTAACTCTAATAATAGGAGATGGAAGTTTCGACATTAGCTAGTAAAGTATATACTTTTCTCATAAATGTGATGCACGTGAAATGAAAAAAAATCAATCCCATTGATCATTTTTGTGCAAATAAACAGACGACCTACCTGATGGTGGTCACCCCCGCCTAGAAGATATCTGAATCTCCAATACTGGCCTCACAAGTGCGTTGCGAAACAAAGATAATTGATTGTATGTTACTGTAATTACACCGACACCCATACTCAAAAACAAAAACACAAAGTGCTGCTTTGCAGTAAAAATGGAAGCAATGGAATAACTCCGATCGAGATCCTTCACTCTAAAACATCAAAAACACACACGACTAAAAGATTTCCAGAAATGAGCACGTCTAAAAAAACGAACAAAATATATCTTCAGCTTTATCAAATTTGCGAAGCGCAGAGGGTTCATTAAGCAAATTAACCCAGATACACATTTCAAAGAAAATCACCATGAAGGAACGCTATCAATTTACCAGTACTGGCAACATTCACTGGTGTTGCCATTATAAATTAACAAAGTTCACATGTCGCGCCTTTCAAAAGGGGAAGATAGGGCTTGTATTCAATGTTGTATCATTCAAAGTGATGAATACATTGCTATTCAATGGTGCCTTGACATGTGATGTGCTAGATACGTAGATTCATGTAAGGAATTGAAACTGAAATGTGTGAGCTTCAATACAAATGCTTTTAAATGATGACGGGTAGTTGTGAGTTTGCTTCTAAAACTGTCCTATTTTCCATTTGACTTGACGTATATTTTTACACATGTCTTTCGTTACCTTTCTGCCTTTATCCAATTTTATTATTTGGGGTAAGGGCAGATTAGGGTTACATGTTTTTCTCTTCCAAGTCGTTCTGTTAACCGTCATGCTTATCATTCACTCCTTTCTCCTTCATATCATTCCATCTCCATCCTACCACATTCGTATTCATAACTTAGCTCTTCGACGCTATTGCTTCAACGTCCTCTTTAAATCCTATAGTAAAAAAACAATTCCCTTTTAACTTTTCTCTCACTTGTGCCACTTTGAGACACTTTATCCATTCTATTTTCTCTAGTTATTTCGTTTAAAAGTTTATTCTGTTAAGCTAAACCTTCTTCAATACAAAAAAAAACTCAAACATTGATCACCACATTTGTTTAATGCAGGTTGGCGATTTAAGAATTTTTAATTTATAAGTCCAGATCTTTTATACTTACTTCGTGGTCCATATGATGATCAAAGTTATAAATCATTATGTGTCCAATTCAGTATCTGGGTTGAGGAAATCTGAAGTACAGTTGATCCATGTAAAGCATTAATATTCAGTTGTTCCGGGTACACTGGAAGTCGACCGTAATACAGTTAGGAAAAGGCTAAGGAAAAATCTTAGGATGACTAGAAAGTGGTATTGGCTTCAGTCCGCGATTCATAGCCTCTGCTTTCTAACCGTCATAGAATTTAAAAATACTACCGTCCTTTTAGGGCAGTTGGGAAAAAGGTGGCTTTACTGACTTTAACTTAAGACTAATGGCGAAATAAATAGACGTTACTAGGCCCTGACTTTGGCTTAGCCCTATACCTGTCACTGTTACACGCTACAACTGCCTAACGTCAGTAAGTAAGTATACGATAGAGACGGAACGCAGCTAAGCCATAGTACGTGCTTAGTAATGTATATTTATCCCGCCATTAGACAAATAAACGTTGCTTAACAGTTCTTAATTATAACAGCTACATATTGTACAAAATAAAATGGTTTATTTTTAAAGCCGAGCTTCGTCTTTAACCTTAAAAACTTCCTTACTAATCACCTTTTTCTTCCAGTTGGATGCGTCTCTGCTTCCTCACAGACCCTCGTGGAAAGGTCCCAGTTAAAGTGGTGGCCAGGACCTTCGCATCAGGAAAGACTGAGAAGCTGGTCTACCAGTGCCTGTCAGAGCTCGGTCTACCCTCAGGGAAGAATGAAGCGATGGAGAAGGAAGCCTTCACTTTTGACAAGTTCTACGCTCTGTACCACAAGATCTGTCCTAGAAATGATATTGAGGAGCTTTTTAGATCTATGTAAGTATTTTAGCTTGGCCCTTGAGGTATGAAAAAATCACTAACTGTTGAAGAATTCGACTGCCCACTTCCTTTCAGCATTCAACCGTCACCAGACCAACTTGAAAGTATCGTAATGTGGTTTTGACGTCGAAACTCTGTATTTGTTAAGTTTGATGGTGATATTTTACTTGCGTATATGGCTAAATATTCCCTTTACTCGGATAATACAAACTAGACCCTAATCTCATTGGAATATGGTTTACAGAACTGATTACTTTTGGCAAAACTAAGCCCAATGATAATAACAGAAATCTACAAGACTTACATTTGCTAAAAGATGATCGCAGTAAAAATCTGTATTCCAAAGAAACACTCAATATATCTCCATGTCCATCTACTTGATAGGATTCCCTAAGTCCCGTTTTATCGTCCCCGGGGGAGGGAGGGCGGGGCGACGGCCTCGTTTAGCTTTAAGATTTAAACGTGCCTACCTTACTTTCAACTGTTTTATTTAAACACTTTATTTATTGAAGAACTCCTTATCCATTCCCATTTGCGGATTACTAATGATTGGATGTTATTTAGATCTATTTGAGTGATGGATTTTATAAAATATATTCATAATATATTTTATAATAAATATATTCATAATATATTTTATAATATATATTGGCTTTCAAAGTTTGTTTAAGACATCACTGACATCCTATGTCTCAGTGTTGTAATTCGTCAATCTTTGATAGTCGTTACGAACGGAACGGAACGGAAGACAGAAATCTGATCATCAGTCTAAGTAAGGAGGAGTATCGTGTTTCACAGTTTACTGGGTTGTGGAGGTCTGATATGTAGCCGTTGCATGTAAAACACTAGTATTCAGCTGTTTATACTGAAACCTAACATAGTTGGGAAGAGGCCAAAGAGATTATGATGATAGAATAAACGAAACACGACTTAATATCACGATTGGAGCAGTCCGTAAAAAAAACCCACCCCAGAGACTTAGGTATTCGTTTCCACGTCGATGAATTAGCAAGGATAAGTCCAACTACAGATTTCCTCTCATCAAATCCCAGACTTCCACCACATTTCTTTATGCTAACAATTCTCTCTCCACAGCACCCAAGGCAAATCAGACCGCATCAACCTGGACCAGTTTGTGAACTTCATGAATGAGAAGCAGCGAGACCCTCGCCTCAATGAGATCCTGTACCCGCTGTATGATGAGAAGAGAGCGGCTGAAATCATCAACACCTATGAACAGTGCGATGAAGCTAAAAATGACAGTGAGTAGTGATCTTAGATGTATCTAAACGCCTATTTGAGCTGACTGAAAAGCTGGACGTTGATGGTCATTTTTTCATTTTCCCGATTAATTCAAAAATGGAATAGAATTTGTATGAAACGATCTGCCAGATATTTTAACCAGAACCTATTAGAAGAATATGCACCAGGCTCTTTATATATCAAAGTATTTATGACTTCGGTTAGAAAAATACTAACTGGTTTTAAATATTTATTCGGTGGATCGATATGGTATTCGAGTTGAAGTTCTATCAATCCATTCTATAAGTTACTTTTTACGAAAAAAAAAATTTCCATTAGACCACCTAAATTCATTTTGAGACGCCATAATAAGTATAAGTAAATTAATCTAGTTATCCATTTCATAACATTGTTTCGTATGGCCAATTAGACTCTATACTTACCTGTTTTAAAATAAGTGTTGCATTTTTTAGTGTGATTAGTATTTACATACATTAAGAAATAAAAGCTACTTACATCATATTTACGAGGTACATGGTGTTCACATATCTACAATTACCAAAGCAGTAGACGGCCACTTTCAAAAAAACTAGATCTCGAAAGTATTTGATGATGGCATTGAGCAGTTTTAAAATTTAAAAGTTACGCTCAGAAATGCAAATCTTGTTTTTTATCTGCATTTTGGCAGCCACACAATAAAAACAAATCGTCTCTTGATCCAAAAGACCATTTTGGCAGCTTAGCTGTAAGAAACAGTAAACAAGTTGAAAACCATTTACCATTCAATTTGTTGAGTAGAGCCTTGTAAAGGTGCCAAAGTAGATCAACGTAATCTGGTTGCGACTTAGCTGCAGAAGAGTGGAATGCATTTAAATTATTTCGCAACTAGCGGGACGCCCCAGCTTTGTACGGGTGTTAAACTCACTACTTTTCAACACCATTATATACATATACCTACCTAGTAAAAATATAAAATGGTAAACTGTCTGACTAAGTGAATATATCACTCAGTCAACGCACACCCCATACCACTGGTTCTAGAGACTTGAAACATGCTGGGTGTGTTTTTTGTAAAGAGTAGGTAACCACTAAGAAAGGATTTTCCTCCCTTAAATAATTCTACCCCTGTAGGGGTAAAATAGGGGGGTTCAGATATTTCTTCATTCACGCGGGCTTAATTAGTGAAAACTCTGTCTATTGGTGAAAACGGCATGTAGACCCGTTCAGGAATTTTTGAAATTGTTTCTTAATATTTCATGAAATTATTACTCAACAATTTAATTTTACTTACTTATAAAAATACTGACGTGTTTTAACCAGGTAAAAAGGGCGACGTTGTCTTCAGAAATGTCAATCTATTATTATCTGAACGGTCAGTTACCGTGACCGTCCTTCGACGCTAATAGAATATTATAAAAATGTTATGTTTTTTCTTTATTTCGTGGGGGTTATCTCCAAAGCTAATGATCCAATCGCTTTGCTGCATTATTTCAGAGTGCTATAAAAACAAATTATGCGTGGACGAATTTGCGGGCAAGAGTTAAATAAGAAAAACATGTTTCAAATAAATAAATATCTCTGGAGAAGTTCCAGATTAACTACGTTTTTTGTTACTGTTCCACTCTCGTAGGTCGTACGTTACATAGCCTATATACATATAACCTTACATGATAATGGGCTATCCAAGCATAGATATTTGTACAGATATAACAGCACTATCTTCTTCCTTCCAGAATGCCTCACAAAAGACGGTTTGATCCGCTACCTGATGTCAGACGAGAATGCGCCGGTGTTCCTGGACCGGCTGGACTTTTACATGGACATGGACCAACCACTCGCCCACTATTACATCAACTCTTCACACAACACCTACCTGTCTGGCAGGCAGTTCGGAGGCAAGAGCTCTGTAGAGATGTATCGTCAGGTGCTGTTGGCTGGATGCAGGTTTGTATTTAGACTTTTTTTTTGTATTGTATGAAACTGCAATCAGTCGCCAGACTTTTATCAGCTGTGTTGTACGAGTAGAAACTTTAATGAGATGCAGGCCAATGCCATGCTCCCATTTCAGAGAATGTGGTTTCTTTTTAAACTCCTAACCACATTGGCGTTATCTAGTAATCCAGAGGCGAGTGGATTGGGGTGATTTGTGAGACGTTCGACATGATATTTTCTATAGCGCTCTATTTCTGAGGTCACTGTTGATATATTTAGGTACTCATGTATTTCGTCGTTCCTGGTAAGCCATGGCGCTTTTGCTGCCATGGGTATTTAGACTTGAGATTTTGTTATAATCCCTGCGAAAGAGAAGAGAGGCTAAACAAAAACGGAAAATCCAGAATCAACTTCGATACTCGTTAGCACTACTCTCAGACACTAGCCCTAAGCTGGTCTGGTCAAATCCACGCCACACTCGATACTAGCACTGCTAGTCTAGCAGTCACGTGCCGACACACTATGCAAGACACAGACACACTTGACGAAAGCCCGCTACCTGATGTCTGACGTGAAGCAAGCTGAAGGAACCCTAAGGAAGCGCATAATTTGCGATTTCAAGGGCCATTTTATACCTAACCTTAACCCTACACCACGTTCACATTGTATTCGTATTACATCTTCTCCATTCCTTCTTCTTTTAACCAGTACTTACATAGTTACTTAAACAGTAGCACAATAAACACTCAGCACATTAGTGAAAATTACACTTACATTTTAAACTCTCCCAAAGCTTTACAAAGTAACTTCACTTAAAGTTTCAACCACTGTACACTTTATCCACGATGTCTTCACACTCACACGCTCTGAGGACCAACTCTTTGACTTAATTACTGTCTACCCAATATCATTTGGTCTATCAAGGCGGTGCAAATTTTAAAGCGAATTTACGAATTTATACAGATTATCGACTTTTATGTGGATTCTGAGAAAGTATTTAATAATTAAAAAGAATACTTACATAAAATCGTTGTAATCCTCTAAGAGAGTCGTAATCCTATATTTAAGTTAAACAGGCTTAAATTTTAAAGCATCATAGTAGACTTTTAACATCCTCAACACAAGCTAGAGAACCTCGTCCAATCCTGCAAGATTAAAGACAAAAGGCCAAGACGCCGAAATCTAATCAAATCCGCGCCACACTTGATACTAGCGTACACGTGGTGACACAGCCCGCAAGACACAGGTGGCGGCGGATCGTCAAAGATAGAATCACACATAGTGTCATCTCACCCTTTGGCATGTGGAATTCAATCCAGGAGATCTTCTCTTTTTCACGTCATCATCTTCTAGTTCTTTTTAAATTCAGTTGAGGTTGGCGCAGTAAGTGTTCTTTTTTTTAGATGCCTATAAAATATTCAAAGCATCTGAAAATTATTTTTTTTATTATTTTTCTTTTACCTTGACATCATTCTTCTTCTACCTTGTTTACCTTTCTTTGTATTTCTCTTAAAGTAATCATAAAGTCCACAGAATCATTATTAAAAGTTTTCTTCCATCTTGTTCCTAACTCAAGTATCGAGTTCCCTCCGCGCGTCAAACTAAAATGGCTGCCTCACAGATTCATCTTGATCCGTCATACAGATTAATACCGTTGTATTAATTAGCGAGTTAATGAGTTTATAACTTTGTTCAGTTGCTTCCTAATCTTTGTTGATGTATTAGTAATTGCTTCTGTTTTCACAAGCTGTTGCTTTTGATTGATCGAGGGCGCTTTTCTTGTTAAGTTCTTTACTTTTTGTGTAAGTTTATCTTGCAACATGTTGAGTATATTGTTCTCGTTTAGCTTTTGCTCGTGACTTCGTCCGCGAGGAAATTATTTCATAAGTTTTATCATCATTTTTAGCCTGTGCCAGCCTACTGCTGCACATAAGCCTCCCCCACATAGTCCCGTCTACATCTATACGCATCATGTTGTTGCTAGCTGTCCTTCACAGATGGTCGCTTTTACTGGCAGGAGGGCATCTCACATTGTCCAGTACGCTCGCTTGCACGTCATGAGTTTTGGTTCTTTAAAATAAAAACAGACTCACGTTACTCCTTAAAACCTCAGCGATCTGCGAGAGAAAGTCGCATTCCATCAAAGATGAGATAGCTAAGACTGAAGATTTTTTACAGAATGAACCCGCAAAAGCAATAAACTTATCCGCAACCATATTCATACCATTACATTCCACTAACCAGTTCTACCCCCTTCCAGATGCGTAGAACTCGACTGCTGGGACGGTAAAGGAGAAGACGAGGAACCAATCATCACCCACGGCATGGCGATGTGTACCGACATCCTTTTCAAAGATGTCATCTACGCGCTTCGAGACACCGCCTTCGTGACGTCAGACTACCCGGTGATCCTGTCGTTTGAGAACCATTGCTGCAAGGCCCAGCAGTATAAACTGGCGAAGTACTGTGATGAGATCCTCGGGGATTTGCTGCTGAAGGAAGCGCTTCCTGAGCACCCTGTGAGTATTATTGTGATGGTGGTTTTGTCCTATGAGCTGGGCTTATAAATGGGAAGAAGAATGAAAATGGAGTTCCTTAACAAAATAAATTAGTTACGAAGCCAGGAGATTACGTTTTTTATACTGAACCATACCTGGAAACTTTGGTTACAGAGACATTAAAAATTAAAGTTTAACCGTAAAACAGTCTTTTGAAAAAACGATTAAAATGATTTTCCTGACTCTTTAACCTGCTACATAAATACAGGTTTACAGGTATTTAAACTTAAACTTTTTAGAGGCACTATGTTTTTTTTACACATCACACCTCAGACGCCTACTAGCTAACAACACTAGATAAGGTATTCTACTAACAAACTGGACGATAATGTTCTAAGATATTAATTAATTCCCAACCTCCAAAACCTACAACTGTTTCTACATCCAAAGTCACAACAATTCCAGTTGGAGCCTGGGGTACCTCTGCCGCCGCCCTCAGCGCTGAAGCGCAAGATCCTCATCAAGAACAAGCGCCTGAAGCCCGAGGTGGAGAAGCAAGAGTTGGAGCTGTTCCGACAGGGACAGTTCGTCATTGAGGATGAGGAGAAGGAAGATGCTTCTGCTGTCGCTATACTGGATAAGAAGGTAAATGTACTGGGCCAAATATGTTTGGGCCTTTAGTAAAGCAATTGGCGCGAGGTGAACAACGTAATTCGCGAATACTGAGACATGAGTCAATTCATGAGTGCTGCTGATGAGTCTCGTTTTATCTGCAGTACTTGAAAATATATTTCATATACCCACATTTTGTGCATTTGTTACTGTCACTTTAATATTTTTCCTAAACTCTGAAATTGTGATCCTTTACCAATCAACCTAAATCATCTGATAAAATCTCGGTCACCGTAGCCAATTTCAATGCATACTAGTGTTTTCTAAGGTATCAGGACACGCATCATCACCTTTTGGATTCTGAGCTGCAACTGTTAAATTCCTGCTACCAGACAAGAACTGGCTTTTCGAGTCCAAGACCCTTCGCTCAGCAGTTAGACTAAGCAATATAGTTGTTATACTTTTTTTTTGGGAAGTGGGAAATCATCCAATGACTGCTCCCGTCCTGGGTGCGGCGGGAGGGCGTGTCAGACTTTTACTGACTAAAACCCACTCATGTTCCTTCGGTTGCCCTTTATGTTCCAGGGTCACGGTAACTATTATAAACATTCCGCAACCCTTAGTATAACAATAGTTGTTATACTAAGATATCCCAAAGACTTGAAAAGACTTTATCCCTTTAACATTCCCTTAACATCATTATAACCATGTCGTCACTGAGCACTGGATTTTCAACTCTCAAGCATGAGATTGGGTGTTCGATTCCGGATGAATGTTCGTCCTATCACTGTAAGAGAAGATCCCTTGGCCTTTGGGGTAATACGATGCTGGTAATACACCCACTTATATTTTTCTTCTTCTCCAGCCTGAAGAGATAGTAGCAGAAGCAGCATCAGCAGGAGACGACGCGCCCCCCCCGGTGGCGTACACGGGCTCCACCACCAACGTGCACCCCTGGCTGTCCTCCATGGTCAACTACGCGCAGCCCATCAAGTTTCAGGGCTTCGAGGAGGCTGACAGTATGTTTAAGTTTGTTTTTGTAAGAGGTTATTGCAGGAAGCTAGGCTAAGACACAGGCTGTAGTACCAATATATTATGGAGAGGGTTTTGTGGAGATTTGAAAATTTGTGTTTCCAAATATCGTCATGGCGCTAGGGCTAGGGTATGGCGGTAGCTATGTAGCTACCGCCATACCCTATGCTATTAGTAACCTAGGAATATATGTATATTCCTAAGTTACTAATAGCAAATACTATTCGGCAGTGCGTTGCCAAATATTCAATTTTATATTTTATTTTATTATATACGCAGAATATGCATAAAAGTAGAAGTTTGACATGAAGACTGAAACCGTAATAAGTGAAAGTTGCTTAGTAAGCCCTTCAGGTGATCTATATTATTAAAACCGTCGCGCAACTGCCTAACTGGGATAGTGATATAGAGACGGAGAACAACTAAGCCAAACTGTGCTGTATGTACTATATAAGGGATATTCATCTCGGCTTCATATTCCATTGAAACACATTAAGCCACCCTAAAACTTAACCAAAATCGCCTTTACAGAAAAGAACATCTACCACAACATGTCTTCATTCGCTGAGACAACCGGCATGAACTACCTCAAGACACAAGCCATCGACTTCGTGAACTACAACAAGCGACAGATGTCCCGCATCTACCCTAAGGGCACCAGGGCCGACTCGTCCAACTACATGCCACAGGTAACTGATATAACATGAACTGGGCCATCTCTTCATAAACTACAACAAGCGACAGATGTCCCGCATCTACCCTAAGGGCACCAGGGCCGACTCGTCCAACTACATACATGCCACAGGTAACTGATATAACATGAACTGGGCCATCTCTTCGTGAACTACAACAAGCGACAGATGTCCCGCATCTACCCTAACCAGGGCCGACTCATCCAACTACATGCCACAGGTAACTGATATAACATGAACTGGGCCATCTCTTCTTGAACTACAACAAGCGATAGATGTCCCGCATCTACCCTAAGGGTACCAGGGCCGACTCGTCCAACTACATGCCACAGGTAACTGATATAACATGAACTGGGCCATCTCTTCGTGAACTACAACAAGCGACAGATGTCCCGCATCTACCCTAAGGGCACCAGGGCCGACTCGTCCAACTACATGCCACAGGTAACTGATATAACATGAACTGGGCCATCTCTTCGTGAACTACAACAAGCGACAGATGTCCCGCATCTACCCTAAGGGCACCAGGGCCGACTCGTCCAACTACATGCCACAGGTAACTGATATAACATGAACTGGGCCATCTCTTCGTTAACTACAACAAGCGGCAGATGTCCCGCATCTACCCTAACCAAGGCCGACTCGTCCAACTACATGCCACAGGTAACTGATATAACATGAACTGGGCCATCTCTTCGTGAACTACAACAAGCGATAGATGTCCCGCATCTACCCTAAGGGTACCAGGGCCGACTCGTCCAACTACATGCCACAGGTAACTGATATAACATGAACTGGGCCATCTCTTCGTGAACTACAACAAGCGATAAATGTCCCGCATCTACCCTAAGGGCACCAGGGCCGACTCATCCAACTACATGCCACAGGTAACTGATATAACATGAACTGGGCCATCTCTTCGTGAACTAAAACAAGCGACAGATGTCCCGCATCTACCCTAAGGGCACCAGGGCCGACTCGTCCAACTACATGCCACAGGTAACTGATATAACATGAACTGGGCCATCTCTTCGTTAACTACAACAAGCGACAGATGTCCCGCATCTACCCTAACCAAGGCCGACTCGTCCAACTACATGCCACAGGTAACTGATATAACATGAACTGGGCCATCTCTTCGTGAACTACAACAAGCGATAGATGTCCCGCATCTACCCTAAGGGTACCAGGGCCGACTCGTCCAACTACATGCCACAGGTAACTGATATAACATGAACTGGGCCATCTCTTCGTGAACTACAACAAGCGATAAATGTCCCGCATCTACCCTAAGGGCACCAGGGCCGACTCATCCAACTACATGCCACAGGTAACTGATATAACATGAACTGGGCCATCTCTTCGTGAACTACAACAAGCGACAGACGTCCCGCATCTACCCTAAGGGCACCAAGGCCGACTCGTCCAACTACATGCCACAGGTAACTGATATAACATGAACTGAGCCATCTTTTTGTGAACTACAACGACGTGTACCTCACGATGTTAAAATTCTCAGCGACCGTGAGCATTAACCCATCAGATCTATTACCCGTTTGGTCGGTGGAACATCACTTTTCAATAAAGATTGAGAAATCAACCATCCTTTCCTATGCAATGTTATAGTGCCATAGCTATGTAGAATCGCGATTGATCAATCTTTGCCGCTTGCTAATTTAATTTTAAAAAAACTTTCCATTTTTCATTTTCCAATGCTCTTACCTGCTCTGTATGAGAAGAGGCCTTAGCCCTGAGTGGAGTAATAGACTGGTATTATATATAATTCTATTTCTGCAAATCGTTTGAAATTCTCAAAGACAGAATTGTTTGAAATACGTTTAGCAGCATTTTTTGAATTGCTAACCATGTGTTTCCTAATACATTTTCATATTTCCCCAGGTATTCTGGAACGCAGGCTGCCAGATGGTATCCCTGAACTTCCAGACGTCGGACCTGCCGATGCAGCTGAACCAGGGCAAGTTCGAGTACAACGGCAACTGCGGCTACCTGCTGAAGCCCGACTTCATGCGCCGCGCCGACCGGAGCTTCGACCCCTTCGCTGATGCGCCGGTAGATGGCGTTATTGCGGCTCAGTGTTCGGTGCAGGTGCGTGAAATTCTTGGGATTTAACCCTTTTTAACCGACTTCTAAAAAAAAGGACGAGGTTCTCAATTCGGATGTTTGTGTTTTTTTTATGTTTGTTCGCGCATATCTCCGTCGTTTGCCAACCGATTTGAACAATTCTTTTTTTGTTTGAAAGGGTAGACTTCCCAAATGGTCCCATTGTCATCAGGTCCAGGATCTGATGATGGTATCATGCCGAAATCGAGGGAACTCCTCAATTTTTATAGAAAAACGTACATTTTTTTTTAAAGTTACTCTAAAACTTAGTTGGGACTCTAACTAAAAAGTAAAAAATAAAAAACTTTTTCTAAAAAAAAAGATAACCGACTTCAAAAACTAAAAGCTCAAAAATAACTATTTCGGAAGTCGGTGGCAAAGCAACACAATTCGACCGGAAGAAGAGAAGCCACCGACTTTTTTTTGGAAAAAGTTTTTTTTTTAAGAAAAAGATCGTTGAATACTTCGGTGGTGTTTTTGGCATACTGGTCCAGAAGACACAGAGGTTTGAGAAGTGTATGTTTGTCTATGTTTATTATTTATTCATATTTATAACGTGCATAATAATTGTATGTTCACTTTGAATAACTGGGAGCTACACCTTGCAAAGCCAAACATACAATATTCTACCTTATAGATCCATAACAAAAATGGTATTAGTTTTAACTACCTATGTAATTCAATTTTATATTTGACATTCTATATAATACAGATTACTGAAATACGAAAAGTCTGTCAAATATTCTACTGTTTTCAATACAAATACCAAAGTCACACGGCAACACCCTATTGGAAGTTTACAGGTTCAAAAACAGGATGAAATTATCCTCATCCTCCATTGAAAAGGAGAGATTCTTAGACTATATATAGTATCGCAAAACATAAAGTTCAGTACAGTTTCCCACCTAAAAATCCCTAAAAATCCCTGAAAACTGTAACACATGAGGCAATAATAATGTTATACATAAACTTACCATCAATAACTTGCCCCCAGGTGATAGCCGGTCAGTTCTTATCAGACAAGAAGATCGGCACGTACGTGGAGGTGGACATGTACGGTCTACCTTCAGACACCATCCGCAAGGAGTTCAGGACTCGCATGGTGCCGGCCAACGGACTCAACCCGGTCTACAATGAGGAGCCCTTCTTGTTTAGAAAGGTAGCGCATTTTTTTCATATGTTGCTGATTGTTTTTTTTTATTAATATGATGGTCGCTGTGGCCCGCTCAGGAAAAGGTGGCGAAATGGCCTTGACCTTTATGAAGCCATGAAGGCTGGTTTGAAGTGGCGGGACTCTGCCCAGCAACGAGACATTTAAGGCTTTGGAAAAATATATAAACCGCTTTTAAAAATCACTTCGAAAGTCTGTAGGAATGCCTAACCACAAACAACAACAGACGCTGTTGACTTCCAAAATTACATTATTTTTTCTGTTTAGTTAGTCCTTAAAGACTTAAAAAAATAAAGGTTTTTGTGAGGATATTGCTGCAGAGATTTAAATTTTCTATCGTTTTGAACAAACAAAAAAACAAAAGAAAGATAAAAGAAATCAAACGACCACGACGCGAGCGTCAACTTAATTTGGAACAATCTAACTTCCCATGTTTTCACCAGGTTGTACTCCCAGACCTGGCAGTACTCCGTTTCGGAGTATACGACGAGAACGGCAAACTGCTGGGACAACGTATCCTCCCTCTGGACGGGCTACAGGCGGGCTATAGGCACATCTCACTGCGCACTGAGGCCAACTTCCCCATGTCGTTGCCGATGCTGTTCTGTAACATCGAGCTTAAGATCTACGTGCCGGACGGCTTTGAAGGTATTATCTAGAATTAAAGCATTGACTGATGCAGTTGTCCCTAAGAAATAATTATTTTGTCATTTACATATGTCTAAAAACCAATCAATAAAATAGTAACATTTTTACAATATAACCTGCAAAATAAATTAAATTATTAATAACTATGAAGGTTCGGCAGATACTTTAAATTAATTAAGAAAAACTTTTGAGATACCAGTTAAAATGGAAATGGTTATTTTATGAAACAAATTAGTACAAAAGCTGTTGTCCAAAGTTTTGTTCGTAACATTTTTCGTTTTTTTTTATTATTATTATTATTGTCTTGCTCTTGGCCCCAGACTAGCCCGAGGGCATAGACGGTTACGTTTGAGTTATTTCTCTTCTCTGCAGGAGACTTACTGTCGCGACAGTAATAGACTGATTATTATTATATTACTAATCTTTCCTCCGTTCCCCAGACTTCATGGCGGCTCTATCAGACCCTCGCGCGTTCATGGGCGCGGCGGACGCGCGGAACGACAAGGTCAAGCAGATGGGCATCGAGGAGACCGGCCCTGAGAAGAAGGTGCAGATTGAGGAGAAGAAAGCAGGTAAATTACAGGCTATTTTGAACTTTCATGGTTTAAGATAGAGTTTATTTTATATTGGAGAACTTTATCTTGGTCTGGAAGAAGGCACGAAGGTGCAGACTTAGAAGAAAGTAGGTAAACTGCTAGGAAAGAACTTTTAATCTTTGAAGTAAAGTCTATTTTAGGCAGAATACTAGAATGTTTACCTTCCTATGAAATAGTTGTGTTGAAGAAGGTGCAGATTTGAGAAACTGTTTTTAAACTTTTAGGCTGAGGCTACAGTAGGCAGCGATTTGCGATGCGACTGGAAGAGCGAAACGAGATAAACGTGGAATGGCTACATTATAAGCGAAAATCTGGCGTATATTCGATTCAATTTCGCTGATACGTCGATGTAGCCGGTGCCGCGATTACATTAATTTAATGTAGTTCCTGTCGCAGAAATAATCAAAGATCGCTAGTAATATTTGATGAACGGTGTAGCCATTTAGTGAGAATCCATGTATTTGTTTCAATCGCTCGTGCGTCGCAGTTCGCGTCACAGCCTAGTGTAGCCTCAGCCTTAGGCCTTGGTGTATTGTTCAATTTAGGCTGTGGGTTCAGTCTTTTTGTGTACAGTTTTAGTGTAGTTTATTTTTTAACCAGTGTGTTCAAATTAATCAGCTGACATAAATTGACGCATTTCAATAAGCAGTCATGTTTTTAATGAAGAAGAACTAAAAAAATATATATTCTGTCTTTTCTAAATGAAATGAAAAAAACCGGCCAAGTGCGAGTCGAACTCGCGCACGAAGGGTTCCGTACTATCATCTCAAAAAATACGAAAAAAACGCGTTTATTGTATGGGGACTCCCTTAATATTTTATTTTTGTTAATTTTTTGTATTTGTTGTTATACCGGCAACGGAAATACATCATTTGTAAAAATTTCAGCTTTCTAGCTATCATGGTTTATGAGATACAGCCTGGAGACAGACAGACAGACAGCGGAGGCTTAGTAATAGGGTCCCGTTTTACCCTTTGGGTACGGAACCCTAAAAAAGATGTACTGAACCTAACATTAGTTTAGTTTAGTTTACGAACATGGAAAGCGCCGAAAGTCAATCAAAATATTTGTTACTTATTACTTAAATAGACAGTCCATTGTATTTCAAGTGTTTTCTGCAAAAATAAATAATCTAATCTAATCTAAGCAGCCTATATTCATCTTTTACAAAAAATCTACACAGAAAGTACGGCAGCTATTAAAATCAATACCACAACGGGGCCATCTTTTCCAATTAATAAAGGAGTTAAACAAGGAGACCCGCTGTCTCCAAAACTATTCACGGCTGTTCTAGAGGAAGTTTTCAGAAAGTTGGCAGCAGGCTGGGCTGAGAGAGGCATCGTGGTTGGCGATAAGAGATTGTCAAATCTCCGATTCGCTGACGATATTGTCCTATTCGCGGCTTCAGCCTCCGAGTTGACGCAGATGCTCAACGATCTGAGCACAGCAAGCCTAGAGGTCGGACTTCGGATGAATATGTCAAAGACCAAGTTGATGACGAATAGCACACATGTAAGAATCGCAGTTGCAGGAGAAGAACTAGAATACGTCGATGAGTATCTTTACCTTGGTCAAATAGTCTCTTTCCAGGCGAGACAAAACAAAGAAGTAGCAAGACGCACCGAAAATGCCTGGAAGAGCTATTGGGCCATGAAAGACCTCATGAAAGGCAATCTTCCTCTGTCTCTTAAAAGAAAACTCATCGACGTGTGCATTCTCCCCATCCTCACGTATGGTTCTCAGACATGGTCTTTGACATATCAGCAGAGGTCCACCCTCGCAGTATGCCAGAGAACAATGGAACGTAGTATTCTGGGTATCAAGTTGGTAGACCGGGTTAGGAATACTACTATCCGCTCCATTACAAAAATCGCTGATGTCACTCGGAAAGCTGCCACACTGAAATGGAACTGGGCTGGACACATCTGCCGCATGTCGGACGAGCGATGGGCTAAACGCACGACCCAATGGGTGCCTTCACATGGAAAGCGACATCGCGGTAGGCCGAGGCGGAGATGGCGGGACGAACTAGACTCCTTCGATAAAGACTGGTCCCAAATAGCTTTAAGCAGAGAGAGGTGGAAGGAGGGTAGGGAGGCCTTTGCCCTGCAGTGGGAAAGTTTAGGCTTATGATAATCTAAGCAGAAAATAACTAAGGGATTATTTTGTATTGCTATTACTTCCATTCCATATTTCTTAAATATTAACAATAATTTAAAAAATCTAAATGTTAATCGTCTTTTCTTGCTATTGCTGCCATATCATCATTACATATATACATGCAATGAAGTTTTTGCCTCTGTGTGGTAAGAAATAACAAACATTGTTTATGTTAACTAGACGCAAAAATAAACTTCAGTTTACCTTGATCTTTATTGAGTAAGGTTTTAGAAATCCATCATAATGCTGAATTTATTAGTGAGTGATGTAAGACTGTTTAACACAAATATACTGAAAAAAATGCATGAAAGTATGGCAGCAGTTGGAAGTAGAACAAAAAGGTATTACTAAAATTTTCTTTTTTATTACACTATACTCAATTCTTAAATAACGTACCTATGAGGATATCCAGTTGGTAGAAAAATTATTATATTAGTCTAAATTATGGACCCTATCGGGCACAAACATAAATAAGCCGGAAAGAGGGGGAAGAAAATTGCTTGACTTTGGGCCCTTTCACAAACTCACAAAAGACTAATTACCAGATATATTTAAAAAAGGAAAATAATTAGAACTTATAAGGAGAATGTAAAACAGGCCCATAAAGTGTTAAATCTGGGAACTACCATTTCCTCGGCAATAAAGCGCCTAGCAAAGCCCAAAGGCACCTACATTATCTCGAAGCGCTTTGGCGTTTATTTTAAATCAAGCTTCTTACTCTACAAGCCCTAACTTCAAAAATTCTACACCTTAATCAAAATGGCTTGACTGTTTTATCACTACAGTAACCGCTACAACAGAAAAGTAATGCCCAGTGAATAAATTTCATCCTATGGCTACGTGACAATAGCAAAATATTTTTTCCTTACGATGTGACGGTAGCAAAACGGCAAAATCTGTTTCCTTCCAGTATTATTTTAAAGTTTCAAAACGAAATACTGTTGATATCATGATATAATACTACCTATGGTTAAAGCTACAAGCATAATCAACTGCCAATTCGCTGTCTATTCAAGACCACAGCACCAACATTACTTTCAACAGAACATCTCAATTCAGCTAAACTAAACAGTATTTCAATCGTATCAACAAATTTGCACTTTATTTTCTCTACAACTCGGTCTAAATCATGTCGGACATTTATTTGAGATTTTTACCAGATCGTGTTTAGGTAAACGTGTTCTGGAATGATCCAGGAATAGATATGGATTCATAATTCCGACCTGTATTTACGCAGGAGTTTAACCGAACTAATCCGGAGTATATGACATGCTGCAGATATTTTAAGAATCATTCTATAGTAGGGTGTGGGGTGAGGTGAAGGAGATAGCGGGTTTGAAAGAAAACCTGAATGAAAGAAAACGAGACGGTTTTTTTTTGGGACACGCTCCGAAATGCTGGTTCCCAACCTAAGTATCAACGAGTTACTTGTACACGTATTATTTTTTAACAAAAATTCAAGTGTTTGTAAAATGATTTAAATGTATGTATGACTATTTGGTAGATTCGAGAATTAGAGAATTTTCCTACTGAAATTGCATTGTCATAACTATGAATACATAGTTTAAATAACCTCTGACAAAATATCTTTGGTGACCTGCGGGGTTATTACCTATGAATCAGCAATCAGCAATATTTGCGCAGCGTCAAAAAAAATCGTATTATGTATGAACCGATTGCTAATCGCTCGCTGATTGTTCTAATGCACTTATTGCTACGATGACGATAAAGTAGCAATCGCTGGAACTATTTAAATATCACCTTTAACAAAAAAAACTTAACTTTGCTTTTAAAAACCATATTAAATACGAAACCACTAAACGAAAAATGCATATTTTAGTTAACTGATTGCTCCACAGAGGCAGCACTATCGCTAGATTGCTATTTGACGTGACGTATTTTGAATTGACGTTTTAGCAGCAAATTTTGCTAAATTATCGCGATCGCTCGGCTATTGCAAGATACGTAATCCCGCGGCGGTCCTCTCCCGTAGGTTTTTGTGTTACATAGCCTATGACCTTAATCGATAAATAGCCTATCCATGACAAAATATTTAATTCAATATTTGTTCAATTCAGATAAGTAGTTCCTTAGATCAGCGCGACAACCAAACAAACGAACTCTTCAGCGTATACTTGTAAAGCACCTGTAAATCGCTCCGCCTATAACTCACACCCTACACCAAACGTATTACCTTAAAATATTTCAAGATACAGATGTTTCGTATCAGATATCTTATAGACGGCTTTCGAGTGTTGCTCAAGTTGACTGCGTGCGTGCGAGATGAACACTGTGTCGTTTTGTTTAGGTATTGTTTGTGTTTTCAATTGTTTTTTGATCCTGTTGGTCCTTTGTGTGTTGGTTTTGTGATAGCTGGAAAGCAACCGTGTTTTGTGAGACGTGACGTGAGATTTTGTCAAAGGTCTTGGTGTGGTGCAAGGATTTTGTTTTTAATGTGAAAATATTAATTTGATTATTCTTATGTTAAGATCTAAGTCATGATAATTATTACCTTTAGGGAAAATATCCCAGGTAAAACTGTAATAAGTATGTAGGTCAATTCGGACGAAAGTTTAAAACGGATTTTAACGACTGACGGTTTGAGTACTTAATGCGGCCTACCCGAATGTCCCTACTTTGGTATTGTTCGTCAAGACGTTGAGCTTCTTACGTGTTTTTTAGTTGAGCTTAACGACTTATGACAAATGCTTGCACTGTTTGGACAGGTCCACTCAAATCTGTGTGCTTCTCTCATCAAGAGATCCCCTCAGTTTACCTTCATGGTCCTCGCATATTTTGACCAATACAATATTGTATGGACTTTAAAAGAGACTTTGACCTCTGAGTTTGTTTCGGATGTTTCTTCTCAGAGTAGTCCAGCTAGGAAACACCGGCCCCATCGTTCGAATAAAAAAAAAAAAGAAAAAAAATGACGTGTAAAAGTGTAATTTATTACCTATTTACAAAAATAAATCATTTAATCATTTAAACGTTGATGTTATATATCTTGTCAACAAGGGCACTTAACCGTATACAACATGTCCCGGAATAAACGCACACCACCAGACACCCCAATTAGAATATTATGATATAATCATAATACATACACTGAATTTTTATTATGTTTTAAACACTGTTTTTTTTTTATAAATTATTTGTACAGATTGTGGGTAAAAATTATAGTCACATTACAAATCTACGCATGCACACAGTCGCACTTGCATAAGGGTCTAGCGAAGTGAAATTTCATTTTTTTTTTTTTAATAAATGTCCAAAATACCAAATGTTTATTGACCTTTTGGTAAACAACTCTCAAATCCCTTTAAATCCGTTTAATCTTTAAACCCCTTTTAATCCGATTAAATCCCTTTTCAAGGTTCATCGCAATTACTACATCATCCCGTGCCCCATCAACTACCCTTAGGTATTTCCTGGAATCAACTAGCCCACATTTAAAGTGCGACTATGACACGACCATGAACTCTAAAAAATATATTATTACACACACACGCCAACAATAATTTTGTGCAAGCAAACCAAGTAAAATATTTTGTGCATGTCTGCGCAAAATACTTTTTTACGTAGGCTTGTTATGCTTGCAGTTTCATATTTATAATTTCTTTAGTATTATTATATAAGTTATTTATTATATTATATGTGAGTTATTCAGGTACAGCCCGTAAGAAAAGTCGAGTAACAATGTCACTTATTACCGAAACCCGAAACGACAATTGGGTAGTTTCCACCATTAACCAATAAATGTTAGACACAATTCCTATAAAACCTCTATTAATTTCAGCCTAATAAATTCGGTTCATTTTCAATTTGCTATAAAATTTGATTTTTAGTTGTTTTGAAATCAATAAATAGATAGTCAACTGAGTTGTTATTTTAGTGACGTCATAAGTCGCCATTGCCATACAAAATCTATTGGAGAATGGCGTTTTGACAGCTCATAAAAAGTACGTCAATTGATAATGGTGGAAACTACCGTATTATCACAGATTAATAAATAGTTACTACGTAACAGATACTTCACTCCAATACAAAAACCAGAATACCTACGCTATAATAGCCTACAAAATCATAATAATAATACCAGTTGTTTGCAGCAAGGAGAAATGTACCATAAGTACGCACAAAGAGAATTGAGATTCTTTTGCCCGCCGCGCGACTTACGCGTGTGCGTGTCGTCCAGCAAATCTGCTAGGGTTATACGTATGATGATAATGGTAATAAAACGAATGTTTTAGAAAAACAATTATTTTTTTATTTATTGATCAAATATTTTTTAGTTTGATAAAATGACTGATGCATATTTTTCGTTCCTTGAATTCCCGACTTATATATTTTAGTGTCGAAAATATCCAAAACCGCGTGAATAATTTTAATAAATAATCAAAAGAGAAACAGGAGAATTAGGAAACAGGGGATTTGGACAATAATCACGCAATAATTGCGTGGTTTCGGCATTTTGATAGTCAGCGCTGTACCCGTGACGCGCGAGCACTCAGCCGGGCGCGCGACAGCCCGGTGTTCGTTGTATCGTCGACGATACGCGAAGCGGTAGGCATAAAACGCGTGGCCTTGAGCGAGTGACGGACGCCTGGTATTATTTCGTATGTTTTCAGCTTCGGGGGTTCTTTTATGGTATTCAATAATATTGTGATCACAATCCCCGATATGTTAAGTTACTTTTGTTGCTGACCGTACATTTATAGACATAAACTTTGTTTAATTTAACTGAATGTCCACATTACCTTCCTCGTTTTTCACAAGCCCAGTAAGTCCTTACTTAGTCCACATCTTAAAAGAAAATATTTGTTTTTACTGTTGTCAATGATTACGAAAGTTTATTTTTTATAAACAACTAACTTGTACTGGAGGACCATTTTTAACAACTAAGGCTTTTGCTGAATTCCTCCATAACCCCGTTAGGTCTACTAGGTAATACAAAGGCTCTTGGTAAAACCAGGGCTGGGCAAAATAAATGCTTTGATTTTGAATAAAATACAAATGACAAAATACAATCTCGCATATAGTTAAAATACAAAATAGTTAAGTTTGGTATTAAAAATACCAATTACAAATTACATATTCAGAAAATGATTGACATAACGCATTTTAATTACAAGTCATTCAAATACTGCCCACCTCTGGGTATGACTAATTATTACACAATTAATAAATTATTTTATCAGCTCAGACTTTCTAGCTTCTGACTTCTCCTAACAACTCTCAAAAGTCTACAAATGACAACCGGGACCCACGGCATAACGTGCTTTTCGTCAGAACTGCTACGTAATATAAATGCTCGGAGACGCATATCCATGAATTTTTTTACCATATTGTTATCTCTCTTCATTTTATTTCCAGAACCTCCTCTAGTGTTTGAGCCGATCACGGTGGAGTCCCTCCGCCAAGAGAAGGGCTTCGTGAAGACCGGCAGGAAGCAGCAGAAGGAACTAGAGGCCATGAAGAAGCGCCACTCCAAGGAAAAGATGGCGCTTCAGAAGACACAGTGCTCGGCGCTCGAGAAAATGATTAAGGGAAAGAAGTGAGTAGAAATTGGTACAAAAATTGATAAACTAGGTATTGCATCTTGAAAATATTAAGGCAGTCGATGAGAAAAAAAGTCAATATGGACCGAAAAGAAAATTAAATACTTTACATAGCAAAAAAAGTTCTGTTCTCAAGTTATAGCGTAACCAGGGGAAATAGAGATTTGATACTGGACGGAAACTTTCACCGTTGTAGCTACAATAAATTGGCATTAATTTTTCATGAATTTTATCAAATAAAGAAGCAAATAAAGAACATGAATCCTCATTCAATTATTTAAAAAAAAACGGTTACCAAGAAAATGGCGATTTTACACTTGTTTTTATTATCTTCTCCCAAAGACCAATTTTGTGTAACTACAGCGAGCGCCCAACCGCCATTATCACAAAGCTGAAAATTTCCAGGCTGTATAGCTACAATAGATTTGAATAGATATGTCAATGATTGGTGATGGCAAATAATTGATGGCCAAAGGCGCATATTGTTATTATATGCTGTGATTATTTGACTGAATAACCAAAGCCAATTACTAAAGTAAGCGCTTTGGACATTAGAAACCTGATTTTACTCTATTTACTTAATGTAAGGAAAAATAATTAACTTGTGACGTAGGCTTTAGTCAGATGCCCTTGAAAACGAGACTTCTGTTTAGTGTTCCACTGACGTAAATGCATGTATTTGTAAACGCGAAATATGGAGAAATGTTTATGTAGGTATACATTGTTAAATGCCTACATGTGCAATGACGCAAAAAGTTTCGTAAAAATTTACTAATTGGATGTTTTTTTTAAAGACAGGTCTCATAGAAAGTTTCCTGTCCAAAATATTGATATTGGCTCTCACGTCACTTTTCAGCAAACTTAATTACTTAGGCTATTTAGTGATTTTAAACCACAAGATATCTAATTTTACAGTACTTTACAGCAAACTTAATTGGGCTATTTAGACAAACCACAAGAAATCTAATTTTACAGTTAAATGAAATTGAATTAGGTTTTCAGGGCTAAACAATTGTAAGTATATTATTTAAGAAGTTGTGTCTTGGAATTATTTCGTGATAGTTTCGACTGTCGAATATCCAATTAACGAAACCATTTCAATTGTCCCTACAAGAAACGTAGAGCTCAAGCTATAGAAGAAAATATTTTTTCTCACCCAATGACTGTTCGCCTTTGGTCAAATCCACTTCAAGATATAATTTTTTCTAAATTATTTTTGTGTATGGGAAATCATCAAATGACTTCTCCCGCCCAGGGCGGGGCGGGAGGAAGATTATTGGTACCAGAACTATTCCGCAACCCCGGCAAGATTTTTTTCTAACTTCAGAATTATAAAAGCACCTCTTCTGTAATGGTTTGGTATTGGTACACCAAATTGCTAAATAAAATAATAATATAGTTTCTCACTGCCACATGAAATTAATCTACACTCCTTCAAAAGCATCATACAATGCACCTTCACCAAGTACTCTTACCTTCCAGCAAAGACCAGCTAAGCAACGACGCGGCATTCCGCAAGCTTGTCAACGAGCAAGCCACAGCCTGGAGCGAGCTAGTGGCAAAGCACCGCGTTGAGGAGTGGAGCAGCGCCCGCAGCCGCCTCAACGAGCAGCGAGAACTGCTCAAGAAGATGATGGAAGCCACCCAGTTGGCGCAGATGAAGCAGCTCGAGGGCAAGCATGAGAGGTAAGAACAGCCTGGAGCTGGTGCAGGAACAGCGAGACCTGTTCTAGAAGATGATGGAACCCAGCTGGCGCAGATGAAGCAGCTCGAGGGCAAGCTTGAGAGGTAAGAACAACCTGGAGTGAACTGGTGCAGGAATAGCGAGATCTGCTCAAGATGATGATGGAAGCCACCCAGTTAGCGCAGATGAAGCAGCTCGAGGGCAAGCATGAGAGGTAAGAACAGTCTGGAACGAGCTGGTGCAGGAACAGCGAGACCTGCTCGAGAAGATTATGGAAGTCCAGCTAGTGCAGATGAGGCAAGAGGGCAAGCATGAGAGGTAAGAACAGGAGCGCGGAGCTGCTTATGTGTTGCTTGAAAAAAGCACTTCAAGATTCAGCGCACATTTCACAAAGGTATTGTAGATGAGTCTGTGGCGTCTAACAAACGAGCAGCACTTTGCTCTCAACAGAGTTATTTGCAGCTGTCGACAGGGCCAACTTCAGCTGTCGACAGAAGCAACTGCTGCAGTATTCGATATGCCAACCACTGCCCATAGTGGGCAGTTTTAAGTGTCGCAGCATTGTTAAGTGCAAATCACTCGGTCTATTTGAAGTCGAAGTCGACTGACAAACAGCGCGCGCATTACGCTCATACTTAGCTGTCGCATTACGCTCATACTTAGCTGTCCACGTAACGATGGCAAACGCCGACCAATGCACTTCCCTCTGTCAACAGCTAGGAGAGATTTCCCAAAGTAAAGTTAACTGTTTATTGACAGGATAAGAGAATCTTACATTACAAATCCCAACAATCCTAAAACTTGTGTGTTGATGTAGTATCAAACAATCGATCTTCTAAGTTGTGTATTTAATTTGTTCTTAATCTAATATTCGTTGCCCGTATCTAATGCCTGATGGCATATATCCTGAAATTGTACATGATGTGTGTCAATCCATTAAATTATTATTGGAAGCCTGGCTTGACCACAGTCAATACAAACAATTTATCAATAAAACCAAGAAAAAAATACTAGGATATGATACATAATGAAACCTAAACACGCTAACATAAGACTTCTACTTTGAAAGTAAAACCAAATCGAGCAGAGTTAAAAAAAAACTAAGTAAAAGTATAAATACACTAAAAAAATATTCACCACGCGAATACCAGCTATTTTAGAATCATCTGTCCGTTTATAAAACTAGTAAAACAAAATTTATTATCAGCGATTAACTTCTCAACGTAAATAAATGAACACTCTCTGAGATTTATTAGATATCATAAACATTCAATGTTCCAATATATTTGCAATTGACTTGAGTAAATAGGAACATTTATATCTAAACTATTTTTTGCGATGATTCATTGCAACGGATGCTGCGGATTTGTTTTATGATTGTCAGATAAACAGATTTTAATAGCTATTTAATGATTGAATAGTTATTACTACTTGATGGTGTTTCGGAGTATTGGGTGACTGATCTCTGATTTCTAGAAGCCAGCCCAAGTGAGATTGGGAATTCCAGCCCGCTGCTCTCGAGATTTTGATCTTAGCATGTGTTCACAAGGCCGGCCGGCCGTTGGCAGTGGGGTGCTTTAATCGCATTCTCCCCAACTTTAAAATATTTACGACCATTTTTTTAGACACCAATGGATTTAATTTAATCTCTGTGTAAGCCCCGTCCCCGATCTTATTCAAAACTACATATACAGGGTGTCCCACGGCTATGCCACATGGAAGGAAAGTACATTAAATATTGTAGATAAAACATTTTACTGAAAGAAGACATTAATTGAATTTTAAAAACATTTTAAACTTTACCTATAGATTTTTAAATAAATACATAGTTGAACCGGGAATCGAACCTGTTACTCGAGAAAATTAATCAGTCTGTAGTTTTATCCAACCGATCGAAAGGCTTCAACACAAGGATTATTTTTTGCTAAATAACATAGTCTCAAAAATAAAAGGAAGACCATTAATTTTAACATTTTAAATACAAATTAGTAAATTTTTCAAATACTCAAAATGAGTCCCTTCTTCTTGAATACAAAATGATGACTTTTGATTATTTCGTTCCCTGCCGATTTTTTGGTCTTGTTGTGGTGGATATTTATTTATTTAAATAATGCGTTCTACTCAAGCGGGTTGATTAATTAGTAATAAGTAGTTATGATTGTCAATTGTATGTCCTTACGGCAATGTAAGCTTTTAACTTTTCTGAACAAAATTTCCCATCAAATGTTAAAATTCACGATCTTCCTTTTATTTGTGACTCCATGTTATTTAGCAAAAAATAATCCTTATGATGAAACCTTTCGATCGGTATGATAAACTACAGGGTGATTATTTTTTCTCGTGGAACAAGTTCGATTCCCGGCCCAACCATTTAATTATTTAAATATCTATGAATGCAGTTTAAATTGTTTTTTAAATTCATATAATGTCTTCTTTCAGTAAAATGCTCTATCTACAATATTTAAGGTACTTTCCCTCCATGTGGCAAAGCCGTGGGACACCCTGTATAATATCTTATAGCCTTGTTTTACCAAACTTGACTTGGTGACAGCTGTCATGTCAAACAGTAAACATTAGCTCCGTATTTGATCAATAATAAAAAAAAACACGACTACTGCAATACAATAAATGCAAGTTAAACAGTGAAATAACATCCCAATAAACTTCAGATATTGTTATCCAGTGATTTAATTACATAACTAAGACGCTATCTACCAAACTTCCTTAAATCAGTGTAGAACTATTTTGTGTGAAAAAAAAATAAGAAACTCAGAAATAGTGAATGTTTTAACTAAACTAGTGCAAAACATTAACTAAACAAATGAAATAAGTGTGAAATAACCTGCAAAAAACAGTGTTTTACTACAGTTTTTACTGCGATCATATCGAAACTATTCGAAACAAAGAAGAGAAATCTAAATCCTACCCTCAACTATTCTGTTATAAAGACGCTGCTATCTAATCTACAATAAGCGACAACAGAACGCCAATTTCGCTACAAATATTAATGAACGATTAGCTCAGTGGAGATCCTACTCGTCTTACATAACGACACAACTGTGTGGTCGTGGGTTCGTATCCTACATCACAAAGTTACTTTTTCTATTATATTTCATTTTAAAATAATATACAATGAATTTCTTCGAGAACATCACGATGCGCAGAACACGTAAGACGTCACAGACAGAGACTACAACAATAAGCGAAACTAGTACATTAAACTCCTCGGGAGATGGCAGCACTAGTAGTCTACCGAATATATCTGACGATGAAAATGATGAAATAAAAGTTCTTAAAGAGCAACTCGAGAAACTTAACCTGGAACTAAGTACAGCACATGAACAGATAAATAAATTATCGATCGAAAACAATGATCTTAAATCTACTATTGCTGACATAACTACTAAGTACAATTTGATGGAAAAAGCGACGTTAAAACATGCCGAAACTAAAACCCCTGGTAAAAACAAAGCAAAGCAGTCAACTCCCCAAAAAACTACCGCAGATGTATTATCTCCAGATATATTCTCTGAAAAGCTCACAGCTAAAAAACAAAAGGTTTCGACGCAAACAACACCGAGTTACCAAAATACAAGCAATGGCCAAAATGCAAGTAAGGCCCATAATATTTCAGACCAGTCTGTAAAAAAAGTTACTAACAAAAAAATGTGTATAATAAGCAGTAACAAGACCAACAAAATAACGACTATGGCAGAGACTACATTCCCTGATTATCAGATATGTCATTACCTTACACCAAATTGTGGAATTCAACAACTCACGAAAAACTTAGATAAGAAACTAATGGACTATACTTTGGATGACTATTGTGTTATTTTAATTGGACCCGAAGAGTTTATGAAAACAAATAACTATTATGACATAGTTGTTAACTTACGAGAAACGCTTCAGCAAGTACAACATACAAATATTATAATTTGCTTACCCACTTACGAAGCTTATAGCGTAATGTTTAATGTACGAATAGAAAATTTCAATAATCTTCTCTATCTTGACATACAGACCTATAATTACGCCTTGTTATTTGACTCAAACTTAAAATTATCGTACGATTCTACAATGTTTTTCTATAATAGTGGTAAAATAAATAATAATGGCATAAGGAACATTTTCAAAAATTTACAAGACTACGTCAACTATTGCTCTAAAAGCAATACTCTAATAGTGGAAACAAAAGGCACTAACTATTTAAATAGTAGTCTAGAAGAATTAAAAGTCAATGATCATTGTCTTTTTCGTCAATAACAATCTATATGTGCTACATCAAAATATTGCCGGTCTGTTTACTAAATCTGATGTGTTTTCAGTGTGTATCAATGATTTATTTGATAAGAAAATAATGTTAGATGTTATATGTATAACTGAACATTTCATGCAGTCAGGCTATGAATCACAACTTGATATACCGAATTACTACTTAGGGGCCTGCTACAGCAGAACAAATCAAAAGAGAGGAGGTGCCTGTATACTTGTTAAGATAGGACATTTAAGCAGGGAAATTCCAGAGGTTGCCAAATTTTCTCAGATGGGCATTTTTGAATGCTGTGCAATTGAACTTGTACACTATAAAATAGTGATTGTATGTATTTACAGAACGCCTAAACCAGATAAATTAGATATATTTTTTCATAACTTTGAACGGCTACTTCAAGAAATCAATAAAAAAAGGTTTAAAAATGTAATAGTGGCAGGTGACTTTAACATAGATGTCATGAAGAATAATAAATTAACATTAGAGCTAAAATGTTTACTATTGAATTTTAATCTAAAATTAACTTTAGAAAAACCTACCCGTTTAAAAAGTCAAACCTGTATAGACAACATTGCTCATAATTTCAAAAAATCCTGCAAAACTGAGATCATTGAATTTGCATTATCAGACCACACTGCCCAACTAATCGAATGTCCAATAAATAAAAAGTGCCTTTTAAAGCAGTGGCAAAAAAAACAACGGGACTACACTAAGGAAAATTTGTTGAAATTTAAAAATTGTCTGAAAGAATTGAAGTTTTCAGACATTTACGACACTTGTGACCCGAATGTAGCTTATGATTGTTTTATGAATCAATTTAAGTTGTTCTATGATCTATGCTTCCCTTATCGGCTAGTTACCATAAAAGTAAATAAAAGCCCTAACTGGATTTCTCGTGGAATAAAACAATGCAGCAAAAAGAAAAGACAACTTCTTTGGACCTTTAGACGTAAGCGAAACCGCGTAAACCATGACAATTACTTGAAATACGGAAAACTTTTCAATAAAATTATATCCTTGACTAAACGTGCCCAAAATTGTCATAAAATTAGGACATCCGACAACAAAATCAAAACTACGTGGCAAATTATAAATAATACACACACAAGGACACCTCAGGAAAGTATACAGAAACTTAAAGTTGACAACAAATATATTACACACCCACTGACTATAGCAAACACATTTAATGACTTTTTTATTGACAAAGTTAAACCACTAAATAACACAGGAAACAGTGTAACCGCACAAATACAACCACAGAGACATTCAATGTTCCTGAGTCCAAGTCTACCAATCGATATCCTGAATATTATAAAAGGTCTTAGAAACACAAATAGTGTCGGAAATGATGAGATATCTACCAAAGTAGTGAAAGCAGTTGCTTGTTCGATATGTCACCATCTTAGTTATATCATAAACCTGTGCATAATTCACGGTGTCTTCCCAGAAAGCTTAAAGACATCAATAATTAAGCCGCTCCATAAAAAAGGTGATAAGGAATTGGTACAAAACTATAGACCTATTGCATTAATACCAATAATGTCAAAAATAATAGAAAAGTATATTTATCTCGAAGTATACAAATACTTAGAAAAATATTGTATTCTGTGTCAAGAACAAAAAGGTTTTAGACGTAATAAGACGATTAATATGGCGATTTATGAATTCCTACACAATATAATGCTTAATGTTGATAAACGGACACCAGTATGCTCCATATTCTGTGATATGACACAAGCATTCGACTATGTGGACCACGCTATTTTAAAAAATAAGCTCGAATGTTACGGTATTCGGGGAAATGTCCTAGATCTACTTGAATCTTATCTCTCAAACAGAAAACAAATAACCACTTTAATAAAATTAGATACGACAACTAAAAAAGAAATAATATACACGTCCAATGAGCGAAATGTGGCTTATGGCGTTCCACAAGGAAGTGTCTTGGGACCCCTTTTATTTATAATATACATTAATGACATACCTAATACAATTACACAACCTATGACTCTTTTTGCTGACGACAGCACATTAACTGTGGCCTGTAAAAATCCTAAGACATATGAAAATGACATTAATAATTCTATATCTTCTATTATCTCGTGGTTAATTAATAATAATTTGAAAATAAATTTATCCAAAACAAATGTTATGCATTTCAGCCAACGTTGTGAAAGTCCCTCAAATATGAACATATGTTATGACAATAATACGGTTCAGGAAGTAGACCATACAAAATTTCTCGGCCTTTTGATAGATAAAAAAAATAATTGGAAAGCTCACATAGAAAGTGTTGCAAATAAAATAAGCAAGTCGTCATACGCTCTTTATAAATTAGCACCCACAGTAAACTATGAGGCGTTACTTACTGCCTACCATGGTCTAGTAGCATCCATTCTTAGATATGGAATTATCTTCTGGGGAAACTCCACAGATAAGGACATACTATTTAAATTGCAAAAACGCTGTGTTCGTGCTATGTTTGGATTAAAAGTTACTGATAGCTGCAAAACTTATTTCATTAAGTATAAAATTTTGACACTGCCATCCTTGTATGTCTTAGAAGTAGCCACATTCGTAAAAACAAATCCGCAACTCTTTCCACGTCTTTCAGATGTTGTTCCACGTAATAGACGTGATAAAAATCTACTCTGTACGCATAGTTCCAAAACTGCTCATATGGGAAAAAGCATATTTTGCATGGCACCTAAAATTTATAACAAAATCCCACAAAGCTTTAAAAATTTAAATGCTCAATTATTTAAAAAGAAATTTAAAGAAATGCTTTCACAAAAATGCTATTACAGTATTAATGAATTCATGAATGATCGTAAAATTTGTAATGTTGAATAATACCTAACCTAATTTTAATAATAATTGTAACAAAATGTAATAATTTTTAATAATCCGTAATAATCTGTAATTTTTATCCTATATGACTAATAATGACATCAATGAATTTAAATTAATTTGTATTGTTTATAAATATTTGTATGCCTGATATGGTAGAGCATGTTGATACCTTACTTTCGTTGTTTTAAGATCCTTGTATTGCACACATGTCTCACGCAAATAAATGAATCTTTATCTCTTTATCTTTAAACAAAAACACTGTTCACTGTTAATTTTAAACTGTGTGAGCTCTTCTAGCCTGAAACACAGGATTTCCTAGTTCAGGCACATGAAATGTATGATGTATTTATATAGAAATAGGTCTTAGTATTAATTTCATATCTTGTAAAAAAAAATTATAAATTATTATTTCCACTGACACTGTCACAAAATCCGACCACTAAGGAAGGCAATTACTTCCTTCAAGGCTATATTAATAAAACCCAAAGTTACCTTACCTCACGCTCATATCTAAAATTACTTCCATCCCCAGGGAGCTAAAAGAGATGAACGCTCGCCAAGCCAAGATCAGCATGGAGACGAGCAAGGAGGTAGCCAACGACAAGACGCTGAAGACCAAGCAGGAGAAGGACCGGCGGCTCCGCGAGAAGAAGCAGAATAATACTAAGAAGTTCTTGGATGAGAGAAAGGTAGGATCTGTTTGGAAGTTTTTCTCTACAATCAAAGTATGGTGCTTTTCAAGGTCGTCGCTAAGATAGGACAGAATAGTTACAAAACTGAACTGAATTTTAGGAACTACAGCTTCTAGGCTCATTACAGCCACCCGGCAGCCACTCCGCACCGACTCGCCTTATAACCGAGGCGATCCGGTGACCAGTGACCTTCTATCTGTGACTTTTTCTACGTGATACTCAAGTCATCATAATTACAAAATCGGACCTAATCGGATTGGTTTCTAAGATTTAAGACAGGTATTTTTAAGATGAGACAATGAAAATAATAAAAGCCCACAGTGTTCGGCGAGAATGAAAACAAATTGTTGGAGAAGAATTGAGTCTTCAAGTAAAAAAAAATTTACTTAACATTAACACGCTCTTTGGCCTAGCTATTATTCCTATCCCTTTCTTATACACATAGCTTGACATTAGTGCAAAAATCACTTTGTACTTCATTACTGACACCTTTAAATATTTGCAGACTCAAACGATCAAGCATAACCGTGAGAAGGAAAAGCTGAAGGTCACGCATGACAAGCAGATGGAGGAGCTCTCCAAGGACATTGATAACGTAAGTAGAATATTTACTTATTTTGTGAAGTCGAACGAATTTGTCTTCGAATAAACAATCGAAGATATGTTCTCAGCGGCTTACAAGCCTAAGTAGGTGTAGGTTCATCTTGTTTCATCATCTGTTGTAATTTGACATACTTAAGGCCGAATACTGAAAAACGTCAATCAATATTAAGTCGCTCTCAAATCTGTTGCTGTCTTCGTCACTCTAAAGGGAGAAAGAAAGGACAGCGATTGAATTTTTAAGGCAAGATTTGTCTTAAAGGTCGGTTTCATCCATAATGCTCACAGATGAGTTGCTATCTCACATACCACCAAAATACTTCGGATTTTAAAAGTACCTAAACATCTAATATAAAAATATTTGTTCCAGCTGATCGAGATGTACAAGATGGAGGAGTCCGAGTTCGACATGACGACAAAAACGGAGTTCTTTGCATGAAAGTATCCCGACATAGCTCCTCTGTTAGAGCGCATGACTTGAAAAGTGAGTGAAGTGATCTCTCTAGAATAAACATTAAATTCAACATTTAACATTACAATCGGCTAGATAATAAGATTATGTAGAACAAATTAAATTATTTTCAAATTATGTAATCAAAAATATTATGCGTTAATGTTTAAAAATATATTTTTAAGATTCATTTGACGGCGCGCTTGGCGGGATCGCCGCCATTTTTATTTATGGAAGAATAAACTATTTTTCATATTACCTGTAGCGTGCCGTTATTAAAAATTAAGATATTAATATTTTGATTCTATTATTGATTAAATGTACCTATTTATCGATGTGGATTTGTGTGGTGGATCTAAGGGTGATAAAAACTGATAACAATGTTAGCGGTCTCAGACCAAGAAAGGAATTGTTGCGGCCACCTTGGGCCAGGTTGGTAGCTGTATATCTATTATTTATCGAAAAATTGGAACGATTAAATTAACGAGAAAAAAAATTCAAAGTGATTTTTCGGCCTTTCGAAATTAATAAATTATAGTTTGTAAGTTACTTAGTACCTAAGTTACCTACTTGCGGTTAGAGGGATAACTGACAATTTGGAACTCCTTCGAATCAAACAACCAGAGACAATGTGGAGTTGAAGACCAGAAAATGCTAAAGTACAAACATCTCTGAGCTGAGACATTCAAGGTTGGTTCTTATTTTGAAACTATGGCGGCAAAATGAAATTGTCAGTGATCCACCGAATTCAGATAATTATATTTACGGGTATACATTACTATAATGTAGACATATTCTAAATAAACTATACAACATGCTGTTAGGTTGAGTAGAATATGAGAAAATTAGAATTGAACTGAACAGAATAATCGTTCTAAGTAATAACGGAAATAATTTAAATTTTTATTCACTATGAACTTTCTGACAATTTCCGGTGACATGTACATTTCCGTGACGATCTAGTCTTTTAGGTACTTTTATTATTATATATTTTCTTTAAGTGTTTATTATTATACGTAAACTATTTCCAATTATATTATTATTCTTATTCTATTAATTATAACTTTTTCTTGTGTATTCCATGACATATATTGTCTACATTACATTACCTAATAATTTATCTATAATTCAAATTGTTGATATGGGATCAATCATACTTTTTTCGATTGTTCTAAGTGTTATGTACCTATCTGTAAAAAATCTGAATCATTTAAAATAAGGATAAAAATGGTTTATAGAGTAAATTCTATGTAATGAAATCTCCTTGCTAAGAAATTCTGTGCAGAGAAATACATAGAAGAGGCAAGTAGGACATTTGAAAGTGCATTTGTGCCTATATGTTGTCTTCCTAATGTAACTATATTGCTACTCTGTGGCCCTATTTTACCTCTATGGAATTCATTAAATGTAAGAAAATAGTTCTCAAGCTTAGGGCCAGTATGCATTAAACTACAGTCATAAAATCTTATTCATGTAAAGTGCACACTATGTATAACAAAAAAATATATAAAAATAATATCATTCCATTAAAATTTTATACTACTTACCACTACAGTGTCGTAGAGGACCAACTTCCTATAATTTCAAATCTTTTTAATCTTAATAATAACTTTGTACTATCGTAAGCCAAAGAGTTTCCTCATTGTACATTTATTATAAGTAGAATGTAAGTTTTATTTGATTTTAAATCAACTAAGGACTCTTTTGATGTCAATATTAAACTTTTCAAAAATTATTTCATCTGTATTGTGTAAATATTTTAATTATAAACAAGAATTATAAAATGCTGTATTCAATTATTGGAATATTTAATAATAAAGAGATTCTTTTAGGTGCCTAAGTACATTAATGTTACATTCTAGTCAATTTCATTCAAATTATTTTATTTTCAATATCATGGTCACAGAGTTAGTGGCCACAGTATTTTAGGACTATAGATAAAGCCTTCAAAGGTATCTTAAGGATATAAGTCATATATTTAACCTTCTAGTAAGATTTGACATAGATTTAAAAAAATACAGTGAGAATAAATAATAAGTGTTTAAAAATGTTTATTGATTGGAAAAAAAAATATTTACATTTATTATTGGAAAACTGAATGTTGGAAAGTTAACGGATTTGCACTTTATTCGAAATTGAGAATAATTAAATTATTCATATATTAAAATATGAAAATGTAGAAAAAAATCATTTTAATTATTATAAAAATTATCATAAACGAAATTTTAAATTATTTAGTTCTTGTATTGTGATATGAGAAATATTATGTATTAATCAATATTTGGCCTATATTATATAAATTGAGAAATTCTCTTTTGAAAAATTTATTAGACTTAGATTTATCTGGGCTGGGTCCTACGTAGTAGTGACAAATATTATTATAAAATAATTGGTGTTTTCGTTGTAAATTTATTTTAATTAGCACTATTAGCACTTTTTGTCTGAATAAGGCACATTGGACGAAAGAAGCACTAACTACTCGTAATTTTGAGATTCTTTCAATTGCATACAGTATCGGACTTAGCCGTAAGACGTTGGAAAGTAAAGCATATATTCTAAACTCATTATATTGAACATATTTAGACTCTGATCTGTACAATTAAATTGGGTAGCAAATTGTAACATGCAGTACTTAATTACAGATGTTTCATAATTTTGTAGTAATTATAGTGAAACGCATTGTATCCAAAGATTTGTTTATTGTTTGAAGTACAATAACTAAATTATAACATTTAAAACATGTTGTTTATTATTTACATCCTAAAAACTACACAGAAAATATTAATTTACAGACCTATGACGATTTTATGCTCCTGATCTTCTTTCTTTCTTTGTATAAACTTTCTTGTTGAACTGAAACAAAAAAAAAGGTTAGTATGAGTCCATTCAAGTTTTATAGTTTGGTATAAGTCCTATGCCTAGATTTTTATTAGTTCAATGGATATTAATAATCCAAAACAATGGGAGAGAAGTCAATCCAGATAAGAGTGTGGGGAAGGCAGGGTTCGTGCCCCAGGTGCCATTTAAAGGGGGCTGCCAAATAACACCCATTTATCAAGAAATAATAAGATTTGTTGTAAAAAATACAACTCGTACAACGTATCTGTGCACCTCGCTGGAATGCGACCCCTCCCTCGCTTCCCTGCGCGCGCCCCGTGTTCGCCTTGTTTAGTAGCGATAGCATTCCGTCAGCCAGCGTTACGTCACAGCGCGAGGTGCACAGTTAAGGCATACAGGTTATTTTTGCTGTCTCTATAGATATGGCGTGAAGATCAAAAAAATTAGTACGTAAGGTAGATTATCAAAAAAAATTGAACAAGTATTTTTTTTAACCGACTTCTAAAAAAAGGAGGAGGTTCTCAATTCGGATGTTGGTATTTTTTTTTTATGTTTGTTCGCTCATATCTCCGTCGTTTACCAATCGATTTTTTTTTTTCTTCTCTGTGTTTATTTGCAATCAGTCATCGACTATGAGCAAATGTGTGAAGTGCGTTGCATCATGTCGAGTGTGCCTCCCAGCGGAGACAGCTACTCCATACAAATGGCTAAATCTAGTCTGGTCCCAGGATCAAGCGTCGTTTCAAGCGGGTTTTGTCCCTGGTACGTATGAGCTGGACAGCTAAATCGTTAGGATGATTTGCTAGCCTCTTCTTGTAGGTTTCGATACTGCGTTGGATTTCCTCTTTAACGGTGCTGATTTGCAAATTCCCGTGTATCTCAGCATTTGTAACAAACCATGGTACACTTGTTATAGATCTTAGTATAACATTTTGAAGTCGCTGTAGGATGTTTATATTGGAGTCACTGGCGCTTCCCCACAGTTGGACACCGTACATCCAGCTTGGTCTCAGTATACTTTTGTAGATCAGGAGCTTGTTATCTACAGAGAGTTTAGAGTTTCGTCCCATTAACCAATAGAGATTCTTATAGCGCATATTAAGCTCATCTCTTTTACACTTTATGTGATTCTTCCAGGTCAATCGGCGGTCCAGGTGCATTCCGAGGTATCGTACGGTTTCGCTATGTGCTAGGGTATTGTCATCAAGAGTGACTGGTGGGCAATCACCACGTCTGAGGGTAAATGTTACATGCAGGGATTTGTTGGGACTAGCTTTTATCTTCCATTTGTGTAACCAGATGCTGATCTCGTCAAGCCCCTTTTGTAGCGTTTCTGACGCGGCAACTGGGTCTCTATTTCTGGCTAGGATAGCTGTGTCATCAGCGTATGTGGCGGTTATAGCTCCTGGTACTTCTGGTAGATCTGCTGTATATATTGTGTATAGCATCGGACCAAGAATAGACCCTTGGGGGACACCCGCACTGATGTCATGAAATGGTGATGTGGAATTACCCTCTTTGGTTTGGAACATTCTGTTTGATAAATACGACTCCAGTAGTAGATAGTAGCTATGAGGAATATTAGATTTGATTTTATAGAGCAACCCACTGTGCCAAACTTTGTCAAAGGCTTGCTGAATGTCAAGAAATGCCGATGAGCAATATTCCTTTTCCTCAAACGTATTTCTTATTTCTTTACAAACTCTGTGTACTTGTTCGATTGTGGAGTGTTGTTGTCTGAATCCAAACTGATGATCTGGTATTGTGTGATTGCTAGCAAGTATGGGCAAGAGTCTACGGAGCAATATTTTCTCAAGTACCTTCGATAGAATGGGTAACAAGCTGATCGGCCGATACGAGGTAACTTCATGAGCTGGCTTTCCCATCTTGTGGATCATTATTATTTGTGAAATTTTCCACAAACGTGGAAAGTATTGCACACGCAAGATGCCATTAAAAAGTGTTGTCAAGAAAGTTACTGCTTTTTTCGGTAGTTCCTTTAGTACCTCCTTTGTAATTAAATCGAAACCTGGCGCTTTTTTGTCCTTCAGATTCTTTATCACTCCCCACACCTCCCGAGTTGTAGCTGGTTTTGGTGGTAAATCTAGCTGCAGCGGTTGGCAGAGGGTGTCTTCAACGCTTCTTTCAAAAGCATAGTCACTATTTTTATTGGGAGTAAATACTTTGGAGAGATGCTCTGCAAATGCGTTTGCTTTTTCCTGGTGCGTTCTTGCCCATGTATTCAGAGATGTTCTTATTGGCGGTTTTGGTACTTGAGGTCGGTCCAAGTTACTAGTGAATTTCCAGAGGGAATAATTTGTGGTCGCAGTGGGTGTCAATGACTCTAGCTTTGACTGCAAGGTTTCCTCATGGAGACTTTTTATTTCAGCCTTAAGATTTGCAGTTGCTTTATTTAGAGCGGTCTTGTCCATTGGATGCCTTGTCATATGCCAGACTCGTCTCAGGCGACGTTTCTCAAGAATCTGTTGCTTGATTTGAAGAGGCTGATTTGTGGAGACATTATTTTTTAGTTCTGGGGTACATTTCCAGCAAGCTTCCTGAATAAGAGACGTTATATATATGGCAGCTTCCTCGATATTATCGGGTGATTTGAGTGCCACGTTTAGCTGGATATTTGCCTCTATGTACTCGCGGAATGCCTCCCAATCCGTTCGTTTATTACTGAGTGTGGCTTGTGGCTCATATTCTATCAGAGTTGTACTGGCCGTTAGAATGACTGGCGTGTGGTCAGAAGAACTGTCAAGACAGGACTCTGCTTTAAAATAATGCCTCGACAGCCCGCCCACAATAAAGAAGTCTAGGAGGTCAGGCACTTTGTTTGGATCTGTGGGCCAATAAGTGGGTTCGGAAGCCGACATTGTAGTAAGGTGGTTGCTGTCAATGCTGCTCTTCAACTGCCGGCCTCTGGTTGTAATAAGCCTAGATCCCCAGTGGCTGTGCTTGGCGTTCCAGTCACCACCGGCAATAAATCGCTGTCCAAGAGTTGAGAAAAAATGGTTAAACATAAGCTGGTCTATTTTGTGTTTGGGCGGGCAGTAGATAGAAGATACGTTGAAATATCCACACTTGTCCGTAACAGCAATTGTTGTGGCCTGAAGGTAATCCTTTTTAAATTCGGGCATCAAATGATGTTTTATTGACTTTCGTACTATTATAGCTGTTCCCGCATGACCGGTTCCATCTGGGTGGTTTGTAAGATAGGTGTGGCAACCGTCGAATTTGGTGTTACTGGCACTGGTAGTGGTACAGTGTGTTTCCGAGACAAGAACTATATCAAGCTTATGTTCATTTATAAGTATTTGCATTTCATCTCTACTTGGCGCAAGACCATTTACGTTCCAAGTTGCTATCTTTAAGGCATTCATTTTGTCATCTTGTTGATTAGGGTTGTCAAGAGACCTATCATGGTGCTCATTTGTTGAAAGAGTAAGTCAAATTTTTCTGACTGTTTTGAGAGTATTTTTTCTATAGAATCACTCAATAAGTGAGCCTGTGTGTTGTCCGATGAATCTCTTTGGATTTTTACAGCCTTTAGTTTTTCAGAGTATAATTTCTTGCCATCCTTTTCTTCGCCAGGTTGATTAGTCATTGTATCGCTAGTTATTGTCACTTTTGTACTCTGTTTGTCTATTTGAGCTCTATTAGTGGGCCTGGAAGATTTACGGGATAAAATTTCTCGATAAACTTCACAGCCTTTATAATTGGCTGGATGGGGTCCCTGGCACAAGGCACACATCGCGGGTGTGTTTCGGTCGACCTTTGGGCACTCTGATGTTTTGTGAGACTGAGCACATTTCACGCATCGATAGGGCCGCATGCAGTAATTCTTCGTATGCCCATACTGCTGGCATCTTTGGCACTGCACTATGGACTTTTTCTTTCTGGGATCCTCTATGACAACGGCTTGGTGGTAGATATATTTTATTTCTTTGCAGGCCTTATTATTTGGACCTGGCTTCAGGTTGGCAAAGAATGTAGAGGTCGGCTTTTTGTCAGGGCCGTATTTAGAATTTATGATTTCGCCTACAACCACATTGCCAGTTGATTCGATTTCCTCTTTTATTGCACTAGTTGGAGTAGAGTGGTGTAAATTTCTAATGACAATTCTATAGCACCTGTCCTCTTTTGTATTAAATGTATGGCCAATTAGATGATGTTCACGTGCCAATTGGATTAACTTCTTATACGTTTCTGTTGTAGCACTGCTAACTCGTATCTGATTTTTATTAACAACATTGTACGTGAATTCATTTTGTTCAGCAACAGTTCTCAATAGTTCCGTGAGCTTGTTTACATCTTTAATTCCATAGAGGACTATTGGGGGAGGTTTAGACGGCTTTTTTTGTTCGACAGCGTCATCGCTACCAGTTAGGTCAATAGGTAGTTGTTCAAAGCTATTTGAGGTTGGTATTGCAGGTGGGCTATCAGACAATTTCTTACGTTTGGCACCTCTTGCGGTGGGTATACTTTGCCAGTCTGGAGGTTGTTCACTGATGTTGCCATCACCAGCAAACGTGAGGTGGCTAGTTTGGGGTGGAGCAGTAGCGGTAGAATCATTTCCTTTGTTTCCCAATGAAGCGCTTCTTGGTCTTGTAATAAACAAGGCAGGATGAAATGATTGCTGTACTAATTTTTTCTTTCCAGTAGCATTAGCTGCGTCAAGAGCCTGGTTACTCGCTCCTGGACAGTCTTCGGTAACAGATGTGTCGGTATTTTCCATATTATCCATATTGTTCCCACGAGTAGGGTCGATTTAAACAGGTCACACATGGGGTAACGCCCATTCCCATGTGAAGGCACTATATACAACAATGTGAGCCGGGTCCATTGAGGTTGGTGCTAGCGACTGGAATCCCTCCAGACATTCATCCTATCGGCGCAGTCCTCACCTTAGGATTGGGGTAATTTTATATAGGGTTGTCTTCCCTTTGGTCCGGGCAATGAAGTCAAGACCCCCAGCCTCATAAGACATGCTCGTAAGAACCGGGTTGTTGGGGTCATTTCCTACCTTCAACAAGGATAAGCCTGTTAGGCTTGGTAGATCGGGTTATTTACCGCCGCCCAAGACTCGGCGTTGTTGCTCGTTTGGCACCACCCAGGGGAGGCGTGTAGGGTGGGTCTAGGAATAGATGGTAAATCCTACGGACGCGAGCAACCTCCTCCCCCAGTACCAACCGATTTGAACAAATCTTTTTTGTTTGAAAGGGTAGACTTCCCAAATGGTCCCATTGTCATCAGGTCCAGGATCTGATGATGGTATCATGCCGAAATCAAGGGAAGTCGGTTTTTTTTTGCAAAAAATTATCTTGTCTTATTTTTAGGCAATGCAGTGCGTTGAAGTTTCGCCTAGGTCAAATTTTTGCTGAATAGTGACGTCACAAGCACCCACGCCGGAACTTCTTCTTTATCTTTCTATTTTTTTATTAATTTAATCAAGCAAAAAATAAGTGTCTAGTATTTTATAACAGTCTATCGGATGGACTAAACAGAATGCCTTTTTTTATGTATTCGTCATTCCTGTTGTATGTATCTGTTTTTTTAATAAGATAATTTATAAGGGGACTTTATGCCCTGGGGGTCTTGCCCACTCAAGCTTCCCTTTATTTCACCCTACTGTTGCTACTGTTTACATCCCAAGGTCAAGGACAAACTGAAATCAATCAGTCAAGCATGAAGTTGTTACAATGCTTAGTCTGTGGTTATGAACCAGAGAGTTAAACTTGTTGTTAATTCCAAGACAAAATATTTGCATTTGATAAATCCTTAAAATCAGGGTAAGTCAGGTAGGTGGAAATCAAGTACAACCAAAAATTTGGTATTAGCATGGAGATTCCTTATAATCAAACAGAAAACACAAGCAATTGTTTATATAATGATGGGGCTCAAGACAGAAATAATATCTATACTAATACTATATGGTTGAAGAGTTTGTTTATATTTTTGTTTGGTTGAATCTCTCTAATCTCGGGAACTACTGGTAATTTTTTTTTTGTGTTGGATAGCTCTATTTTTAAGAATGAAGTGGTGTGGCTGTTGGGAATAAATGTAGAATTTTATAGACTACTAGCTTTTGCCCGCGGCTTCGCTCGCGTTAAAAAGAGACAAAAAGTAGCCTATGTTACTCTCCATCCCTTCAACTATCTCCACTTAAAAAAGCACGTCTATTCGTCGCTCCGTTTTGCCGTGAAAGAAAGACAAACATACAGACAGACACACTTTCCCATTTATAATATTAGTATGGATGTAACATCACACTACAAGCTATGGGAGTGGAGAAGTAATAAAAAATGCAGCAGGAACTGCGGGGAACAGATAATTATTAAATAAATACTTCCTTGATATCTTTAATATTTGTACAAATAGAAATTAGGGCAAAAGAAATGCTAAATGTCCTCAAGGAGAGCAGAAGTGTGGCCTAACAATAGGCAAAAGTACTCCAACCTTAAATCACTCCCAGAAATCTTTACCAAACTAAAAAGTCTGTTAAAGTAGGTAGTACTGAGACTGGGCAGGATGGCTGAAGTAGGCACAAGTCATTCACACACTATGGCCCAATCATGAGGCTAAGTGTATATAACAAAATAATATCTACAAACATGGGTAATGTTTATAGATATTATTAAAACTGAAGCAAAGGGGGTTGAACGACATTGGTCAACCCTGATATTCGTCAAATCGGCAGTTCGGCAATTTAAATTGATTATACTCGTATAAACATATACTACTACTTTCACTTTTATGGTTGGTTGACTTTGATTACTTGACCATTGGCGTATTTGGCGGCAAATTTCATAATTTGACAAACAGACGATTTGATGAACTGAAGCTTTGACCAATGTTATATTGGACGAATTGCCAATTTGACAAATATCAGACTTGACCAATGTCGTTCAACCCAGCAAAGGTACTACTGGTGGACATTAACCTTAATCTAAATAAAATCATATCATTAAGCTAAAATAATAGGATTATAAATGTTTCTCTATTATTCTTGTGATTCAGAATTTAGTTAAGAGTACATAAATCACACTATCGCCGGTAGGTATTACATGTTTGGAATATTGTTTTAGTTCCACTGTGCTTGTCCGCACGCCTCTCCCTTGTCAGATCAGGGATATAAGTTGAGGTTAGAAATACAATTTTAACTCACTGTAAGGATCAAAGCGAATAAACTCCAGCTTATCAGCCAGACGTTCTCTTATCCTCGTAACTTGGTGGCCCGACACAACGCTCTCCATTAATACCATTATCATCCTGAAAATAATCTAATATGTAGCTGCACAATTTAATTTAAGAAATCCAATGTTATATGTAAAACACCTACTTGCTCTTAGCCTTTTTAAATAAGACATTTGTGAGGAACATAATAGTAGTCTTAGACCCTTTAGTTTTATGAAAAACAGTGAATTCTTGTCATAAAATCTTTTCAAAACAAATTAAATTTTACTGTATTGTATGCCAAGACAAGAGCCTCGGTCGACTTGGACCTTGGACACTGACCAGTGGTCTCGAACGTCATAGAGCGAGATCGGTAGAATTGCCAGCTAAAATCGGTATATTTGTACCCAAAATCGGTATTTGACAAAAGAAAAATACAATATTCAATAAAATTCGTTTATTTATTAAAAAAAAACTTACAGACTAATTTGCAACAATCATAATTATTTTTTATACCAATATTCTTTGGCCATAGCCGCGGTCATCTTCGAATTAATTTCAAAATCGTAACAATTAGCTGTATTAATGAGTCGTTTTGAATGTAATAGACCAGTGATTGATTCAGTAGACAACCTATTTCGCTGCTTTGTTTTTAAAAGATTAATATGTGAAAATATGCGTTCAACGTTAGCGGATGAATGGGGAAGTGATAAAATATTAAAGATGAAATTAGACAACAATGGAAACATTTGAGTTTCATCGCCACGCTTTAATAAACTTACTTCATCCCAAAATAGTTCTACATCATCAGGAAATGTTTTGATTTGTTCACAATTTCTTAAAATGCGCCACTCTGTATCAATTTCCTGGAAATCATTGCTGTGAACAATATTGGGAAAGAGCCTACTCACAGGAACTATCGAAGCAGTTTTGCCAATTTTAACATTTTTTGGATCAATTATGTCTAAACCTTTTATTGGGTTATTTTTCAATGGAAACCGCGTGGTTATTTGCTTACAAGCTTCGATATAAAAATCTAGGCATCTGCATTTAAACAAATTTACTTGATCTGAGTTTAGATTTTCTGAACTACTTAGTAGTGTATTAGACGCAGCAGCACCATAGTATACGTCATCAATATCCATAAAATTTCTGGGATTCTTAAAATCAACATTTTCGATTGGAGTGCTAGTTAAATATTCTCTTTTTAAAAAACAATCAAAAATAGTTTTTAATGTTCCAGTTATTTTTTCATATAAATTATGAATTTTCGGGTGTTCTGCTTGCATTTCTTTATTTAAATCGGTAAATAATGGTAATACAAAATCTAAAAATTCCAAAAATAATATCGTAGTAGGATCTTGGAGCTTCTGTAATATATGTTCTGCAGCTAAAAGATGATCATTGTTAGATATTTGGTCTATAAAAAATAGTATAAGAGCAGAGAGTTGTTCCAATATTCTCTTCACTGCTGCATGTACTGATAACCAGCGTGTTTGAGAGGGGTGAAGTATTTTATGTACTTTTAAGTCGCAAAACATTTGAAAGTTTTTAAACTCTGCCACTCTTTTTGGGCTAGAAGAAAAGTAGTTGTAAATGTCTCTTACAAGATCCTCTATAAAACGTGGCAATTTGGTACAAGCATATGACGCGCAAAGGTGAAACGAATGGCAGGCGCATTTAAGTATAAAAATGTTAGGAATTTCATTTTGCAGCAATGTTACAACAGAATTATTACGTCCCATCATTACGTTTGCCCCGTCAGATGCAAAACCTATTAGATTATCTTTATATGGAATATTATTGCTTCTAAAAAAATTTACAATGTGTTCAAATAAGGTTGCTGCATTAGCTTCTTCTAATGGAATAAGAGCTAAAAAACAATCTTTAATACGATTCATTTTCGCATATCTCACAACTAAGCACAAGTGTTTGGTCGTACTAAGATCAGTGGACTCGTCAATAATAAGCGAAAACTTAGTTTGCCCTAGATCTTCACATAAATTATTGAAACTTTCTTTACCTATAATATGATCAATTATGTCATGAGTTTTGGTTGAAGAGCATTTTATTTCTTTTGCTATTTTTGAATCAGGACAAATGGCTTGCATCAACTGCGGTAGGTGCTCCATAATAGTGAATGGTAGATTGTGTTCAGCAACAAACGAAGCTAATCTTATTTCACCTGAAATTAAAAATAAAGAATTAAAATTACGTAGGTATATCAGTATGTCTAGTAGCGATTAGGGTATAATTATATCCACTGCTTCTATAAACCGATAAGTAGAAAACCAAATAATATAACAATGTAAATAGTAAAATAAATAACTAAAAAAATTACCTTGCTTAACCAGTATATCAGATTTATGAGTTTTGGTCACAGTAAATGATGATATCTTCGGTTGTGATTTTATATTCTTTGATGATATTGAGTGTGCTTGTGAAGAACTATGTTTCTTTATAGCGTCTTTTCCTGATGTGATGTTGATATCTTTATTACAACTTTTACAATAGGCATAGCTTTCGCCTTTACGACTATCTTGCAGCCAACCTGGAAATTCTTCTTCCCATTCTTTTCTATAATATTGTAGATATTTTTTTCTTCTTACACTCGCACTTGTGCTTGGCTCCTCGTCAGACGACATTTTAACTTAATTATCTGATTTTGTAGGGACTCTTTCGGTTAGGTACTCACTCTTCAAAGTTAAGAAAATTAATGAAAAAATAAAACTGAATTACTGTTTATATATACTAGACAGGTAAATTCCCGAGCGGGAAGCCCCTTATAACATCGAATTGCAGGACACAAGGGTGTCAAGGGTATTCCCCAAAATATATGAACTACATTCTGCACTAGGTCCATACTATTGAGGGCTTCCCCGTAACATTAAACATAAATGAAAAGGGTTGCCAACTTAAAAGTGTAAAATCGGTAGAAAAATCGGTAGAATTTCCATGTATACTGTGAAATCGTAGAAAAGTCGTTATATTTCGGTATATCGGTAGAACAGAGCCCATATCGGTAGAAATACCGAAAAATCGGTAGGTTCGAGACCACTGACACTGACAGCCTATCTGTCATTTGTCACCGTCATTCTTCTCTGTGAAGTGTCAAGTGTGCTAAAGCAGCTGTGAAGTCTATGGTTGAACAGGTGTGGTAAACAATAGGGGTAGTAAGTAAATTGGCGAAGGTTTTGTTCTTTCGTTGGGTTTTTCAGAGTGTACACTTTGGTTGGGTTACCAAATCGGTTGACCAGAGCCGTAACGTAAGTTATAGCTATGAGAAATCATGCCACATCAATTTATATTTATGAACTGAATTTCGAAGACACAAAATGACCGTATAACTGGCTAACACAATAAAAATAAGTTAAAAATTGATTGTTTTTCTACTCCAAAGAGTTAAAATAATCCATTTTATTTCGTCATGTAATATTTGTTTTTTCTCTATCTATGGTATCAATACCCAAGGTTGAGCATTTGACAAGCCCAGCTGATTGCTCTGACAGGGATTTATATGTATAATCAACAGTTTCGATTTCTCATAGTGGCAACATTATTCGCACCTGAATTCCTCCACTGAGCTAAAGAGAACAGTTTATACTACTGAGCGACGCATAATGTATTGGATCGATCCCTTTATTAGAATGTTCTCCAGCTTCTCCATGGACCATTTTCATCAAAAATATTTATTCTGTAAACCTTTGACTGTAAACCTGTTTTTTTTTTCATAACCATAGACCAGAAAGTATTTTAAAAAGTTATAGAAGTTTATAAAAAATCGATTCATTATATTCAGCATAGTATTGTAGATGAGACTTTATGACATTTATCCTAATGTTTTTTTGCGTCTGAAAAAATATTATTTAATATTTAAAGATTAGAGGGATCAAGCAAGGAATACAATAGCATACCGTCAAATATAATATGAACGCGCTTTTTCAACCCTTGATCGCTCTCGGGGTTTTTGCTATCGGAAGGTTATTAACGGTTATATACATCATAGACAATAACATAAAAATGTGCCACGCGATCAAAAATTTATAAAATTATTAATTTGACAGTAACCAAATATCCAAACACGTGCCAAATTAATTTAAAGAAATTTCGCTTTGATTCGAACAATTACCAGAAATGAAGAGAAATGTAATAACTTGATTACTAGTTGCATTTCGTAATTACCAAACAAAAAGGGCAAAACCTGGTAACATTCCGAAAACAAACTCGTTCGTGTGATGATGAACTTGTGAACCGGCGTCGTTGTGGCATTTTAGTGTGACTGGGACTTTTTGTGTTCGTTCTTTGTTCGTTATAGATGTCGCAAATGAAGTAAACAACTATTCATAGTGTGAGTTTTATTAGTATTTTGTTTTCTGTAGTGTAGTTTATACAATAAAAGAACAATGCTAAAAAACGAAATGGAGAATGGCGGCGGCGACGCCAACAATGTGTCACCGACCAAACTCATGGTCAATTACATACCCGAGCTGATGACGCGGGATATGATGTACGCGCTCTTTTCCGCCATGGGCAAGATAGAGAGCTGCAAGCTTATAGCGAACCGAGGTTACGGCTTCGTGGAGTACGAGAAACACGAGGATGCGGAGAAGGCGCGGGCGGCGTTTAACGGCCTGCTCATGCAAGGCAAGACTCTCAAAGTGTCATTCGCACTTCTCAACCCCGAAAACAAGGTCAGCCATAAACCTGACACGGAATCTAACCTTTACATTAGCAATCTACCTCCAGACATGACGTTAGAACGTCTAAATAGTTTATTCAGTCAGTTCGGTGTTATAACGAACAGTCGGGTGTCACAAGGCATCGGGTTCGTGTGCTACGAGACGCGGCCGCAGGCTGAGGAAGCTATAAAACACATGAACGGGCAGTCACCGATACCGGCCGCGGGTGCCATCGTGGTCAAGTTCGCCAACAAGCCAAATGCGAACAAAAACGCGCCGCGGCCGACGCCCCGCGTCGCGGTGGGCGCCGCGCCGCTGGCCTACAACGGCGCCACGGCCGTGTTCAACGGCACCGCGCCCGCCGCCTTCAACGGCACCAACCTGAGCGCGGCGTTCGGCGCTCGGCCGGCCGCCTTCGCGCCGGGCTTCCCGCAGGCGTCCCCGCCGCCGCTGCTGCCGTCGCCGGGCAAGGCGCTGCCCTTCATCAACAAGGGCCAGCAGCGCTTCAACCCCATGGCCGCCAGCAACCACACGCCGCTGCCGCTGCTGGGCGCGCCCGCCAGCCCCGTGCCGCTGCTGGGCGCGGCGCCGGCGCCCCACCAGACCACAGTGTACGTATACAACATTGGTGAGGACACCGAGGAGCTGGCTCTTTGGCAACTCTTCGGTCCCTATGGTGCAATCGACTCCATAAAAGTGATCAAAGATCCCGAGACAAAGAAAAACAAAGGTTTTGCATTTGTGAACATGCGTGAGTATGATGAGGCCGCTATGGCCATCCAGGCGCTCAATGGATACACGCTCAACGGGCAGGTTCTATCGGTTAGCTTTAAGACTCAGAAAAGAAATAATTAAGATGTGTACGGACGTTGTGAACGCCGTAACTATTGTGATCGTTCCCAGGCCGAATGCTTAAGAAAGATTTTCATTCCAATTTCAGATTATTTTTGTAGACGGAAAGCGAGATCCTATATGTGCATTTCAAATTAGTCACATAAGTATTTTTGTAAGATTTAACATAGTTTTATATTCGCGAGAGCGCGACATGACTTTTTGTGAGTTTTAGTTGGCTTGACAGTATCATATATGTGTAAACTTTTTATCATATGCTATGGTATTATATTATTGGACTATATATGGACCTGTCGCACTATGTATATCTGCCGCGGGCGCCTGGGCGCGCCCCGCCTCAGCTAATGCCGCCCCGGCGCCCGACAATAACCCTCCAGGTATTTTATTTTGTGTAAAACAAAACATTGTATGTTTTTAATCTTTAATAAATTTCATGTTTAAATAGAGTTTATTGTATATTTCTCTATTTTTTTTCTATATACTTATCCCCGCCCCGTCGTGTCCCTTATTTACTTACATAATATACGTAATAATACATAATATAATTATTTGTGGCAGTAGTTTAACATGTACATAATATATTTGTGTATTGTCTGTCGGCGACAGGTCGGCTGTGTAAAACCGCTTAAATATTGCATGTTGTGTACGTAGTGAGAGATCAGAAATAAGTTTTTATTTGTTTATGTTACCTCAGGGTTTATGGTTCCCGTTATTGTTTTATCCCGTCATTAGTTACTTATCCAATATTATTTTTGGCGCAGTAGCAAGTCAGGCCTTCTAATTTCTAAAATGTAACGTTACATACTGTGTAAATGTATTTATTATTTAATACCGTCGTCATGGACGAATGAAAAGTGAGCTTTAATCTCTTATACATTTTTAAGGCTTCGAGTCAGTCCATTAGAATAGGGTAGGTAGACGTAGAGGCGCGTCACGCGTGGGCGCCAGCCGGCCTCAAGGATCATGTTATCTTCGGGGACGCGCCACAGCATAGGAAGCCGATAAGATAATACTGAAATACCAACATTGATGATGTGGTCCAAACTCATTCTCCTACATACAATAGACTGCCACAAATTAGAATAAAAGCACTAGGTGCCTATCCCTTCGTGCCTCTTGAGACAATTATGTCCCAAACAACGGTTTTAGGAGAGAAAGTAGAAAGTAAGTATAACGCCGTGACATCTAGATGGTGAGTAATGATGTATTATTTTTAAACGTAATATATTTGTCAGTCTATAGTAATTCTAGTCCGCTAGGGATAGCTTAGCGTTGTTTGAATTAAGTAATTTTGATACTTGTAGTTTACATGTTGATTCTGTTACATTATCAGATTTTGAGTAGTTACTATAAATCCATCAGCTATTTAAATTGTTAAGTTTTTATGCCTTTTCTTGCAATAAATCATTATGTTGTAAAATGGGAAAAACTATAAACTTTGGCACGTGTTCGTTGCCTTGAATGGCCGGACGACGAATGACGCTGGTTCTGTTAAAATCAGATAATTGCAAAGTCGGATAATATCTTTCATGCATGTCCCATATCAATAACTGTTCGTTTCAATAAACCCATGAGTCATGCGTCCCCAACTTCAAAAGTAATACAGCAGTAGCTTCCAAACTGACTCATCGATCGTTACATTTCTGGACATGGGAATGACCTCAATGTTCATTTGAATTTTGCTATCGATATTCTTTTACATAAGTTTTCAATTCCCGAACATAATAATATCCCATATTTTTTATCGTAAGTACATAATCAACCTGTAAAATGTTTACTTATTACCGTTTCTGTAGAGTTTATAAACGAGGAAATTATTTGTTTTTCGTTACCGTCTTGCTATTAGATTTACTTGAAAATGTTGCCAAATTGCGTCGTACCTAGCATGTTTCTGTTAAAGTAATTAGAGCTTCAAAGATCTGAATTTCCGACAACATTTAGTAAGTTAGGCCGTCGTTGTAACACGCATATTGTTATCCACATGACGTAACTGTAGTTTGTAGAGATAAATCGGTCCAATGCACTGATAATTAAAGCTTACTAAACTCGACAGCTAAGTGGTCTATTGATATAATATCGTCCCTGAGTGTTGTGTACATAGGTATAATAATTTCTGGCCACACGGCCTTTCCCGCCATTTTCCCTGTCCATTGACGTCACAAGATGAAAAACGAAAAGTTGCCTAACATATCGCCTTGTTTTGATACCATTGATTTTTTGGCTAAGGTCATGTAGAACACAAGTGTGATATTGGCCTTTTTCTAAAATTCGTTACCTATTTGGTCCTCTAAAAACAGCAGAATAATTTGTTTGTTGGCTTGTAAAATCAAAAAGTCGTGTAGTTAATGAAGTGTATTGAGGATGCTGTTATAGACATCTCGTCCTTGCCCAAAATAGACGGGCCTAAAAGTCCTGTGTGGATCCGCCTTGAATCATAATAAGAAACTCTAAGAGGATAAAAATACGTCCACTGAATAATGACGTGTTAACGAAATAGAACTAATATACTTTGTCTTGGTTTTGTTTTGTCTAGTTTTCATAAAAACACCCTATATGTGGGAATGTCTCGAGGCGCATGTGTGCAACCTGCGGTCAATGAGTTTAGGACTCGCCGTCCTTTCAAGGGCAAAAGATATAATAAATACCGATTTACTCGAGATTCGACGACCTCTTTCCCATGTCTGACGCCAGACTCGTCTGCGCTGAGAGGACTAGTTTTTTTATAAATATAGAAAAATCAGAATTACTTGATATTCTAGATTTGAATGCCATAAAAGAATATTATTAACTTATATTGCTTGGTTTTGAAATATTCGAAAACGTTTTAGTAGCTATCAAGAATGTTAGAATTTCAAACGAAGAAATTCGTTTCCATTTTAGGTTGGGTTTGTAGGTATTGATTTTTCATAAGGATTAGTCTGCCGGCGTTGCGGGGCGTTTAATGATACAAAGTCGGACTGTAATGTGTATGATAAAGAATCTGATGTCACAGATAACTGCATTGATAATATGAAAATTTCGTTAATAAGACGTTTGAACAACAATTGTTAGCACAAAACCTCTGCTATTATAGTTGCAATAAACACTGAAGATTATGCAAATCTTAACATGTTGTTAGTTTTAGCGCTACAACGAATCACCGTTATCGGCAAGCTAGATAGATGCTTATAATCAAGTAATTTGTATTTTTAGTTTGCTGAGATATAGCGGTTACGCGTAATGATTTGAATAACCGTAGCGTAAAGACCCACGTCATAGCCTCACACTTAAAAACCTAAGTATTTTTGCAATAAAATAAGTAGCTTCCCAGGTTCATTTGTAATCCGACAATGTTCGAAAATATGTAAATAATGTTTCCTGTTACACCCAGTAAGTCCGCAAAATTCTCATTGATGTTCTTTCATTTTCGCTTATATTAAACACAGTCTGCTAGCTCGTACGATAGTAAAGCACTTAAGTTATATCATCTGCTAAAATCGTGCACGCAATTTTGTTACAACAATAGGTACTCGTATACGAATTAGATACGCACGCATTGTATCGTAAATAAAAGTCAAATGTTTTAGTTTAGGAATTTCCCATTCAGCATTTGAACATTGCAGGATACTGAGGCATTTGTTTTGAGAAATTTGCGTTGAAGCTATATGAGGCTGGTATTTATGTGTTTCTCGTTTGTTTTTAACGGGTCGATATAATCCGCTCAAATTCTTTCGAAATGCGTGCTTACTGCGTTGACGTAAATGCCTCTCCAACAGTTGCTAAGCTAGCTAGGTTGATAGATTCGGTAAGCCCGTTTTTAAACAATTACTTTCATATTTAGAAATATGTTAACAACAATAGGGATGACGACAACATAAAAAAAATGGCATTCTGTTTAGTCCGTCTTGTAGATCGGCCAAAAATACGGGACACGTATTATTTGCTTCATCAAAATAATAAAAAGATAAAGAGCTACAAAGTTCTGGAGTGGGGGCATAGTGGGGGCTTTTGACGCTACCGTAATGCAAAAATTGTATCTGATCGTGACGTCACGCACAACTTCAACGCACTGTATCGTCGTCATTTTTCGTTTGCGAGAAAAAAGAAAAAATACGTGTCCAAAATAAGTAATCGTACAGGTGCTATGATATAATTAGTCGTCTGGTGAACAAGCGAGCAAGTTTTTTCTTCATCACTGGTTACAATCGGTATTATAAACCGGACAGAAAATGTCTATTAGTATCTTCCTCGAATACTGTCCTAAGCTAACATTAATTTCCTAACTGTTTCCGTAAGCAAACCACGCTACATAATTCTTTTGTTTGCATTGTATGTCGTTGCTTTTTGGTTACAATTTATCTTCATTTCTGTCCACGTTTGTCTAAATAATCTCATTGATTGCTTTTGCTCGTTTGCGTTCTAAGGAGTTGTGTTGTGTAAATTCGAAGTCCCATTTTACAATGTAGCCAGCAGATTCTCATAAATTCTGGCGGTATCTATCAAGCTTCGAATATTAAAATGTTATGACGTGTTTCCCTGTTCCCGTTATCCGAGATTTATGGCGGCGGAAGCTGTTGTGGGGGCACAAGCCACGAATATACCGAAATAGACTGCAGGACCTAAACAATCAACTACAAATTGTTTTAATACCCCTCAATTTCAACTAACTTGTGGCTAGGGCGATAACTTCATTTCATATGATTTAATTAACGATAAGTAGCTTATAATGTTCATAAAACTATATAGGACCGCATGAATGTAACGCAAAGGTCAAGGTTGTAACATTGACGCGTTTCTGAAATAATACAAAATTAATGCGATACCAACCAAATCTTTAAGATTGAAATGTGCGGTCGCGAACAAGGTTTTAATAATAATTGTAAAATTGCGAGAATAGGGAGACCGGTTTTAGATCGTGTTGAAACTACAACAATACGTACGATAAAAATAAATATCACTCATTGATATTCTGAAACTGAAAATGTAAGCAAGCATTGGGCAAATAATACACACCTAAACGTATGTTTAGTTAGGTGTTCATGATTAATTACGTGGCCAGAGGGCAAAGGATAGCAGTTCTAACTGGAAATCCTTTTTTTTAATAATGTCAAGTCTGCTGGGTCTACTGTGGTTGACAAAATTCTTCACTGAAGTACGCGTTGTCTACTTCCCGGAAATGATAGAAACGACAGTACACATAACACTTCAAAAGAGCATTGCATTGATGGTCATGATATGAAAATTTTCCACTGATAAACGCCAAATGGACTAATAAGAGACTGTATTTAATTGGCCCCTTGCCACATGCATGAATGTTGTACATAAATACAAGTTAAATGGAAGAAGGTAGGGGACCTCTTGTTAATATTGTAACAGACAGCATGATTCTACGAACTTTATCTATGAATAAATTTAGTTCATGTTTTTAATAACATTTAAGACAAGACTTTAAGAGAGGATTTTATGAGCTGAATAAAAATAGTAAGTAATAGTGGATGGAGTAGACACTTGTCGAAGTGTTATAACTTTTTTTTATGGAAAATGTGCAGATTTTACATCTGGTGAACTATTATTAAAGATTATTGCCTCCTAATGTTTAAGATAAACACGAGACGGGCTTCGAATGTCATCATTCGAGGCCGAATTATGTTTTAAAAACGACTTGGACTTTATGGTTTCAATTTACGCTAACATTTTGCATGTATGTAGCGATAAATTATCTGGTGATGAAGTTATGTGTGGCATTTACATTTTGCTAAGAATAATAGTGGTAAATGCATGGCTGACTGTTTATGTTTATTAGACTGACTTAGTCTTGTAAACCAAATGATTTTGGAAAGGAATAATAAACCCGAAATTATATGAAAGACATGATATAGTTGCCAAGCGAGAAGAGACTGGATCGGATTAAAAAATACGTCTATATAAAAAACGAGTTTGTAAATTAATTATTATCTTATGTCCTTAGAATCGGAAGCCAAGTCCAGAAATTATTTTAGCTATGTACTTGTATAAATATGGCACATAATTAGTATGTCTTTCTTTTCTAAGAACATAAATCACAGTTTTTCCACTAGTGACTAGTCAAATGGACTCAACTCTCTAGAAATAAGACGAAATAGAGATTAGACGGATGTAAGGACACTTGATTGTGATATTTCTGGTAACTTCCAGTATTTAGACATAAGAACTTTGGTTCTAAACCTAAATTATAAATGCTTATTGGAGTATTTTCACAGGGTGTTTTTTATATGAATTTTTTCAACATTCTTCATTCGATTGAATTATAAATACTTTTCCCTGTGTATTTATGGAACATAGTTCTTGTATGTGTAAGAATAATTTGTCGGTAAAGGCATAATTTGAGAATTACAGCAATTACATGAAGTTTTTAAATATTCGTGCAGCGGAGTTAGTAATGCCACTTTTGCAAATTAATTTGCTAAAAGATAAAAGTGAGTTAAGGTAACCACTGTGTCGACGTAACCACTGTTTCTGTGTGATAAATGTTTACGAAAGTTCGAGTCAACGATAAACTGTAACGGGTGTAGAAAATTGCGCAAGTGCCGTGAGAAATGAGCAACCGAGAATATTCCCGTCTATTGTACACTTACAGTGAGAATGTGCGATCGATTTGTCAAAAGTGCTGTTGGCTAATTAGCAACTCCACTCCCGTCCCACTACAAAAATGTTTGAAGTATTCTGTCTACTTGGACGTGTCATTATCTTTATACAGAACATTAAAGCTATTTTATAAAGGTCTCTTCTCCAAGAACGATACCTTTATTTTCGATGTATTTGTATGAACACCTTTGTGGACAGAAGATTTTATTCTGTAAATATTTTAGCCTGTAAGAGCACTATTTACTTACTGATTAAGACTATTTTTTACATCGCACTGACATAGTATTTTAGTTATGCAGTATTTAATAAATTGTTTTTTACATAAAGTCCCAGTCTCATTTGTTACCCTTCTACAAGCGATAAGAGAAAGTGATAAGTGTGAGTGTAGTGAACATTTAATTGGTTCCAATCGGCTCGATGGAGTTCAAGAACACGACCTGCTATTGAATGAAGGAGGGTTATTCGCGAATGTCTGCCTTGGGTATACACACGTTGTTTCATTGAGTGTGCAGCTGATAAATTACTTTTCTATGCCAACGCTATCTCCTAGATAGAACATGTAAGTAATATGGTTTTGATAACATGTTGAGTTGTGAGCATCTATCATGGCCACTGGTTTTTTTAAATATGGGAATAAGCCCTTCTTTCACACGGATAGTTTTTCTATCCTAATATTTTAGTACAACGAAAGTCAATTAATTACAATAACGCCTGTGTGTAGAACCGCTAATAAAAATTAGTTAGTCACGGACGGAGTAGCGTGTTTGTAGAACTGTTATGTCTTGGAACTGAATTATTCATCGAAACTGCCTTTTCGTCACTACGGCGTCGGAGAGCGTGTATCAGAAAGTTAGTGAAATGTGAACCATAATTAGAATGAAAACCACCACTAACGACTAGGTCTCCATAATATTTCGAATTTGCTTTCAGCTAGCCCCGAACCGCTAAACCGTTACAAACGAGTTATGTTTACTGATTCTGTCTAACATTAATAAGTATGGCTAAGTAAGAAAGAATCCAGTTGTATTATGTCTTGTGAATACTTGTTCCAAAATTTGCATCTAAATGATAGACAGTTACATCATTGACTTGCTAATTTGCATTCTTCCCGAGTAAATGTTACAGAAGCTATCCCTGTTTAGCATTCTAAAGATTGTAAGGATGTACAGGCAAGAAGGAATAAGGAATAATAAGACTTCATAAAAAGCTTAATCTAGTTTTTTATTTGTCGATTCAACGTACAGACGTAAGGCATCCTCCCACCTCATGTTATTGGCACACAAAACCTTTACATTCGTCTTAAACGCATCACTGATTACAATAATATCACTTCAAAACATGGAATGTATACAAAACACAGGAATGCCCAATAAACTACATTTTTTCATTCGAAGTACGTTCGCCAGTCGTTCGTAACCACTCGATTACAAGCCAGATATTAAAATAAAATAAAAAATTCAGGACTAGAGTTTTTTTTAAGTAAACGCGCCGTGAATCTCAGATAAATAATTATTTACATACTTAATATCGTTTTAAATCGTTGACTCAGAATTTGTGACTTGTTAACTGAAACTTAATTTTACAAGAGATTCTTACAATAATTTGGTTGGGATTTGGTTTGTACTAAAATGGAAATAAGAGATATTTGTAAAACACTGGACGACATTGGCACTGGTCAAGCTAACTTAATAAATTATACTACATACAACCATACATAATATCTTTCCGAATATACAATACTTCGAATACTGTACAAAATACTGTTACATTCACGACGATTGTTTTATAAATAATAATATTAAATTAATTATGGACGCAAAATAATTTCACATATTGCACATGAAAATAAAAATTGAAAAAACAAAAATAATTTACACATCTTTCCAGTCGAATATGTTTTACTGGCCATAATAATAAATTGTAAAAAAAAATAAAGAAATTCGTTTTGATAAAATCGTTTCTCTCCATGCTAATCTCTAAGTACCGTTCCAGCAAACATTAGGCACTGATTCGGGCTAACAATAATTATCAAAGCTAATAATTACTCGAATTTTCCGATATACATCTTAAATTTTAATTTAAACGCTAATTTACGTGATAATTTCAAGCTTCCCGATTATAGGCCGATTATTTGAACGAAAAAACTGTTAAGTACATCGCGATCATAAAAGTAATCCAGTGTTTATCGGATAAAGGGAAGCGTAATATCGAATATAATATCAATTTTTAGCTGGATATGCAATATTTAGGATTTCCGCAAACTTCCGACTAGTATTTTTTTACCTAATTTACATTATTTGTGGGATATAAAAGCTGCTTACAATACTAGATACTAGTGTTACTGATATTTTTCAGTAAAAAATATCTAACGTTTTGTACAAAATGCATACAACTTAGTGATATAAGTTACATAATATATTATTTATTGTTAGTTTCAAAATATACACTGATTACGTTGAATTAAAAATATGTTTTTTTTTTCTTCGCCCGCGTTCGTAAACGTTGACACTTACAAATACATTTGTACTATTTATAAATTTATTGAAATTAGTTAAAGTCGCACATTTGGAAGTTACTCGCTGACGGTAACCTCTGCTTTGTGAACTGATATTTACAATTTGTACAATGCTTAGTTTGTGCCTACTATCCTCATTGCTAACATCAAACCAGAATATAATTTAAACCAATTCGAGATAAATATTGATCTTGAATGGTGCAAGGAAGCCTCGTAGTAAGCGAGCCTAAGTTCTTCATTGAATGCTTTCCTTTGCGAAGCTGCCTCGACCAAAGAAAATCTCCAAATTATCATAATCACTACATCACGCAATTAGGAATTAATAATAATATTTCCGCGCGATAGGCACTGTTAAAGAGCGATCCGCTTTACATTGACGGCTAAATACATCTTATTATGTCGACGTATCATACAAAATGTACAATGGAAACTACGCATACATTAAATAATGAACACAATCGCGTTTATACATTAGCTTATTGCAGTTATTCGTAGCCACAGACTTCCGTTCCCTATCAACATCTACGTTGGACCAACATTCATGATACATTGGAAATAGTTCTAATCAAACGAGAATTCCTCATAAATATCAAATTGTCTACTGAGGATATGTACGTTTTAAATATTATTGAGATACGATTGGTGCCAGTGATTAAAGAGTTTTGATATTTTTTTTAATTTACATAATTTGTAACACTTGTACAATGCATATAAGTCAACGTACACTTTCAGCTGTGTGATAAACGATTTCCCGCCCTCCCTCCGTTCTTCTTAGCGACGCTTAGGAGGGCGATGCCAATTCGGTGCTACGCTTTGTGTTTGACCTTTAATGCTAAAAGTTACAATACCAAATTACATTTCAACTAAACGCAAGACCTTACAATTCACAGTCACAAGCCTGCCTTGGCTACGTCCACTATCAACTGCGTACAGTCACTTTAAACAAACAACTATGAAGCGAAGCGTTCGGACTACCCGCAAGCGTATGTACAGTTCGCGTCAAACTAGGTAGTCGTCGAACTTCTTGAGCCTTCGCTACGTGTGGCGCGACGGCCGTCGCTCCGCCGCGCCCTCCAGCGCCTCGGGGCTGAAGCGCACGCGGGACATGGAGCCGCTGGACGCGTCGCGAGCCGACATGTACGAACTGTCGGTCTCGCTCGTCAAGCTGTCCGGAGGAGTCGGGTTCGTCGGAGTCCCCCCTCCAGAACTCCCCCCCGACGCACTCGACTTCTTATTATACTTCTTCAAACTAGACCTCAACTTCGTCGGCGCTAGCTCCAAACCTAAATTCGCCGGTCGCTCCACCTCGCTTTTCTCTTGCGAGTCTTGTCTATAAAAATCTCTCGGTAACGAATAGTCGCTCGACTTACGCGGGTACTCAGTCTTGGGTCTGTATTCTTCTCTCTTATCCTTACTTCTGTATTGTCTGGAGGGCGAGAATTCTTCAGGGTGGGAGTTCGATGCGGAGGAGTTGGAGGGTGTTCTTCTGTGCGTGAGGTATTGCGGTGAGGGTCTGTAGTCGGGGGTGGGTTCTCTGTATTCGAAGGAGCATTCGTCGTAGCCGTAGTAGGGGGGATGTTTGACGACGTAGTCGGCTGTTCTGTCGTAGGTGTACGGTTCTGCTCGGTAGAAGTAGTCGCGGTCTTGTGAGGGTGAGGGTTGGAAGTTTTCTCTGTAGTTGTGGTAGAGGTCTGCGAGGTGGTCGGAGGTGGAGGAGGAGGTCCGGCGCGGGGAGGGCGTGGGCGGCTGCGTGGAGGTGTAGTTGGTGCCGAGCCCGGACGTACCGGACAAAGGCTGCGCGGAGTGTCCGTAGCCGGACGACGACGACGGGTGCGCGTAGTGCGTCGGCGAGTCCGTGAACCTGATCGGCTTTTGTTCGTCGGATTGGATGCCCGAAATCTGCAATACAAAAGTTTAATAATATTTTTTGAGCTGCGGAATCTATAAAGAGGAAAGAATTGTATTTTTGTATGCAGCGAATAAACTCGAAAACTACTGGACCGATTACAAATGTTCTTTTTTCATTGCATGCTACATTATCCCTGAGTAACATAGGCTATATAATATCACACTATGTCCCACGTAACTACGTATACTAACGTAACGCGGGTGAAACCGCGAGGAACAGCTAGTTGAACATAACTTTGTAGAAGATCTTGCTAGCAACCGGTAAATAAGTTTATTATGAAACGAAACAAACTAATCCGTCGTAAAATTGACTTTTATTGCACCTACATAAAGTTTTATATCCAAGATAACAGCATAATCTATCTATATTAATAAAATCAAGTTGAAGAATTGTTGTTTGTTTAAATGCACATATTTGTAGAATAGTACAGGCATAAATATAACACCACGTTACAACCCATCTTAATGAGTTTTAAACAAAATCGTTGGGAGGCAGCCTTTTTCCTACCTGTAAGAACGATCTTTAAAATTATCTAAAAGAGATTTGCGAGATTTTCAAAGATTTTTATCACAAAAATGCAATACTTACAGGAGAACCGGTGATGGCATTGAGCGGCGCCCGCAAGTGTCTCGTAGGCCCGTGATACGTATTGTGTGCGAATCCAAAGCCCTCATACACAGACGAACTTAAAGGATCCGGCTCTATTTCCGCTCTGAAAGAAATACATTAAATATTAACAAAATATTCTAAGTGGTTTCAACTGGAGGAATAATAATGTGGTGGGATGCATAATTCCATCACAGATTTTTAGGACCATTGTACAAGTGGATCTTAAAGTCTTTCACAAAAATGTCTTTACAGCATAAAGCTGTCAGCGTTTAATATTGGGTTTACGTCACGCAATCTCGACTGATCAAAAATGTAAGCATTAAAGTTAGGAGAATTGCTAGAAAAAACTTGCCAATTGCTGTGATTTCTCAATAGCCCTACGCTGGGCCAAAGGAGGCCTAACCACAGGGGACAGCTAGTAAAAGTATATTCAAAAACTTGACGAATTTCCTTACCGATGCGGCTGTAACGTAGGATGCAGCGGGCTGACATTAGACACTCTGACGTCATACCCGGCCGCCACGCCGCCTAACAACGCCGCCATATTATACAGGACCAACTCGATTATACTCGGCTTCTTGAACTTATAACCTGCAAGATTTAAGTAAACAAACTAATTATTCAAATGTTGGAAAAAATCTAGACGCTATTTCCAGTTTTATAAAAGATAAAATGAATTAAACATAAAGGTCGGATGCTAGACTGATAAAAACAACGTAAACTGGCTTGCATGAATAAAAAATTGGTGAAATATAGTTGTTTGTCAACGTTTTTAAGCTGTTCAACGCGACATAATATTTTAGTTATTTATGGAGTTTGGCGTAAGATTGACTTTACTCTCATAAGGATGTTCGAAGTTACATGATTTTAGTCTGTATGCTTTTAGTGGTTAAGGCATCTGCCTCTAAAGTAAAATTTTGCTGGTTCAAATCTACAAAATGTAACCTTTTTTTCTCATATCTGGATATCACATATAACATCATAAGCGTAGTCCAGCTGTACTAATAATGAATAAAAGTTCAAAATCGCTAATCCACATTGAGCAAGCGTGGTAATCAATACTCGCCTTTATTACAAGGTCTCAAGGTCTTTGCCCTGCACTGGACAGTAATAGGAACGGACTTGCAGGAAACCTTTGTCCAACAGTTCCACTGAACCAAGGCTATCCACAAGGGAAAAACGCGCTAAACGAATTAAACCTTTCGACGACCAAGCGTCAGTCGGCTGTCGCGCTTATTGTCTTTCTATTGTGAGAGTAATAGATATCCATACTAATATTATAAATGGGAAAGTGTGTCTGTCTGTATGTTCGTCTTTCTTTCACGGCAAAACGGAGCGACGAATTGACGTGATTTTTTTAGTAGAGATAGTTAAAGGGATGGAGAGTAACATAGGCTACTTTTTGTCTCTTTTTAACGCGAGCGAAGTCGCGGGCAAAAGCTAGTAATAATATATTGTCTCCCATCCCCCAAAACAACATACCTTCAGTACTATACAGGGTGGGCATAGGCACGGAGTATCTCGAGGCCGAAGACAGCGGAAATTCGGGCCCCCAGTCGTCCGGACTGAAGTCTGTGTAAGGAAGAAAACAACCTATGTGAATGAAAACATAGGTATTAGTGTGTATTGTGCGTGCGTGAGCTTGTGTGTACGTCAGGTTTTGATGTGAGATATTGTAGACAGATCATGGTCTTCATACTAACATTGTAGAGCTAACGTTTGTTTGTTTGACTGACTGAACGCACTAATCACAGAACTGTTGGATCAAAATACAAAAAATCGTTTAGTATTGGATACCCCAATTTATCAAAAAAGGCTATATATAATATTACGCTACGTCCTACGGGAGCAAGGCAGTAGCCTTATTTAATATTATCGCACATGAGTGATATGGTAATATCACACATTAGTAACATCAGAAGATGTTCCGAACAAAATGCTCGTACGAAAGAGATCATTTATTTTTTCTTCTTGTATCTAGTAAGTGTAGTTGGGTATAGACTAATGTTATTGAAATAATTATCTGTCGAATTTTAAATAAATTGATATGGCTATGAATTTAAACTAATTATATGAAAAATCTAGACGATAACAGGCACTAAAACTCTACAAGGAAAATGAAAAACAACATATTCAGTTGTCTTCAAGGTAACATATTATTAGATTAACACCTCAGTTAACATAATTCATGAAAATGAACTTTATTCCAACTGAAAATGGTCTACAATGATTTCACATCAAAACTAAGCAGTCCGTACAATAGCTATTTATGTACATACAAGGAAATAAATATATTATTCATATCAATACCGAAGTGTGAAATAAACAGTGTATAATATCAATAATAAAACGAATTGAATGAAAAATAGAGGAAAAATACAAAGTGTTCAAGGAGATCTAAAAATAAACTAAAGACTGATTTTGAACCTTACATTGTCCCTCTATTCAAATTGAAAAAAAAACATGCAAAAAAAATGGATTCATACTATACATGCCAAACAGTTCATTCAATAAAAAGCAAAACAAAATAAAACAAGATTCTATTATACTTACATTGTGCAAATAATACTTGATAGCACTTTTAACTTATAACAAATCAAAATATCATTGTTAATAATAACTTGTTATCAATTTCAACCTTTCCCGAATTAGGCCATAGTGAGCAAGCGTAAGCGCGTCATCCAACACCGATTTTTAATCTGTTCTAATTCTCTGTGGTCGTAAATCTATGGCTCTTTCCAATTGTTCGTCAAATGTTAAAGGGATATGTTAGTAACTAAATGATTAGTAAACCCATGTTAAAAAAATACACCAATTTCGATTTTATGGAAAAGGTTTATTTGATATATAAAAAAGAATCTATATAAACTATGAAAGAACCAGATCACCGAAGAGCTATCTTTTTTTACATTATTGTTTTTCGAGCGTCTTATAATTATCGAGGTATGTCCTGCCGTATGTCCCGGTCTACGTATTAAACTAAAAACTATGAACTGAAGTCGCGATGAAACTTCTACATATTATTTCAAATCTATCAGACATTCGAAATTCCAATTATAAAACTAACTCGGAATTTAGAAAAAAAAAATTAAACAACGCAAATTATCTATCCGACTATCCGACACATTCAATTGAATTTAATCATCAACAAACCGAGATTCATTACCAAACTACCTCATTTCCAACATTACCGAATGTCCCACTATTCTTATTACCGACACGGGCAGTACCGGGACGTAAAGTGAGCCTCTCGATCAGGTATACCGTAATAGTAATACTATTCCACCACCTTCAGGAGCATGTTACTTGTTACAGGGCATACAGTATTCTGTACATACTCGCTACTTTTGAACGCCTATATGATTTTATTGTAATGGTTTTTGAGATTCTTGTAGTTAATTCGAGAGGATATTATTATGTAAATTTTTAAAGCAAAAACTATATTAACTGGTAAACATTGACTAATACCCTAAACACTTGTTTCTACTCATAAGTTGCTCGTAAAACCAACAAAGAAATCTTGTTTGTTTTCATGAGTATAATTACGTGTTTAAGCATCAGTCGCTATTACCAGACACTTTGTAGATGAGATAACAACTAAAATCTATCTACGATCTCTGCAAAACAAAAAACTACAAAGGCGAAAAAAATCATATAGTCATCCAAATACACGTTATTAGATATCGGAATCATTGTAAACATTTGAAAGCGTGCCATAATGACGTGGTGATAGAAGCGAAATTCGTAATAACTAACAAATAAGTAAGTACAACAGATACATATATACCTTAAAAACTGTATATAGCATATACTATGAACTGGTAAGCATGCATAGCACTTATAGATAACGTGTTTAAAATTAAAATAAAAACTTGGCTGGAAGCAAACAAATGCTTACAATTTACAAACGAAAAAAATAATATATATATCAAAAATGTCAAAACTGATACTAGATTACTGTAATGATAAAAATTACAAACTGTGCAGTGTGACATGGCCAATCGTCGACAATCTTTGAAGAAAATAAAAACAGAATTGCTTTTGAAAACCATAGAGAAAAGGGGGAGTGCCAAAAATACACATTTTAATTCTCCTTTAAACCTTGAATATAATAATATGAATATAGTATTATACTGTTTAACAGACGAATAAATAGTGCCAATGCCATGATAGTCATATAGAACTATTTATTCAAAAATTAAAAGCAGTTTTCCAAGCAAAATTTTCACAATATTCCCCCTTTTTTCTCTATAGGCTTTACTAAAACAATTATTTCAAAAGAAAATAATATGCACACACCCCTATTACCTTTAATAGGGGGTTCAACTATTTCTCTAGTGTCGTCGATTGGCCCTGTTACCACATAATAAAATATAGGACTATACTTAGCACACTTGAGTATCACACGCTCGACACAACGATATTATACAATCAAATTCAATTCCAAACAGTACAAACTAACTTATACTAATGTTCCCTTACAATTGTCACAGATTTGTGACAAGAACGCGTCCTAATCAAAACTAGGTACCTGTTGCAAATATGACAAATCTAGGTTAGAAGGAGATAGATACAGTTATGCAGATATGAGAGAAAAGGACGACGCTTTACGGTCTGACTGAGTAGCAATATTTGCACGAGCACTTTTTCTAGAAGGCAGCATGTTTGGTCCAAATCTGGCAACAGCTTTATGAACTGTTTCTTCTGAAGCGATGCTTATGAAATTTTGCACTCGCATTGAATTGCCGTGACATTACAATATTGGAAAAAATCTACTTGTTTTGATGATGAAATAAGGAAGTGGCAGTGGATCTTTTCATCGGTTTCAAGTAATCATTAAAGTTTTCTACCATACTTCTTGTTGTGCCTTATTTGCAGCCAGGTACGATAACAGAATATTTATATAATAAAAGTAGCTATAACTATAAATCATGCAATTTCGACAAAAAATCTACATCCGAAATAACAACAAAATTCAAGCACTATAAAAATATCTACAAACACTAAATACTTAAAAAAATGAGACTGGCAACATTTTGTAACTTCAACGATAAAAAAATTGAATCTGTCAATTAGAACGCGTTCTAAATTTAAATTTTGGAATAATAAAAACATACTCACAAGGATAGAGCAAGTTGTCTTGAGAAGTTCCTTTAGCGCAGCGAGTAAACAGACAAAACAGCTGACGTTAAACAAATAATTTACTAAAGAACATTCATACAATTGGCTATCTTTTTCCTTTTATTACAATAAATATTTCATAGAGAAAAACTATTTTTTGAATAATATTTTTTCTATATGAATTATATAAGGAATCTGTCCACTACAGCGTATCAGTTACCACACTAGAAACGAGTCACGCAGAAGATTTACATTTGTATTGACATGTGGGTTATACTAGGCGGTTCGACGACTCCATGGGGAGGCATCATTAATATATCCTGTGAGATCACTTATTTGACCGCAGTATACAATTAACTAACTTCATTGATATAAAAAATGTGAACAATCACACACAGTGAATAACCAATTGGATTTTCAGGGATAAAGTTTCTTACGACGTATGGTAGCAGAAGGAACCGTTGGGTTTTAGTCGGTAAGATTCCGACATAACCCTCTACTCTCCTTAAACGGAGGGCATCCATGAGGATTTCCCCAGGAAAAAAGGGATAAGGAGCTTGTTTAGAGAAATTGTGTCTTGAAATTATTTAGTGAATATCACGGGAGAATATTTATTTTTTAGCTGGCATAATACGTTCAAAGCACGGCCATGGTACGGTACATTGTAGTGAGCAAATTCCTTTATTGTATTCTTTTTACACAATTTGGCAAGATCCAAAATAAAAAATTGCAGTCAGTCGAAACAGTTTCAGTAAACGTAGTCTTTTTAATTTAAATAGAAGTTTCTTAATAATTTACTAACTACAAGATACATTATTTACTAGTTTGTCCGTCGTTCATACCTTTCTTTAAATGCTGATCGGCTGTACAACTTTTAAGTTGTTTGGCCAATCAAAATGTTTTAAAACACGTCACTAATTATTTGGTACAATTTACAGGATTCATTCAGTAAAAATGTGATTTCAAAAATGTATTAAATTTTTTAAATTTTCTAAGCAAAAATATGAAGTTTTTCTGAGCAAAATAAATGACAAGACACCTAAGCGGATAAAATAGACCAATAGGATCCGCTCAAGACTGTTGATCGGAGCAAAGTCGTTTAAATGCTGGAATCCTATTGGTTATGATTCCTCTGTTATGCTTCTCTTCAGTGAATTGTCACCTTAAACTTAATTATTTGGCCAAACAATTTAAAAGAATAACAAATTAACAAAGTATCATTGCTGTAAAAAAACAGATCTCAAATAAAATATTATGATTGTCAGTTTACGTGTAAAATAAAAACAATTACCGCGGTAAGCTATCTTATTTTTTCGAAATAAATATCTAATATCGTTATACATTACGAACATATTTTTTTCCTTTTTACAGCAGTTTACCGCGGTTAAATACGAATAAGTTTACGTAGAAAGACAGACACTGGTATTTACGGGTACGACTAAACAATACACGCTAAAAAAATAAGTCTTTTTAAAATCCTTACAGACTAGACTTACGTACTAAAATCAAATCCTTGGAAGTTCATTAACTAATAAGTAACATATTTACAGATTGATGAATCAGCCCACTTATTTTCGAGTTTATTTTCATCTTTTTCGAAAAAAATATTAGTTCGCGTCGAAGTGTAATCGATTATTTGGAGAACTCGTTTTTTCGTAAAGATTGGAGGAACAGAAATAAAATGCCGGTCTCGTTTCGAAACTGTAGTTTGGGATAAAGTTTCCTTGTTTTATTTCACTAATGATAGTTTTTTCTAACTAAAAAAGAAATTAAATCTGTCAAATGCAATTGGAGGAATGTGTTAGTAACAAATGATATGTCTTTAATATGGCAACATTTTTGTACTGTCCACAGATATGTTGTAGCAAAAAAAAAGGTATAATTTTGTTTGGAACAATTTTTCAATAGCCTTAGTTAACTTGGAATAAATATGACACTTTGATATGTTTTATAGGAAAACTGTTAAAACATCATATCCATCTTTGTCAAGTTATCTAGTGGCTAAAAAAATACGTTCATAAAAACCAAAACAGCAGCACCGTCCGCGAACATTCACGTTTTTTTTTATATATTTTCTAACGTATTTTCTCGAACATTCCTCTTGTGGACGGCGCTTCTTTGCTTTACTCTTATTTAAACCAAACTTTACCCCAAACTAGTCATCTCTCAACAACTCCGTCGTTTCCGAAGACAGATTTCCCGCGACAGCGAGTAGTCCGGCGAGGCTGTTGGAGCGAATGCTTTTTAGGAAGCTACGTTTGACCTCGCCGTGGCTGCCTTTGCGTCTTGCGCGCTCCGGCACATCGAACACTGTGTCGTAGTGTGGGAGGTCCGCGGTGGACGTAAACATGGGGCAGAGTAGGAAGCGGTTTCGGCGCGGTTCTGTGTTCTCGTAGAGGATGTCGTCGTGGCTGCCGCTTCGTTTGCGTGGTACATCTGGTCGTGGTCTGGTAGTTCGTCGCGACACGTGTACGTTACCTGCGGGTGCGGGCGGCAGGTCGGGCGCGGAGGAACAGAAGCGCGGCGCTCGCGGCCGTGTGGGCGGTGCGTGTGCCAGTTGTGTTCGTGCGCGCTGGTGTACGGTGGAAGGGCCCCAGGTTTTGCCTTTTACGCCGTCCGCTGGTACTGGAAGCAACAAAAATTATGCTGTATTACCATATTAAAATAATTGTTAATTTTGAATATTTATACAGACTTCACTCGTAAATAGGTATATTCAAAAGAAAAATCCGTACTAATATTATAAATGCGAAAGTAACTCTGTCTGTCTGTCTCTTCTTTACGCCTAAACCACTTAACCGATTTGAATGAAATTTGGTACAGATATAGTCTAGGACCCGAGAAAGGACATAGGATAGTTTTTATCCCGGAAATCCCCTGGGAACGGGAACTATTAATCCACGTGGACGAGGTCACAGGCAAAAGCTAGAAATTTATATTTCCCTAAATAAAACTTTAAATAATCTGCCGAAAATTGTAACCGACAGTCATTATGGCTAATCAGAACTTCTGACAATTAGTGTAAGCTAGGATACTTTATGCCCTAATTTTCGATTACGGAGACCTAATAAGCAGCACTGCCATTTAACTTAATGTGATTAGACTAGAAGCTGAAAAGACAATGATGAATGTAAATAGGTAGAAGATAATAAAGGAAAGATTATAACTTTTAACTGAAATACTGAAAATAGCGAATAGACACGTTAATTTAACGGTTAATGATCCTAACTGCTAAGCCAAAAGCCATGAATCGTGTTTATTCCATGTCTGGATGTAATGTACCTACTCTGTATTTATAAATTACATAAGCATATTAGTTGTCTGGTTACTAAAATACAGGGTCTGCCTAGTTTAGGATCAAATGTATGCTGCCGTGTGTATGCTGTCCTAAGATATTTATTTATATCAGCTAGGGCACTAAAGGCGCGTTGGTTATTTTATAAAAAATGTCAAACATACGGGCGATGGCCCTCATGATGGCGGGCGAGCCGGGCGGCGTGTCCTTGGCGACGGCGACGAGCTGCTTGACGCTGGACTCGTCCTCCGAGGGCCGCACCGTCAGCGTGTGGCGGAAGTCCAGCGGCGACGAGATCGTGTCCTTCTTCAGGAGCTTTATCTTGCTGAATTTGCCTGGAACAATTAAATAGGAGATTGTTTACTTAGAAAACAAAGAAATGTTAAAAATTTGAATTTCGCCGGCACCGTTAACAATTAAATAGGGGAATGGTGCCGATAGGGATGTTGACTATATCAAAATAATGACATTCTGTTTAGTCCGTCTTTTAGACAGTCCAATAAAAATTATTGAATAACAAAAAACCCGACTGCCTGAAAACTGAAAATAAAGAAACAAGCCCAGCAGTTTAGAATTCTGTTAAGTAATACTAAATAAATACACAATCGATATAGTTTTATAATCTATACACACATAAAACAAATCATAAATTCTAATGCAGAACAGAACGACTCACAGTCGGGACCCGTTAAAATTTTACCAATCAATTCTTCCCAAGGGGCAATTTTCTCGTAAACAGAAAATGACGACAATACATGTCGTCATTTTCTGTTTACGAGAAAAAAGAAAAAATACGTGTCCCAAATTTTTTGATTATCTAACTGACAGACTAATTATTTTTTTTGTCATCTCGCCTATTCCCTTGGTCACAAACTAGACTAATTTTAGGCTAAATGAATCTTTCTCTTTCCATTTCTTAAAGAAAAGGACAGAAGATACAATTTAGTTTAATCCTGTCAAATTAGATAGCGCCGGAAGAAAATTGACGTATATTTAGACGCCATGTTTTGAAATCGCGTCAAAATTATCTATGGAGTGTCTAAATTTGACAGGACTTATCTAATATTTTATCTTCTGTCCTTTTCTTAATTAAATGGAAAGAGAAAGATGCACTTAACTTAAATTTACGTTAGTTTGTGGACAAGAGAATCGGCACCAATGTCTCAGCTTTTCAGATTGTTAAACTCAAAATTGCAAATATATATATTTCATCACACACACATAACATTCTACATATAACCATACATCAAACTGTCATAACATTGAAATCATGACCAAGGCTGTGTCGAACACCAAATCGGGTCAGTGGGTCAACGAGATGACGCATAGGCCATTGGAGAAAACCTACTGCGATAGTTTGTTAGAAATGTAAGGTTGTGTAGTAATAATGAGTGACTTGTAAGGGTTGTTTCAAGGTTAATGCATTCCTTAGAAAGTTACGAGGCCACATTTCTGAGTCTTCAGAATAAGTTGAAAATACTAGGACACTAAGGGACTAGATAGATAGATAGATAGATAATACATTTATTTGGTACATACTCACAAGACATACACAACACTAAAAAAGAAACAATGAATAAAAAAAAACAATTAAAAAACTACGTACAAAAACCCAAATGCCACAGTGAAATAATAACAAAAAATGAAGGAGGAAATAGATGTACAAAATGAAAATGATAATAAAAAAAATGGTTCGGTGTGCGTCTCATGGTTGCACACCAAAAGGGAGTCCAGCTCAGCATGTGTCAGGCAAATACACCTGACGCTGATCTTCCGCTGGATCCTATAAGTGACGTACGGACATCGAGCAGGCGAGATAAACAAACTGTGTGTACGTCACGTGGTGTTCAAAAAAAACAAAATAGAGGGTAAGTGTACCCACAACTTAAATAATGTTCCCTTGCGTTAACGATATGCAGACAGTATTATTATAGTGCTGAATGGTGTGAAATTAAATAAAATTAAATTAAATGAATAGAAATAGATAAGTGTCGTCGACTTGAAGTAAAATAAAATTAAATTAAATGAGAAAAAGTAAGTAAAAAAGTGTCTACTTAGGTACGAGTATATACAACATGTCCCGGAATAAACGCACACCACCAGACACCCCAATTAGAATATTATGTTATAATCATAATACATACACTGATTTTTTATTATTATGTTTAAAACAGTTTTTTTTATAAATTAGTTGTACAGATTGTGGGAGAAAATTATAGATACATTACAAATCTACGCATGCACACAGTCGCACTTGCATAAGGCTCTAGCGTAGTAGGTATTTCATCCATTTTAGTTTGTTTTGACTGTACAGCGGAAGTGTGACAGCAGTTTACGTAGTTTTAATTATTTTTGGGATAAAATATTACCTATATTAAAAATTACAAAAATCGATTCAGTAAACAATTCTGAACAAACTATTTTCTCATTGTGCATTAATTCAGTTACACATTGTATATGAAAGAATTTGACGTATTTAAAATAAACGAATTAATACTCCATTCAGCGTATGCCCATATAAAACAACGATTTTGTACGGAAGCTGAACGGACGCGGAAAGCTGAACGGACGCGTACGCGTCTTCATACAAAATCGTTGTTTTCTACGGACATAAGCTGAATAGAGCTGAATAAGTGTGCGTAGTCCCTTATACTAGAATTCTTGGCGTTTGTTGATGAAAATATGTTGATTAATTTCTTATTTAAAGTATTAATCTTATTTCAAAGACCGACTAATGGCACATAGCAACACATTAGCCATAGCTCTAAGTGAACCAGCCACAACGAAAAGGCTAAAACGTCACCACATTTGGGACTTTGCTAAATAGAACAAAGCAAAAAAAAAAGATAAGGCAGATTCTTCACTGGAAGAACGAACCTTAGCAGTAACCAATACACACAATAAATCTGCTAATGGTTGATCAAACCAATTGCAAGATATGAATTGGAAAAAAAAAATTCCAAGATATGATTTGTTGATCAAAATTTGGTAATAATTTATTTTCGAACATAGGTAACTGTTGGTGTTCTGTGTATAATCTACATTTTGCCTCTTTATAAGAATTACAGATCCGGTAAAAGACAGTTTCTAGGTACGTTTTTGCAGACTCCATTTCTAATTAAACGACAAATATTTGAATAAAATAGTAGATTAGGCGTACTCGAATTTAGGCGTTATATTCCAGTTATTTTTAGGTTTTATCTATAGAAAAATTCTTAGTTAAGCTCAGCTGTCTACCAAGAAAAAGGTTGATTTTACAGAAAAATGCAAGAGGCATTTTTGCAGACAATTTCACGACAAACAATTTTATAATGACATCTATTGATCTATTGTGACTTGACCTGTATAACTTTTTCAGCTGGCACGATATAAATGTCTATTTTTCACATCTTTATTACAGCGTAAAAAAGGTACATACAAAAATTTGCTCACTAGGAATTTTAATTTTCCTGTAGATTAGGGTTTAAAATGTTTCTTTCAATTTATTTCGTGTCGGACGGCTGCAGTGCCGTAACGTTTTCCGTACTGCGCACGGATGGTCGTTTATTACGTGAAAGAGCTCTTATAGCTTTTAAATATTCAAGATGTTAATATTCACCCTTCCGTTTGTTAGGCTGCGGCGGTTGATTAGCGGACATGTTGCTCGCAAAGATTAGGATGTGCAGCTCCCGCGCCACCAGGTCTATCTCCCTCATCTCCAGCTCACGCTCCTTCTGCGCCAGGTTCTGTTCCATCAGCCGCTGCTGCAGCTGAGCTCGGGTCAGTTCCTCTTCACGGCATCGCAGCTCCTGGAATGAGGAATGGTGTGATGTGTGCGGGTGTACTGAGATTGGGGGTTTCTTGCTTTTGGTTTAATGTTTGTTAATCAATAAAGCAGTATACATAATGCTCCAATCGAGAGTGTTGAAGCAATGTTTGGGTAAACGCACGCGACAATCATAATAATTAATATGTCTGTATGACTTGTAGTTAATATGAGTCCGAAATCGCCAATCCGCCTTGAGCAAGCGTAGTGATCAATGCTCGTGCCTTCTCCGTATAAAAAGAGGCCTTTGCCCTGCAGTAGGACAGTAATAGGCTGGTATTATTTCAATTAATATGTATTATAGGGAATTAAAACAACACGCCCAAAATAAAACACAAAATATCCAAAAAAAAAAAGGCAAAGCTTCAAGGATAAATTGTTGCAATGTTTTTATTAAATAATAATATAGCTTCAGATTAGGTAAATAATGATTAAAATACTACAACAGAAATAAATACTGGCTAAAATTAACAAAAGTTTGTACACATGCATAATAAATAGGCTAATATATACACTTTCATAAGTAAAACATATAAACAGTAAGTAATATACAGGGTGTCCCACGGCTATGCCACATGGAGGGAAAGTACCTTAAATCTTGTAGATAGAACGTTTTTGAATTTTAAAAACAATTTAAATTGCATTCATAGATTTTTAAATATTTGAATGGTTGGCCCGGGAATCGAACTTGTTCCACGAGAAAAAATAATCACCCCGTAGTTTTATCATGCCGATCGAAAGGTTTCATCATAAGGATAATTTTTTGCTAAATAACATAGTGTCACAAATAAAAGGAAGACCGTGAATTTTAACATTGAATGTAACATTTTGTTCTGAAAAGTTAGAAGCTTACATTTCCGTAAGGACATACAATTGACAATCATAACTACTTATTACTAATTATTCTACTCACTTGAGTAGTACTCATCATTTAAATAAATAAATATCCACCACAACAAGACCAAGAAATCGTCAGGGAACGAAATAATCAAAAGTTATCACTATGTGTTCAAGAAGAAGGGACTAATTTTGAGCAGTTGAAAAAATTACCAATTTTGTATTAAAAATGTTAAAATTCATGGTCTTTCTTTTATTTTTGATACTATGTTATTTAGCAAAAAATAATCCTGGTGATGAAGCCTTTCGATCGGTAGGATAAAACTACAGGCTGATTAATTTTCTCGAGTAACAGGTTCGATTCCCGGTTCAACTATGTAATTTTTAAAATATCTATGAATGCAGTTAAAAATGTTTTAAAAATTCAAATAATGTCTTCTTTCAGTAAAACGTTCTATCTACAATATTTCAGGTACTTTCCCTCCATGTGGCATAGCCGTGGGACACCCTGTATAGTATATTACTATAATAATAGTAGTAAAATATAGTAAGTATAAACAACAATCACGCACACACACAATCTAAAACACCAAACACTAACCTCTTCTATAGTTTTGCATTCCTATCCGCAAGCATTGTGAGAAAATACAATGTATTAGTACCTAGTAGTTAGAATGAGGGAAAACAGTTCACTACTATGTTAGTTTGTTAGTCAAGAAATTCTACTCTATAGTACGATTTTTAATTCGAGTCAGAAAAATGACAAGTGCAACAGTCACTGATACCAAAAGGGTGACCCGCTACAATAGTGATGTTCCACAATCGATAGACTTAGACATTTAGTCATGCTTTGTTTTATTAGGTACCAAAGCGTTTTTTTATTGTAAATATTGAATACATACCGTCTTAAATAAAACAATTTTAGAAATATGGACCTCACCAAAAACAAATAATATAACACTGTTTTATGTAATATTAAATTATCTACGGTGTATGTCTTATATTTAATTACCGTAAATTACATGTTATATTTTTTTTATAATTAAAGGCAATTTGATATTGAATAAAAAAGTATTCTCGACTAAGATTTAATTGTTAAACCTCAATTGTACCACATCGCTATTTATTTGGGACTAAAAACCTGCAACACTGGAAATGTCATTTTTCTGACTCGAATTAAAAATCGTACTATACTATATATCAGGACTGGCAATTAGTGAGTGACCCAAACACACTCGTCATATGACATTTTGGGTACCCAATTAAATGCATTTTCAATTTGAAAGTCTTATTTGTTTTTGTGAGCACAATTAAGTGTTTAAGCTGTGGTCACAAATTACCAGTTACCTTAAATAAATAGATTTGTTAATGAAAATGATGCTGTTAGACACTAGACGGCACCTAAACGTAATCCAGACTTATACAATACGGTATTTGACACTATTAACCGATAAATCTAAAACATATTTTTTATAAAACCTACCTTTTTATTAGTCCTAAGCATCGGATTTGTTTTTAATTTACTGTAAAATTGGATTTTTAATTGCTTTAAAATCAATAAATAGTTAGTCAATAGGGTTGCTAGCTTGTGACGTCACAAGCTGGTATTGACATACAAAGTCTATTGGAGAATTGCGTTTTGACAGCTCATAAAAAGTACGTCAATTGATGATGGTGTCAAATACCGGATTACAACCCATAGGAGCTGAACAATAACCAAAGATATGCGCGATTCCGCGGGGTAGTGTCAAAATATTGCACTGGTAAATATCTAACTATCAGCGATAAACAGAGCGTGGTAAGCCGAAAAAGTGCTGTTCTATTTAGTTAAGTTCGCCTTTACCAACTATGATCCTTTAATATTGGAGATTTCCTCCACAATCCAGCTAGCCTTGGTTTATTAACCTTATTTCATTGGCTTGATTTGGAATTAAATATCACAGTGGAGTCCATTCATCTTGTATGAACTCATTGGATAATTAAATGTGGATCTGCCTTTGACAACACCACTTTCTAAGCAAAGTTTTTACTCATGGGTTGGTCAATCATCAATTGACTCCTCCCGCTCTGGGTGTAGCGAAAGGCAGTGTCAGACTTGTACTGACTAAAACCCACTCATGTTCCTTCAGCCCTTTGTGTCCAGGGCCGCGGTATCTCTTTCGAACAACCCACAGGGCGTCGGCCCTTGCAGGCTTCTGCAATGTGGTCCAGCACCCTCAATCATACCTTCTCCTTCCTCCTGAGATCTCGCAACACCTCCTCGATCTCCAGCCTCCAGCCGTCCTGCATCGTGTGGAAGGACTCGTGCGGCGCGCGCGTGAACTCCGACTGCCTGATCCGCTCCAGCTGCTCCAAGATCTCCGGGAACAGGGGACGTTCGCGAGGGTTCGAGCGCCAGCAAGCTGTGGATTAAGTGGGGAGAATGTTAACTTGGTATTGTATCCAAAACTAATAGTCCCATGCGGTTGCTTGGGTGCCCCAAGACAGAAGAAAAACACATTTTTTCTAACTACCAAAGTCTTTGGTAGTTAGAATAAATGAGTTTTCAGAAGACTAAAGGTTTTTTTTTGGGGAGCCAGCACTTTTACCATGTTGCATAAATGATAAGATTCACATTGATTTAAAAAATCTATAGCCTTCAATCTAGAATGTGGTACAGTCAACATGTTCCTTGTGGGTTACTAATTGAATGGTTCTTTATTCAGGCATCAAACATGTGAAAGTACTTTCTACCCTATCACTTATTAAGCAGTGCTCTTGTATCAATAACCTTTAATAATTCCTCGTCGAATTAAGCTTTTGATAAGCTACCTGTGGCTGTTCATCGATTAAACTTATTGAGGCAGTTTGGGATCAGATGGATAGATGATCCGTGTGTAAGTAGTCCCAGGATATTTATTATTATTATGGTGAAGATTCACTAGGCTTACCTTCCATCAACACCCGCCAGGGCTCAGGGCAGGTACTGGGTATCGGCAGCGTGAGCTTGTTGACGGCGACCCCGTAGGCTACCGCCAGAGCATCAATGCCCTTGTACGGCGTCTCCCCCGTGAGAAGTTCCCATAGTAACACGCCGTAGGACCACACGTCTGACGCGTGCGAGAAGGTCGAGTGCTTTATCACCTGGAATTAGAGAAGACGATGGTAAGTATACGGGAAAATAATTTTTAATTAATCATTAGTATTTCCTAACTGTCCACCCCTGAGATGAAATGCCGCAACAAACTCAGCGACAGACATTAAAAATATTATTAAAAAATAAATTACAAAACAACAGAACAACATCCAGAGTAATTTTTTGAGGAAAGTGCAGAAAAGTAAAGTAGCCGAATAATGGGGTTACATGATACCTCTTGGTAAGATTGATTGGCTAAGTTTCTGGCTGCTGGCTCTGCTGCGTTTCTACCGAGGAATACCGAATAGAAAAATACAATAATACTTTTTGCCCTTCAATACAAAAGTGCCAAGGTCAAAAAGTATAAAATAGAACGGGTCTATAGGAGTTTAGAACCTCAAAAGTAAAAGTTCACTCATCAATGTCCGTTCCGCTCGTTATTTTCCCCTAGAAATGTTGTCTCACCAGGTTTAAGCTTCCGACACTTCCAACAGCCTCACACAACCCGAACAATGAAAGAACTATCGATATTGTATCGACAGTAATTAATTCATAAGTCGTATTTTAGTTCACGGCCATTGGCGGTGTGGGCACTGATTTCGATCTGCCCGTCTCACCTTGGATTTCGTAGGAGTTGCATAGTTATTTGTCATGTATTGAGCTGACATGGTTATTGTAATAAGGTTTGTATCCGACATCATATTTGTACTTCGAATTTCGAATGTCTATGCCGCTGCATATTGCTGGGTAGTATTGGTGTAGGTCAATGATGTTTCAATAAACAGATATGTTATGAGCGCGCCAAAGTGAAGACCTAGTTAGAACATAATTATGCTCTAATGCCTTTAGTCTGCGTCACGCATCGCTGTGAGTCATACGCTGCACGCTGCAACGAAAAAAAAAACAAAAATGCCATCGTGTGTGTTTAGAAAATGTACTAATTACGATACCAAAGTAAATAAAGCACAAGGGATCTCATACCACAAGTAAATACGCAATATAATTCGATTTATTAATATTTTTCAATTATTTTGCAACTATTCTGAATATTAGAGGTTAGAAAAAAGAAAGTAATGGCAAATACACTTTTGTCGTGAGAGCGACAAGGACGCGTGAGCTCCGGACAAAGAATAAAAGTACAGATGCGAATATTAGGCAGTAAAGTTATTGTTACCCTGTCGTTACTTTCTTATTCTTTTTTATTTTAAATCTTGCTTTATGTACCAATGAAAAATTATGGTTCCACAAATTGGTAACAATCAGAAACATGGGAGGCTTATACTATGCATCAGAAAGCTTATTATCAGTATGTTTAAAATCGGGATCGGTTATAAAATCTCATTTGAATGAAAACTTTGTTTTAAAAACTTATATAATACCAATATTTATTTGTTTCACTTTTGGAACATTCCAAACAACAGGCACCTGCTTTTAATCATCGATAAATACACCTCAGTCCGCCTACATAGAGCTCATAAAAATAATCCCGAAATTAAAAAACTCTCTAAGAGACAAAAAAGAAATAAATTAAATCTTTTCGAAGGTGTATGATTGTTTTTATTACATATTAAATATTTTTTCCTTTTATAGCGTGTTTAATTTCTCACCTAACTATCTTTAGTTTTTATGGGTACAAACCGCGTCTATGAATTTTGTATACGACCGACGGTGTGTACCTTCTGTGTCGTTAGTCTATGATGCCAACATGCTGTGATTGGTGGTAAAAAAAATGACTGTTTACATTCAAGCGTAACTGGTAACAATAGCTGTTTCTTTTCTTCTTATTGGATTTATCATGCTATCCTTTTCTATTAATTTCACTTGTAGTGAAATGTACAATGAATAACATGTGTGTGTGTGTGCTGCCGCTGCTGCACGGAACATTTTTTTTGGTTGTTTTGTGAGCCTATAACATATCTGTTTATTGAAACATCATTGGTGTAGGTGGTTGGAGATAGATGCAAGAGCTTTCAAATAATTCAACATGACATAGTGTAACTGTTGTCACAAAGTTTCAAGACTCATCTTTCAATCATTAAGAGAGACCACTTCTTTCTTCATCATCATAAATATTTACATTTACATTAGTGAAGATAATAATGATTTGAGTACCAGTGCAACTGTGTTTCATAAAGATCTGTAATCAAATATTGTTTTCTTATCAGTCTATTTAGCTAAGTTTTCAACTATCATTTCGGAGGTCATGTAACTACTCATGTCAATGTCAAAACTTTAATTCAACATTTCGCTGAAGCTGATTCCGATGAAAAAGAAATGGGTTAGGGGGAAACTTGTCTCTGGTCTACTCCCCAAATTACATGGACAAACAGTAGTAGAAAAGTCGGCCGAATGTGGGGGCAGAATTTTCCTTAAAACCATAATGATGATTCTTCTTTTACCTTACAACGACCCAAGTTTGGAAGGTTTAAATAGTAAAGTAATAGCCCCCTAATTCCCCCTGACCCAAAGGAATGACGAGGGTCCTCACCTCAGGCGGCATCCACGCGTACGTCCCGGCAGCAGACATCCTGGTGGTCTTGTACACCTCCCTGGCCAGACCGAAGTCCGTGATCTTGAGAGTCTTGTCCTCCAACTGGTCATCCGGTAAGATGGCCTCGCTCAGTAACACTGGAATTTCAGAAAAGGTTGTTAATAGTACTTGCGTTTGGAAACTATGTTACAACGTTGTAAATGTACAAATAGTCATCATAGAATTTTTCCGATAGAATTCCATGTTTTGGTGCAAGAAAAAATATTTGAAATGGTTTGCCATTTTACTATAGTGTTTACCATAACGGTAACTCCACCTTAAAAAAAAGCAAAACAACAATGCGATTGCACCATTTCAACTGGCCACAATGTTCTCCCACAATTTACTTCCCCGTAATTTGCATAGATTAAAAATAACTGTCCCTTGACCCCTCCATCACTGGGTACATTACCCACAAATTCAGCCTCGTGTTGAAAGTAGTTCACATGCAAAAGCTACATAAATCGATCCAGCTTTATTCGACTCGTCTGGCCGAGTTTTAGAAGTGTTAAGCCAAATATAGAATGTTGGTTCACACAATTTTAGTTCGCCTTGGATTCAGGAGTTAGTAAGTTGTCTGGGCGGATGGGGGAAATGTAAAGTGAAGAATGTGAAGATAAAGGGGAATTAAGTTTCGATTTCTACGTCTTTTAAGAGCATATTTACAAAATAGAGAGGGATCATAAGACTTTCCATTAATTAAGTCAGTAACCAGCAGAAATCAATCAAAAGACGTTTATTTTGTTTAATCTCTGAAATTACTAAACGGATTAGTAAAAAACTTTCCGTACACATGATAGCTAGATTACTGAGAAATAGTATAGGCTTTAAAACATCACGCGTGGGTGATAGCTAGTTCACGATAGTTGCATTTATTGTTGCAATCGACGAGCAACAATATCGTGAACTAATCACTGTCAGTGAATTTAAGTCATATGAGATTTAGGTGACTTATCAATCCCTAGAATAACATTCACCTAAATTCACAAGATTTTTTAAACACAATTATTTACGTCACTATTTGATAAGACGTCACTACTACGATATAACGGCTCATTCGTTTCATTACGTAGTTTTAGTTTACGTTTTTTAAGCTGGGTTTCTTTACCAAAGGTAAAGAAACTCACCGAACGTGACAAAGATTATAAAAGAAAAAGATTCTAAACTCTGTAAAATTACTAATTAATTATAAAAAATAATTAATTAAATACAATACCGACTGAGAAAAAATATCGTGAACGCAATAGTTATTTGCGAAACTCTTGGTTAAAAATAGAATCAAGTAAAATATCTTTAGGACCTAGAATGTACAGATTGCATTGCATAGTTATTTATACACATTTTCTTAACATTTGCTTGCTAACAGGTGTAGCGATATTTCTTTTTGTTACAATGAATAGGTACTGTAGTTTTTCGAGTTCTGGAGATTATTCCCCCCACAAACATAATAGGTATCCTACGCTACATTATAAGTGTGAAAGTGAGATTTTTTATGCCGCTGTCGCATTTCGCATTTTCTATAGGTCTTGTACCAAAATAAAAATATTATCCTTTATCCCGAAAAATACCTTACTGAATTACCTTTTATTTCCCGAAATTACCTTTTCTCCCGAAAACTGTACTGTTCTCAAGAGATCAACAAAAAAATAACTAATAAATAAACAACTTCTTTATTATACATATTGGTACAAAAGTATTACTAACAAACACGTTTTATAATAAAATAGAGTTTTCCTTTTCTCTCTGACCCAATAAAAAGGGATTTACCATAAGAATAGCATTTTTCTCCCGCTGCCTAAAATATAGGACGGCAAAATCGAGAATCGATTGATTTATGGACATCCGCAGAGGTTTGTCCTGTTTCGGATAAAAAAGAAATAACAGGAAGAAAGGAAATCCGAAATGTAAGACAAATAAAGCAGTAGTTCAGAGATTTTTTGGTGGAGTTCGCCAAACTTTAATAATGTATTGCTAGTTCAAAACTTCAAGACGTACGTACGTTTGCAATCTCACATTCTAGTATTTTAACCTTCAGTTTTTCGATGGAATCGCAATTTATCTGGAGTTTAGTGTGTTAAATAATAAAGAATTTTACCTAACTTACTTTAAGAATTTTATCGGTGGAGAGTATGTCCAGGATGTGTTAGAAATACGTTGTTGAAAAATCATTGTTGGTCTAATTGTAAGTCTTCCCTACGCGTACTTGGCAAAATAATTGCGGTACTTGAATAAGATAAACTATATTTTAGCATATTTACAATAAGGTTCATATTCCGTTGCAACGAACACGCAAATATTTTGCCAAATACGCACAGTGAAGTAACACTATAATATTATATCACGGAGTTAAAGGCCAATATCGGCCAAACAGAAGCCCCGACAACCTAGAGCGCCTGATGGTCACTAGAAAAGTGTAATGCAAAGGTCTCGTGGACGAAGTCTCAAACGCTGGGCTTATCAAATATCAAAAAGCCTTGATATCTCAAGGTCAGGATATCGGTCAGCACGGCCCTCCACGGTGGTTTGGACAGAAGCCGATGGAGAGAAACTGACCAGAAGTCTTTTCAAAGGAGTCCCGATCTTCATTAATGAGAAATCGACAGAGGAGGAGGAGGATGGGCTAATTAGAACGAAGTCGGGAGTACATCTGGTAGTTAATAACTTGATCTAAATGCCCACCTGACATACGCATAGTCGTGTAGTTTCATTTTCACTTAACAGAATTCCTGGCTTATCGTTTACTACTCAGATATACTATTCAGTACTATCCGTTATCTACGAGTGGGTACAGGTATTCCCTCGAATAGATTAGCTGGGACAACATTGAGCAAGCGCGTGTAACTATGCAGGTTATCAATTGTTATACAAATAGAATATTCGTCCCTCAGCATAAGGATGAAAATTGCAACGAATTGATAACATTCGGCCGCAGGTGTAATATCGGTCATTCTGCGAGCTTTCAGGGGCCCTGGGGCCTAGTTTGCTATTACAATCGTGTCTCAATAATCGATTTTTGACGTGTAACGTCAAACTTTTGACACATTTCCCATACAAAAACTGTCAAAGTTGTCAAATATCCGGCCGATGACTGGTCATAGAGACACGATTGTAATTACAAACTAGGGCCTGGCCGAATAGCCGAATGTTAGGCACACTTATATGGTTACAAAATCGTTGCATATGAAAAGGCTAGTTTAACAGAACTAAAAGCCGTTTTTCTCTACCTCGATGTAGCCCAGACTTACATAACAACGAAAGCACAACAATATCATCAAGGTCGACCTTCACATGACAGTTTCCCGAAACACCATAAATAAGGTCTGGTGGAAACGTGATCAGCATCATGAGTACCATGTAGCAAGCTCATAGAAAATTGAGAGAAGGCTCAGCCCTCAGGCTTACACCCAGACGCTGTGCATAAACAATGTACGCGTACGTTAGTATGTAATAAAGAAACGTACCCCGACATTCGGTTGGAGCAATATTTTAGGGTAAATGCTTGTGTGACCTTTGTTTCACTATGGGAAAGTTACTCAATCAATCAATCAATCAAAAATGTTTATTTGCTAAAATACGGTACAAAGGGTGTTACAGTGCATTTTTTTCAGCGTATCCTGCCATATATGGCGTGCAAATTTATTATTAAAATTACATTATCAAGATTCTATCGACTTATCTTCTAAATAATCCTTAATACTATATAATTTTTAAATGTCAAAAGTTTAAAGAGCATTTTCTTAAATAATGTCAAAGGTAATTCTTGTAACCTATTTGGTAATTTATTATAAATTATTATAGACATACAATAAACATTTTTCTTAAATAATTTTAATTTTATTCGTGGTAGGCGAAGTCTATCTTTATGTCGTGTTCGGCTATTTGGCCTGTCTTCTAAAGTTTCAAATAAATTATAATTTCTTTTTACAAAAGTGCATGTTTCAAAAATGTATAGACATGGTAAAGGTAGGATATTTAATTTTTGAAACAGTGGCTTACAGCTGTCTAAAAATGAGCTCCACAGATTGCTCGAATGCATTTTTTTTGGGATTTAAAGACTCTATCAACCTCCACTGAGTTCCCCCAAATTATTATACCGTATCGAAGTACGGACGATACATAGCCATGGTACGCAAGCATTGCCGTCTCATGATTAGTTGTTTGTCGAATCCTTTTTAACACATAAACAAAACGATCAATTTTTACAACAATTTTATCAATATGTGGTTTCCAGCTGCAATTTTTGTCAACTGTTATACCTAAAAATACACAATTATCCACAGTAGTTAGGTGAGAGTCTTTGTATTGAATGTCTAGATTATTATTAGTAGTATTTGATTTGTATGTTTGAAATTGTATTATATTTGTTTTGGTAATATTAATTTTTAAGTTATTTTTTATTAGATAATTAACTGCATTGTTCAGCGCTAGGTCGGTATCCTTTTCTAAGTTTGCATTATTTTCACTCTTTATTATTAAAGTAGTGTCATCGGCGAATAATATGCAGTCTTTGCCTACTGCTTCGGGAAGGTCGTTAATGTAAATCAAGAAGAGAAGCGGGGATAAAATCCCTCCCTGTGGTGTGCCATAATTATTTTGTTTATATCCTGACCGAAAGATTTTTTGCTCTTTGCTCAAGGTAGCGGGGAGGGTTTTACGATTGTAGAAAGATTTTTTTTGCACTTTAGAACGTGGTTGTTTCAAATAAATGATGTTTCCGTATTTGTGTAATAACAATTTTGTATTTTTACTACTATTTATACTCTGTTGTTCCCCAGGTTCGAGTTAGGAGCGGCTCGGGGTATGGAGGTTGGTGGTTTTGCATCCCAATGCTTCGAAAAGCTCGTGAAGACGTTGATCCCTGTTGTCATTTGACCTTGATCGTTTTAAGCGTAGTCAGGTCAGACAATTAGATTTACAAAGGGGTATTGTGTTACCCAGCAACGGGGTTGTGGCGATTTGAAATCACTGCCGAACCAAACATAGTTGGGCAAAATTAGAGAGATGACTATAATTATTATTTCAAAGAAAAGAAAATTGTTGTGTGTCTCAGTTTTAGAGAAAACGCATCATCATTTCAGTAAGTAACTCAGACTTTAAATGGCACTTCTTTTGGAAAGCTTTTACCCAAAATTAGACATTTACTTTTTATTTTATTTGGTAGATTACGTCTAAATGATATTACTAGTGCGATAAAAACGAGGGCTTCGTGTACGCTTTTTATTGATTAACTAAAAATAAAGGGTAAGCTTCTGCTCATTTATGTTATTTTAAGCTTCGATCAATATCATAAAACCATAATGAAGGACAAAATAAAAATAACCGAGTAACTAGTTAAGTACAAAAAGAATATACTACCTTAAGCCCGCGACGTCGATCACGTAAATGTCTACTGTTTATCCATAACTGGAGTTACGTCTTTGTCCTATTTCGATATGATCGATTCAATTTATTAATATAAGTATTAACACGCTGAAAAAAGTATATTTGGTTGAAGCATTTTGATCTTAAAAACTACTGAATTATTTATTCAAATGAAAAAACTTTGTAAATGGTATATTTATCGATGAAGACTACCAGCTATAATAAACCAACGCTATGATCTACAGTAATGAAATGAAGTATAAGTGGTGAATATTATATTATGCGCAAGTATACCATTTTACTACGACATTTTATCATAAAGTCCCGTTTAATATCGTTTTCTGACATGAGGTATTGAATTAACCTAAATATATGTACTTCTATTAAGACCTTCTCGTTCGTAAACTTCAACTCTAATAACCCTTAGTATCAGCGCTAAAACATACTGGTATGATCTTGCAATGCTTTCAACAAGGTATACCGCCGTTTACCCGAATTTTATTTGCCCTAATATCATTTGCCATAATAGTCAACAGCCATAATATCATACGACATAATACTCATTTGCCCTACTCTCATTTGCCATATTAGTCACGTGCCAGAATCATTGTTTCCCATAAAGTCACTTGCCATAACATCATTTGCCATAATCATTGTAAGCCCTAATTATCACATGTCCTAATTATCAGATGCCATAATTATGATATGCCATAACATAATTTGCCATCGACATCGGGTGTGTAACGGTTGTTTATATCAAGAGAAATTGGATGCAATTGGGACTTTAGGGCACCCCGACTCGGACAGGTTAGGTTAGAAGGCGCCACCACGCCATCCCCTTCGTGGTTATTTTTTTATAAACCACACAAAAGTAGGAGCCCCGCGAAGCGGGGCTCCGTCGACCTAGCCCACCATCAACCATGCACAGAAAAAAAACCATTACGGGGCTTAAATATTTGTCTAATACTTGTTATGCCATATAAATATTATGCCATTTAAATATTATGTCTAACAATTATTATGGCACATAAAAATATGGCAAACAATACTTATGGCATTCGTATCTTATGGTATCTAAAATTCGGGCAATTAAAAGTATGTCATATGTCTTTTAGGGCAAATGAAACATTCGGGCAAATGAAATTCGGGTAAATGAAATTCGGGAAAATGATGATTATGGCATATAATCTTCGGGCAAACAATAGACAACCTTTCAACAAATACACACCTTTAAGTAATGCTAAATTATTTAACTTCTTGCTAATATAATAAACTAGCCGTCCCCTGCGGTTTCACCCGCATTTTTCGTTACTGCTCCGCTCCCGTGGGTCGTAGCGTGATGGTATATAGCCTATAGCATTCCTCGATAAATGGGCTATCTAACACTGATAGATTTTTTCAAATCGGACCAGTAGTTCCAGAGATTACCCCCTACATACAAACTTATAAACTTACAAACCTACAAATTTTACCTCTTTATAATATTAGTATAGAAGTACAGATGAAAGTTGGACAGGAAGGATGTTTATTACCCTTTCACGTGAGAAAACTGAACGGATTTAGTTAAAACTCTACAGTAATATAGTTTCAGAATTACATAGACTACTTACTTACATAAAGACGGAAGATTAGCGAGACCCCAGGTATTGCAGATGTCTACAAAGTGTAGTTAATTAACATCAGCTTAGATTAGCCGTTAGCTTATCCAGCTTACACTCAACTTCAAAAATCCAAAAAGAAGATTGGTCCTTGGAGCATAAAGGCTATTTAGGCCAGTCATCTAAGACATAAAAATCGCGTTAGGTCGCAATAAATTGCAAGGTTCTGATTTTTTGTGATGTTGTTAGGATAGATACCAATGGTGTAAATCTAGATTTGCAACCTCGAAAGACCTGTGCTAACTTCGTGGTGCTCGAAAAACCTCGAAATTTTCGAACTTTTTTCAGTTTTTGGCTTACAACTTCTAAAATATGCATTTTGCAGCAAAGTCATCTATGGAACTTTTAAATAAGATAAAATAAGCAACAAAATGAGTGTAACTCCAGCTCTGTATGTTTCATAGATCTCAAGATATAACATTTCGAAAATGGGCAATTTTTCCCAAATTTTATCAAATTTGTAGATACCTAGACTTTAGATCGAAATACTGTCTAAATTACTCATCCTACAAGGAAAGTCAGTAGAAATAAGTGGTAGAGCAGTTATTTAGCTTTAATTTAAGTGTAAAAGGAACTGTTTAGGACCAATACTTCTCATATTATGAGGTAAAAAGTAATTTTTTATATATAAATAGTTATTTTTTCTTATAAATTGTTGAATGGAATTTACAATACTAGCAGTCCGCCCCGGCTTCATCCGTGGTACATACATAGCCTATGTCACTCACGGATAATATACCTATCCAACGGGGAAAGAATTTTTAAAATCGGCCCCGTAGTTTTTGAGTTTATCCATTACAAAACAAACAAATAAACAAATCTTTTCTCTTTATATTAAGTATAAGTATAGATGGCGTCATAAGTTCTGTCAAAACCTTGTTATTTTAACTTTCGAGTACTGGCCAGATATACTTTGTCTAATTTTAAAATACAACATTTGTACTTGCCGAAAATAAAAAAGAAAATATTAAATATAGTGCGGTCGAAGAAGGAAGATAGAGTCGCGGTTATCGCGTTGCACCGCTATGGTTACGCGACAATAGAAATTTTCAAAATTCTGCAAAAGTTGAAAATAACACTACGGTTTGTTTATCGCACTATCAAACGATACATTGAAGATTCAAGCTTCAAAGATCGTGAGAGGAGCGTCCGACCTCGCACAGTTAGGACACCAGCGGTCATCAAAGCAGTGAAGGCGCGAATTCAACGAAATCCCTCGCGTAAACAAAAAATCTTAGCTCTTCACATGGGGCTAAGCAGAACCACGGTTAGAAGAGTGTTAAACGAAGACCTGGGACTACGAGCTTATTGTAAAAAGCCGGACATTATTTAAATGAGCGTTTGAAAGAAATTAGGCTGGAAAGATCCCGCGCTTTGTTACGGCGGTACGCGGGAAAAAAACATCGCAACATTTTATTTTCAGATGAAAAAAAAAAACACTTTTGAAGAAAGTTATAACAAACAAAATGATAAGGTGTATGCCCACAGCAGGGACGCTGGACCCTCGGAATACGGGGGGGTATTCCGAGGGTCCAGTGTGGGCATTATCCTTCCTCACTCATGGTTTGGCTTGGAGTCTCATATTCAGGCTTAACTGAGGTGTTTTTCTGTGAAAAAGGTGTGAAAACCAGTGCCGTTGTGTACCAAAATACCGTCCTATCGAATATAGTGGAACCTCTTTCTCAAACAATGTTCAAAAACAGACATTAGATATTCCGACAAGATTCTGCACCAGCTCATAGGGCACGAAGCACGCAAAACTGGTTGACCGCCCATGGAATTGACTTCATCGGGCATGAAGACTGACCCTCTTCTAGTCCAGATTTAAACCCCCTGGACTACAAAATAAGGCAATATTTGGAGGAAAAAGTCTGCGCTAAACCTGATTGGAATTTGGAGTCTCTCTCTCTGAGTATCTCTGGTTAAAGCAGCGGCAGAAATAGATATGAATGTGGTGCGTGCTGCGGTCGATGACTGGCCGCGTTGATTACAAAAATTACATTAAAAGTTTTTGACAGAATTTGTGACTTGACCAAGTATATATATATATATATTTTTATAATTTATGGGCTTGCTCTTGGTCCCAGATTAGTCCGAGGGCATAGACGGGGCCTACGATGGAGCGAGCTCACCCAAAAGATGCCTATGCACTCTTCTCTTGAATACATCCGGGTTATATGCTTTTGGAAACACAGACGCCGGCAGAGAATTCCATTCCTTTGCGGTGCGCATAATAAAGGATTTCGAAAAACGCTGCGTGCGGATTCGAGAAATATCGACCAAGAAAGGGTGGTATCCTGCCGTACGTCTGGATGTCCGGTGGTAAAACGGAGACGGGGGAATGAGCTCGGGCTCATAAACACACTCACCGAAGTGCAATCTGTAAAACACCGCCAGACAGGCAACTTTACGCCGATGTGCTAGAGGTTGCAGTTGGGCCACCAGCTTCTTGTCGCCAATCAACCTCCTGGCTCTGCGTTCTACCGAATCCAATGCGGCCAGTTGGTATTTGGCTGAGCCATCCCATAGGTGACAGCAATACCCCATACACGATCGGACTTGAGCTTTATAAAGAGTTAGAAGCTGTCCCGGCGTGAAATATCGCTTAACCTTGTTAAGGATGCCCAGCTTTTTCGCCGTAGTCAGTGCTTTGGACTCGATAAAAGCGGCGAAGTTGAGGTCAGAACTCAACTCCATGCCAAGGAGTTCTAGGGAGCCGGTTAAATTTACAGGTGCACCTCGGAAAATACATATATATATACATATACATATACTACATATACATAATATATATATATATATATGTATTTTCAACATACGCATTGAAAACATTAAAAATCTCACTACATTCAGTGGACGCCGCAGGGTGGTAATCTACCACCCTGCGGCGTCCACTGAATGTAGTGAATGTAAAGACGCTAGAAATCCTTCGCGATTTATATATATATATATATATATATAATATATACATACATATAGTTTTCAATTTTATTTTATTCAATAAACAGTTTTTACTGAATTGTCGGTTTTATTTTATTTTTAAAGTAATTTAATTTACTAGAGAAATTTCTATTACTGGAGAAATTTCGAAAAAAATCTGATTTCTTTATTTACCTCATAATATGAGAATTATTGGTCCTGAACAGTTCCTTTTACACTTAAATTAAAGCTAAATAACTGCTCTACCACTTAACTTCTATTGACTTTCCTTGTAGGATGAGTAATTGAGACAGTATTTCGATCTAAAGTCTAGCTAACTACAAATTTGATAAAATTTTTGAAAAATTGCCCATTTTCGGAATGTCATATCTTGAGATCTATTAAACATACAGAGCTGGGGTTACACTCATTTTATTGCTTATTTTATCTTATTTAAAAGTTGCATAGATGACTTTGCTGCAAAATGCATATTTTAGAAGTTGTAAGCCAAAAACTGAAAAAAGTTCGAATTTTTCGAGGTTTTTTGAGCACCACGAAGTTAGCACAGGTCTTTCGAGGTTGCAAATCTAGATTTACACCATTGGTATCTATCCTAACAACATCACAAAAAATCAGGACCTTGCAATTTATTGCGACCTAAATGTCTTAGATGACTGGCCTAATTATAAATTCTTTGCGTCTGCTGTCCGACAGTGACACAGACAAAGTCACAGCAAAACCTAGTAAATAAACGAGCACTAAAAGTTATTAAAAGAAATGTCACCAAGTCCTTATACCTCCTGATGATATATAGGCACCGACCACGCCCCCCAGATATAACGACTAGTGTGCAACAAAATTATGCTTCAAGCGAGTTTCATCAGACTTGCATCGACGATGGTTAATTATAACCCCTTCTTGTGTTGCAGTTTATTATGTCGTGGAAGATTTTTTATTTTCTTGCTTTTTTAGGGTTCCGTAGTCAACTAGGAACCCTTATAGTTTCACCATGTCTGTCTGTCCGTACTCGCTTAATCGCTGTGACCGTTAGCACTAGAAAGCTGAAATTTGGTACCAATATGTATATCAATCACGCCGACAAAGTAGTAAAATAAAAATTGGAAAAAAAATGTCTTATTAGGGTATTTCTGCGTACTTAGTATGTCAACGTAACAAATAGCCTATTTTTAAACTCATAAGTGGGAACACTTATTGTGACGAACGGGAGTCTACGGAACCCTACATTGCGCGCGACCTGACACGCTCATGGCCGGTTTTTTTTAAGAAGTTTACTTGCAAAATATCTGTTTTATAATTGTTGAAAACGCAAAAAGCAAAATAATCTTTGCTTGGCTTTTTCGCCGAAATAAGGACTCTAATTGCAGTATCAAATAGTTTCTTTGACAAAAGTTTTGTATAGAATAGTCAAACTGGCATTGTTATTTTTTAAATAGAAAAGTTATCTGGTACGACTGACTAACCAGTCATTGATTACAATCTGTGTTGCGTGTATTCAAAATTATGAATTATTACTATTTACCTGCATCATTTTTGTACTTATTCCCCCAACACAAATGTTATGAATTACTAATGCCAAATGTTTATCCTTCCCCTAAATAGTGGAAAACGTATAAAGGCAAATTTTGAATGAAATGTATCAACGCAGTTTAAACATTTTAATCGCGGATTGGAACTCCGAGTGACACGATCTATACTCGTTAAAATTCCTTGGTGAATTTAGGTCAAGTGAGCTTTAGGTGTGCTGCGATGCATTGGCAGACCTCTTCGACGAAAGAGACTTTTACAATTATAAACCTGCAGTTTTTTATGTAAGTAATAAAGTTTGCAAGCAGTTCTTGGCAGTTTTTAATCCTCCAAAGAAAACACCTTAAATATCTCATTACCTTCATGAAGAAACACATAAGCAATGAGATATACCGTACATCTCATTACAACACAGACACACACATTCACAGTCGATTCATACGTCCATCATCTCAGACAAGACAGGCCGGCTTGTCAGGCAACTGACAGCCGATTGTAACAGTCCGTAATGAGGATTAAACGGCGATATTTTGATGAGCAATTTGTAAGAAAACTGTGACATGACGATATTGTTGCTGCAGATAAATTGCTGGCAATATTTCTGCAGATGACAGAAGATAATTTGGCTTAAGTAGTCATTATTGGCTGTTGGTGTTCAGTCACCATTATGCCAAGTAAATGGGATCAGCTAATGTCCTATTTGTCGGTTGACATAATGATGATGATGACAAACTGTCAAGTCGTCTGAGTAAAATACTCTTCAATGTTTTCCTCAACTTATTTTATTGGTGAAGTTGAAGTGGTGGTTAGAACTGGCAGCCACAATAATCGACTCAGGCGTTTCGTGTAGGATGATAATCACAATGGAATTGTTATTAAGGGTTTAATGCAAAAGGGTGTAATAACGAGACCTTATTACTAAGGTTTACTAATTATTTAACACTATGGTTTGGCTACGTCGTGGTTTGGTAGTGTCGTGATGGCCCAGTGGATATGGCGCCCGCCTCTCGTGTAAGAGGTTGTGGGTTCGAATCCGGGCAAGTACCAATGTGACTTTTTCAATTCATATGTACTTTCTAAAGTTTATCTTAGACATCACTGACATCCCGTGCCTCGGAAAGCACGTAAAGCCGTTGGTCCCGGTTGTCATTCATAGAACTTTGACAGTCGTTACTGGTTAGTCAGAAACTCGGACCAGTCTAACCAAGAGGTATCGTGTCGCCCAGTTACTGGGTTGTGGAGGTCAGATAGGCAGTCGCTCCACGTAAAACACCGGTATCGAGCTGAATCCGGTTAGGCTGGCAGCCGACCCCAACACGGTTGGGAAAAAGGCTAGGGAGATGGATGGTTTGGCTACGTCGGATCTCTTTTTAGTATCTCTATTTTGCCATTGCAAGAAACCCCGACTACAACAAAAAGACGTGATCCAAAATAATACCAAATAAGAAAATATTTCAGACAGAAATCAAGACTTAGATACGAAGTGGTCAAGGTAAAGCCGTGGTTGCAAGCTTGGGTACCACGTGGGTGCGATGAACAGGAATTATAATGGCAATTCCCTATTTACTATGATTTTCTTTAAAAATGATATTAGGGAAAATTATCGATGTATAAACATTACCACTCGCTTCCTTTAACAGCATTCCATGAAAGGGTACCTCCGATGAATGGTTACAACTCACACGTAGTCCATAGTAAAAACATATTCTCAAATTCAGTTTTTCCTACAACTGTCGCCTTTCCAACAATCGATTTTACGGATAAATTATTCCGTGGTTCTTGAAGCTGCCCAGTGTTTAATAGTTCGAGAGCTGGCTAGTATTTTAGGGCAAGAATTTTAGGACATATCAGAATTTTGAGCACATTATATTAATCATAGTCAAGTACAAATCTAGAAATATGCCGCTACCCTTCAGCGAGACTTGCAATTTTAAGGCTACTATGTTTTTTGAATACACATCTTGACTAAAATACTTTGCTAAAATGCCAGCCAGCTCTCCTACTATAAATTGTAGGTCGTAATCGTAAGGACAGTATTTCAATATTACCATAGATCTAGGATAGGACCGCCAAGTATCTTCTAAGAATTCAGTTATTGTCTCAACGTAAAGATTATTTGGATTTCATACTTTGTTGATTTTGATTTCAGTTGATGACGAAATGGGTTTGATTCACCGATTTATCTGTGACTGTTGGCAGATTATAATCAAGACAGGAACTGGGAACTCCCATTAACCAATCAGTCATCGTTCAAAGAATCTGTTCCAATGAGTGACGTATTTAAACCAAAACATGTATCAAATATTTTCTCTGAATCCGTTGAGTGCTGTAATTGATTTATTGAATTACAGCACTTCTAAATAATTTTCCAGTTGTGTATCATACAACATGACTGAACTTTTTGTTTTACGAGGCCTGGTGAAGGTGATCTGAGTATAAGGTTTGGAAAACAACTTAGTTTAGGCAAAAGTCTACCAACAAATAATAATTTTTGGATTATATCTGTAGATCAGCTACTGAGTGTAAGAAAATAATTGAATAGTATTCTATTCTAATCTTCAATCAATGTAGCATCGTAGTGTTCCATTTTGAAGGTTGTAATTTCAATTACAAGAGATATATTCCTTTGTTTTTGGAACGGCAACGCAACTGCAAGGTAGCAAAGACCATTGCATTGCAGATGACCCATCCAGAAACAAAACATACACGCATTCTCAAGCCCCTGACAGTTCCAACTTTTTCCTGCATTAACGTAAGCTCTGATGTCATCGTTCATAGAATCAGTTTCACCGATCCGTCAATCGAAGCGCACGCGTCTCGACACGCCATGAATTATTCACCGCAGGACCACCGACAGGATACATACAGTTCCGGTTCCCCTGCTCCTCAGGATCGGAAGATCTTTGAAGAAATGTTTTGAGGAAGTAGAGAATGAAGTGTAGATTGATTTATTGACTGGAATAATGGATTATGTTATCGTGATTGGGAGAAATTAAGGGCAATGGTTTCTAATGACCCACAACTACCAATGACGTTCTGGGCCCTGGGAACTTTATAAAATAAGTACAAAAAAAATTTTTGAAAATTAGGTACCTCGAAATCCAGGAACTTAGCAAAGGAATTTATTTAAAGCTAATTAAAAATGCGATTTGCGTCACGCGTGTCCGTCAATTGGGTAAATTGCTAAACAAGGACCATTGACATTTGACCGAAAAGTATTATAATCAGAACAATACTTGAATTTGACCCAGATTATAGAAACCCGGATTACAGAAAGTTCATGGACGTGAGTACTTACGCACGTACTTTAAATTAAGTTGATGATGTATGAGAAACTATTAAAACAAAAAAACGAAAGAAGTTTCTAAACGTGAAATATAGGAAAAATTTCATTAACTTGGGTTAATTCAAAGAGGGTAATAGGATCATAAGAAAGATCCTTTTCAAATCTGTCTCGACCAGTCAACATACACCTAAATGTCAAGTTTTTTATATTGACTCTACTCGAATTCTAGTCCCACTGTTAGTAGATTTCGACTGTCTTTAGTCAGGGACCTACAGTTTACAGTACAAATTACAAATCAAACACTGCTTTAACATACAGGCAAAGCAGTGTTAAATAAGAAGATAAATGAACGTATTGATTCGAGGCACGAAACAGTGGTAGGGTTTACCTGTGTGCATACGTAATGATTCCTATTAAGTAAATACAAAAGATCTCACACGACAAATACATATAATTTATGTATATTAATGGAGACAGAAATGATGGAGGGAGGGACATGATAGGCTTGGTTATTTTTTTAAAAGAAACTAAAGAACTGCTTGTTATTGCGGTGCGAGGGAGACTTTATGGAGAAAGTTGCAAATGATTTCTGAAAATCTTTTAGTGATTTTTGTAACAAAACCGTTGGACCATTGCAATTCTTACTGCCGCTGGTAACTGTCGGACACAATATTAAGTTATCGTTGCGTGATGACCAAAAATGACAACCAGAGGAAGTCATATTAAATCAAATCCTGCAATCCCTTGAGATAATTGAGTTTTTAAAGACAATAAAATCTCAGTCAATTAGTGATCATTTTACAACCGGTTTCACCACTTCTTTAAGACGTTACTTACGACATAAACAAGAAAGCCATAAAAATATAATGTTTTGCGACTGTTTCTAAATAATCCAATAAGAATGAAGATCACGGCTGCGGTTGAAGACTTAGTTAATGTTCTAGGTGGGAGTGAAGCAGTTTTTAAAGTTCGATCGTTCCCTTTCTCGCAAAAAATGGCGGTTCATGACGTTTTAAGTTCCAAAAAGCCGTTGTACTTCTAACAGTGACCTTAGGCGATGTAGATAAGGGCTTATTACAGCGAAGGTCTATTTTTACCTTGGGCTTATCTGAAGTGATAGAATACGTTATCTTGGTTTATTGATATGGGCATGTCTTAAGGTACCGCTATTACACTGTTCTTAGAAAACCCATAAATTAAAACACTGGCTAAGGAAGTCTTCTCTCCTGTGATAACTTTTTTGGTTGAAGTTATTTTATTTATTTATATTATTGTTCGTCACACATTTCACTCATATTTTATGTCGCTTTCCTCCATTTGTACTATTAACTCCTCACACGTGTTTCATCCAAAATATTAAAGTGGCTCTGGCTTGAGTAACAGTAACCCTTGAAATAACACCAAAAGTAATAAAATACTCAAGTCGTGACGAGCCTACTTATGAGCACCATTAGTAAGCCATACGCGTCTCAGTTGACACCACTCTTGATGATTAACAGCCGACACGGTGTTTTCTTTCACCAAGCCATAACAGAACACCGAGACATTATTTTAATACTAGCTGCTGACTGTGGTTTCCCTTACATTAGACGATTATGATAAAAGTATCAAACGTTAATTCAAGCCCGAACGAGAAACACTGTTCAATTCTGCAAAAATGTGATTCGATTAACCAATATAAAGATAAATCTAAAGCATCAGAAAAGAATTCCAAAAGTGCTGAATATAGCGGTTCCGAGATAATCCCATGAGCAGACGCTGCCCTATTTGTAAAATATATATTAGACGGAAAACTTTAGGATCGTATCTTGCAGTTGAATCCCTAGCGTCTGTTATTTCTAGCCGACTTTTAGAAATTGTTCGGAATAATGTTGTACCCTAAAATACCCGTCGGCGTCGGCTAGATCGAAAATGGACTTTTACCGTGGCATTTACATGGAAAGGGCGAGGGACGGGAGGGTGCATTGTTTGTATCGCCTTATACACACGTCGAGCAAATTTTATGTACCGAAAGGGTAGATAATATGGAAATAGAGGCGTGTTCCTGGTGTTTGAAGTGAAATTGGGCGTAAGATGGAAGTATAAAGGGCTTTGTTTCAAACTTCCGTACCATTCTGCCCTAATGGATTTCTTGTGAGATCCGTTTTTGTAATAATTCTACGCCTCAAAACCCTTTGTCATTGGCAGAAAGCTAAAAAAAAAGTTTTCTGAAAACGTCGTTAAGCAGGTGCCTGTCACGGAAAAGGGTTATTTTTCACACAAAAGTTGTGACAGGTCTCGTAAAACATTTTTATAAAAATGATTCTAAAGAACTCCCAACAACAAAGTTTAGAAGTCCTCCGTTGCGAAAGTGGTTTCAACGTTTGCAGATATCCTATAAACTGTATTATTAATGCCAAAGTTCGAACATTTAGAGAAAGTTGAGTTTATTTGGCAAAATACTTCCAAAGTTTGTTAGGTATTTCATATACAAGTGTGCAAGAAATTGTTGGCTTATAAAGTGTTCTAAATGAGAATAAGTTACTCTGAATTGAAAGACCTAGGTATACGAAAGTAAAATGAAACGGCCACGGCGTCCAAATATGATAATATCGTAAATATTTTCATTCCTTTTAGAAAACGTGTTTGAAACTGAAAGGTACTTGGAAGCTTGGTAACTTCGCAATCGAATTCCTCGGCTGCTACAAAAATATTTTTATTGCTCACATTACTGCCGCAGACGTAACCATCACATTGCTTGCCAAATTCATACACGAAGTCGTGTTGCCTTCACTTATTTCTCTACTTGTTCCTGAATAAATATGAACTGATTTGAATATTTTCCAGACAGCAGTTTGCGTCCTCGTCTTTTGTTTGCAGTATTTTTATTATATTTTTACATAAACCTAGGTCAGTTGGGTATAATATCTCACCGAGGCAGACAATAAGGAGTGCCATAGTCTATCTCCTGAGGTTTCTATTTTCTATGTTTATGAGAGCTCAGAATTGTATTGTCTTGCATACAATTTCATCCTTTCTTCGGAGGAAATGGACCACGATTTTATTAAATTTTCTTTAAAGAAATGAATCTAAGGCTAGTTAAACTTTCAGCAGCTCTGTTACCAAGATATAAAATGCACCGTAGTGGCGGCCAGAGACTCGGAACTCTAAATGCAGGTTAAAATTTAATCAGCTGGTGGGAATGGAAAGGTGGGTGACGGAGAAAATTGCGACAATTCGATTTCTACTGTAAAGGTCTGCAGCGAGGAAAGAATTTTTAAAGAAAATACTGGTTTTCCTAGGTTTGGATACTTCAGATGTCTTGGCGATAGTCGCATTGTATATCTAGTAGATCAATGCTGTTTTCGAAACAACTTTGTTTCGAAAACAGCATTGGTTTTTCCTTTCGATAAAGTAGAACCTTTAAAAAACCCGAACGCCTGAATATTCTAATATGTGATGGTGAATATTCTAATATCTGTTGATAGCAATTATTTATTCGTGCGTGGAGAGGCTGACCTACATTTTTACATAAAAAACAGTTCTGGAAGTAATGGAACGTTGTAAATATATTTTTAGGGTCTGTCCCAAACGACCGCATATAAAATTCTCGTCCACACAAGTTATGAGTTACTTTGGTCCTAAAACTATACGATGCAAGTTATAAATTCATAACACCTTGGCTTTCAGTAGCAACGGGGGTGTCATGGCGACGTTGACAAACGACTTCCTAAAATAAAACTTGTGTTCGGAAATGTTATTGATGGCAACAATTTGGTGCTATTACTTTCTTTCTTTGTTCCCTCGAGAAACAGTTTGTCTGTCGACCCTGTAAATGGACTTGGAATCCTTGTTTTATTGCCGGTAACATTTGCCTATTACGAGGGTTTCCTTTGCGAAGTAGATGTATGGGGGAAGCTGACGCATTATCTGGAAGAATAACTTTTTGATCGTGACCGTCTCTCGGCTTTAGTCTCGAATCGATTTCTTCGACAGTCTGTACCGAAGGAAGACTATCTAGTAGAATTGTTAGTCAAATATACTTAGTCCAAACATTTTAATCGTTCATAGATGTAAATCGTATATGATCAACGAAAAGTAACCATACTACTATAAAATAAAAATTATGTTTTATGTGGCCATCATTTGACTTTATTTTTTCATAAAATTCCTCACCAACAGCTCCATTAAATTCAACCCCAGGTCCTTAGTTAGTCCTTATTAACACGTAAACATTTAAACAACACACGTCCACAATTAGCATGTAGCAAATGCAGCATTAATTACGAAGCGGGAACATTTCTGAGCCCGCCCGGGAGACAAAGATGAGTGGTGATGAGGAGGTCTTCAATTAAACAGACTGCGGGTCCTTGTTTTAACGAACAGAGTAGTGCCTGAATCTCAGACGCTATTGTTTAGGGCAGTCCTGTGTTTCTAAGGCCTGATTTTAGATTTTACAAGGATTTGAAAAAATGATTTTAGTGGTGTGTGTCTATATGAAAGGACAGTATTAGTGCTTAGTTTTTTGGTTTGGGAGAAAGGTTTGATTATTTTAATGTACCATATTTGCATGAAAAGATAGTATAGGTACACTAGTGTCGTTTTAAGGCTAGAATTAGTGTGAAAATATAATACTAAGTGACAGTATCTTAGTTATTTACCGACTTGCAGCTTTTGGTGCACAGATTTTGTATGTAACAATACTCTTTATATACAATATTCACAATCGAAGTAATTGATGCGTAAAAGCTTTTTAGTAAACACATAAGCTGGCTTACTGCTGATATTTCAGTCTTTAGAATAGCAAGAAAAAAAAAAACGCAATTTCTTTCAGAGATACAGAATAAAAAGCTTTTCAAAGGCTTTGCGTTTTTCCTAAGAGAAAGGTCTGAGGATCCAAGCTTAAGAATATCAATATACTAGCAAGCTAAGTCAGAGGAAAATATATGTAGGACTGAAAATACGAGAGCTGATATTGAAACACATGTGACCCAGTTGTTACGTATATAGTACTGAAAAGTAGTAGAAAGCTAGGGCTAAGAAAATGTACCAAAATACATTTTTTCTTCTGGGAATAGTATCGGTTTGAAAATTTTGTTTGGTCTTTTTCTTTATTGGGTTTTACGAGGAGTAAACTCAGAATTGAATGTGGTAGTTGCGAATGCGAAAAAATGGCTAAGAAATTGTACTTTAAAATAAATAGGATTTACATGGATTTGTTTGATACTTACATAAATTATATAATCAAAAGAAATAAGACCAGGTTTCCCCGAGCTTAGGTTATTGCAGATTGCTACAATTTAACCATAGTATACCACAAAACCGTTACAATATGTAAAAGCTAACATTTATCATGTAAAGCTCGAAGCCCATACTTGCAATGCAAATAAGTATAATGACGGATGGTGGGTAGGAAACTAACGGAATTAAACGGACGTCGCTTTATAGTGTTCTGTAAACCAATAATATGATTGAGTTGGTAGTAGAAAATTGCATAATTACGTGAGGGTAAATTAAAGCTGTGCGGTGCGGTATATATCCTGCTAATATTATAATCCTACTAATATCCTACTTATATTATAAATGTGTATCTATGTATGTGTGTGTGCGTGCGTGTGTGATGTTTGTTACTCTTTCACGCAAATAACTAACTACTGAACAAATGATAAAACATTACAGTATTAAATGGCTTTACATTATATCCCGCAATGACCTAGGGAGCGCAGCAGTGATCACAAACATAACAATACGCGGACCGGGACACGGGTGTATATTTTTAATTTCTACTGCTACTAAGCCTATGGTCACGGGCTTGATTTCCAGTTTAGATAATAATGTTATAGGAGTTTTAGGGTAATTTTCCAGTAGTAATTTTGACAGTAGGTAATGCTAGTCTAAAGCCCAAAATTCTTATGATCATGGTCTAGCGGAGTTGTATTTCCCAGTGACTAGGATGTAGAGGTCAGATAAATACTTGCTGCATGTAATAAATAGAAAAGTATTTAGTTGCATCCGGTTGGACTGCGAGCGGATCTTAACTCTTCTCGGCATACTTCGTTGGGAAAAAGCTAGGCAAGCCATTAACTTTTTTTTTAACGAATTGTGTCAATGGGACTTTCGACTAGATATTCAATTAATAAACATGATTATAGAGCTCAAGCATATTTTTGTTTAGTCTGACCTGACCGTAGTAAGCCAATTGCTATGGGTTGCAGAAAATACGACGAGTACAGGAAAACAATGTCATGCATTATACAAATATTATTGTGTGACCCGTGTGAAAAGTTATGAAATTTAAAGTAGATGTATATGCCGAGCAGTGTCTTTATTTAAATATGCCTTATCATGAGGTAACAAGCAGTATTACTCGACTTGTATGAATGTTTATTACATGATTACCTCTTGTTTCCATAATAAACATGGAAGGTAGGTAAAACAAGGAAGGTTATAATTACTCTCACTTTAGAAGCCACATATTCCCATAATGCACTCTTCTTTAGCTTAGAAACAGGAAAACGAAAATAAACTTTATAATAATAAATTAATAACCATCTGTCATAGGAAACAAAACAAGAACAGATGTTCAAATAGAACAATTAAAATCAAATGTGTACATCAAAATAACAACAGTATTAGTAATAACGATAAAACCGCTATTAAACCTTTGAACACACGTGATTTGAAACATAATATAGAAGACAATAGCAGCGCGACAGCCGGCTGGCGCTTGATCGTCGAAAGGTTAAAAATTGAAGCGACCTCATTGGCTTACACCGCGGCGCTTATGCGGACCACCCACGACTTGCACTACGATACAATGCATTAAGGTACATGTTTGATATACATCAGAATTGCTGTCTGTGCGTAGCTTTTTTAATTTTTTATGATGGGGAGTATAGAGGCTCACTGTGCATTTACGACTTTATGTAGGCATTCGTGTTCGAGTTGTAAAGTGTGTAAGTAATATAATATCCTGTTAAGATTTTTTTATAGTGCTACTGTTAAGTTTAATTGGTACTTATAAGAAGCGAGATGTATGATAGCGTAACTCGTAGGTAATATTTAAAATGAGATTAAGGTCAACAGTCAACTGAGACCAACTGGCTGCAAAACTGTTAGTAGACCTTTGGCTTGAACTAGTCAATTAATTTATTGTTTCACTAACTCGCTTCTGCCCGTGACTACATCCGGGTGGATGTCAAATTAGTCAAATATACCATGAAATATATCCTACAGTTGTTGATTGTATTGCAAAAGTAAGCTGTATACACGTCATTTTATAATTCATTCTTGAAGTGCGTCCGAAAATCATTTCCGCGGTTTTGCACTGTCAACGAAGCTTTAACAATGGGCAATAATGTGGACCAGTACTTGAGAATAACTCTTACAAACAAAGTAAAAACATTTTTTTTTGATAGCCTTATAGTATAGATTTTTCCAGTGTAGAACCAATAAATTGTGAATCGGTGCCAGTTTTCGCCCTAAAAAAATTGTCAATGCCTCAAAAAAAAAACAACGACTTTTGTAACAACCTATAACACTGGCACAGCAAAATTTGATAACCACACACGATCAAAATAAACACAGGTAAGTATCGAAAAACAACATAATCATAAATGCCAGAAAAACTCCCAACAACATACCTACAAGATTCTAACGCCAATTAACAGCCGTAAAAGCTCATAAAAAGCCTTTTCCTTCCATAACGGGCCGAACAAAACCGGGTCTTATTACTAGTTGTGCCTTCGCTGGTAGGTATGAAGTCGTATTTATAATCAGGCGCCAGTGGTGACAGACGGATAAACAGGCTTCTGTTCTGTCGGTCATTGAATTCAAAGCTAGTTGTCACTAAGTCGCTATTATTTATAGCCCGGTTTTGTACATGTAAATACGTTTCTAATGTAATAAATTAATGGTTTTCCCTTTGTGGTTGTTTCGGTGCCGTTTGATACCGGCTTCTGAATTAAGTGGTCAATTTAAGAGACAATCTCTGCTGTCATTGCTGTACTTACTTAATTGAATTTGAGATTTTGCAATAGATCCTATACTTGTCTATGTATATTTTAATAATTAACTTATTAAGTAACGATTTTTATCACAAAGAGGTAGAGACTGAAGGATAATGTTCTTAAAGGTAAGTTTTAGGAACGTTTGCAAATCTCACGTGTCAATTTAAAGCGGAACTCCTTACAACGGTAAACTTATTATAAAAGTCATGTATTTATGGAATAAAATAATATCTGAGAGTTTTTGTGTGAAAAGTCACCGTCATAATTTATTCACACATTCAAAAGTTTTTGAAGAAAACAAAAGAACCGTGGACAACAGTTTTGGGTGTCGGGCATGATAAACTTTCAAGACAGTCTCCGTCAAAAACTCTAAAATTTCACCTAAATAAATTGCCTAGGTAAAAACAAAGCTCCCCAGACAGACAGGTCGATGACAAAGCCCATTATAGCATCATAAAGCATCGTGCAAGCGATAGCATTTTTACGAGCAACTATACTCAAGTCTGTCATCGTTAGCTCTATAATAGATAGAACAGTAGTAAACATGCCTATTAAACGTAAACATATTCGGCCATACTGGTTCCGTGGCGTGGGTGGAATATGTTCTAGGAAATACGTGCATTTCTTTTCTGTTTGGATGGATGAGAGCTAGAAGATGGATGGATTTATTGGGGGACGATTTGAATGGTAAGGTCAGGGGGAGAGAGATTTGCTCCTGCCATAAGAGTAGACACAAAATGTAAAGGTTAATTAAACTATTTATTTATTAAACTTTATGTACAAACACGGTGTAGAGGCGGACCTAATGCCTTGCTTACATTACTTTACAATTACCTACTTTGTTACCCATCTTTTATACATATAAAGCAACTGTTGTTAAATATTCCTGCTGTTCCGGCTGAAGTTTAGTTACAGAATATCTCAAGCAATGTTTTATTGTTACTATAGTTTTGGAAAAGAAGTTCTATGACGATGATGATTAGTAAAGCTTAATTTTCTCTGGGAGTACTGTTTTTAAATTGTATTATTGTATTGCGTGATCGAGGCTAAAGCTTTCGCAGCTAGGAAAGGTCCCTTCAACATCCTTTTAAAAACTATTCATCAATTTATGGCCGTATCCAGGATATAGAGTCTACTTGGAACTGGGATATAAGCTGGTCCCTTTACCAGCTATTTCTCTCTGCAAAAGACGTGCCACAAATTCCCCTTAGGATTAGTGGCACTTATTTTGATTTTACCGCAGTCGGGTAAAGATATAAGGTACCTGAATTGTGTGGAGCGTTTAACGACGAAATATTGGAAAAAGATCAGATTACAGCTTTTTATGCCGACAGTAACTGTCGGGGACGGATTAGTGCTCATACGTAGAATTTGCAATTTATAAAACGGAGAACGGAAATACTGACAATTCCGCCGTCATCGTCAGCGAAGTTTTACTGTATCTTTCATCAGTTCGTTTTGCTAGCAAATGTTACAGCACAGCTGGTCGACTATTGGTATTTAACATTAAAGGATGGACGTCGTCTCCGAGGCCCGCCCCGGAAAAGGTGGCGTGATAAGCTTGACGCACACCACGAGGGCTGGTTCGAGGAAGCGAAGGAAAAGGAAGTCTGGAAGGAGTTGGGGGGTGGTCTTTGCCCAGCAGTGGGACAGCACAGGTTAAATAAAAAAAACATTAAAGGGTCGTGCGGTACCGAATATACATATTTTCGCTCATAATGTCGTTACTTTCATTAAAAAAAGAACGGTAACATACACAAGATAGAATAATTGAAGTAATTAAGTGAACATATCCCTGAATTATCTCAATGGTCTTATAGGTTACGCGCGGCCACTTGAAAGTCAGGGATTCATATTTTTTCATCATTGCATGGCAAACAGGTCGACGTCCAACCTAACGTTCAATAACCACCGGCCACCGCCGCAGCCGAAACATCTGCAATACTAGGGGTCCGCAGATGCGTTGCCACCGCAGAAATAAAAACCGGCCAAGTGCATTTCGGACTCGCGAGCCATGCCATGAAATAAAAGGGACGTACCATTATCGGCAAAAAAAAAAGCAGTTTGTTGTATAGTAGCCCCAATAAATATTTATTTTATTCTGGTTTCAGTTTTTTTTTCGCGGCAACAAATGCATCATATCCATTTGTACAAAATTCATCTGTCAAGGTATCATGATTCAGCTAAGCCTGGTGACAGACAGACAGCGGAGTCAAATGGCGGGATAAATAGACGTTACTTAGCAAGAACTTTGGCTTAGCCATGTTCCGTCTCTATCGCGCATTTGACGTTTGACAGTGGTGTAACAGTGACAGGTATAGTTTACCCAAAGTACTTGCCAAGTAACGACTATTTATCTCGCTATAAGTAATAGGGTCCCATTTTACTCTTTGGGTACGAAACCTAAAAAAATATATGTATCAAATGCCTGTAATTATACACACTACATCCTTCTAACCGGAACACAGCTAAGCTGCATTGCGACATAAATAAGAATTCATGACTGTTGCAGCAATTTCCACCGTAAACCAAATCTACCTTATCAAAAAATTCATCAGAAAATTTCTGATTGTCTCGCTTCGCTTACAAAGTGTGAAAACTAAGAAAATCCTTGCAAATTGCGTCTGCTTTTAAATCTTGAGAAATCTGAATTTAAATGTTCACTTTGTTTTTAACAACCCACTTTAAATACATTACGGAGTGCTGTTGAGGACCTTTTTTCCGCTTGGACTATTTCTCTTCATTGCTTGCGACTGGAATGAAATCCGGAATTATAGTCGGGATAAAGGAGACTTTACGGATGTTATCTACAAAGCCAAGAATAGGGAAATGTGTTAAAAGATTTATGCAAGACACTTGTTACTCTTACACGTAAAATTATTAAACGGATTGTGGTAAAAAAAATATAGTTTTTAGAATAACACATACACATCACTCTCTACATCACGCAGGATGACTAGGACCGGAACAGTAACCAAAGTGGTGAAGCTGCGGGTAACAGCTATACGTTCATAAGACGACGAGCATGATATTGAGCAGAATTGTGATTCCCATTCTACAATTACAAAACACTGAGACATAAATTCACTAAACAAAATAGTGATAGCCATCAACGTTCCAAATCACTGCCCATAAAATCGATAAACGCCTATATAAAATTCAGCACATATGGAAATATCTTGAATAGTAATCTAATATGGCAGTTACGGCTTTGATAACATTACCTTATATGTTTATACACGAATTCTGCCACCTCAATACACGAACAGAACTCACACGATGTGAGGAAAAAAAAAAGACGCAAATGGCATCACGTGCGGTAAAATGTTGTTTACGTGCATCGACCGAGATGTTACCAGTTCTAAGAGTTTCTGAGAAACTAGAGGATCAATGTTCTTTAAATAAGCCGGCAATCGGCAGGCTGTTTCTTCAACAATGTATTATGGTAATTAGATAGGCTAGGCTCACTTCAAACGTTCAAGACTTGAATTGGCAGGTTTAGTTTACAAACTATTGGCTAATACAATATTTTTTTGTCACAATTGTCAAGATATTAGTACCGTCTATACCTTTTAAGCACTTAAATTGTTCTGGGTGAGCAAAAAACGAGGCCTTTTCTGCCATATACCACGTCATTAGACATTTCTTTGGGCCATCAAATAGACGTATAAATGTTAATAGCCTCTTAATTGGTAAATAATCACCGGACAGTCCATCGAGGTGATTACAATCCCCATAAATAGTCGACGGTCGAAAGTTAATAGTTCTGGCTGAGCCACGATTAAGCCTTATACAGTTCTTATGTGGTCTTATCTTAATTGTGGTCATATAACAGATATTTCGTTTCATCTGGCTTTTGCTGATAATGAGACTAGTGTGTTATTACTTATTACTCGATATTGATCAGTTGTACGTTGATGTATCTTCAGAAAAGCTAATAAATGGTAAAGATGGTAAAGCTAATTCATCAAATGTTGTGTTATAATTGCGCAAACAGGTTTCCAGATTTCAAACTAGATAAATAGTTTGGACAGTTATTTCTCAGCGAATCTCTGGTTTGCAAATTGTGAAGGGAAAGTAAATGGAACTTCTATAAATATTTCCTAGAAAGGATTTCAAGCGGTAAGTGTAGTAGTAAAGTAGTGTGTAATGCAATTAACTCAAAGTAAAAATCACACGTCTGGAAATTATTGACCAAAAACCTGTCAAGAGATATTATCGATGGTAGATAAGTTGAGATAAAAATACTTTATCATGTCATGGTAGTCATCTGTCATTCAGCCAAATAGTATACTTTCTCATTACCTGAATTGCAGAAGTATGATAGGTAATCGGTCTAACAAGAAGGAGATGAGTATATCTATCTAACTTGCTCAGGTTTACAACTTCCATCAATTACGTACGCAAACAAAGATCCTTTGAACATCTAACGTGCGCAAGGAACAGTCTTTCAAATTCTTCAAGGTGAGTAGACACGAACACGATACGAATTAATTCAGATGTGTAGCCATTTGAAACACATTGTAGCGAAATGGGGTAAATATTACAAAAATCTATGGTCACACCATTACGAAAGCAGACTCTATGGTTTTTTTTTTATATTGGTAAGGGTTCTATTCATAAGAATACCATTATTATACCAGGGGCGTTAGTAAGACCTTTCTTTGGCTGAGCAATATTCCGTCTCTATTTAGCACATGTGTTTTGACAGGTGAGAGTGAAAGAAATAGTGTTAAGCCAAAGCGCATGTTTATCTTGCCCTAAGTTTCAGTTCGATGAAAAATGATAACCGATTCCGGATGTAGCATCGTCTATCTAAAAATAGAGTAAACTCAGACGTCACATTCCTAATTAAAACATATGGGGTGTGTACCAATGTTCAGTTCTCGTTAATCACTATGAAAAAGAAACCGAGCGCACCCGTATCGTGTCAACACACCTTTAGACAAGGCCTGTCTCGTCTGTCTCTCCTACATACCTTATGGGGCACTCCAACATTTCGTCAGGTTTCACACGAGAACGTAAACAACGTGCGTATTCAATGTAAAATCGATCTTACAGTTTAACATTCAAGGTTGCATTTGTATTGTGACGACAATGGTGCATGACGAAAGACCACACATTCCGAACAGTTTCGATGCGTTTAAAGCTATTGTATCTTAAGGGATTGTCAACTAATTAGTTTGTAGGGCAAGGTGGTGGACAACCGTGAAAGTAATAGGTTTTAAGTGCGTTTAAATGTCCATGTGTCGTGTGTAAAAGCTTGTCAGTGTGTTTGTCAAGACATCTCCACGTGTCACATTATACTCCACTTGAAACTCAAGTGTTGATTTAGAATAGAATACATTTGAATCTTGAGGTCATTGGTCTGTTGTGAACAGTTTAAGATGTGTGTTGTAAAAAATACCTAAGAGGAAATTCGCAAGGCGGTATAAATTATGTTTCTGGTCCTTTTGTACGAAATTGCAGATTATGTCAGAGTAATCTTACTGAGTAATGATGACTGATGGAAGGAAACGTTGATGTCTTACCTGAAACAAGAAAAAAAATATATTTGTTTATGCGGAACTCATTTAAGTACAGAAATTAAAATACAACTACACTGAGTGTATGTTGTTGCTATATTTATCAAGTAGAAATTTGCATACATGATTGTGTATATCTTGAGCAGATGAAAGCAAATTCAGTATGCAACGCACAAATGACCCTAAAAAACAACATCTAAAATTGAATCAGAAAATTGAATTTCCACCAAGACAGAAGATAATTGAAGTAAAAATGAACACGTCTAAAGAAATGCAAAACATTAGCGGACGGCTGTCGGTGACATTTTCGCATGGCGCACCGCCGCCGACTAGTGTTGGAGAATCTCTTGCTCTGTAAGTCTAATAAACGTTGCTTAGCAAGAAAAAAATAAAAAAATATAATTTGACACAGCCAGTAGGGAAAAATAATATAAGCTTATTACTGATAATTAACAGGGCCCCTACTCATGCAAGGAACACGGCAGCATTTATCAACATGGTTGGCGATTTCGGACCAACAATATAATTCTTTTATTATAATTCTGTTATGCGTCCTTTCAGCGCGCTATTATTATAGGTTACGTTATTTTCAGGTTTTCCATAACAGACAACACTAACGTTATCCGTTTTTAAATAGAGAAGGTAGACATAAGAACCACGGTAAACAGGAGCATTTGAGGTTAAAGAACTTCAACGGAGCAATATTAGGAGATAATAAGATTTTCTCGGGGAAACTCGAGCAGCTAATGGAAAAAATCAGACTATCTGTCAGGTTTTGCTCCTAACTTCATTTACGAAAATGTATTTCGCAAATGCAGATGAAGTCGCAGATTGAAAACACTATAATCCTTCCTTGCGGTTCAAGCTTCCTTTGTACGAAATTTCCTCAAAATCGATTAGTGTGTGGAAGTGTAACAGACAGAAATAAAGGTAGTTACGTGCTTTCACTTTTAAGATATCAGTATTTTTGACGGTACGGTGAGAGCTATCTATCTATAGCTGCTGCATATGGTGGGTTTGACTCTTATTCCCTAAAAATATTCGCATGACCTACACATATTATTTCTGCATCTGGTTAATGTGTATTTATTTATTAACTTTATGCACAAAATAAAAAACAAAACGAAGCGCAAAGGCGGACTTAAGAATTGAGCATTATTAGGGTATGCGAGTTCTAGTCGGGAGTGCGGATCATACGTCCAGTGTTTCGGGCTCCTGACACATGGTAGCAGGAGGAACATAACCTTCTGTTTTTACCCTGATGGAGAGTACACATTAGGATTTTCACACGCAAAAAAAGATGTGTGTGAATTTGTGGAAGAAATTCCTAGTAAGCAATTTAAATACAGAAGATCAACCAGGTCCTCCTGTTTGTCAAACACACCCGAGGCTCGTTGTAACCGTGTCACAAGTCGAGTATAGTAGCGTGTTTACATCACTAGCGCGGACCGGCTTGACAGTAGTGCCGGGCCGAGCATGGCACGACCGGCCAAGGTTACCGGCACCGCAGTACCACTACTACTAGTCACGTTTCAGCTTACATGTATGGAAAATGAGGATTAGATTGTTGAAGATCCTGTTGGTAAGAGGGAAAGTTTGGGAGAATGGAAAAAGAAAAGAAAGAACACACATAGACAGTAGACACACACAGTGCAGAAAACCACAATGTTGAACCAAAAATAAAAACAATTACAAAGAAAAATAACACTGTATGTCTCGCGGGTGCGCCAAATAGGATGGATGACATAAAAAAAGGTATTTTCAGGACTTGGATTTCGGATGTAATGGGAGCGATTTGCACCTAGTTGTTGAAAACTTTAAAATTCTCCTTATGACAAATATTGCGAAGTTTTGATAACATTATATAAACTAGATCATTGAACTAATTATTCACATAAATACGAAACATTAAAGCCAGCACATTTTTTTGAGTCGTTACGTTTATTTTTATTATTATCCTTATTTATTAATAAGTTTTATAAATGTCAGTTAATTAGGCCTTACATTAAACTAACAAACAGCTACATTACTTACGTTACTTTTCTTGTACTTATTTAGTTCATAAACAACCAGACTCTGAAACAAATACCAGTAAACTGCTCCGTCCGGGAGTCGAACCAGTATTATCCATAACAGCAGCCATTGGCTCTGTTACAACGGCAACCGTAGCGGCGATAGTAAGAATTTAATAAAACAACCATCAATACCCTAATCTGATAACAAAACGATGTTATCACTTATCAATCACATCACATAATCCATGTCAATACATTATCAGTAACCGATCGGGTTGTTTGCGGCAATTATAGTTATCTTCTGCCGTGCAAGTATTCACTCAGATCTAGATAATATGTAAATACAGTAACTGGTTTTACATTTAAATACAAATGTAGCACAGGTGTACTAAATAGACCAGTTTCTGATAACTAGACGAGGCGTGATTTCAAGTAGACGGCAAACACTAGGCAGGTAAATATTTTGGGTACGAATTTTTGAAAGTCGATAAAATCACCAACGCAGACGGAGTCGCGAATTAATAAAAGCCGTCTATATTGGTGCCGATTCTCTTGTGCACATCCTAACGTAAATTTAAGTTAAGTGCATCTTTCTCTTTCCATTTCTTAAAGAAAAGGACAGAAGATGCATTTAAGTTTAATCCTGTCAAATTAGACAGCGCCTGATGAAAATTGACGTATATTTAGACGCCATGTTTTTAAAATGCGTCTAAATTATCTATGGAGTGTCTAAATTTGACAGGACTTAACTAATATTTGATCTTCTGTCCTTTTCTTAATCAAACGGAAAGAGAAAGATGCACTTAACTTAAATTTACTTTAGGATGTGCACAAGAGAATCGGCACCATTCTTTCTTGGACTTCAGCTTACTCCGTGACTTATTTTACGTTAGACTGCATAATCACAATCTGTTCAGTGGTTTAACCGTAAAAAGTTACAAAAACCCAGACGAATTATTTTTGCATTAATAATGTTCAGAGTATGGATTGCTATCTGTCAATGAAAATTGAATGATTTTTATTGTTCTTATAATATTATTCACCGGTATCAATCTTATCAATCGAATGATAATCAATCAATTTCGAGTCGATATAGTGATTGACACAATACAAATATAATATTAGATAAAAAATATTGAGCTGTGATTGACTGTAAATTGCATTAGAGTCGCTTCTTTCTTTCGGCAGTAACGCAATTCTTATCACGCATGACATGCCTATAAAAATCATAATCATAATAGCCTTATCCAGTCTAACCGAATCTAGCTGATGGGTACCAGTGTTTTACGTAAAGCGACTGCCTATTAGACCTCCACCCACAACCCAGTCGGACAACACGACGCCCCTAGATTAGACTGGTCAGACTTTCTGCCTCTAAAACTATTTGACAAAATAATAATTAAACATGAACTAATACATAAAATAGAGTTGAAGAACCGAAGACGCGGATGAAACTATTCAAGGGACTGCCTTAAAAGAGTACATTCAAAAGATACCTATAATATCTGACATCAATATATTCGCTAATAACTAGCCTTTCGCAAGGGCAACGACACAGAACGGTGTCACAAAACCAAAAGTCACCATGACATAAGGTTTTAGCTCACCAACCGTAAAATCAGCGGTTTGAATAGGCTTTTTTTAATTGTTTATACTGAGTGTGCTGAACTTTGGAATTGGGTTTCATGAGCCTAAACTGAGTTAGCACAAATGCAATGCTAAGACAGCTAATTTGAAAAAAAAGCAAAATCATTAAAAAAAGTCAACACAGTTTTGCGTAACACCGATACAAGCAAAATCGAAAATAGCAAGAGCGCGAAAAATAACAAACTATAAAAGATAAGATTCAGTATTAATAGCAAAATAAACAAAACATGTTTCCTATAAGGAAGATCAGGGGTGAAAGAATAAGAAGATAATGAACAAGAGGATGCCAATTTATTACAACTCATTACGCAATGCTAACGAGTCAATGATCCGTTTCCTGATTGGGCGAGGAATAACACAAATATAACCGTAATATAGTATATTCACGGATTTATTATCAACCGACAAATTTCGGATTGTGATTCCAGTTGGAAGTAGTTTAGGGAATACCGAAATCACATGTGTTTAGCGTAGTTGAAAATATCTTTAGAATTTTCGACACTTTCGATTATTTTAATGTATTATCTCGTGTCTAATCTATCTATTAACAATGTTAATCGGCTAACTGTATCGAATTAAGACATGGACAAACAACTTTTTTGTTAAAGTTTACGCCAAGCGTCTGCGAAGCAGTCACGTGACCTTTCCACCTTTTAACTCGCGCGTTCGTTCTATAACATGTGCGGGTAAAGGAACGGATGTATTCCGTCTAAGTCCTCTGTTCATATGGCACTTGACTGTATACCTATCCCCACCTCAAGGTTAGGTCTACAATCACAGCTTCACAGGACTGAACGCCAATTAGCCAAAGGCACGTCAACAAATATTGTTTGTCTTCATGCTAACAAAGACCTCGAAGAATATTGAATCGAATTCGATATGGGGAAAACCTAAACGATATGTATATTATTAAAAACTCACGCGACCTTAGATATGGTATGATACGATGAACGTACGATGCATCACACGATACATAGGATGGCTATGAATGTAGCTAAGTCAATTAGATAATAAATAATAAAGAGAATTATACACAGTAAAAATAACCCATACCTAGATTAAATAAAAAGAAATGGAAGAAGAAAAGGGTGGTGTGTTGTAGAGATTACAATAATGTCCAACTCTGAACTCCTAACAGCTGATAATGACGTCATTCATTGCACAATTCCTAACAGTCGCACATCAACTCTGATCTTATTTCCACGTATTACAGTTGATGATAATAAAAAGCTGGCAGTAGTCAAGTGGTGACTGCTTAAATTCCTAATATAATCGTTAACTCACCTCCTCGAGATGCTACAGAAAACAATTGGGCAATTGATTCTTCTAACGCAAGTCTTTTCGAAGAAATACCGGCTAAAATGTTATTTTCAACTCCCACAATATCAGCTCCATATTCCAATAGATAAAAATCCAATCACGATAAAGATAATATTATGTTTTTCTAAAGCAATGAAAGCTGCCAAATTCTCTAACATAAAGATAAAATAGTGTTATGTCCCCACTTAGAGAGAACAGACTTAGTATTTATTGTCTAAAATACGTTGAATTTGTTGTATATGCTATAAACCGTAGCCATGGTGTCGTCTACCACTAGTCTCGCCTCAGTCAAGGTTGAACAATAAAATCGTACAATATTCAAATTTACTAACGGTAAAGCATTCAAGGAATTGATACAAAGAAGTAAACAAGTTAGAGATACTGTGTGAACTACGCAAATATTTCTGGTCAATATAAAAAGATAACGATATTTAGAGGATTCATTATCGTAATGATGCAAATTTACACCCGATGAAAGGAATCAAGATTGTAAAGTACCATTCGTTTAATAACACAATAAAAATATACGGTAACTTATCAATGTTAACACGTGTAGAAATCAATAATAATAAATAAGTCATAGATACTGAATTAGCTTGTCTCAAGGACAAATTGACTCATTACTTCTTGGGTGTAAGATTTAAATACTAGGTATTATGAAACATTATAAAATAGAAAATTCTACGAAATACAATATACTTTATAATGGACAATTACAGGGTTAGTTAGAAAGTGATAATATGAATATAATCGGAACTGGTATAAAATCAAACAACTTATAAGAAGTAGTTGAACGTATTCATCCACTGTGCCTCATAAAATAGAGCTTCAAATAATTTCTAACCATGACCACATTAAAAATTCTATGCATCAACAGCCAAACTTCGCAAGATTGGCCAGTCAGTCGAAAGTGATTTCTTCCGCGATGATTCATCAAGATTTAAAAACAACGCTTTCTGCGTGACTCAAGCTAGGCAGGTTTCGTACATTTGGACCACTTGAGTCCCTGTACGATTGTGGTCGCTAACTGGTTATTTATAGATTATACAAACGACTTGTAATTGAATATGTGTCACGGGTTTAGTACGTGTTTGGATGATACAGTTCCTAGTTGTAATTAGTTAATATGAATTATAGAAATTAATAATAATATTGCCAAAAGAACGACGATTGGAAGTCACTTTGCTGCCTGAAAGTTTCATACTTGGGTATAAAGATTATGTCAAAGTTGTTTATAATTTAAATGCTACAATAATGCAAACACCACAGAAAACAGATGATAATAACGACCAAAATTAATTAGGATTAAGACAGAGTTTCCGAGCAAATTGTTAACATAAAGAGGTTGGTAAATATGTAGCTACATACCCCGTTTAATACGAAGAAAATGTAACGTAGACAACGTAGTTAATAACGATCGTTAACAATAAAATCTTACGATAAAGTCTAAATGAGCACAGCAAAATCGCATAACAGCGACACTGCCTGCAATTTAGCAAATGATCAAGGAAAATCCAATATTTAAATAACCAAAGAAATTCTGCTCCATTAAAAGGTCGTAAAAACTCAATTAGGGATCCCGAACTACGTTTACTTTTTAATCAACGTCAATTTCTGTTTGTGTCGCCCAATTTAACTTTAGGCATTGGATATAAAATTGTTTTAAAGTACGTAATCTCTGTTGATAATGTTAACCCATCATGAAGATAAAAACGGTATAATGGTAATTTGAAATTAAGAAACATTGAAGCTTATTGGGAAAAGCAAGACATTTCGCCATAATCTATTCAAGCAGAAACACATGTCCGAAAGACTCAAACAGCCATCCCACTGTTAGTAACTGATTATCCGATTTAGATAGAAGCGTGGGTGAAACAAACAATTGTGCCGCAGAATGGCAATAAAGCAAAACTAAAACCTAGACTAGTACATCCGTAGAAGACGGTCAGATCCGCATAACAACCAACGATATCACGAATACAGAAGAACCACCTTACAAGTTACACAATGAACAGGCTAACACGCGTCACGATATCACGTACAGAATTTATCTGTTTCATTTGTTAGTCCCACCAGGTTTAACCTTTTGGCAGATTGGTCTGAACCCCTTTCGGTGCTCCCTAACAGTGAAAACAGCTGCCGTCGTTTTATCCACTTATAAAGGGTGAGGGAAGGGACGGGCAAGAATTTTTTTGTGTCAGGTTTTCGTTAATTTAAGTAAGATTCGGCTGCCACGATCTATCTTCAGTCAGTCCAGTCTGTTTCTTTACGTGTGATGGCCTATAAAATCTACTGTTTGCTTTTGTACATTTTCTTACTCTGTGCGATTACGGTCCGTCCGTCTGGCTGGCGATAAACATCTCTTTCGTAATCCAGTATTACCGGTGCATGTAAAAGCTGTATCTCATACATATTCATCCGATCCATAATATTAATAGTAATCGGATTAACGATAAAATATTCGGATCCCACGATGCCTTCTGACTTATTTGCAACGTTGCATGACAGTATTTGATTTCGGCAATTAAGATTTGCTGTCGCGTGTTCATACATGTCAACTATTTAGGTCGTAATTAGCATATTTAGTAGTTACTTGAAATTGAACTTTGTGTTTAAAAGGCTACGTTTTATTATGCAATATCTGGATTTTCGTTAGTTTAATTGGTTAAGAAATCTGACATTCATTATTTGATTTAGAAAAGGCGAGGATTGTCGCGAAAGGAAACGAAGGGCGGTTAAGTGGCAAACGAAATGAAACGTTAATGGCATTGTAATTAAGTATTTTATTGTTCTGTGAGCAATCACACTTACTGGGTCAGTCACCCACTAGTGATGGCATGTGGGCGTTAAAGTTAATTTGAAGCGTGTGCTGTTTAAAAATAAGACGAAATTACTTTGTGAAGACAGCCTTTCTTTGTTTGTCAAATAAAGGAAGGTTGAGAGTTAAGTAAATACTGTGTTAGTATTAGCGCGTGCAGTTACTATTGTATTTAGTTCAAGGTTACATAGGAAAGCACAAAATAATCTACACAATACAAACATCATATTTATTAGAATATTGAAATTTATTATTTATCCATTATTATTTTGAATGTGAAAATAGCAGTTTGTCTATTACGCTTTAATGGTTAAACAACTTTAACAAATTTTCAAAAGCAGTAGCTAACAAAAGGCTTGATAACTTCGGAACGACTGAACCGATTCTGATGAAACATAATATATCAGCTAAAGAACCTTCTTTCAAATAATAAAGCATCCAAATCGGTTCACCTGTTTAAGAGCTACGTTTACACAGACAGAAAAACTGAGCAGTAGAACTTATAACAACCCTCTTATTGCGTCGGAGGGTAAAAAACACATGTGTCGTATATACAAAACCTTTGTTACTGTGTCAATCGGTCTACCAGTACAACAGCACTGGGTTTTTCCCATAATCGTACGTTTTGCATAACATTGGCGCATGCTAAACATGTTTTGAGGAAGCGTCGCCGATAAGGCAAATAACCGTTTAGTTGTACATTCATATTCTGTACGTAAAACAATATTAGGTTTACCCGAGAGGGCTTGATATCAATGGGAGTTTAATATAAATTGATTGTTTATACGAAAGAAGCTTTTAAGTATGTTTGTTTGTCTTTGTTTGAACAACGGATATCGAGGTGTGCAGCCTATAAGTGCATAGTACCTAAACTAGGCATAGCATAAAATAAATAAATATTTTTTTTATTTTAAGAATATTACACATACAATAACAAAGTTAATTACAATAAAAATAAAATCTAGTGAGTCCTCAACTTAAATCGAATCAAAGCGAAATATCACTTACTGATTACCACGAAATTTCAGAAACGTATAACACCTACAATCCGCTCGAAACAGATTTGACGAAACTCCACCCTAAGGGGGTAAAACGGGGGTTGGATAATTATGATGTATATTATGATATTTTGCATGACACTTCACGCGTACGAAGTCGGGAACGGCCACTAGTTTTTAATATTGCAATGTACTACGTGCTGGTTTTTTGCTAAATAAAGTAACGCCTACCATCACAATGAGCTTTTGGGAAACTAAATCAATATAAACACATTGTTTTTCTTTTAAGCATACAACGAACGGTAATTAACCAACAAAGATATACCTGAAGCTATTGTATTGTTTTCGCAAATAATGCCAGTACCTGTTTACGGGAAAATATATTAAATTGTGTACAGGCCTTGTACCGATACGAATTATTGCAACCAATTGGTTCTGGTTGTTTCCAGTTCTAAGAATTACAGAGAAATGGAATATCTTAATCTCTAACCGCTTAGGATCTAGGCTGTCGACGCAATAGGCGGTCTAGCCGCGGCGCGGCGGTACTACGGAAACAAAGCGGTGTGAACAAAGCCTTATTAAACAGATATAGGTGCCGATTCTCTTGTGCACAAACTATCGTAAATTTAAGTTAAGTGCATCTTTCTCTTTCCATTTCTTAAAGAAAAGGACAGAAGATACATTTTAGTTTAATCCTGTCAAATTAGACAGCGCCTGATGAAAATTGACGTATATTTAGACGCCATGTTTTTAAATTGCGTCTAAATTATCTATGGAGTGTCTAAATTTGACAGGACTTAACTAATATTTGATCTTCTGTCCTTTTCTTAATTAAAAGGAAAGAGAAAGATGCACTTAACTTAAATTTACGATAGTTTGTGCACAAGAGAATCGGCACCATAACCATATTTGTGGTTGTTGTCTGTTGTTTCCTGATAATTTGTATTGTTTAAGGTTTGTTAAGAACTTCTCATAAAGGGAAATTTCCTGTCTTCGGTTAGTTCAAACAATCTACAACTCGCTCGACTGCATAAAACGCGAAAAATATGACTAATTGATATAAATGTATGATTTATATAAATGTCGTGCAAAAGTACGTACAAAAGTGTTATATTCAACCAATTAACCTCATGTATTATTATCAAAGATGTCTAAAAACACATACTAGTGCTACGGAAGGAATAACCGTCACAGTTCACCCGCCTTGTACGCCACTCGTCTAAGGGAATAAAGATACACATTGGCAAATAACGAGTTGTCTGACCTTGCTTTACTACATCTACTACGACTTAGAAAACCGGTAGAGTAGAAGGGCTGGCCTATTTATGAGGAAAACCAAAAGACACAAATATTACCAGACTATTATTGTCTCAATGCAGGGCAAAGGCCTGTTCTTAGAAGCTACAGACATTGATCCCCGTGTTTGTTCAAAGCGGATTTGCTTTATTAGATTTATATTACTTAATTATTATTAAAAAATCCAGGTTTTCACAAAGACACTAAAGGCAAACACCAGACAACGGACATAGGCGTCCCGTAGACAGTCAATCTAATTTGGATATTATTAATATGGATCGTGATCATTGATTTTGATAGCAAAATTACTGTCTAGGGACCGTCATAGAACTCCCATCCGTACAGGACTTTCGTTGTGGGTGTTTGAAAAAATGCATTGCAAGCTCCCGTATCTCCTATTCTTTGAATCCTTCGAAAGCACGTGATTCGAGACACAATAAAAATACAATAGCAGTCCGACAGTCGGCTGTCGCTTGGGCGTCGAACGATTGAACAAGGACATCTAGCATGCACCACAAGTTTTAGCCTACGTCCTTAATAAATTTAAAACATTACGCGACCTTAGATTAATAAAGTCGTTACAGCATCATTACGTTATGAGCCCAATGGCATTGAATACGTTGTCAGCCATAAGAGATCAATCTTTAATGGTACTACATGACAACTGTATGACGTATTTTTTTTTTCTTAGAAAAAACGACACTGTACTGAGAATGGCTTTATTTTCCCACGGCCCTTTGCTTGAGTGTATTTTTATTGGAAGGATGTTAAGATATTGAACGGTGACAATGGGCAGACAATTTTTTTAATAGACTGGTATTTCCCTAGTTATGAAGTCGACTTTGAATAATCTTTGATAAAATACAAGTGTCGGGTTTTTGAACTGGTACCATTTTATCTATTTTTCATGTTTAATTTTTATATTTTAATATGAAACATAGTGGGGCCGGCAAATAAAAAAAATATATCTTACGTATTATTATAAAAAATGTGAAGATTTGTGGGGTTGGGTGCATAGATGAATATTTGCCACTCTTTTACGCAAGAACTGTCGGATTATGAGGAAACTTTTTAGGAATAAAAATTGATAATACCTATTCTAAAAACATGAGAATGTTAGAGAGGTGAAATGTAATTTGGAAGACAAATTTTACACAGGCGTGCCGCTGACAACGGCTAACTCGGTGACCACAACTAGGTTACAAACCCAGTAAAACAGGTAGTGTAACCAAGCCCTAACTGGACAATTGGGTAGTTTCCACCATTAACCAATAAGTGTTAGACTCAATTCCCATAAAACCTCTATTAATTTCAGCCTAATAAATTCGGTTCATTTTCAATTTGCTATAAAATTTGATTTTTAGTTGTTTTGAAATCAATAAATAGATAGTCAACTGAGTAGTTATTTTAGTGACGTCATAAATCGCCATTGCCATACAAAATCTATTGGAGAATGGCGTTTTGACAGCTCATAAAAAGTACGTCAATTGATAATGGTGGAAACTAGCCTATTTATTCCGTATCGTTAAACTGAAAAGATTAAAGGTAATGTGGCGAGGAACAGTGTTAAAGCTTTCCCCAGGCCGTAAACCTCTGGTGATAAAGTCAACAAAGGGCGTATAACCTAAACGCTCGTTCCTGGCAGTTTCGCAATTAACCTGCTTCGCGATCTAGTTGGTTATCAGTGCACCGTATCAGTTTCTTTGGAATTTTCAACGAGAGCACTTGGTCAATAGTTTTAAAGCGTGTACGCATGTGTGACGAAGCTTGTAATGTCACACTACAGGAAAACGTTATAGAATTACTAAACTCTAATTACGGCATTAAGTCCGCCTGTGTACCGTTGTGCATAAAGTATAAATAAATAAATAAACTCTAGATACCAGAGAACTCTAGGTCCATAGGCAAGTACGCCAGATGGTAACGTTTGATGTGCATTCACAGAGCGCATAATATGTGAAGGTAATCTAATCGGTTCACCCCTTTAAAATTATCAACTCATTTGTTAGCTAAATTCGCGATCTTAATAACTTGGGGATGCGAGTTTTAATTTTTTATTTTTTTTGATCATTGGCTAACAATTAATAATATTTAATCCACCATTTGACTCGAATTCTTTAAAGAGACATCTTGCTTTACGTTTTTAACAGTTAACACATCCACTGCATCAAGCGCGGTCCGTGACGTCAGTCCGTCCGTTCGTAAAATGATCGGTTTAACAACTTAATCTTTTAACCATAATTACTCATGGTTAACGGCATGGAAACTGTGACCACGTTTGAGTGCGTTACTTGTTAATTATGACCCATAAAAGCATGGAAAAATGTTAAACTTTTCAATATTTATGAGTTTGCTGAAGGTTCATTGTGAAGAAAATATCTAAATCAGACATGACAGTATTGTAAAATATGTTTGTTTTGCTAAGTTTATTGACACGAAGCTACAAAAGCTGTTGAGGCTTTTGAGATTAGAGACCATTATACATAAATGATTTGAATTTTCCTGGGTTAAATAAATGCTCATGCATTATTATTGTCCCAATATCGTTATGGTGGGACGTATTGACTTTTTTTTTGGTTTATGTTTAAGTTGTAAGCGTAGGATTATGTATATCCGTACATCTATTTGATGGAATTCATCACTCCACTCCATAATTTTCACGGTTACACTCCAAAAACCTTCCGTGTAAGCTCTTTCTCTGATTGATTGGTTGATTGAATCCACGCCGCGCAAAGCGATCGAATGGAGTGCTCATTTATATCCATCTTGTAACTAAATATACAAAACTGAATTACTTACAATAAAAAGCCCGCTAAGTCAATCGCACACGAAGGGTTCTGCAGGGTACAATATTAAGATCGAACACCAATTACAACAAAAAGTAAGATTTTTTGTATGGGAGCCTCTTGATTTAGTTATTTTTTTGTTAAATGTAGTAATAAATTTACACCGACAGTTTATTTCTAGCAATAGAAAAACTGTATGTCAATTAACTCTCAACTGATTACCGTCTGCAGTCGCGAGCCCGCTGTCAAGAAAAGTAGAATACTAAATCTTTAACACGCTACATTTTTTGATTAAACTAGGTATCTGTAGTCAGCGTAATGTGCTAACTGACCACTTAGAAGCAATACCTACTGTATAGTAAAGAACCCTAAAAACACGACGTCCAAAAATATCACGCAAAATATTCCAGAACACACTGTAATCAGACCAGCGGCATTGCATGTCATACAACTGGTTTCATTTTGCCCGCTTTTGGTAAAACATCTTGTGTTACAATAACACGGCTGACACGAGCGGCGCGTGCGCAACTTACAAACGATGTCTCGGGTAACAGCTTATAATTATGATTCTTCAGGCTGTTCAGTGTGAGTACGACCAAAGAACTACATGGGAGTAGTTCTAATTTAAGACCAAAAACCACCCTTATTAAGTTACAGAATCATGCGTTACGTTGCGGCAATCCATGACAATTAAATGCAAATATAATATTTAGTTTTATATCCGCAATTTCACAACATGCTCTGGATGTAAAATGCACTTAAGCATCATCCTTCCACCCGTAATAATATACATTTGCCGAAAATCAGTAAATAACATGATCATGACACGTCGCCCATGCTTGCGTGCATTTTGCAACCAATGTTTAATCTGAAATCGGAGAATTAAAATTAAATATTATATTTACAACAACCATCAGCTATTGTTCAAAAATAAATATGCTGTCCATATGCCGCGATAAATTCAATTGAATTCAATCAATTTTTTTGTGAACACAGATATTTTTATTTGTATGTAAATGGACGTTACTTAGTTCCTTTTTTGTGCTCCGTCTCAATCTTGCCATCATAGTTTAAAATCTTTCCGTCAGTCACAGAATTATTGCTTAGTCAAAGTGCTCAATATCGATTTTATTTTTTTTACCCTTAATACCAGTGTAGTTGATTGTGTTTACTAACTATGGGCACAGTGGGTTGCACGAGTGCAACAATGTATATTTAATACAGTACTAATGCAAGAGAACTCTTTCTTTTTTGCGAGTTCGATGAATAGAGCTCAACGCCTCAAGCTAAATACAATGCAATAGAGATTCCATTGGTAAACCATTTCAATTATTTCATTTTGTATATGATACCTCTTTATGAGATAGCCAAGTTAAGGGCTTCAGGAGTGGAGCAAAAACAAAAGATGCAGGTAAATCGGGGAGAGGCGCTAGTTTATAAATTATAATATTAGCAAGGATGTTATCAAAAAACATCGTAAATAAATAGATTATCAATTAAGTCGGTAATCACAATTACATTTTTAGTACTATAGGTGAGAGACTCCTACAAACACAAACACCATCATTAGTACAGCAACTCCCTATTCACTTCCCATGAGAAAATACGACCGCTAAAGTATAATTATAACAAAATCTTAAATTTCCACCTCTATTAAAGTAACGGTAACATTTTAGCTTAATAGCCCATTAATCTGAACCACGATTTTAGTTTTCCTTCATCTTGCCCTTTTAATTGCAGTACCACGGAACACCGCAATGCGGGTATCTTACGAAATCGAAAACCCCTTGAATCAAGGTAGATAAGTCTTTGTTTTTAGTTAACTCTTCATATAACCTTGATTTATTGTACCATCAATCAATTTAATAATCAATCCTACCATATTAATGTGAAAGTTTATGTGGCTGGTTTGAAGGTGTAATGAAATGAAGGTATAATTCTTGGCAAATCTAAAAAAATACTAAATATTATAGTCTTGGACCAAAACTAATCAATAATAATACTAGCCTATTATTGATTCACTCTAAAGCAAAGGCCTATTCTTATAGAGAAGGTAGGAGTACTTTTTGATTGATCACTGCGCTTGCTCAAGGCGATCGAAAAAGTGGGACAAATGGACAGATAGATCGAAAAGGGTACTTTTTTGTTTCGTCAAGGGTGGTTAATTAATATAACAAAAACACTGAAGAGATTTTGTTTGATAACCAAAAAAAATCACTGATCGAGCTTCTATAGCGGGCCATCCACTAACGTTCATTCCTTCAGGCTTGTCCCGTCGTTCAATCCGTACAGAAATGCGACGGGATAAAATAAAACCGTTGAAGCCACTAACTAAACCACAATCCTTCGTTCTTTCCCCTGGCTTTATCACGACACGCCAGTCCGGCAGGAAAAACAATCCTTCAGTGACCATCCACACGTTTGTGTACATTCCTGTCACTTTGCATCTTGTCAGCCATACCGAGGGATTGCGCGTGTGTGGATGGTGACAATCCTCCTATTTTATGAAGATTGTTGTCATTTGAAAGGAATGCTCGTCATTTTGAATAATCTTTATGGATTATTTTCATTTTGCAACAATTATGTTTATATTTATCTTTATGTTTATGTGAGTGTACCTATATGTATTTATATATATACTACTATATTATGTAAATATATATATTTAATTTTGGTATTATTTTTGTACCTTTGCATTTTGCATCTACCATGATTTGTCTCTGCATCACCCTGCATCAAAATGCCTTAGTGTACGAACTGAGTGAAGAGCGTTCAGCGGAGCGTTGAGCGGAGCGTGCAGCGTTGCGTGCAAGTTGTTCTCGCGCCACTAGGTCGCCACTCAGGACACCTACGTGTAAATGCATCTGTTTGATATGGACGCCGCACGCCCCGCCCTGCTAGACGCTCGATTTGAGCGGGCACTCAGGCCCTACACTTAGGCAGAACATATTTATATTTATAAACAGACACTAACTTGATCACAGCGCGCGTCGCGCCAGTAGCGACAGGACTGGTAGCGAGGTTTTATACCGTCGTTCTTTCTTGCTCTTGCAAATCCACTGGTGTTCATTCCGTAAGGATTGTCGCGACGGTACGGGTGGCGGGATTTTAATACCGTCATTCTTTCTTGCTCTTGCAAATCCACTGGTTTTCATTCCGTAAGGATTGTCGCGACGGGATGGATGGTGGGATTTTAATACCGTCATTCTTTCTCGTTGTTGCAAATCCACTGGCGTTCATTCTGTAAGGATTGTACATTCCGGCAGGAATGAACGTTAGTGGATGGCCCGCTGAAATATCAGTTTCAATTCTAAAAGTGACAGGATTCGAAAAACAAATATTTTTGTATAAGATAGCCAGTTTTATAAGCAACAATATAGTTTAACAACTTCAAGCTAGACCCCACGGGAGCAATGCAGTTATATAATACTCAAGGAAGCTAGCACAACCTAAAAGGATTTGTCAAAAAATATATCACACAGTTGGAAACTATCAACATTCGCATATGAATCGGCACGAATTTAATGTCAAGTGAAAATAATTCAAACATTCGAGATATTATAATATTTAACAGACAGCAGGCTACGTTAGTACGACGGAGACAAAATGGATATTGCGTTACAAACTGGATTATTTCGTTTAATATCGCACGTCAGATTCAGATCTACTTTAGATAAAAGCATATAATTGTAAAATTCGACACGAAAATCTATTACGACATCAAATTGACTATTACCAAAATTAATGAGACCTCTTCACCGCAGGTTCGAAGTGAAATTGTGCACTTCGAACACAGAAACCAAATTGCACAATTTGGTTTCTTTTAACGGCATATCAATTCCAAAAATTTACATGGTCAATTCGCACGCACAAATTACGTCCAACGGCAATACGAGTTACAAAATAGGTATTTTAATTAAACAGAAATGGCTAGAATGTCACAATATTCCCCCAGCGAAACGAAAGTCGATCGGTATCCGCTTTTCTTCCGTCGATCGGTATCCAACAAATAAGGTTATTTAGCGTGTAATGGTCGCCATATTGAAGATAAATTAGCTTTAGATAAAGCTGGTCACATATTTTAGAAGAAAGGTCGTAAGTTTCCGAGTCCTATCTTTGATAATATTGTGATGGGCAATGAGATTCCAGTGAGTGCTTACCTTTGGGATTTTGAAATCTCTAGGATCGTAAAGCTACTAGGATCTTGCTCCAAAATCAACCCAGTAAGAAAATAGGATGATTGGAAGCCATCTCATCCAGAAGATAATTTTCGTGATGGCTTAAGATGGTTTGGTTTGGTCTGATACTGCTGCGAGAACCAATATGACTTTTTCAATTCTAATGTATTTTATGAAGCTTATATCTTAGACTTTACTGTAACTAGTAAAGGAATCATAGTGTTCCTCATGTAGGTTTGTTAATGTAAGTCTGATATCGCCAATCCGCGTTCAGCAATCGTGATTATCAAAGCCTGTGATTTCTCTCTGAGAAAAGGCTTTTGTCATTCAACGGAACAGTTAATGGCCTGATATTATTATATGTCATCCGGTAAGCTCCCACAACTGGCTATAAAATCCTTTCTAAATCCAAAGATTTTATAATACTCCACATAAATCAGAAACTATTGAAATGAGAATGAATGCATTTAAACCAGACAGAGCATCTTGATTTACCTAAATAATACATTAAGCTTCTTGAGCTTAAACTTTTCATAAACGCTAGAAAAGTCAGTATTGAATGATATCAAAAATTCGTCATACTTTAGTATCAAGAATACCAGCCATATCTAAATCGTTTAGGGGAAGCTCAAAGCCTCATCCATCATGACTTTCCTATTATTGTAACTGATAGGATTACTTCGCTGACGATGCATCTTTCGTATCCGTAATACTTTTAACATCAAATACCCCGTGATAAGGAGGTTTCTCACAAAAACCATGTAGAAAAACCAGAAGGTGTTGGATACGGTGTGTATAAACTAATATAATAAACTGAATAGTATTTTAGTTTTTTAAAGCGCAATAACTAATCGTAGAAACTTCTAATCTGATTAAACATGCTTTGTCTAATGGAATCGCAGCAGTAACCAAAGACATATTTTAAAGCGGTGTTTTAGGTTTCAATATTTCCTTACAAAAGTCTGCAGATATTCATTCTACATCACGAAATCCCCTTATACCTAATTTTAATGGCAACGGTCATAAGAGTTATTAGAAACAGCCTCACAAATCGCGTGCAAATTCAGCAGCCTAACCACTTCTGAACACGTTAAACGCCGGATGTCAATAACATTCCCGATCCCTTCGACGTCCGGGGCGGAAGGAATCATCATGGTCTATAAAATAGACATGGCGGATACTATAAAGGCTCTAGAGAAACCCCAGGCCGTTACGGTCGGCAGTTTGCGTCACACATGCCCGAAGTTGCGTACTCACGGATACGATTGGCCTTAGTGTCTGAGCTCGCGGTCGTCGATGTCCGTGCATACGTAATACGGACACTAAGTGTTTCATCAGGCTTCTTATTTTATTTTACCTATGCAGGTACGGATTAATGGTCGTTGTCAAAAATGCTTCAGCTAAGCAGTGTCAGGCCGAGATAAAAACGCTCCTTAGCATATACTTTGGCTAAGCTATCACTCGTCTTTATCTTGCCATCGCTCTTTCACAGGATGTGCGATGGTGATGGGAATATTGCTCGGCTAACGCACTTGCTAAGTAAGTAACGTTTAATTTTCTCGGTTCTAATGTTTCAATAAAAAGCATTGTTTAGTCATATATTACTTATCTATTGGGCGTTTATATTTACCATCATTAAAACTATACTTGAAGCACTAATAAGACTATTCGGTCTACATAATCGATACGCATTCATATTGTCGAAACACGTCTCCAAAACCAACCTCCATTACGAAATTCATTGAAGCCGGGTCGCATCAAATGTCAGAGCCGTAATAACCATCTGTAACCCACGACCATTACGCGTCACTCAGTACCACATGTGGTTCATAAACCATAAAGAGCAACCGAATATTATTTTAACAAAATACCTCGGGGGCTTGAATTTGGCACGATCAATTATATGCGGCATTTCAATAACATGTTGACAAGTGAAAGTTTAACACAGTTTTATTTTTGTAATTACTTAGCAAGGAATTGTATTTACTACAAAGTAAGTTAATTGCAAAAATCTTAAGGTGTTGTTAAGTATGAAAAGGCTAGTTGTTGCCAGTGGTTACGTTTTGAAAAGGTCGGATTTTAAGTCAAACTTTCATCCCTTGTTTTATCCGATTTTACCCCTCTCAGGGTCGAATTTGCAAAAATCTTTCTTGGGCCTACTTATCACAAAGTACACAGCCTCAAGTTTCCTGTCTCTAGGACTAGCGGTTTGGACTGTGCGTAGATATAGTCTGTCAGTCACGCATTTAGTTTACTATTATATAATATACTAAGATGATGATAGGGTCGGGACGAAGTGCGAATATAATTTTTATAAAAACAATATAAAAGTACCTACTAAACTCATAGACAAAAACCACCAAATCAACGAAAGCTCTATCACGGCGGATTAGAGCAGGATTTAGTTTAACAAGGCTGTTAAAAAATCTCAAGGCTGCCAGTGAAGGATGTGTCTTGCGATTGCGACACAGCGGATACTCAGAGGAGATTGAACGGAAACGAGGCCGTGACATACAGACAAGGTTATGCAGAAATGAGAAATGTTCGCGTTATATTATGAAATTATCATGTAGACAGATAACTGGGCTTGTTAAGTGTGACGGTGGAATTTAAAAATGGTTTTGGATTTAATAATGTCGTAATGGCGCGCTTGGCGCTGTTTACTCTTAATGCATGAGGTTGGTGGTTCCGGCATCATATTAATATGTTTTTTTCTATTTCATAATGTGCTTTTTAATACTTTATTGAACATCACTTACCTACATTGCTGAAGAAAAACATCGTGAAGATACTGGACTTATAATTAACTAGCTTCTGCCCGCGGCTTCGCTCGCGTTAGAAAGAGACAAAAAGTAGCCTATGTTACTCTCCATCCCTTCAACTATCTCCACTTAAAAAATCACGTCAATCCGTCGCTCCGTTTTGCCGTGAAAGAAAGACAAACAAACAGACAGAAAACATCGTGAAGATACTGGACTTATAATTAACTAGCTTCTGCCCGCGGCTTCGCTCGCGTTAGAAAGAGACAAAAAGTAGCCTATGTTACTCTCCATCCCTTCAACTATCTCCACTTAAAAAATCACGTCAATCCGTCGCTCCGTTTTGCCGTGAAAGAAAGACAAACAAACAGACAGACAGACAGACAGACACACTTTCCCATTTATAATATTAGTATGGATTTAAGTATCCAATCGCCAATAGCAAGCGTGATCAATGCTCGTGCCTTTTTTTTTAAATAGAAGAGAAGTATTAATAACTGGATCAATAAAATTACTTTTTTCAACGACACCGCCAATGGCTACGTTTTCTAATACTTTTTTCCGTTACTTTCGACCTCCACGCGGACGAAGTCGCAGGGAAAAACGAGCTCACTTTTTGATGGGTATAAGCTTATTTTACCTAAGCCCGCCATATAAAATATTCAGGCAGACAAATTATGGAATTTACTTTCAAGTGAGTACTAAAACTTGTTTAGTACCTAAGTACATCATTATGTACTTACATATTCCAGTTTAAATGCCGATCAAAGAAGTCAACAAGAAACATTTACACAAGAAAAACGCAACATGAAAAACGGAAAAGAAAATACGTTCAAAACGTTAACCAGAAACGTGCGATTACCGTGGAAATCCGTGTTTACGTTTAATATCGTCCAATTACGGGGAGGCTACGATGACAGGAAGCTCTCAGCTGATTGGATGGTGTAAAAGGGTTAAGGCGGAACCACATTACCGTGTCGTGGCGCGCCATGATGCTTACTGGCGTGGCGGTGAGTGTGCACACTTACGTGTCGTGTCGTGGCGCATTCTGGCGTTTTTTCTGAACAGTACTTAACGAACCTTTGCAGCGTTCAAACGTGCATAATGTTTTTTTTTTATGAACACCTACAATTTCTCTTAGCATTGAAATTTCTTCAGACCAAAAAAATAAAAGAAAATACTAACTAGGTTCACCCTATTTTATTTTATTCAGAAAGGAACTCCAACAAAGGATACACATTACATGCATTATTATACAAAGTTCTTTGAAGATTTGTGCTCCTTCAGTTATAGGAGAACACATCATGCATACATCATCATTTTAAACATAGTTTAGAATTGTATAAGTTAAAGTACACGATAAAATTGAAATCAAAGTAAAATTAAACAGTATTAAATTTAATTTAACATGAACGTAAAATTAAATTAAACATTTGAAATTAAAACACGGGTTAAATAGTAAACAATTTACGAAGAGAAAAATTAAAAAAAAAATAACATTAAAATATTCTAAAACACAAATAATACAATGAAAGAGAAAAAAAACAGAGGATTGTTAATTTTGTATAATTATTCATTTATCCCTTTTTAAATAAATAATAAAGTAATATACTATTTTATTGACTTTCAAAATTTCAGTAATTCCTTTCCAAACACCATTTACAAGTTCAATAAGATCGTCAGTAATTTTACTGCAAATATTAATAAATCCAAAAGTGCCCGCCAGATGTTCGGTTCGCGCCACGAGCCACGCGCCGGTACAGAAACACATTTTGCCCGTGTGTCGTGTCGCGTCATAAACCCCCACCACCGCTCTGGCGCAATCGGTGGCAAGCAGTCGGCGACACGGCCGAACGTGTCGCGCCACGACACGCCATGCAAGTGTGTCTCTAACCATACTAAATGTATGAAACCGATATGCTTCTGGCGCGCCACGACACGCCACGACACGGTAATGTGGTTCCGCCTTTAGCGCCCTATCCGTGGGGGTTTGTCCGAAGGAGATTGAAATATTGGAATTTTCACCTCTCTGTTTGCTGTGCACCTAGTACTTAGCTTCTTGGCTACGAAACCGAAGTAACTTTCGGAATTTTGTGTTTCGTTTTAGAAAGATTGATGTTTCTTTGTGATTGTTTTTGTTAGGTATGGCGTTAGTGCTTCCCCGGGCTTTACTACTACTTTTATCCTTGTCAAAAAAACTTAACAAAAGATGTCTTATTTCGTAGGACACGTAGGTAAATAGTTAAATGCAAAAAGACGAAACAAGTAACAATAAAGCATATTGCACTAACTATTATGCAGATAGCAACGTAATCTAGTAGGTACATAATTTGTCGATTGTGCACAATTACAAACTCGCTTCAATACAATAACACGTAAATACTAGGTTAGGTATAATACCTAGCCGACGATATGTGTATATTTCATTGCAGGGCAAAGGCCTCTTTTCATACAAAGAATGCATAAGCATTTATCGACACGATATGGCGATTCCAGACTGATACTTTTATAAGTCTCTTCTCTAGATATTTTACGTCACAAATCACAATGCCAGTGACGTCCAAGAGAAGAACTTGGAAAGTTCATATGATATTGGAAAAGCCATATTGGTACTTGGCTGTGCCCGGTGGCGAACATGAGTACATATGAGTTCCTTCTATGTATGTATGGGTATACTTATGTATAACCGAATGTTATTAATTGGTTTTATATACGCGTGCTAAGATCTAAAAAGACCGCAGAAAAGATGGATGGAATGTGATGGAGAGAGGGACGTTAGACGTATCATGACGGTTGACAGGTCGATTTGGAACAGCAAAACGTGATGCAACGACGTCAAGTAAAATAGGATAAGGGCCGAATGAATAAGGAAGAAACCTCCATTAATTGAATAGTAGGCAAACAAGCCATTTTTAGCAAATGTTACGTTAAGGTTTTGTCGCTATAAATGCTTGCAACTTGCAACTATGTTTGTATGCAGATAAATGACGTCATCTTTTAAATGCTACGTCACGGCTCGTGACGTCAAAAAGACGCTTTTGTACGTCAACTGCATGTTCCTTGTAGTTTTCAGAAAGGAACACAGATTTGCGTAACGTGGCGTAATGACGATTAATATTGTTTGAATTTTGACAATTCAATTATTAACTGTTACTTTCCCACAAAAAGAAGTGATGTTTTCAGCATACGATATTAACTATTACAGATTATGTCATGCGAGAATCTTGCATTCTACTATAGTTTGTTGACAATCATGTTTTCCGCAATAATGATAGGTAGGTATCATAGAAATATAAATAACAGGAGAAGTGGCAAGTGGGCGTGTCGCTGTCCGCGCAACATGCAATCGTGCTACAGATCGTACGTAAGTGGCCGTGTCCGCGAACTAGTGTGCTTTCGAAAGCCATCGTGTCAACAAATTAAAATACCGTATTGTTCAGCGATTTCTTGCAAAAAGTGAAGCAGATACCAAAACTATGTCAACAATGGAATCACATTTCATATACTTTTTCCTATATTTGTCTTTAAAATCATAAAAAATAACAAATTGAAATATATTTTCTGTTATTTCGTTTCTAAGCATCACAGCGACTGCATTGTTTCTGCTGAAATACATTGCTCCTTCACAACTACGCAAGTTTGTCACTTAGTGACAAGACAAGCAATGTAAAAATCACAAAACGATATTTAACTAAACGCAAGAATCGCGTGATGCGGCCGCTGGTTCTTGCCGTGAGTTAATGATGTCCATGTGCAAATCCTTTAGCGTAGGTTATCGACAACAAAGTCGCCTAACGAATAAAATATTGTTTGGGAGTTATTTTTTTAATTTGTCCACCGTTTTAACCCGCTTGGAATATCAAAGTAAATACTAATATTTACCCTGTTTTAATTTTGTTTTATTATTATTAGTCATATGTGACCAAATATTACAGCGTGCATCGTATTCATATTTATAAAATTCAAAAATGCTTTTAAGTTACACAAACCCAAATTTATCTATTTACGCCATCTTTTTATTTAGTTTTACTTTCGAGAACCCAAAAAGGATTTGGTCGATAATAAATAGAAGTTTCGATAATTTTCCGATTTAGTCAATCACTAGCGTAAATGTAAAATAAATTGCATTTGCACAGCACAACGATAGCCATCAATGTTAATGTGTGAGTAAGTTTTACGGTGCATGGTAAATACACGCTGTGTAGGTGTTTTAAGGTTCATAATTGATTGTGTTGTACGTTCTAGTACAAGAATTGCGGGTGTGTGCGCGGCTGCGTATCTATTGCTTTTACTGAACTGCGCGTGTAGTAGTTGCCGTGTGGTAGGGATAACAGGAGACACAGGTATCCGATACATTTTCGTCTACAGGGCATATCTCCTTCTTTAATATATCTATGGTAGGTATGTCTGTTGAGAATTTGTTATCGGTAAATTGTCATGTGTAAATAATTTAAATACTACAATATAAAGCTTAAGAATTTATTCGCTGGTGCGCCTATTTTAGGTGCGAATGCTGATCCGACTGCAAGGATCATTTACAATTTTTTGTCTAAAAAGTTAATCTCTATCAGAGATTAGGCTAGCGAGATTAGGGGAAATGCGTGTGAATCTCGTGGTTTTGCAAGTGCCCATAGGCTACAGTGACGGCTTGTAATAAGCGCTTATTATCGAGAAATAATGGTGCCCATTCTCTTGCTAACAAACTAACGTAAATTTAAGTTAAGTGCATCTTTCTCTTTCCATTTCATTAAGAAAAGGACAGAAGATAAAATATTAGTTAAGTCCTGTCAAATTTAGACACTTCATAGATAATTTAGACGCGTTTTAATAACATGGCGTCTAAATATAACGTCAATTTTCTTCCGGCGCTGTCTAATTTGACAGGATTAAACTAAATTGTATCTTCTGTCCTTTTCTTTAAGAAATGAACAGAGAAAGATGCATTTAACTTAAAATTAGTCTAGTTTGTGACCAAGGGAATCGGCACCATATTATTTATTTATTAAACTTTATGTACAAACACCGTATAAAGGCACACAAGAATTAGCACTATTTTACATAAACATTGAAATTTCTTCATTCAGTCGTCAGTTCAGTCATACATATTGCAGATATTTAGTCTGACGCTATTCCCTGTTTATGACTAATAGGGTTAGCGACATTTGTTCTAACTTTTGTCTGTGATCGTGGATTGATGAACTTAAGGTAACTATACTATTGTCGACAGACTTGATCAAGTAAACAGCTATGGACCCTAAGAATCCCAAATGGGCCCTTATTAAATTAGTTTGCCTGTCACATGGCAGACATTTGATATTCGCCGAGTATAGGAATTTTTTGCAGGTATAACAAAACGTAATAAAGGTAAACACAGAAGGTTCTCATGTAAAAATAGTGTTTTCACCCAATATTAATTGTGGTACAGAACCCTTAAAACAACCTAAAAGCATTAAGGCATGGCCGCCCTCTAGTATTCAAGACCGACTCATTCTTGGCCGGTTCAAGGAGGTAATTAGGATTACAGATTTACGTAAACCAAGCCAAGTTGTGGTCATGCCAACACAACAGATGTTAATTAATAGATTTAATGCTAAACCATAAAAATAACTTGTGTTACTATGTGCCCATGTAGCGTCTGTGCTACTTATTATTAATGAAAATGTCAATTAATTCTGCTATTTTTATGACGCCATTAATTATTATATATGCAACCTTTGCTATATTTGCGACAGTAACTGTTGAAATAAATACGTAAGTACCAATTATGTTAATAACATCTTGAAAGTTGATAATGACAAGAATTTCAATGTGTCATAAAACTGTGTCAGTAAAGAAACTGTTAAAGATCAGGGGCCCTGGTCTGCTATTACAATCGTGTCTCAATGACCAGTCATCGGCCGGATATTTGACAACTTTGACAGTTTTTGTATGGAAAATGTGTCAAAAGTTTGACGTTACACGTCAAAAATCGATCATTAAGACACGATTGTAGTAGCAGACTAGGGCCCCAAATTAAAGAAAAATCTTTTGTACCGATTGTGAGTTCATAACATGCTATTGTAGCTGTTCCTCCTTGGGGTTATTTACCAACTGGACACGAGAGACTGAACTCACGAATGTCCAGTTGGTGAAGCTCAAAATTCGTATCCCTTATTATTTTGTTATCTCGACCCGTCAAGATTGATATAAAATCGTGTCTCTCGTGTTCAGTTGGTCAATAACCCTTCCTTGGGGATCCTTTCAAAAATTGTAACTGCTTAAGGATATGTATGAGGCGTACAAAGAATTATTTTAAACAGACTGGTAGTTCCAAAGATTAGCTCGTTCATAGTAAGGGCTATATAAAATGAGAACAAAAATTGCGGCAAACAATTAACACATCAAAATCTTAACTAAAAAATAATAGGTAAACAGATAGGCCAACGTTACACAATAAACCGTCTTTTAAGTGGACGACAAAAAAACTGCGTACAAATATAATTTGATGAATTGTGTAAATCGTATGGAAAGGGGTCACAGACCCTAGAGCAAGCGGAATGTAACTCGCGTGGCCCACTTCACTACTGTAATTAAATGTACTACGTCTAGGTTTACTAACTACGTGATAAAGAATTGTTTTATTGAATTATAGTGCCTATGCACCTACTTACTAATTGCTTGGGTAATTTTATAATTGTGAAGGTACTTGTTATATCTAAGGCAAGGCTGTTTTTTTTCTCTATCCTCCGCGAATTTGCTCGCGTTTAGTCTTTTTTGGTTACTGCATCCTCCTGTGGGAGTGGGACATGGTCATGTGATTGATCTTCACACTTTCAAATGCCATCATCTGCTGCTTTCATTATTTTTAAATTAATGGTGTGTTTGTTTTGGAAAGTTTATTTTTATTCAGTTCTTACGATTTCTGTTTTTCAAAGCTTGAAAATGTTCGCTGGTTTACAGAAGAAAGCGTCGCATAGTAGGTTTGCACAAATTCTAGTCAACAAAAGCGCTGGGATGTCTAGTTGTTACAATCTAACTAAAGTCGATAACAGGCTGACTAACTAGTATGTTATGTTTAAAATCGCCTAGCAATGCGAATATTTAGTCTAACTGTTACTCTCACTAGAAGTAGATAGTTAGGTAAGACATACATAATACCTATGCAACATTCAGTTGAAGATCACTACACTTTTATTCAAGTTAATTAAAGTAATCAATAAACAGGCATTAATTGATGTGTCCAATTGAGCACAGTTTCAAGAAGTGTCAATTATGCAAGCCCAAAAAGGTGAGAAAAATTCCGATTGACATCTGCTGCTTTAGCGCCATTTAAAGCATACAATAGCGAATGGTTTAACTTAAAAGGCAGTAAATAATTACAAGCGTTAAGTAATTATTACACCATACATAAAGTGTCAGAAAAAAGTTACATAGGTACCTGTGACTTTTTTCTGACATAGGGTATTAAGCCTCTATTTCACACACTCGGTAAACATGAATAATGCTTTATTTAACCAAACACCAGGCCTCTGCTTAGCTTAGCTAGCTTTTGCTGTATGCCTATGCATACAGCAAAAGCTTAACTTAACTTAAGACTTACTAGCCTATGCTGTGTCTTCGCTCGCGTAAGAAAGAGACAAAGAAGTAGCCTATAGTTTAGCTGGGCTTTTCCGCACTTAGCCTCATAATTGGGCCATTGTGCCATTGTGCGTGATTGACTGGTCCCCTATTCCAACCAACCCACACTTTCCCTTCAGTCTGCTAAAGATTTTCAGCAAGCTTTTCAGTCTGCTAAAGATTAGACTGCTGATAGACAGCGGGATGGTCTTCCAGAAGCTTAGTATGCAGCTGAGGTTAAGTGATAGGATTTTTTCAGCCTATTATTAGAATGCGTTGAAAACAAACTTAGGAATTAACTATTTTTTGCTGCGGTATACAACCATTTTTGGAGTTACAAAGTTTGATAATTACTCTGACAATGTGATAGTAATAGGTTTCAGTTAGGCTCGGAATGAACATGCCATGAATGGCTTATAATATGTGTGTGTTGAAATATTTGTCAGAACTTTGACCACAACCAAGTATTTGTGAGTTTATAAAGAGTGTTACGTAGTAGGCCAGTCATCTAAGACATGTTAGGTCGCAATAAATTGCAAGGTCCTGATTTTTTGTGATGTTGTTAGGATAGATACCAATGGTGTAAATCTAGATTTGCAACCTCGAAAGACCTGTGCTAACTTCGTGGTGCCCGAAAAACCTCGAAATTTTCGAACTTTTTTCAGTTTTTGGTTTACAACTTCTAAAATATGCATTTTGCAGCAAAGTCATCTATGAAACTTTTAAATAAGATAAAATAAGCAACAAAATGAGTGTAATCCCAGCTCTGTATGTTTAATAGATCTCAAGATATGACATTTCGAAAATGGGCAATTTTTCCAAAATTTGATAAAATTTGTAGTTGGCTAGACTTTAGATCAAAATACTGTCTAAAATACTCATCCTACAAGGAAAGTCAATAGAAGTTAAGTTGTAGAGCAGTTATTTAGCTTTAATTTAAGTGTAAGAGGAACTGTTCAGGACCAATAGTTCTCATATTATGAGGTAAATAAGGAAATCAGATTTTTTTCGAAATTTCTCTAGTAATATAAATATTACTTTAAAAATAAAATAAAACAGACAATTCAGTAAAAACTGTTTATTGAATAAAATAAAATTGAAAACTATATATATATAAATTATATATATATATATATATATAATATCCTACTAATATTATAATAGATTTATATATATATAAATCGCGAAGGATTTCTTGCGTCAACACGGTACAATCTACCACCCTGCGGCGTCCACTGAATGTAGTGAGATTTTTAATGTTTTCAATGCGTATGTTGAAAATACATATATATATATATATATATATTCTAGTCAAGTCATAAATTCTGGCAAAAACTTTTAATGTAATTAACGATATAATTTTTGATAATTATTTGAAAATTATATATGAACTGAAAGATAATTAAATGTACAATACAAATTAATTTACATTATTCGAAATGCCCCCCTCCATTTTTAATACATGCCCTTAATCGACGCGGCCAGTCATCGATCGCAGCACGCACCACATTTATATCTATTTCTGCCGCTGCTTTAACCAGAGATACTCAGAGAGACTCCAAATTCCTATGAGGTTTAGCGCAGACTTTTTACTTCAAATATTGCCATATCTTGTAGTCCAGGGGGTTTAAATCTGGACTAGAAGAGGGCCAGTCTTCATGCCCGGTGAAGTCAATTCCATGGGCGGTTAACCAGTTTTGCGTGCTTCGTGCCCAATGAGCTGGTGCAGAATCTTGTCAGAGTATCCAATGTCTGTTTTTGAACATTGTTTGAGAAAGAGGTTCCACTATATTCGATAGGACGGTATTTTGGTACACAACGGCACTGGTTTTCACACCTTTTTCACAGAAAAACACCTCAGTTAAGCCTGAATATGAGACTCCAAGCCAAACCATGAGTGAGGAAGGATAATGCCCACGCTGGACCCTCGGAATACCTTATCATTTTGTTTGTTATAACTTTCTTCAAAAGTAATTTTTTTTTCATCTGAAAATAAAATTTTGCGATGTTTTTTTCCCGCGTACCGCCGTAACAAAGCGCGGGATCTTTCCAGCCTAATTTTTTTCAAACGCTCGTTCAAATAATGTCCGGCTTTTTACGATAAGCTCGTAGTCCCAGGTCTTCGTTTATCACTCTTCTAACCGTGGTTCTGCTTAGCCCCATGTGAAGAGCTAAGATTTTTTGTTTACGCGAGAGATTTCGTTGAATTCGCGCCTTCACTGCTTTGATGACCGCTGGTGTCCTAACTGTGCGAGGTCGGCCGCTCCTCTCACGATCTTTGAAGCTTGAATCTTTAATGTATCGTTAGTGCGATAAACAAACCGTAGTGTTATTTTCAACTTTTGCAGAATTTTGAAAATTTATATTGGCGCGTTACCATAGCGGTGCAACGCGATAACCGCGACTCTATCTTCCTTCTTCGACCACTCTATACCGTCAACTGTGGCAACTTTACCGTATTTTTTACGTTTTTAACTATTTATCACAAAATGTAGCTAGATATTTAAGCTTTTATTGATTTATTTTGTACAAAATGTGTGTCCCTTTTGGTTAAACCATTGAATTCTACTAAATCTCACATAGAATTGCTAAAAAAACCAAGAATATGAGCGAGGTAAAATTGACACAAATTTGGCAACTTTACCTAGCGTACAGTTTTCATTGAATATGTGTTCCAAAGTGCATGCAATGTAAAGTTGCTAAAGGTCCAGGCGATAAAAAAGCGATGTATTTTGTTTTGAAGTTTTCATCTTTCTTGGAGTAACCACTACCAATACATAGGTAAAGTTGCCAACAGAAATTCAAAATTATCATAGAAATTGCCGCATGCCATCAGGGTTGTCGAAAAATAATACACATAATTTTTATTTTTTTATTAATAAACTTTTATTTTTGCATTACTTTGCGTCAAAAAATCAAGTTGGAACTTGGCGTAATTATAATCAAAACTATTCGTTAAAAAGTATGTATGCGAAAAAAAACTCACGACCTAAAATAAATAATATTCTCTCCAAAATGAATAATCAAAACACCTAGGTAGGTTCATAAAAAATCACAATATATAAAAGTAATTTAGTCTCTTGCTAACGTAAAAATATTCGTAACAAAAAACAAAAACTTTTGTTTTGCTAAAAAGTTTTGTAAGTTAAATTTGACAACCCTAGCCATAGGTAAAGTTGCCTTCATGCTGAGTTTGGTAACTTTACCTAACCTCAAATAACATTACCTATTCGAATAACTCAAGAAATAGAAGATTCTCAGGATTTAATCACTGCGTTATACCAACATGACAATATGCCAAATGCTATTCAATATACGCCACTTACTTGCACTTTGATTTACTGCAGGAAATACCAATCTTTATGCGAAGACGCCGCGCACGAAATTGACCGCATATAACGAAAAACCACTTTATCTTGACAGTTAACGAAGTTGCTAGCTTAAAAAACTTTTTGGGTAACCACAATTTATTACAAAATCGACCAATATGTGCAAAATAACATAAACTGCCACAGATAAAACAAAAATTAACTTTAACTAGTATAGGGTATGCTTAGGTAAAGATACCCACTGAAAGTAAAGATGCCACAGTTGACGGTATTTAATATTTTCTTTTTTAATTTCGGCAAGTACAAATGTTCTATTTTAAAATTAGTCAAAGTATATCTGGCCAGTACTCGAAAGTTAAAATAACAAGGTTTTGACAGAACTTATGACGCCATCAATCATACTTATATACTTATACTTAATATAAAGAGAAAAGATTTGTTTATTTGTTTGTTTTGTAATGGATAAACTCAAAAACTACGGGGCCGATTTTAAAAATTCATTCCCCGTTGGATAGGTATGTTATCCGTGAGTGACATAGGCTATGTATGTACCACGGATGAAGCCGGGGCGGACTGCTAGTATTGTAAATTCCATTCAACAATGTATAAGAAAAAATAACTATTTCTTGCGAAATTCGATCCTTATTATTACTTTTTACCTCATAATATGAGAACTATTGGTCCTGAACAGTTCCTTTTACACTTAAATTAAAGCTAAATAACTGCTCTACAACTTAACTCTTATTGACTTTCCTTGTAAGACGAGTATTTTAGACAGTATTTCGATCTAAAGTCTAGCCAACTACAAATTTGATAAAATTTGGAAAAAATTGCCCATTTTCGAAATGTCATATCTTGAGATCTATTAAACATACAGAGCTGGGATTACACTCATTTTGTTGCTTATTTTGTCTTATTTAAAAGTTTCATAGATGACTTTGCTGCAAAATGCATATTTTAGAAGTTGTAAGCCAAAAACTGAAAAAGTTCGAAAATTTCGAGGTTTTTCGAGCACCACGAAGTTAGCACAGGTCTTTCGAGGTTGCAAATCTAGATTTACACCATTGGTATCTATCCTAACAACATCACAAAAAATCAGGACCTTGCAATTTATTGCGACCTAACGCGATTTTTATGTCTTAGATGACTAGCCTAGTAGGGGTTATTTTATGAATAATCAAATTAATCAATTATTTTATTTTTTGAGGAAGAACTCAAATGGTGATACGCCCGAAGAATCGCGCGGGACCGGCCGGCTTGGAGACACAACACACACATATTAATCAAAGACCTGGATCAATCTAGATAGGTGCGTGTAGGTTTAATTTAATCATGAACTAAGTAGTGGAATTAAACAAATGGGTAGGTATCAAGTAAATAAGCCACATTTCCTTGTTTTTATTCTTGTTCTGAGATCATAGCAAAAATAAGCCATGATGTTTGTTTTGAACAGGTTGATCAAAGGTTGTTGTAACCATTTGCTTCAGATAGTATGATAAGGTCTTGGTCAAAATGTTAGCTAAGATCCCAAACTCTATTTCAGATGTTTAAAAATGGCCTTATCAATACGGTATTTTATACCATCATCAATTGACATACTTTTTAGCTGTCAAAACGTGATTCTCCCATAGATTTTGTATGGCAATGTCATCTTATGACGCTGAAATAGCATCCCGATTGACTAATGATTTATTAATTTCAAAGCATCTAAAAATCAAAGGAGGTGTTTCTTTTTCCCTACAACTTTGGCCCAGGCGTGTACCTCAACAAAAAAATTATCAAATTACGTGAAAAAAATCGTAGAATCTGAAAAAAAATATATTGCATTTATTTGCGCATTTGTACCTCCTGCAATATTGTCGATCGAAGATGTTAAAAACTTGCAACCCAAGAATTTCAGTCTGGCAATGTCATGATTTACTCTTTCGATAATGCGTTTCGTTGCTTCATTGTATTAACCTAAAAATGTATTATCAAGGATTTTTTCTGTGTTGCAGATAGTATTTTTTCTAGTTACATTTGTCGTGAATTATTACAGAAAAAAGTATTTCCATAAATGCTTTTATTTTACAATTCATATCATTTTTTGCGTTTGGTTATCTACCGGACAAAATGACAGGGCACCAAATCAAGGCCGATAGTTTTATTCTGCTGTCAATTGTCATTCAAATGAACAAAAAACAACAGATTAACAGCTGTCAACGCTCTCATGAACGTTTCTTTTTACGCAGTAACGACGTGAGGCAGCTTTTTTTCATATTCTTTTATTTCTAAATCTATGTGATATTAAAGGATTTTAAATACTGCTAAAAACACAAATTATTGTGAGGAATTTTATTAGTAATTTGTACCTCGGTACAAGTTTGGGCCAGAAAACGAACACCTCCTTTTACAATAAATACAATTTACTGTAAAATTTGATTTTTAGTTGCTTGTAATGAAGAGATTTTTCAGGACAAATTCCATTTAAACAAGCTTCTTCTCTACAAAACATAATCTGTTGCTACACAATAGCAGATACTTTAAACCTTAGTACACATGTGATTCAAGACACAATAAAAAGACAATAGCAGCTCGACATCCGGCTGTCGCTTGGTCAATCCAAAGGTTGAAATTAAATTATCTTTCAAGGCTTGCCCGAATTTGATAAAAGAATGTACTAATTTGGCAACTGTCAGGAAAGTTATCAATCAGTCAATAGAATTATAGTTATCAATCAGTCAATAGAGTTATCTATTGGAATGTGGACAGTTTCCTGTATGATAACACAGCTGTAGCAATGTGACCTTGAGTGTGCATACAAGGATATTTGGCAACTGATAAAGATATAGGTTAATGACATTTAGACAAAAATTTAAAAGATAAAAATATACCTAACTAAGATAACAAAATAAGATGCAGGCATTTCTTTTGTTTGAAAACACTAAGACAAAAGGTAAAATTGTAGATACAACGAAATAGGCAGGGCACGGCACACACAAGACCCAATAGTAGTCTGCCGTTGTGGGTACAATAGGCATAAGAAAAAACCTAAATAAATTTAATACAGTAGCGCTAATGCTATATCCAATATTTGTTCCCCCAACCATAGCTCACTTGACATTGTAAAAGTGTGGGATTTTAGCCTTATTGTTTGGAGTCCGAACCAACCAACACTTGCTAATATTATAAGTGTAGGATTTGGGAAGCTCTTCTTAAATCGTTGTTAGTGTTAAGAATTCAGTACATAGGCTAACCCACACTTTGCTATTAATCAGTTGCCCGTTCCCACAACATTTCAAGAGGTCAGACCTCAGGCTGAGGATAATGCATTACAGTGTGTGATAATTGACATGCCGTCTCTTACAGGTACACACAAAACTATATTGAAATGGTGCAAAAAGTGAGTGTCTGATCTCAAACCCATAAAATTAATAAAACTAAATTATAGTCAGCTATTAAATAACCTGCAAATGGTGAATGTTATGTTGTGAACATGTGGATCACAGTTTTGTTTAATTCAGAAAATGTTTTAATAAACAAGAAAACTTACCATTAGAGCTCTTCAGGTCTCTGTGAATGAGGGACATGGGCGCACCGACGTGCAGGTACGCCATGCCCTGCGCCACCTGGATAGCCCAGTCCACCAGGATGTCCGGCCGGATCTTACGACCCGACAGCACCCGGTTCAGCGGCCCGCCGCGCGCGTACTCCATCACCAGACAAAAGTTTGGCTCCCCCAAACATACACCCTTCAACGACACTATATTCTCATGCTGCAGCACCCAGAACAGTCTCGCCTCTTGCAACACACTCTCTTTTATAACGTCGATGTCTTCGTTCGCGTCCTGGCGTGCCGCCTTCACCGCGACCACCTCACCGTTCCAATAGCCGCGGTACACTTTCCCGAAGCCGCCCACCCCGATCACTTCTTCCAGCTTCAGCTCCGAGAAGGACACGCGCGGGGGCTCCACGGCCAGCGGGTCCTCCTCTGTCACGTACACGGCAGGGAATATACCGACGCGGTCGCCGATCTTCCCCGTCCACCAGCCCTCGTCCCCCGAGATGTTGGCGTCCTTCGACAGCACCTCGACGATCTCGCCGCGGCGCAGGGAAAGCTCGTCCTCTCCCTGCGCCACATAGTCGTACACGGCGGTGAACAGAGCGAGCGGCGGGCGCTCGCTGTCGGCCGCCATGGCCGCGCGGCCGGCCGCTGGCCGCGGCGGCATCACCCCGGCCGCGCCCCCATCGCGCCTCTCCTCCTCACTCACGCACCCCGACACTGCTGCAGCCGCCGCCCACCACAGCACATAACGCTACACACGACAAAACAACGCGTTTGGTTATGATCACTGTATTATTCCGCCATCTTTGTTTCTAACATCGATCATGGCGGTGTTGTGTCGAAGCGATCACCTTTATAAAATCACTAATGTGTTGTAACACGCGCGACGTTTTGTTTCGAGGAGGTACGAGAGGCGTCTTCGCTGCGATAAAGTTAATTATTTTCCATTCATCTATCACGATTTTTGATAGACGGACGAAATGACAACCATACCGTAGCGAAGTCAGTGACAAACTGACGTTTAGTGTTGCTAGATACTAAATATACAAACAATATGTTTGCAAGTGGTAAAAAATAAAAATAAAAACCATTTTGCTTTGTACTATAATCTTACTTAGACAATGAATATTTTTGCATGCAAGATATCTATTATATTTGTATAATTCATGTAATTAATGAATTCATTGCTTATTGTAATGTTTAAAATTCGTTTAACAATTTACAAAAACATATGATCTGTAATTGTGTTGTTGTAAAACTGTAGATGGCGTTGCACACAAAAAGTTCTTGGCACGGTAAGTGTCCCGTACCGCCATCTAATGTGTTTTGTTAGCAGTATTGAAAAAAAAAAGAGAGCTACAAAAGGGTTTATCGATTGTATATTTTAGACTTTTAACTATTTAGAATATAAATATTTTTGGACACCGACGATTTTGCCATGTAACATTCGTCATATTAATTGCAACATAGTGGACGGTAATTTCAACAGCACAGTCAAGCGGTCCCATGGTGTAATGGTTAGCACTCTGGACTTTGAATCCAGCGATCCGAGTTCAAATCTCGGTGGGACCTTGGTTTAACCAATCTTTTGGATTTTTAATAAACCATTTTATTTTTAATATTTATTATCTTTTGTGCCAGCATACACATATTCTTTATTGAAAATGAATGAAAACAGTCACAACCCGGATTCATAAAAATGGGAAAACCGAACGCTAGTCTGTGGGAGTCTGAAGGGATGCTGGGTAGGGAGCATTATTGATCGCGCGAAAATGGGATAGTCGTATCCATTCGCGGCGACCACCCAGCCCGCGGACGTGGGACCGGTTTTTCACTCTCAAAAACACGTTGATACGCCTTAAATATTAGATTAATAACCGAATAAATATCTAAAATCCTTCAATTTAAGCATAATTTAATAATGCAATGTGTTAAACATTCAGGGAGTGTGATAAACCGATCGCGTTTACTCTAAATACCGTAACGTGACTTGTCATTGTGAAAATGTTCTAAAATTCATCTATACCTCGACAATACGCTGAAATCATGTGAAATTAAGTTAATACAGAATCTCTAATAAATTGTGATAATAATTACTTAGATGTCCGAGCAGTGTTTAAGTTCGTAACGTGAGAATCAAAAATAATAATGGCCGATTTACTATCTCCGGGTTAGAATTAAAAAAATAATGTGGAAAATAATAAAAATGAATTATTGTTCAAAGAGCAGGCTGTGTTTAAAGTGGCGTTGGCGCAAACGTTGGCATGAAATTAAAAAAATAATCATTGATTCCCACAACGCGGGCGTGAATGGGTCTTTTTCATAGCTAATTTGTGTTTAGACATAGTAAATAATTAATTAACACAACAAAATGAATACTTTTAACGCACCGACCACGCAGATAAATGCGATTGATAAAATGACAACTGTGAAATGCAAATCTGTCGATCTGGAGGGATATGTTATTATAGTGGTGCAAACTAAGGATAATAAAATCAAGTTATACGGTAAGTAACCAACCAATATTATATCTATTAAACTAGACTAGCATTCCCGTGGTATAATCCGCGTTTTTGGAAGAAATAGTCGTTAAGTTTTCTCAAACTCTCCAATTCTTTGCGCAATTTACTGAATTTTTCGTTTCGTAAGAATCTTCTACAGAGAATTGGAAAACTTAAAAACAAGGTTTAAATGAAGTAGTTAAGTAAGTCGTTCTCAAGTTATGGCGTGACCAACAGAAAAAGGGATTAATTTAATACACCCATTAAAATTTGAAATTGTTGCTGGAAAAGATTCATTTTAAGTTGGTTTTGCTTTAGTGCTTCAATTTCAAAATGCTGTGATAATGCTTATTATATTTGCAAAGATGTAGCTAAGTAATAAGTGTCGTGTAGATTCGCTCTCATTTGATGATTATTTTTCTTTGGCTGTCAGCATGATGGACTAATTTGATTTTTAAAGGAAAGTGGTACTTGTCGATCAGGTTCTCAAAAAATATAACGGGCCGGCTTTTATTAAGACCTCCTACATAATACACATGGATGTAGCAAACTTAGTATATTCACTAGTAATTTTTTTTTTATTGTTAATGGTTTTTGCCATTATTAAATACATCTAAATAACACCTCAGGACTATGAAGCAACCTCAAGCTTAAGGTAATGTTTCACAACATCTTCTGCGTAAGCATGGGTTGTCTTACCCATTCTTCACATACGAAAATACTGTTTGGAATGGGAAACCAGATCCATTGTTATTTCTTGAAAATTACGAAGGAAACTTTGAATATGGTCCAACGGAAAATAATAATTGGCTTGTGGCTATCATAGTTTGGAAAAGACTAGGAAGCTAGTGATCTTTCGTGTACATAAGGTCTAATGGTTTGACATCTCTTGACGTATTTGGCAAAACATTTGCGTTATCGATGCAAAACAATAGGAACCTTATTCTAAAAATTCTAGAGTATAGTTTGTATTACCCAAATACGCCAAGCGTAGTCGCACCATTCAATAAATTAAAACTTACAATCAACCACGGACATAATATACAACCGTCAATGGAATGAAAAACAGCTCGGAAATGCGTAAAAAAAGATGATCATTCTACAGTTTTGACGTACCTTAGGTACTATGTAAATAAACCTACCTAAGTACCTATGTGTTATGATTATGAATATGGCTTTACTCATGTGCATAATTCGTGTATGCTCGACTTACTCTGAACTCGGCAGGGCCCTTTTTCCTGAGCGTTAGAGCGAGGTCACAGGCTGAGTTCAATCCTGTAAGTTTAGCAGTGTGTTGGTTTGGTGCGGATCGTGTGTCAAGTGTATACTGGGCTTTATATCATGGTCGTAGAAATTACCGCGGAGTTTTTGTTGTGTCCGACATAAACCTTCGTTTTCCTCAAACGGAAGGAGTAGGTTCTATGAGGTTTACCCACACAAAAATAAAAGTGTGTCTGCGTGCCCTAAATAGATGATGGCGGAAAGATGATGAATTGGTGATGATGAGGGGTACATAGAGGTCATGCCCCTATGAACCCCTCTGTTATCAACCTCCATAAAAGCGTCAAATGATATACCTATAGCAAATAAGAAAAATCATAACTATTATTTTAATAAATTATTAATTAACTTTTTTTTTTGTGGAGTGGGAAATCATCAAATGACTGCTCCCGTCCTGGATGCGGCGGGAGGGTTTGTCAGACTTTTACTGACTAAAACCCACTCATGTTCATTCGATTGCCCTTTATGTTCCAGGGTCACGGTAACTATATTATAAACATTCCGCAACCCCGGCAGGCGTGTGCCCTGTTGGGCCCCTTCCCGTGCAGACTTCCCTTTGAGGCGCGCGTGGAACACTAATGCGCCGTCGACGCGGGCCTGGTCCAAGCCGGGAGGCGAGCTACCCATCGCTCGCCATCCGCAGAACCGCGCTTACGGTGGCCGGTAGTCGTCTTGCGACTCTCGACGTCTTCGCCTTAGTCCGGGGCGAGAGGCTCGTCGTTGCCTCTCGCGCGCCGCCGCTTCCTTCACTAGCATAACTGCTTCGCAGAAGGAGGCGACGGCATCCCATTCCGTCTCGCCCCGAAGTATGGCCTGAACCAGCGCCGGGCGCGAGAGGTCACCGCCGCCGATCGCCTCTACGTGGACACGTCGATGGTCCGCCCATGCGCGGCACACCTCCACCGTGTGCTCGACCGTGTTTTCCAGGCGACCGTTGCTGCAGTGGTGACACCCAGGCGTCGCTTCCACCCGAATCCGACACAGGAACCTCCCGAACTGACCATGTCCGGTGAGGACCTGTGTCAAGCGAAACGTGAGAGCGCCGAGGCGCCTCTTCAGCCACTTCTCAAAGAGGGGTCTTACCGCCACTATTACGGCGTGCCTAGCACTAGGTTGCGACAGTCGCTGTCTCCACTCCGCCATGAAATCTCGCCAGAGCTCCGTGCGCCGTGCCGCGATAACCCACGGCAGCGAGACTTCGCCCCGGCGTTGCACTTCCACGCGCCATTGGTACGTGTGTGCAAGGACTGTTGCCTCCAGATCCCACGGCGGGACGCCGGCAAGGAGGCACGCCGCCTCGCAGGAGACCGTGCGGTATCCCCGCACCATGCGAATTGCCATGACACTCTGGGACGCCCTCAGAAGCCGGGCCGGAGCCATGGCTAGGTTGGGCGCCCACACCGGAGCCTCGTAGAGGGCCATGGACCACACGATCCCCGAGTAGAGCCTCCAGCAGGAGGCGTTTGGGCCACCGAGATTGGGTAGGAGCCGCTTGAGGGCAGCTCCAGCCTTTGCCAGTTTGGGGCCCAAACGTCGGAAATGCATTAATTAACCTTTATCTTATCCCGAACGATATACTTAATTAATTATATACCTACTTAATTAGTAAAAAGAGCGTGTTTGTAAAAATTGTTGTATTCAAAATCTGTGCCGCTATTGCGCTTTTCCGACCAAATAATTATTGTAACAACAGGCATGGCTAACACTAGATTAGGAGAGATTTGATTATTGTTGCTTTTTTTGTTTGAAAAAGCTTTTTTATTTTTAACTACTTATTACTAAATATATTTTATAGCTTCATATTTTTTATATTCGTAAGTATACTTCAGTACGTTATTAGTTACATTAAAAGCGAAAATAACGGGACTATCTTTTATTATTAAACATTAATTTAAATAATTATAACAAAGCACCATAATAAAATCGCCTATACTTATCAAATAAAATGTCTAGTAAAAAATAATTAAACAATTTCTCCGAAGAAGATCCCCAGTCACTGATAATGAAAAGAAAAATACAACTTTGAAATGAAAATTAAAACTAAAACATTGTACTCTAACAGTTACTCTGCAGCTAAATAATAAATGAACTATCTTAATGAAATGGCGGATAGTCGGAATCCGAAGGCTCTTTGTGGAAACAATGTAAATAATAGAGTGCTTGACTAACAGCCTCCTTCAGGTCTACTTGAAGTAAATCAAACCATGCTTTGGAGTTCGGTAATAATCGTATCCAACAGTAACGGATATCCGATTTAAAATATATATCCGAAATCGTAACCGAATCGTAATTGAAATTTTGGGTCAGCTCGTACCTACTCACGGAAAGATTTCGAAATTAAATTAAACTTACAGTATTTGAAAAAATAATAAGAGGCATATAGTTCAGTCGTTTTCGAGTACACAATTTGGGTTTTTTTTTGTAGCAATAGTAAATAGCAAAATATTTGCGTTTTCGATGCAAAGCAATATGAACCTTATTCTAATAAGTCATCAGAATAGTTTGTATTTTTTTTTTGTCTTTGCTCATTTGCTGTCATTTTGTTAAGAAAAAATAAATTTGTAAGATTTTATAATCAATATTCTATATAATCAAACAATATAATAAAGTCAAGTTTTACCAGTAACGCAAATATTTTTGCGAAAAACGCCAACTGAAGTATAAGCCAAGTGAAGTCGCACCATAAAGTTTTAAAGAATAACGAACATCCTCACAAACTTTGACTTTATAATATTGGTAGGATCTGGCTTACAAGAAGGATAATAATCGAATAGGTTTTACCAATTTAATAAAACTCACCAAAGAGTTTTCTCATCCTCATAGTTACGTTAAAAACTTGCCGTCATAGCCAAAAAGAAAGGTGATGGCCATTATTTGTTGAGAAAAATAAAAAAGAAACATAAATGGCATTTCTGTTTTTTTAGACAAAAGTAGGCCAGCAACTAATATTAAATAATCAAAGGAGATCCGAAAAGGTTCTATTCAAAATAGTATTAGAACTTTTACAACATAAGTTATGTATTAAAGGTTTTAAGAAGTCCACAGTTTTAATGAGTGTATGTGTTTATTATGTTTTTAATTGATGCCGTTTTTTTTAATAAAGATAAAAATAAATATACTTATTTACTTTTATTCATGTATATTAATTAATGCCATTTATGTTTTGTTTTTTGGGTTTTTATTTGTCTCTAGAAATAACTACCGCCACCTACTATCGGAACAAAAAAACGAGAGGACGTTTTGGTCCATTGAAACGTTATTTTTGGCTTATTTATGCGTGTTTTATTATAAATATTACTTTGTCAAATGCACGCTAGGCCTACTAGCGTGCATTTGACAAAGTAATTAAATACTCTGAAAACTGTTTTCTCATTTATAAAGTTTTTTTGGAAATCTGGTTCTTAGCACCTGCACCGGACCCACTGCTCTAAAATAAATTAATTTATAGAGTGGATCAGATAATTGTGGCAACGTACTGTACTTCAATGACAGTCGAGTCCAATAGAAGTCTTTTTAGAAACAGGGTCGATTGGCATCAAACAGTTTTCTAGTTAAATGACCCTTTTAATGCCATCAGTACATAATTTTGAAAATCTAATGATGTGGATCAAAAATTTACTAATAAAATATAGATAGTGTCCTAAGACCGTGGTGGTTTAGCTGCAACGGATGTAGCCATACCATTTGAACCAAAACCATTTAAACTCCACTTTTTAAGTTGGCGGCCTTGGGACAAGGGTTAAAACCCCACAAACTTGGTTCTAACTTTATACTGACAACCTGATGTCTAAAACTTCAACTTCAACTTTATACTAATTACTAGCTTCTGCCTGCGGCTTCGCTCGCGTTAGAAAGAGACAAAAAGTAGCCTATGTTACTCTCCATCCCTTCAACAATCTCCACTTAAAAAATCACGTCGATTCGTCGCTCCGTTTTGCCGTGAAAGAAAGACAAACATACAGACAGACGGACACACTTTCCCATTTATAATATTAGTATGGATGGCAATCCACCGAGCTTTCGGTGATTCCTGCCAATGACCAGGTTGGAAATTATATTTTTCAGATTAAATGACGATGTACGGCTCGAGATCATACGAGATAATGTTTTTATAACTAAAAACACGAGATGACTCCCATGTCCAATACATTTAATTGCTTCTTCTGACAAATTGAACCCCAAATGTCACTTTATGTTTTGTATAGATTCATTTTTATTTACATTGATAGACCTTTAGTTAACCAAGCTATGTATCCTAGTCTTAAGCAAAGTCAAAGGTTTCTGTATCAATAAAGATTTTTATTATATTAGATTAAGATAAGTGGGAAATCGTAATTGAAATAAATAATATTTTTACTGATCCTCACAAAAAACGTTTTCATAATGTTAAATTTGAAAGTGCAATCTGTTTAAAGTTTTTGTAATACTATACACAAGTAATTTAATTATTCTTCTCACCATTGATGACCTCTAATAATAACGGATGGAACAGTAAAGTTCAAGAAATGTGCAAATGTATAGGTCAATTAATATTCGACGTGAGTGTAAACCAGCGAAACACCCAAACTGTCGGATATCCGAAATTAAAATATCCGAAACCTTAACCGAAAATAATGTAATTTTAGATAAGAGCCAAGTCTAAATAAGAACATGTTTTGGTTTTTTAGCACGGTTACATTTGATACATTTGGTTTTTCTGTGATTGTAAACCATGTACTTAGTATAATCACAGATTAATAAATAGTTACTACGTAACAGATACTTCACTCCAATACAAAAACGAAAAAACCTACGCTATAATAGCCTACAAAATCATAATAATAATACCAACTGTTTGCAGCGAGGAGAAATGTACCATAAGTACGCACAAAGAGAGTTGAGATTCTTTTGCCCGCCGCGCGACTAACGTGTGTGCGTGTCGTCCAACAAATCTGCTAGGGTTATACGTATGATGATAATAGTGGTATAATTATGAAAATAACTTAGAAATAAAGTCAAATGAACCTATTTGTAGGTTCCTTTTACAATTTCTTAATAATGAAATAATACCCGTCTCTGAAACTATCCTCAACTGAAATATAGAGGATAACTGGCTGACTGACGCATATACCGTGCAACCCAAACTACTGGGACTAGGAAAGCGGGAAAATTGCATGCAGTTTCATGGATTGCACTTTGAAATAATATTTTTTTTTAAACTAGGAGGCGAAAATGAAACACGAAAGTTTGTAAAAAATCCGTCTCTTTTAAGGCTGACCATGCGAGCAAAGCCTCTGACAACAACTAGCTGTGCAAATGCAGATCCAAAGTTATACAACCATAACATGTGTAACGGCTACTGAAATTGGACACTGTCTCGTAAACTCTGCTCACCAATCAAAGATTACATAAAAGTTAATTATGTCAATTACATAGAAAGCTTTCATGGCTGAACAAATCTTATAGAACATGCAACGAAAAAAAGACATATTTCCCCGTGAGCCATAACTAATCAATCACGTGTTTAAGTATACTAATTGCCAGTCAATCTATATACAAGGTGTATTTTTGGTCTTGCTCAACCCGCTAGGAGATGATTCTACCCATGAAAACAAACAACTTTTGTTATGGAACCAACTCTAAAATCGCGAATAAAATATCAGCTGTTTCTAAGAAAAGTTCAATGCCCTCGGACCATAATGTATGAACCAGCTGATATTTTTTCCGCGATTTCAGAGTTGGTTCCATAATAAAAGTTGTTTGTTTTTATGAGTAGAATCATCTCCTAGCGGGTTGTGCAGGACCAAAAATACACCTTGTATACAAGAAACAAGTTTTTTATAAAACTGCTAAATATATGAGCAAATTAAATCAGCTTACCAATGATCATTTACTATTTTCTGAACTATATTTTCCTAATCCAAAAAACCCCTGAAGTGTGTGTGTGAAGTGTTGCAACATGCATTAAATGTCAATTTCATGCAAATTCAATTTTGAGGGCGGGGGTTATATACACATACTCCCCCCTACCTCCTTCAGTTTTCTACGAATTTGATATTTATCCGGGCGATCTTCCATTTCTTATGAAACTAACGAATATTCTAGAACTAAGTACTCTAAAATTTCGCGCTTAGCAAAACGTGAAGCTATTTGCTTTTTTTTATATAAATTTATCTTTCTTCCCCAGGGTCACCATCAGCCGGGAACTGGGACAACTTGGAGCTGGCTGACGAGATCATGGACGTGAATGAAACCCGGCTGGAAGACATGTCCAGGGCAGAAGTTCTAGGACATATACACGAGGTGAGTGACCTTGGAAGTAAATATAAATATCATCATCATCGTCAGCTTCATCTTCAGTTCACTTTTGAAAACGTCATCAGTCATTTTAGCCTAATAGAAAACTTGTGCGGTCAATCCTAAAATTATTCCCAACAAATAGGCCACACATACCTTATGAATTAAACCCCGAAATTGCCTTTTTCAAATAACCGTCTTATGACAAAATTGTTATTTTTTTTATTACCTTATGAAAAAATTGTTACTTTATTATTTTGAGTTTTATATAATAATACTAGGAAAAAAAAAACATCAAGGGGCCCGCAGTCAGTGATAGTTTACGGTATGGACGCAATTGGAAATAATACTAGATCTGGTCGCGCAAACTTTTTTTGGGCGTGTTTAAAAATTGCCTGATCTCTTTTAATAATGCGACTAAATCTGCGAATAAAGCTGGCACTTACTGGGCTCGACAAATTTTCCTACCAAGTATGACGATTTCCTACCAAATTAAAGAGACACAAGAGACCTTAGGTATTACAGATGTCTATAGGCAACGGTGCCAACAAAACATCAAGCTTGCATATGTGACATTTAGTGAAAGTGTTAGTTAACAACACTGATTAAGGTTTCACCTAGACCTGCAATTTCTACTGCGCGTGTGTTCTATATAAACTCCGCTTCCGTAGGTCGCAGCCTCGCAGCGTGGTGAATCTGACTACCATAAACGGAAAGATTTATTTCCAAACCAGCTGGTAGAGATTAGCGTTTAATTACACAGAAAACCTCTCGATTATATGTACAAAAATAGAAAAATCTCATTGCACATACCCAGTTGCTATGTTAGGCAATATGCATGTTTAAACAATCCAAAAAAGAATCCTGAAATTTTTTGGAGTAATAATTCCATAAAATTTACGGGTTGTTTGTCAATAAGTCCAGCGCTTTACTTTTGTCTCCTGCCTATGGTTTTCTTTTCACAAACTTAAGGAAAAGGGTTTAAAAAATATACTGTTATGTTTTTTAATTCCATTTTTTTGGAAAGTTATTCGCGATAAATATAGTTAGTCTCTTTAAATCTAATTTCTAATGTCAAATTTTATAAGATTCAAAGCTTGCCTATTTTAAAACGATATACAGATCAGCCAAACAATTATAATAGTTTTGTTTACAAAAACAGTTGAAAACAGAAATCTTAATGGAAATTGGAAGTTGCATTAAGAAAAAAACAAAGTTATAAAAAGTGACTTTCGACGAGAATATTTTTAGCAAGTAATATTTTGACAACTGACAGCCATCTTGGATTTTTGACGTCATTATAGCATGTTCAGCGGACGTTGAATAAATGACTACTTACAAACTTTGACCTGTAGGTCTCTAAATCATAATCTTCCTTTTAGCGTCGCTTTTCGTAATATTCCCAACAACTCAATTAATTATTACTTGCAGAACCTTTCATAAATTATGCCATTTCATTTACCAACCGCATTAAACATATTAAAACATCTGCTATAACCAATTAATCAGACAGCATAGCCTAACAACATATTTATTTTCACCCAGAACGATAAATTATGTGGCAGAAAACGCACCCAGTAACTAGTCGTTGAATCAATCTATTTTTAAAGAGGTAGCCATTGGGCGCATTTTCCGCCCCACCGTGAGGGTGCCACTGGGAAAATAGGAGGGTACTTAAATAAATGACGATCTAAATGGCGCAGTAGTAGAGAGACTGCCTTCTGTACTAGATGGGCTGATTTAGGTTCTACGACCTTTTACATAGACCTATATAGGGAGAAATTTGTTTTTTTCCTCCACCGCTGTTCTTACCTGATTAATTTCGTTGCGGGATCCAAGACAGATAATCGTTTCTCCGGGACTCGTCGAGCTTCATTGGTCGGTGATTTTCTAGTGGGCTTCACTGTTGATTCTGGCTTTTGGAGTTGCAGTGGTTGGGAATAGTGAGCCGAGATTCTCCTAAATATAGGCCTTTATTTATATATTTTACTTACTATTTTTATTCGTATAATATTTGTGAACCATTATTCGATTACTTCTCGGTATGTGACTGAGCTAATATTTTTTATCTTTGTTAACTTTTGAATACATTGCCTGTTGGCAATCATTACCGGATTCTGTACCTAGGATCTTGTATCTTTTTTAACCCGATTTCAGAGTCAATCGTTCTGTAAAACTTACACATCCTGTAAGTTTGTACAATCCTTACTCTCCTGAAACGTTCTGTAAATTAAAAAGTGCATCTTGTATGTAGGAAGCAATAATAATAATACATATGTATCTTAACATCAGACAGTATACAAAGATCTTGAACTAAAGCCATTATTCCCTATTCCCTGCAAATTATCTACCACTCAAGACAAAATCGTGAAAGGAAAGATATTGAGTTTCTTAAATGAATTTACGGGACTCACCCCTTATGATTCCCATAAGGGGTGAGTCCCGTAAATTAATTTTACGTTTGTGTATAGAAAAGTATGTTCTGAAGGAAAATGTAAAAACTTTACACCTGTGAGTATAAACTATATAGACAGATTTTAAATATGTAATTAGTAATTTGAAAAACAATTGTGTATAATTATAATAATAAGTATTTATTATAATTATACACAATATTTACAAACTAAAACTAAATTAAAAACCCTAGAATTAAAATAAAATGGCATCAAAAAACTCCTCCGCATCGCTGTCAACCGGTAAAGTGCCCAAGAGGCTGGCAGCATTGCCACGTTGGATGGCAATGCTAAGCCTCTGGCCAAAATAAAAGCCAGCCTTTGGGTCACGAGAACTGTCAACTAGTCTTTTTGACAGCACTTTAAAATATAGGTGGGCACTCGGACCCCATGGCCCAAGGGTTTCAACCCCAAACGGCTCGAAAACATAGCTTCCAGTAAGGTTACTATACTTTCGCCGCTTGAGGTTTTCCGCAGCCGAGGCGGCAGCACCGGCACAGGACGCCGTACTAGGAAGGTGAAGTGAGTTGATTTAAACTAAAGTTTCTCAAACCTGTATCTCACGTCACGTTCCCAAAATCACTGCGATCCACTAATATATCTCTCTTCATAGAATACATAGAGACTAGCCGAATGAAACAAAAAAGAGGATTGGATTGTTACTAAAAATAATTACTATTACAACAATTCGCCGGCGCCGTTACGTTTTCGACGCAAACCCCGGTACCATCAAGGCAAACGTTTTGAAAATCTTTGATTTAGATAGTTGCAAGATTTACAAGTATCGCTCGGTAATAGTAAAAAAATACAACCGGTGCTTGTGCGGGAGCTCTGAAAAATAAAGCGCTTCATTTGATTGTTGCAACAGTGCCTGTATAAATATAGAAAACACTATCAACTCCTTTACTACTTCTTCTGCAGTAAAGCAAAGTTGCTGTGTTCTGATAAATTAAAAGCATATTTCAGCTCTGTCTTGCGTCTGGTATGGCAATTCCAAGACCACTGGTATTACAGATGTCTGTAAGCGGTGGTGACTAAAAAACAACAGAATAACCTTCAGTTTCCTTGTTAACTTAACCAGTAACAGTAATTTTGAATGATTAAAGAATTAATCGAACAGTCAAGAAGTTGAAGATAGTTACAAAAATCAACACTTATATTAACTATAGAAAAGAATAAGCAAGAAACTCCACGTACAATCACAATCACGTCAAGTTTTATACAAAAATCCTGGTTATAAATAAAATCTCCCATCGGATGTACCATCGGTGGCCAAATTATTAGGGACAGTATTCATTGAGCAACATTTTTTTGTTCAAACACCTTTTTCAAGAAAATAAATAATGTTATATAGGGTTTTCTGGTTTGGTTTTACTCCTGGTATTATTATTATTAATGTTGATATGTGATACCACCATGTGATCGAGTCATTTTCAAAAAAAGTGGTATAGCTTATAATATGTAGCAATTTTGTTAACTTCAGTTGAAAATTACTTTTGTTTCATTGATGGCAAAAACTATTTTTGGTTTTAATTTTACAAGATGTTTCTGTTAAAACTAATCAAACCGCAGATATTGTTTCTGATGATGTCCTATTTTTTTTAAATTGAATACAAAATATTAAGTTTTGAGAACGATATTACGTGATATGTTTAAAATTTCGCCTTTTTAAAATGGACAAAGCTGTAGACACGTCTCTACGAAAGTTTATAAAAATAAAAACGTTGTTTCTGTATTTTACACATTCTCTGAAAGATTTCACAGCTATTACAGGTGTCTAAATGTGTTGAAGTAAATAGTATTAGAGTAAAATCTGATCAGAACAAACTTCTAAAAACACAGAGTGTGAAAAAATGTGGCAAAAAACGGATCACCACTCTTTGTTCTGACCTTAAAAACAGAGATATCTGCCTAAAACATGATAAAAAGTGTATTTTTTCCCTGACTACGATTATAAACGAGGGATAAGACAAGAAAATAGAAGTATTCGATCGGGCAGTTTGACGGAGGTTGGCCGAGAAGAATTGGATAAATCGCCGGCCGATCAAAAAATCGCGCCTCACCGAGACCATGAAGTAGAAACGACTGCAGTAGGGCCTGGCAACACCGAAGTATGACAGTGGCAGACTGGAATCGGTTAATAATAATACTTTTAATATTCCCATATGTCTGAAATACACTATTCAGTAACTATTGCATTATTTTCTGTGTATGCTTCTCAGACGAATATTTTTTTCAAGTGGATGTCGATAAGAGCTCATTTGCAGTCGTACACATCGTGGAATTGTTCGAGAACAGCTCCATGCAGTTTCCTTTTTAGGGAAAACTTAACAACCAGGTAGCATCATTGTGTGATTTAACATCTCAGCTAAAAGCATGGGGTGCCTATATTTCGTGAAAGTGACTACAAGGCAAGATCTGTACAAGTTAGTACTAGAAACTGAATTATGGCCGCAAGTCGAAGAATGGGTGCCCAGTAGCCGGAGAGTTAAATTTTATGCACGATTCTACATCGTGTATCAAGGCCAAGAGTGTTAAAGCATTCCTGTCTGTTAAATAAATAAATATTTTTTGCACTAACTAGATAATTGACCAGATACGAACTCTATTGTGAACATGCAGAAGCTCATCAAGAGGGCTATCGTTAAGCACTTCGTAACCACTAAACACCAGCTCATTGCATATCATAGAAATGAGTTTTATCATGACACAAGCCTAAACAACCTGTTATTTAATGTATAGAACGTATAAAACGTCTTATACGAGCTGTTATTACAGCATTAGGCGGCGTCGCAAAATATTAAGTTATACACAAAATATTTACTTTCAACTTATTAATGCGTTATTTTTTTAAACAAATTACCAGGTTTAATTTCACCTTTATATTTCTTATTTTTATAATCTTAAATAATAAGGTTTTTGAATAAAAAATACCACTGAAGTATACAACCAATCACTTTTCTAAAAAAATCAATCCAACTTCATAATACAAAAATCATGACACTGTCCCTAATAATTTGGCCAGCTACTGTATAACACATTGTTACCAATATATTTCACCAGAAAATTGCCGGGTAAATACAGCCATTTTAGGAGCACCTCTACTAATATTGTGACATGGTATAACAACATGTTTGTTTGTTTGTTTGCAGTGCATTTCATCGTGTGTCATCAAACTGCGCGTGAAGAGGCGAAGCGAGACCAAACTATGTGAGTACTCTAGCTATTTGAAACGAAAACAATGTTCTGAAGTTTATGAAGGGTTAGATCAATAATGGAGATACTTCAGTTGTCTTAACTAAAATATAAATATGAGCAAGTGGCCAGGTTTGACAAATGCCGTTCGGGGGTCTAATCTCCAACACCGCCCAGGGCGGGAGAAATGATTCAATAATTTCCCATCCTCAAAAAAAAATATGGATGCCGAATTCAGCGTCATCTCAGTAACAACTAACGTCACGAAAATGAATCGCATCACTAATTTTCATTTGCTTACTGGCTTTTATTTTCCTAATTATTTGAAACGGTATAATTGTATCCATCCCGACCATTTTTTTTTTGTACAATCGCACTTTAGGAAAACAGACTCAAACCTAAACATTGGGTCAAAGGGCCATAATTCCGCATGTTTAATGAGAAGAATCATTATCCTTCAATTACATGTAGGATAAACAATTAGTGCATGATGTACACCGATACTGGAATACTGGATAAAGCAGATTAAAAGGCAATGAAACTGTAGTAGAATATTAACATTAAATATTTATTTTTTAGTATTTATTGCTCCAGCGGCAACATAAATACGATATATGTACTTATGTATGTGAAAATTTCAACTGTGCAACTATCACGTTACTTTTCACTGATTTTGGCTTAGCACTAGCACTATACCTGTCACTGTTACACAACTGCCAAACGTCAAGTTCACGATAGAAACGGAACAAGGCTAAGCTAAAGTCAGTAGTAACGTCTATTTATTGACCAACTTCAAAAAGGAGGAGGTTCTCAATTCGTCTGTATTTTTTTTTGTTTTTTTTTTTGTCGCCATTAGTTAATAGAGTCCTGTTTTATCATTTGAAGACGGAACATTAAAAAGAGCTATGTCCTGTCCTTTCTATACGAATATATAAAATCTCATGTGTCGGATTCTTTCCCTTTATCACAACCAGTGGAAGATGCATACTTTATCAAGCGATAGTGGAATAGCGCGTTTCTACGAATATTTTATGGACGCTCAATTTAAGGCAGGAAGATTCTTAGGCATCGGTATGTCTTTGAAAACATGTGCAAATAAAACGTATTTTACTTAGTAACGTGTAAAATAACTTGTTAATTAGCAAGTAAGTTCTCAAACTATTCGGATTTTCTATGATCAAGAACTGGATAGTTAACTAAGAAATTTTTAGATACTGCTCGCGGGTTTGCCCGCGTTTTAAATTGGCAAACATTGGAAAATCAGATAACATCAAAAAGATTTGCATTAATTTTTTTATAAACTCAATGAAGAGACATCTTTATACTTATTTAGATCGATTCTTCTGTTTAATTAAAAAAAACAGACAATTAAGAACAAAAAAAAATAACACTAATTGCATTTCATTTAGTTGATGAAATATTGTACGTAATTCAGATTACATATTCACATTCTCATAGTTCTGTATACTCCTTACAAAAAAAAAACCTCTAATACTACGGCCATATTTTGTAACAGTCTAACACTATTTTGAATAGAACCTCATTGTATATTCTTCATTTATTATTTAACAAGAACTTACATTAAAAAAAAATTGAAATGCCAATTGTGTTTCTTTTTACGTCAAATGTCAATGCGATACTCGGTGTCATGTTGGTCAAATAGCAAACTTTTAAAGTGCCACTTTTTGACTGCATATAACCTATAGATACTACTATTATAATTATAAGCTCCCCCGCGGTTTCACTTACGTTTTTAGCCCGCTCTCGTAGGTCATAAATGACAAATAGGCTATCCAACACAAAATTGTTTTTTCGTTTAGGGCCAATAGCTGATTTGCGCGTTCAACTTAACTATTCAACAAAGTTTTTACTTCTTGAGCTTTATAATATTTTTTTTTATTGACGAAAGCTACTGCTATAGTCACAAGTATCTAGTCCCATTTCCATCTCCTGGCAATGATTCAATATTGCCTTTCTGTCTGTCTGTCTCTTCTTCACGTCTAAACTACAGAACCGATTTGAATGAAATTTGGGACAGAGACAGATATAGTCTGGGACCTGAGAAAGGACATAGGATAGTTTTTATCGCGGAAATCTTTCGGGAATGGAAACCATTATACCACGCGGACGAAGTCGCGGGGCAAAAGCTAGTTCCACAGAAAAAGCTTTGATGCTTGCTCAAGGTAAATTGGCGAATTCTGACATACTTACATTCATTGTAAGTCCAGGTTTTTTCACGATGTAATCCTTCACATCAGTCAGTGATGTTCTAAGTTTCCTTCTTAGTTTTTTTATCCAAGAGGATAAACTTAGAAAATAATAAAAATTGTAAATGCAGCATTGGTTTTTGCCGGATTCGAAACCATACGTATACTATATCAAATGTGGAAAGTATTATATTGTCCATTGAAATAAAGTCCAATTAATTCTATTGTAGGCTATTCTTAAAAGTATGACCATCATAAGCACTAGTAACCTGAACGAATTTCGAAATGTACTTACAGGACGGTGAATCAGAAAATTTGGAGAAAAAAAAAATGCTTTAAATAACTAGATTTTCCCTGTAATAATTGAACTTTTCTGAACGTCGTTTAATATTGGTTCAATGTTCTTAATGAGTGCCGATTTGCATCCTTGGTCGAGTTCGAAATTCCCAATTTCCCAATTTAAAAGCTTCTGCCTGAGGGAAAAACTGTGTGTAACCAAGTTTTCTGTTTCGTTATGCAAATACTTGTGAGTGGAGTCGATAGAGTCTAATTCCAGCTGCAGAGATCGAAGTTGACAACGTGTTGTCATCAACATAATCATTATGTAAATGATGATTAAATACAGACAACGGAGGGACTGTTATGAAATAGATGCAGCTTGCGGTTTCGTAGTCATCCTACAGGATCGTAATAAAGGATAATGACTCCTAATACTCCTGTGTTTTAGGAAGATACCAGTAAGTGTCCGTCCCAGAAACCAATGCTACTAAGTAAATGATGTCTATGTGTGGAGAAATCGGATTTCACCTTTAACTAATGTCAAAAATTTACAGAGTTCAATTGTATTGCTCGTATCAAAACAGATACATAACGTTTTGTGAAATTTGCCAGCAAAACATTGACACAAATAGGGTTGACGACAACATCAAAAAATGGCATGCTGTTTAGTCCGTCTGATAGACCGGCTAAAAATACGAAACACGTATTTTTTGCTTGATCAAATTAATAGAGATATACAAAGATAGAGGACAACAAAGTTCCTAAGTGGGGCTTTTGACGACACTGTCTTGTAAAAATTGTATCAGATCGTGACGTTACGCCAAACTTCAACGCACTGTATCGTCGTCATTTTTCATTCACGAGAAAAAAGAAAAAATACGTGTCCAAAATTGTTTGATAATCTAACTGACGGACAAATTGTTATTTTTTCGTCGTCTCGCCTATTGTAGAGATTATTAGTAGAAAAAGAGGAAGCAAATATGAGAAATGTCGCAATGTAAATATGAGAAATATTCACGAGCTAATAATCTATTAAATGATAGTGTTATGTCCGAATACTCAAACATCACTTATAATAGACGCACTAAAATCTGTTGCTGTCTCTACCTTATCCCTTTAGAGTGACAAAGAAATCAACAGGTTTGAGAGCGTCTTAAAATTTAGTCACGTTTCAGTATTCGGCCATTTGTCAGATTGTGGTTAAGAAGGTACCTATCCATATAAAGGCAACATAATGGTGCCAATTCCCTTAGTCACAAACTAGACTAATTTTAAGTTAAATGCATCTTCCTCTTTTCATTTCTTAAAGAAAAGAACAGAAGATACAATTTAGTTTAATCCTGTCAAATTAGACAGCGCCGGAAGAAAATTGACGTATATTTAGACGCCATGTTTTTAAAACGCGTCTAAATTATCTATGGAGTGTCTAAATTTGACAGGACTTAACTAATATTTTATCTTCTGTCCTATTCTTAATTACATGGAAAGAGAAAGATGCACTTAACTTAAATTTACGTTAGTTTGTGAACAAGAGAATCGGCACCAATAACTACCTACTGTAGATGCGCGTGAGTTACCTAAGCCTTTAGCAATTTTCCTCAATCGATTCTAATAAGTAGGCCCGGAAATGTATAAGTTAATGTTTAGTATTTTGTCACGTATTTCTTTCTAAGTATTGAAAAAGAAATTAGAAAGAGAGCTATGCTTCAGTCGTATTCGAGATTATTGATGATCAAGAAAGAATAAAATAATATAAAATAATAATAATTATGTCGTGATGGCTCAGTGGATAAGGCGCCCGCCTGCCTCGTGCGTAAGAGGTTGTGGGTTCGAATCCGAGCAAGTACCAATGTGACTTTTTCAATTCATATGTACTTTCTAAAGTTTATCTTAGACATCACTGACATCCCGTGCCTCGGAAAGCACGTAAAAGCCGTTGGTCCCGGTTGTCATTCGTAGAACTTTGACAGTCGTTACTGGTTAGCCAGAAACTCTGACCAGTCTAACCAAGAGGTATCGGGTCGCCCAGTTACTGGGTTGTGGAGGTCAGATAGGCAGTCGCTCCACTTAAAACACCGGTATCCAGCTAAATCCGGTTAGGCTGGCAGCCGACCCCAATACGGTTAGGAAAAGGCTAGGGAGATGATGATGAGGAAAGAATAAAATAAATGGATGTTAAAAAATAATGTATTTCGAGCTTCATTGGTAGTTGTATGTCGTGATGGCCCCGTTAAGAAGTGCGCTTCACATGCAAGGAGTTGTGCGTTCGAATTCAGGCAGGTGCCAATGTGACTTTTCCGATTCATTTGTACTTTTTAAAGACTACCTTGGACATCACTGACATTCCTTGCCTAGGAAAGCATGTAAAGCCATTGGTCATTCGTGAATCTTTGACAGTCGTTACGGGTAGTCAGAAGCCAGAAAGCCTGACCAGTCTAACCCAAGGGCATCATGTCGCTCAGTAACTAGGCTGTGGAGGTCTGCTCGGCAGTCGCTTCACATAAAATACCCCAACATAATTGGGAGTTTAGGGAGAGGTGATGATGATGGTTTAGTTAGAGCTTCAATTCACTTTGGTACGATTTAGTCAATACCAGAATTATCAAGAGCCAGCAGTTCTACAAATTATAATTTAGCTTCAGTTTTGTAATATTAGTTGAACGATAGAAATTAATACAAAAATGTTGATAACTAGGCTGCATTGCTCTACAACAAAGGTAATTTTTAAATCGATAATTGTTTTAAATTTTACTTCCCTTGGCTGTACGTGGCTAGACACTTTTAAGCCGCATAATCTAAATATGAAGAGAAAAGGCCATCTAGAAAGCGAACTTCATTTCCTAATGTATTCTATACCGCATTTAACGCGATTGTACTTCTCTTTGCAGTAATATGATTACGACTAGTCCGAATGGCTTCTGCAACTACACCAACATGCGATTCCAAACAAGAAACATCGCTAACAACCTTATCTTCAAGCAATAAAGCTCAAATTCCTTCACTTAATTAGCAAACGACAGCGAATAAGTTTCAGTACGTCATTCCACCGCCATATTGTGCTCGTAAAACAACGAATGTGTGTTATTATGACATGGTTCTAATGTCGTTGAGTATTCGACTTTATGAGACCTTGTCACATTCGCTCGTGTAACTGTATTGCCCGATCGTGGTTTTGAACGCGCTCGCCGCGTTTTCGCTCGGACATGGCAGCCTTTGAGGTTATATTTTTAGTGTTGCCATATTTAGAGACGTTGCTTCGGTCTTGGGTACTTTTAATAGGGTAATCAAGCGGTTTTAGGATGACGTCATTAGGTTGCTTAGGGAGTAATAGATTTTGGGCATGAAGAAATTTGTTAAGATTTTAGTAATTATTTCTTTTGTTATTTTATGTCTCTTTGAACTTTGATTTAAACAAGTAAGTACTTGTATTAATTAAATAGACCAGGTGATAAAATGATCGAAATTAATTTTTTCCTATTAACCTTTCAATGACCATGCGACAGCCGGCTGTCGCGTCTTTAATAATTACAATAATAATATGAACATACTTACATAATAAATTATAAGTATGTAAAATTAGCTGATTAAAAATAGAGTTTGTAATCCAGAATCAAAATTGTCATTCTAATAAGAAGCTAAATAGAATTCATACCAGTCTATTAAGACAGCAATTTTAAACTTAAAATAATAACAAACAAATAGGATTTTTTTATTAAGAATTGATTAAAACGGTACCTACAACAACAATTACGACAATCATCATAGAAATGAGTACACAAGTCAGACAAACATTTTACAAAATAAATACTAAAAAGTACATCTCAAAACAAAAATATCAAATTCAAACCCAACGAGCACACGTTATTCTAACACACTGTCCACTAAAAACCACTTCAAAACAGAAACACGCGTTCCAAATTCAAACTCAATTTGACAGCTACATTTTTTTAACCCGCCAACTCAATGACTCACTGACATTACGGTAAAACGTAACTCCGCACAGGCAACACGCCATACAGCCTAGAGTGAGAAGGAACGTAACAGGTTCTTAGCGTTCGCGACTTACGTGTAGTGTTCGCTTAAAACATCGTCAAATAATATTTAATAACAATCTCCAGTTATGCAGTGAAACGTTTCCTTCAACAATATGTGTTGTGCTTAGTGTTCAGTGTTGTAACAGTGACAGTATTGACTAAGTGTTGGTTAGAGGTGAGTGAACTTAGACGCAGTAAGGCTTTTGCCCTTTGCTTCAGGATTCTGGAGTGGCCGTCGTTGTCGATGGTCATTTTTCTGTGCGATACTGTCAGTAAGAAGTTTTGTACAAAGAGTGTGTGTTCTTGATGTTGTATGTTGTCTGGTGCTTTGGACGTAAGGTAGAAGGATCCGGTCTTCATACCTGTTTATATTTTTGCTTTTTTGTTGTATGTATCATCATATAGGTATAAGGGTGAATGTCCAGTACTGCTAACAGTCTTCTGGTACTTTGCTAGAGTAATGGTGTTAAATAATTAAAACTGGTAAAACTATTTGATGCAATGCAAACTCAAGAATCTAGTGCTAGCTGGTTAACCATTAGATAAATTATATCTAGGTGTCTAATATCTCCCAACTGAGCAGTAATATGAATTATGACGTCGAAAAAAAAAACTAGATTTATTAGATATTCCGTGACTCTTGAATTTCTTTTCACTTTTCAACGAACTCTGTTACTCTCACGAATTTAATCAGTTTTAAAAAAAAAAAATTCTTAGACGATTATCAACATTTAATACCAAAATGATCCGCAATTATTTAACAGAATATCATCTGTTTAACACCCCTAATGATGAACAATATGTTAGCAACAGGTTGTCAACATAACGCCGGAGGGTTGGCACCATACAATGGCATTTGATTTGACGTTAATCTGGCCAAAATGCGAAATACAGTTTCTGGCAATAAGACTCACGGGACGGGACTTAGAAAACCACACGTGATGAGTTTGTGGATGACGTATGAAGTGGACGATTTATCAGGGACTGGCTTTAGACAGCAACTTCACTTGTTGGACTCCCATACAACCGTCTCTCCCTTATTTAGCTTCTTAGGGCTGACATTACCAAAATACGACTTTAAAAGATGATTACTACATAAATGGCATCAATTGTCATTTCAAGTTTGTGGCCCTAGTTTAGCCCAAGTAATGCACTCACGTATTTGCCATTATTTCCAGACTACAGTAACATTACTAAATGAAAATTTGGGGTGAAAGGGACTTTGTGGTGAAAACTGTTCCCATGATTCCAAAGCGACGAAAGTTTTCGATAATTATTGAAAAGATATCATTTGTTCCACACAAGCTCCATATTTTTACATAATTACCTATATGCTTTCTTTTTCGTTTTCGCCACAATGTGCCTTCCACCATCAACATCAGTACCAGGATTTAAGGTCGCTAAAATCGTCATCATTAAACGTTTCGTAACCTATAAACTAACTGAACCCAATAACTCTTGTCAGTTATTAAAAAAAGTATGTTTAAAACCCCTTTTAAACCAGATAGGTATCTGAAATAATCTCAGCATTGAAGTTCTCTGACTACATTATATAGCCACTAGAAATGCGTATATAAGAACGTGGATCTTCATCGAAAATAGTTTTGCTATTAAAAAGTAATCACTTATTACCTCTACGTTCAAATATGCGTACGTTTTGTTCTTACTTTACGTGACTATTGGTCGTAATCTCAAAGTATTCTGCTCTTATCTGAATATTTAATGACGTGGCCGAAATAAATTGTCTTGGGTCAGTTAGTTAGAAAGAAGCTTTTTGTCTCTCGTTCTTAGGTATAGTTGGGTCTTTATCCAGCCCCGGATTTAGGGGGTTAAACTGGGTCACCCGACCTAGTCAGCTTCAGGGCCAAATATTTTTTTTTTGGCGAGTGGGAAATTATCCATTGACTGCTCCCGTCCTGGGTGCGGCGGGAGGGCGTGGCAGACTTTTACTGACTAAAACCCACTCATGTTCCTTCGGTTGCCCTTTATGTTCCGGGGTCACGGTAACTATTATAAACATTCCGCAACCCCGGCAGGCGTTGACCCTGTTGGCCCCTTCCTGTGCTGACTTCTCTTTGAGGCGCGCGTGGAACACTAACGCGCCGTCGACGCGGGCCTGGTCCCAGCCGGGCGGCGAGCTACCCATCGCTCGCCGTCCGCAGAACCGCACCTACGGTGGCCGGTAGTTGTCTTGCGACTCTTGACGTCTTCGCCTGGGTGGCCATATCATAATAAAGAAAAAAAATTACCCCACAAAGTGCTTACCATACTGGAACCTAGTTGGATCATCGTCGATTTCGATTGCTTCGAACATACGTGATTCGAGACACAATAGAAAGAAAATAGCAGCCCGAAAGCCGGATGCCGCTTGGTCATCGAAAGGTTAAGTGAGCTTTTTAATTAATTTATCTCAACGCTAGATAGAAGGTCATCAGTATAAAATATCTATACAGCTTCGAAAAATCCTGCGATCCGGGGTTGTCTCTATGGAAATTAACTCCACGTGCAATATTTCCAATCACATGTACAAAACATAATTCTTGCTGTTTCTACGTAAGATTACAATGAAGGCATCCATCATATAGCACTTATGACATAACTGTCTGTCGGTGTATTATACGCTTTTACTTTTCTACTCATATTTTTGGAAATATATTCATTGTTGGTCTGATTGCATTATAAATATGGATTTCTTTCTTTCCGATCTCCACGGTTCAGTGCCAGCTTCATCAAATCTCGTCTTTTAAAGCATATCTGGTCGTTAACAGCAATTGCTAGGTACTTTAGATAAATACAATAGGCATATTTTTATATAAAAAAGAGAAAATATAGCCAGAATTTCATCAAAGAGAATAGGAATTACAATAATTATTATCTCTGACTCCAAAATATGCGTTACGCACATAATTCAGAAGCGTTGCTATATGTTTGACTACTTTATTTCAAGACACCTCCACATTGCTCTTGATGTGTCTAAGAAAATCAGGTGCGGGACTAGACCCCAAAAAAGTAAGAAAAAACAAAAACAAAAAACGTCTGTGCAAAAACATTAGAATTGGATTGATTAAGTTAAATGACATTGATAGTTGCATTATCACCAAAACATAATACGAAATAATTCAAAGCTCTAAGTTTTATTAGCACTTAAGCAAATTCAAATTCACTTGAAGAAAATTTTATCGTAAATAGATAAAATTTTATTTAAGTGAATTTGAAATCTATTACGGATTTTCTTATTATATCTCATTAAATGACCATGGTCTCTGACCATTCAATAACATACCAAAAAGCAATGATTTTCATTAATGACAATATTGACCTAAATTCCACCATCACGGTCAATACTTCAAAACACGATCAAGAAGTTAAATCTTATGTCAGTATAATTAACAATCATGTATCAAGATGAATAATTAGCGCTATAAAATATACAGTAGATACTTCCAAGGATTTATTCAAGATCTTCCTTGCCGAACCCCCGAACAATCGACATGCAAAAAACTCACCGGCCTTGTCTTCGGTCAAGACATGAACACGAGTTATATGTTACTAAATGTTCCACGCGGTTTCAACCGCGTACTGATGGGTTATTGGTTAACTACTCCGCTCCTGTGGATCTTAGCGAGATGTCATATAGCCTATGTTACTCGCTGATAACGTAGCTTTATATTGGTGAAAGAAGTTTTCAAAAGCAATGCAATGCAAACAAACAATCAAATCTTTTCTCTTTATAATATTAGTATAGACTTCTAATATAAATATACATACATATGTACATAAGTCAGACTAAACTTTTGTTGTTTAACTTGAGCTTGGAAGCTTGGAATCTAGTGTTACCATTGCAGATGGTTCTGATTTTTTGGTTTTGGATACCGTTTTACTACGAATTGATCTTTTCCGTAGAGACTTACGTTTTGGAACGAGCAACTAGCGTCACTTTTCTGACTAACCGACCGACTCTTTGACAATTCATAAGTGCCTGTAATTGGTCTAAGTGAAATAAATGCCATGAAGTTTGTATCAGCTAATATCAGCGAAGACTATTACACAAGTAATGTAGTGTATACTGATGTTGTAATCCTTCTTGCCCTACTCTCATTGCTCGATGGGACCAGTGCAGCAGTGGCAAACCTTTTATTATAGCTTAAAACTTAAAAGCCTTAATAAAAATTTGGCAGGAATAACAATAAAAAATGTATTGGCTAAGTGACTCAGTGCTAACCGGATTGTTTCTAAATCGTTAAAATATGCTGGGTTTTCAGTTTTTACTAGGTTGACTTCAAGGCGGAAATCCTCCCCCCCCGCGGTTTTGCTCGCATTTTTAATTACTGCTCCACTCCAGTAACTTATGCGTGATGTTATATAGCCACTAAAAGATTTTTTTAAAACCAGTAGCTCCAGAGATTAGCGCGTTGTCTTTGAATGTTACCTACCAGGAAACAACTTAATAATTGTGTCTATATGCACACTAATTGCTGCTGTGATGACGTCATAAGCCGTAATGTCGTGAGGAATAGTACAAATAGTTTATTATTTATTGTTTACTAATTATAACCTGCGGATTAACACGCTCTACGCGTGTGTTACATCTTTGTAATCATCATCTTTATTATTAGCTATAAAAGGCAGAAAGTCGATCGCGTCAGCAGTTTCTGCATCTCCCTAGCCATTTCCTAACTATGATATTTATTTGACCAATACAATATTTATCATTACATAGTATAAAACAAAGTCGCCGCCGTCTGTCTGTCCCTATGTATGCTTAGAACTCTAAAACTACGTAACGGATTTTGATGCGGTTTATTTTAGATAGAGTCATTTTTAAGGAAGGTTTATATGTATAATACATGGTTATTATAGTAGAGAAAAGACGGGATTTTTAAAGATTTGTAACACCCGTGCGAAGCTGGGGCGGGTCGCTAGTGGTCTTTAAAAGAGACTTTGACCTCTGAGTTTCTTCCGGTTGTTTCTTTTCAGAGTCAGCTAGGAAATACAGGCTTCGTCGGTCGATTAAATTACGAATAACAATAATGACATGTAAAAGAGATAAACCAATTTATAAATTAAACTAGCTTTTACCCGCGGCTTCGCTCGCGTTAAAAAGAGACAAAAAGTAGCCTATGTTACTCTCCATCCCTTCAACTATCTCCACTTAAAATATCACGTCAATTTGTCGCTCCGTTTTGCCGTGAAAGAAAGACATACAGACAGACAGACAGACACACTTTCCCATTTAGAATATTAGTATGGATATATTGGGGTGGCCTTTCAGTCTAACCAGATCTAGGGAGGTCTTTTGGACTAAATTCTGATAAAAGTTTGCTCCACCAGAACAATTTCCCAAGAACGGACTTCTTGCAAAAATGTAGGTAAATGGTGTGGAAATTCACACACTTCAAATACAACGTAATACTGAGATACATCATAGATCGTTAGTCATCATAGATGATTAGGTATTCTATCTAAGAGGCAATAGTTCACATAGTTATGCGGTAATCGATGGCGCTAATTATCCTCACACATACTTTACCGTAATTATTATTTTATACACGTTTTTCTCTGTCATTTTTAATTTAATGATTCGATTGGAATGTGTGAGTCAGATAAGATAGACTTTGATCTAGGCGCTTCAAAATGGGCACCCACCCTGACTGCAGTTTCTGGGGGGCGCCAAAATCCATAATAATGCATGTTTAAAAAGCCATCGCATTGAAAACCTCCATTTTTATGAAATTGGTTAAAAAACTTGCTACACAAAGCCCATAAGTATACGACCAGTCTCTGATAATGGAAAATGAAATTAGTGTTTTTAAGTAATGTATCTCAAATGCAAGAGAGAGAAGCGGCACTATCGAAATTGTGCCCTAGTTTCAAAAACTCGTAGATCAGAGGCTGTAAATAGGCTACACCTTTACTAAAATATGTGGCCGAATATTTTCGAGTATTCCTCGATAGTACTTAAAAATATTGCTAGCACATATTCCCGGGAAAATGTAGCCCGTACATAAAAATTGGTGCAAAAAGCAATCATATAAAAACATTACAGCAATACTGCTGAAAATATTGCCGAATATGGTCATATTAGCCGCATTAGGACCTGCTGCTGGGTTACAAAAGGTCACATTGACTGTGCTGAATTCGTTGCTAATTTATCTTTATGCAAGAATTTAATGGGATTTCGTCAATGCTCAAAATTTATGTTCTTATCGTATTGATTAATTATAGACGGAATCTATGGGCGGAATTTTCAATAAGAAGTGCACTTAGCTTTAATCGATTAACTAAGGTTCTAAATGTGACTAGTTTTACATCAATGTGATTATGTGATAATACTGCTTTTAGTACAGTTATTTTTTTGTGACAATTCAATTAAACTGACAGTGTTTTTTTAAAGACTACAATGCTATTCGATTATATGTGGAATGGCAAGTAGCTATTAGCAAATTTTATGTTCTTTATATCGTTGGTTTGGTCACATATTATTGAAAAGAAAATAAAATTTGCAGACCCACTCCATTTAGCAGAGGGCAACGAACTATCCATTTTATTCTTATTATCTACTCTATAAATCAGTGATTTTGATGAAGCCGAAACAAATAAAAATAACGACCGATTCTTATTCCTCAGATCTGGGTCGAGTAATTATTTAAATGGACTGACAGGAGCCAAGACAGCTCCACAATATCCTGAAATAATTTCCTCGGTTTCCAGATATATTTTCTAGGACATCTTCAGTCTTTACGAGCGGTATTATTTTCTGCCATTACGCGGCTTTTCCGACTTAAGGCGTTCTCGAAATACAGGCCTACACCACTGAGTGTGAGGGACTACTAATGCCATGATGATTTAAGATGAGTTCTGTAGGTATTTCCGAGATTTAGGAATTAGGGTGATAGGGTACGTTAACTTTATTACTGTCGTTATTCTTCTGCTTATGTGCTTGTGAGCTGTGTGCTCTGAATTTGTTTGTTTAGTACATTCATGGTTACTAGTGTTACTTTATTTACAAGTTATGTTCTTAACTTGTCATCCACTATCATAGTTGAAATGTCCTTATCCAATTTTGCTTGAGGTCTTCCGACGTCGTTCGCTTCTTCTTCTTATTCTTTACACATTCCAAACATATCCTTCTCTTTCTTCCTCTCTTCTACCATCCCTCCACATATCCATATATCTCTTAGTTACATGCGTTTCCCCGAAGCTGTCATCCACAATAAACAAATTCTTTGTTTAACATAATAATTATAAACGACATGTCTAGATTACTGTAATCCTTCTTACTCGGTCTGTAAATTATAGAGCACGAAGATTTACATTGAGTGTTATTTAAACATATTGTCTTGAGAACAATGCCGGCTGGAGTAACGGTTCCGAATCGTTGTAATGACAATAGTGAAGAGCAGGGTAGTATTAAAGGCAGATGCAGAAGTTCTGCTCCCTGACGTGTCTTTAAAATTCCAGGCCAAGTAAATGAAACCAAAGGAGACAATTTTTCTTGTTCGGGGAATAGGCCCACCACAAATTGTGGCATTTATTAATGAAATGCACGTTAGTTTATTCCTTATAATCTCTAGATTACAGTGGCAATATTATCAAAATTCTACGTAACCGGAATACTGGGAAATACGACAGTCAAAACATGACTCACATAATGACCTAAAATCTCACAAGAGCGATTATTTAATGAGTGAATAGGTTTCCTAGGTATTTTATGTTAGAATAGTGCACTTTTCAATAATAATATAGGTGTAAATGACATAAAAACCTGGCTTTGGTGTGATTTTTTTTCGATTATTCTTTTACTGTGGACGCCAATGCTTTTATAAGTAAAGTTGTTGCACATTTCGTTGAAGTCGAGCTGTACAATTGTTACAACAGCTTTATATATTATGCACTGTATCTCCAGAAGCCATTTTTCTAACATCTATTGAATAAAAATACGAAAAGAACAGAAGAAGCACTTATCTGACTATCTAGAAAACTGTTGGAAACTATTAGGCTAAGTTTACATGACCGCGAGAAGCCGCGCGTCACCGCGTGGTTGAGGCGTTCGCATGATGATGTGCATACCAGTCCGGATGTCAATGTTGCTTGAGGAGGGGGCAATTTGCTTATGGATTTTATACCGAAGGCTGAGTCGTCGCAGAAAATGACAAAGACAATAAAAAAGCTTTCTTGCATCCTATTTTAAATGAAAGTCTTTCACTTAAAATAGGATGCAAGAATGCTTTTCAACGAACGTAGAACGCGCGGTAATGTCTACGATAATTGCTGCTTACTTTGGTCTTGTACCGCGCGGTTAGTGGTACAGAGCGGTTTCGCGCGGTCGTATGAACTTAGCTTAATAATGTAGTCTGTCAGTGTCAAACTGATTGAAACTGTACCACAGAGCATCTACAACGCAATGTTAATTAGGTACGTTTCGTTTCACATAATATATTTAAATTCACGTTGAAATAAATGTAAAAACACTCCTCAACATGCATTTTTCCGTAATAGTTTTTTACTATTATTTCATTATTCCCGTTAGATTTCTATATAATTTTTAGTGGGTTAGTTATAATAAGGTGATGACTTGTTTCATGCGTAAAATTATTAATAAACGTAACCGTCTAATAGTGGGACCAAAAAAAATTGTCTCCTTTGAGTTTCGGCCAAGCGGTCGGTTACTACCTGTAGTAAATTATTTGTCAATTGGTTTTAAACTAAAACATTAGCCACAAAAGGCATGTCCGATCTGCCTTATAAAAGATTTTGCTGTGCCTTAAAAAAATGGTTAATCCAGGAGAGTTATTACACAACCAAAGAATTTTTAAATAAAAGCTCCTGTAAAATTGGTTTTCGCTGAGAGCACTTTTAATTGTTTCTGTTATTGTTGTTTGCTTATTGTAGTTTGCTAATTTTATTATTATTATTATATTATTACTGTCTAGGTATAAGATTATAATAGTTAAAATTGTATGTAAATTAAATTTTTTAAATATTGTCTTTGCATACCCTTGAAGAGGGTGGAATATGTCACGTACTTATTATTTTATAACATCTTTTGTCTACCATATTTCACGCAAATAAATGATATTCTATTCTATTCTAAACTTTCTGTTTTCCACCTCCATTTGGTGATTTTTACAGCATCAATAGTCTTGATTTCAATATGAGTGTTGGCTAGATATAACTTTGTGTGGAGTAGATCTTCTGTCTCTTCATCTTCTTGTGCATACAATGTACGGTTCAGAACCACTGCCGTTACGTCATGATAGCTGCCGATTATTTTGTCGCATCCACGTGTGGGTGGATCATTGTCTTCTGAAAACTGAGTGGGTAGGATTGTTAGTTTTTTAGTAGTCCGTGCTAAAAGTGCCTAAAGAAGATCTTTGTTGAGCCCTCAAGTTTATTTGACAGCTGTTATAATGTGGATGGTCTTCTTTCAGCCAATTTAGATGACCTACCATTTGTTTTAATGTTAGGGATGAGCGACGAGCCTATTCTGGGTTCGTAAAGCTGTTTAAAACTTCGAACACACGTGATTACAGACACAATAGAAAGACAATAGTCGCCCGACAGCCGGCTGTCGCTTGGTCGTTGAAAGGTTGACATTAAGAGTCAACTCGAACGACTGATGTTAACGAGCTTAAGCTCATAATGGCATTTACATGCTGCTCGTAGAGGCAGGTTATGCCTTAACAATTATTGGCACTTTCCTCAAAAGGTAGTTTGAAAATTTTGGTTGCCTGGATTTATTTAGATGGTTTTGGCATTTCTTCTCATAGGTATGTGGGAAACGGAACGCAACCGGAAGAAAGAGATATAATGCTGTGTGAGTGAGAGGCAAGAGGAAGGGTATGGAAGGGTAGTAGGACACACGACTGTCACGAGCTAATACTAAGACGCTACGTACGAAATAAAAAACCAGAAAAATTACTCTGAAGACGATTTTTATTGAGAAGAACCCTATATCCCACAGGTAGTTAGTTAAGAAATGTTAATTTTAGTATCCTACTTGTTTGGTTCACAATTTCATTCCATTTCATATTAACTAACGTTGAATGTGTATTAATGTTTCATGAAGCCTTGCGCTGCTTTAATAAACTTTTTATCTATTTCTCTAGTCTTCTGCTTACCTAGTACAAACCTTGTGCCATTCAGAGACAAGTTGAATTAATTACCTTTGAGACTGTGTCAAGTTTTTAATCATTTTTAATTACAGCAAGATTTTTTCTGTTTTCTGAACAAACTTATTGAAGTAGGTAGTCATCCAAATTGCTTGTTTTGGCTCAGGTAATGCAGGTTTCGAAGAATTAAGGTACCTGTTGAATTACACATAAGATCAATCGGCACATATTCCCGGAATTTTAATTCTCTCTTTCAATCTTTGAATTTTTTATATTAATGTTGATATTGATCGTACGGATTGAGTCCTTTCAAACCGTTATTGACGACAACGCTTTAATCTTGGTTCTGAATTATTTAGGTCTATAGGACAAACATACTTCCTATCATTATAATCATCGTTTTGTTTTAGACAATACTCCAAATTATTAGCTTCTTTTAAATGTCAGTCTGTAAAATGTGTAGATAATTCAAGATTACATGAGAATTTGAGACCAAAGCCGCAAAAATCAACTAGTTATACATATATCTGACAAATCGTGGCTAATATTGCTTTTCGTCCTTCCATGTTCAACGAATTGCTCCACGAACAATAATTCTGTAATTGGAATTTCCGATTAATAGCCACAGTTAATCAATGATGGACCAATTTTTATGGAATGTGAGCAACAAATTAATGTTCATTGCAATCTTTTACAATAGCTAGGCGTGGCTGGGACGTATAATTTCCAGTATAAGCTGATCTCACAATGTATAGAATTTTCATACATTGTGACGTCAGCTCAGACTGGAAATTATAGTTTGATATATAGCCGTGTGCATAACGTTATTGCAATGTTATTAACGCTGTTATTATAAGTGATTGTAACATTCTGTCATTTGACATAACGTTATTGATAAGTTATATTTAAGTCACATTTTTTAATAAATTCGTTTGGTTTAACATTCGTTTTCGTCAGATTTTTTATAATAAACACTACGCTAGGAATTGCTGCTATATCGTAGACGGTGAATATTACTTATATTTAACTCCAAACTCTACCATACAAAATGACCTGAATATCATTGGACATAACAAAACACACTCTTCTTTCAAGTTTTAAACATCAAATGGGCCCTACCGCTCTCTCAATCCTTCAATCAAAACGGATTGAGATTGTCATACTATTGTGCGTTGCGACAAATCGCATCAGACCGCGACTATCCGCAGTTGCGACACGGCGGGCGTGACGCAACTGCGCGTCGCAGTTACTTCATAAACACACGTATATTCGTCTAGCTGAGCATTTAAAATAATTGATATTATCACGTTCTAACTATTCTAAGTAGCTGTTTTTTATTAGAAGCTCAGATTTTTATCTGTTTATGCACGCAAGACTGTCGTATCTGATTTTAAATAACTTTTCTTGTTAATCTACTTCTTTATCAGTGATCCTAATGATGTTAGATGATCTTAGATCATCGTTAATGAATATTTCATTTTGAAGACCACCTTATCTTAAACAGTTTTTAAGTTACGGTTAGTTTTAAATTAAGTTTACTAGGAGGAAACCCTTCCTCCTAGTGAACTTAATTTAAAATTAAATAATGGTTATAATGACCATTTTCCTTACTAGGGTAGTTGTCTATTCTTTTTTTCCACATAGCAAAGATTTCCATTTTATTTAGTGTACTTTCTCCCAGTAAAATTTTCGCGAGGATTTCTGGATTTTTCTTTTATGAAAATCTTCTTCTAGGGATTTTTTAGGATAAAAACGTGGATTAGGTCTACAATATTTTTTAGGGTAGTTTTTTCTGCAAAGGTGTAAAGATTACCATTTAATCAAAATTACTTATTTCAATTAAAAAGAAATAAAAACTGCTTTAAACAATAATCATCTAGCAGATTAGTAGTTACACTCTTGGACTGCGTTTTTTGCAACGCTTTTTAAGTGTAGATGTATTATAATCCGGTTTCTTTCCACCATCAAAGTTATATTAATATGCATGCAACCCTGTTTTGCCATCGCAGCATCTACTTATTTCATGTGACACCGGGTTCTGTCAAAATCCACGGCTTTTCAGAATCTGAATAGTATGATTTTCTTTGGAATTGTTAACATTTGTATAAAAATATACATAACAGGCCTTGGAGACCCGTTGAGGTATCTAATAAGCTTAGTATATCAAAGACAATCTTCTTTGGCAGTGGTTTCTTTTTTACAAGTCTGTTGATGCAAACTAAGACAAGTTTGCACCAACAGAATCACAAGATAAGCCTATTAGTATATTAGTAAACCATACAAATAAATCTAGCTTTATACCGCCATTACTTTTTGACGGCCAAAGAAATAGTTAAAGTACATGAAAAATTATTTCAGACGCAAGTAGTTATTGGCTCCTAGGTCAGCTTTAATACATTCTTGCTTATTTCCAAATTTTGCTCCTTAAAAAGACGCATGTAACGCACGCACCAATCTCGTTCATATGCTCCAGTCCCTGCTTTGCCCAGATTTTAGAAAAGTCAGACCATGGTTGCAATGCTTCTAAATGTAAAAATGTTTAACGCCATGGTTATACTCTAATACTAGCTTTTACCTTAAAGTCTTGTCTTGTCTTAAAGGACATCTTGCTAGGTACATTATTTAGTCCCAATTAACATGACTGAGATTATCATCCTTCTTTATTATTTACTATCTAGTTTTTGCTCGCTATGATACTACATACATTATCCTATGGAAACATACAGCTATACAGTGTTAGAATAGGACAAAGTAATGCGTCTGTCATGGCATCCTCCCTGGGCACACTTTTTTAAATTTCATGTCATACATACCAATGGATGGCACCTGACGTTAAGTGTTTACATGGTGTTCATCCTCGCCAATGGACATCTGCAATTCTACCGGCCTCGCAGATGCTTTGCCATCTCTGATTGCCTTTCGTACTAAATTTACTGGCAGAGAGTACGCTTAAGACATTAGCAATGAAATTAGGTAACATGTGCATGAAGTTGAAATAAGGAAATAAAAATCTAAGCTAATTCCTGTCATCTATTATATCGTAAAAGATTGACAAATTGTCCATCTTAACTTTCGCGTTTACAATACAGGATTACAAAATGGTTACACATATTATCAACATGCTAATGTTTATATTATTCTAATTCACATAACTTGTATTTAAGTTATGCAACATCAGTCGTTGGATTCCTTTCATTATTGATTCCTATCTATTTAAATAAAAAATGCAAAGAGGACGAATTAATGCAAATCGGCACCGGGATTACGTAACTTGCAATAGCCGAGCGATCGCGATAATTTAGCAAAATTTGCTGCTCAAACGTCAAATTCAAAATACGTTACGTCAAATAGCAAACTAGCGATAGTGCTGCCTCTGTGGAGCAATTAGTTAACTAAAATATGCATTTTTCGTTTGGCGGTTTCGTATATAGTATGGTTTTTAAGAGCAAAGTTAAGTTTTTTTTGTTAAAGGTGATATTTAATTAGTTCCAGCGATTGCTACTTTATCGTCATCGTAGCAATAAGTGCATTAGAACAATCAGCGAGCGATTAGCAATCGGTTCATACATAATACGATTTTTTTTGACGATCGCGCGGTGATCGCGCGATCACTGCGCAAATATTGCTCATTGCTGTTTCATAGGTAATAACCCCGCGGAATTGAATGTGTGATATGGAATTCTGAACAAACGAGGAATTCTTATCGGATTTGTATTATTAAATGGATGAAAGATATTTTCTTTTTTTTGGTTGTGGAAACTGGAAACTAGTTGGTTCTCAGCTGATCTGTGGTCAGATTCAGATTTGTGGTAAACGAAAGTAACATTAAATTATTCGATGTATTCCACATACCTCAGAGTAGGGATTGATGACGACTACATTAAAAATATATTTTTTGCTAGATCAAATTAATAAGGAAATACAAAGATAAAGATCATCAATTTTGGAATGAGGGCTTATGACGTCACTGTTCAGTTAAAATGTACTCATCGTCGTCATCATTTTTCGTTTACCAGAAAAAAGACAAGATACAACGTCTCTATTGATAATTTAACTGAAGGAATAATTAGTTTTTTCTTATCGTCTCGCGTCTTAAAGTAGTATTAAGTAAAGGAAGAGAATTTCCCTCTCATTATACCCTTAAGGGGGAAACTGGAATGAAGTTCGTTCACAAAGATTTCTTCTACTATCTAACACCATTTATTAGACAAAAAGCAATAACTGAATAGCAACCTAAATACTCGGAGCATCTTCACAGGAAAACATCCTTCAAGATGGCTCATATTTATTGAAACAATGAAAAAACTCGATTCCACATAACATTACACGCCTCACCAATCGACTATCACGCTTAAGTCAACCCGTATAACCATCAGATTCCCTCAAACATCACTAATGATGATGTATCACCTATCTTTGACATCAGAAAGCGACCATATCTATTGACAAGGGAAAGTAAGACTTTGGTTTAGACATATAGAGTTTAATGTTGTTTGTTTTGTGTAGCAAGTTGGTCAGTTGAGTGCGGAACCAGTTTTTAATATACATTCCAGTGCAAATGGATAGAACGGGACTTATTATGTGTACTTGTGTCTATGGCCTAGGGCCAGAGACTTGGAGGTCTAGTTTTTTAAACAAGGACGGTTGTCTGTGGTCGTGTTTGTCAAGTCCTTGGATGTATGTCCGAAGTTCTCGTGTATGTTGGTTTGTGGTTAAATTTTTGAGTAATGCGTCTCATTAGGATGCTTTGTGTTGGAAGTATGTAACTTTGGGTACACACGATACTTATGTATCGTTGGTGTGTCTTTTGTACAAGCCGAAAAGCTAGGCTTGCACTTACAATATTATATTATGAGCCTGACAACGAGCAAGTATAAAAATATGTAAGTATGTATGGTAGGTATGTATAACATTAAAAAGTTAATACCTGGAGAAGAATTTCAGTGATTTGCTGGGGTTTTCAAAATCATAAAAATCTAATAAGCTTGAAATCAAACCTTGTACCAATTTTGATCCCTAGGTAGACCTAGGTCTAGGAAAAAGCCGGGCAAGTGTAAGATAGTAGTAGTGTAGATCGGACATATGGACGCATAAATTCATTTCTATTGCTTTTCTGCAATAAATTAAAAAAATCACTGAACCTTTTTTTCATGCCGTTTTCCCCACTGGGGGTTAAGGTGTGTAGTATAATGCTTACTATAGCAGAAAAAAGAGAATTTGAAAGATATATCCGAGCGAACCAGGGTCGCTAGAAAATTATGAATAATTACTTTGCAAGCAGTATGAGTAATTTTTACTTAATTAGTCATCATACGATCATCATCATCCAATACCAATCGAATAGCATTCGATACAGATGAATTTTATAATAATAGTTACCGCTATAGATATCTCCACAACGAAGACTTGACGCCAAAAACATAAAAGTCATAAACAATTAACTCAAGTTTATAAAAAAACAAATCATCATCAATCAAATAAGTCAATAATTATTCGTACGTCGAATTATAATTTACTAGCGTTTGTATCGCGACTTCGCTCACTTCTACGTTGGTTGTTGCTTCAACTTTGAAGTTTTATGTAGAAATGATAAGTCAGTTTCTTTCTCTGTCTTTTTCAATCTCTGGAAAAACTAGATGTTAAATAAATAAATAAGACCGAAGTTTAAGCAAGCGAAGCCATAGTCACAGCAAGCATAACTCCACATAAAACAATTTTATATAATTATAACATAATCAGACATCGACGGTGCTCGTAAATCATAAACTTCCTAGTAAATTGTGAGACACTAGAAATGTTCCACACACACTTACTAACGGTGCCAACGAACAGTATTTGATAATATCGTAGCACAATGTCTGTTTTCAAAATATGTTACAGCTAGATTCTGGTGCAATAGTAATGATATATCGTAGAATCCTTTGTCTTAGATCGTTAACCTTTTTTACCATACAACGACCAAGCTTTAGCTTATAATAATATAATTAATTGTTCAAGTATAAAAGTATAATTGTAAAAGTATAATTAATTGGACCTAGTTTTGGGTGTAAAGACTGGAACTCAGTAACTTGGACACCTTTAAGGTAGATTTTAGAGTAACTGACTTGTTAATTACTAAGATCTCATTGCAAAATGTACCAAAAATCACACTAATAAACCAATTATGAATTTTTGGATAGATTTTCTAGAAGGTATTTTCTCAAATACTTGAAGCATGAAGGATCATCGTCATCATTTCCCTAGCATTCCCTAGGTTTCCAGTCCATCTTCGGACTATGTTTTACGTAGAGCAAGTACATACAAGGTAGCATTATACCCTTAGGTTAGACCGATTGCCAGACCTGACTTCTGAGTACACTACACCCGTCGAAGATCTACGAATAATAATCTTTATCAATGGCTCTACGTGCTGTTCGATGCACGGGATGTCAGAGTCGTCCTAGATAGATAGGTTGACTGAAAATATCACAGAACAAAAAAACCCCTGACTGCTGACAGTTTATTTTAAAGCCTTCTAAAAAAAGCTTTTCAACGTGCTCAAAGTATTTGCACATAAAATTCTTCCTAAACTCAGAATTCAAATCCCCAAGCTCACACTCGGAATAGCACATCAACCCGGAATTCCTCAGCAAAATGACCTTTCTAAGGAACTCAAAAATCCCTAAAATTTTCGCGCTTCCCTACACTAAAGGGCTGTGGAGGCACATTTTTCATTTTTATGGTCGTACCCTGCCAGTGTACTTTGAGGCATAGTAAATAAGTTAGGTACCCCGGGGTGCGGTGGATCATCTGTCGAGGGTTACTTTCATCCGGGTGATAAGGTCGGAATAGGTTAACTTTATTTGACGTTTGTTTTTTTGACGGTACGTTTGGCGTGGTACGTGTGTGTTCGATTTTAATCATAAGTTTATTAGCACATAAAAAGGGTTATCAACACGATACGTCTAGGGAATCCGTACTAATATTATAAATGCGAAAGTAACTCTGTCTGTCTGTCTCTTCTTTACGCCTAAACCGCTGAACCGATTTGAATGAAATTTGGTACAGATATAGTCTGGGACCCGAGGGACATAGGATAGTTTTCATCACGGAAATCCCCCGGGAACGGGAACTATTATTCCACGCAGACGAAGTCGCGAGCAAAAGCTAGTTGTACTAAAAAGATTAAGATTTAGGACAGCTTTAAAGGCTTCTAAACCATGTTTTGATTCTCGCACGGGGCAATTATTTGTACGTAATTATGTTCAGAATAAATGATTTTTCTAAATAAAAAATTAAATGTTAATGTAACAAAATTGACTGTTCCCCGCCGTTTTACCAGCATTTATGTATAAGGACTTCGGTCACTTGGTTATGTAGGCTATGTATTATATAGTGGGTCTCACTAGTAGTACATTAAGTAACATAGAGTGAAATATTGCTCCTTTAATTTCTCCTATAATGTTCCGATCTTTAACCAGAAACTAAGTTCATTATGCAACGTATGTTGAAATATTGTCTGGTAATAAAACGAGGAAAGTAACTGGCGATATTAAGTGTTGTTTTCCTCATGACGACATCAGGAGAGCGGGGCTGTCAGAGCTGTGATAGATACTGCAAAATCAATAAATGATGAGATATAATCCCTACATGGTATAAAACAAATTCGCTTTAATTCCGCTGTCTGTCTCTCCCGATGTATGCGTAGATCTTTAAAACTACGCAACGGATTTTGATGCGGAAATTCAACCCGGATTCCTGGACTTTTTTTTAACCCTCCGATGACCTAGCGACAGCCGGCTGTTGGGCTGCTATTGTCTTTCTATTATGTCTCGAATCACGTGTCTTCGAAGAATTAAACCTGCTTTTAACCCTTGGGGTGGAAAAGTGGAATAACCCCAAATTAGAGCCCCAAGTTTGTATAAACATGCTAAGATTTGCCAGTAAATGAACGATTCGTTCTTAAGACCCGTCTTTGAGTGCAGCAGTCATTCCATAATACCTATATACACGTTCACAATGGCTGACTCATCTTGAAGGCCCTCGATTGCCGACTGAATATTAATTGCACGGTTGCAGCATCGCAATGTGAATAGTTGCCATCGGTTTAGCACGTGGCGCTGGAGTATTTTGGAATTTCCAATTGATATTGAGTTAAATTGTTGTTTTGAACTCCCGGGGCAAAAAGAGCGGGAAGCGACTTTGCTTTATACTATTTAGTAACTTACACACTCATTTTTAATCATCACTTGATAATATAGACTTCTACTTTTGTATACACCACGTATGCTAAATTTCATAACAATCTTTTAAATCATTAGACTTGAAAGCAAAACGTACAAACGCACTCACTTTCGCATTTTTGGAATTAGGATAAGGATAAATATATGATTAGGTGGTTTTTAGGGTTCCGTACCCAAAGGGTAAAACAGGACCCTATTACTAAGCCTCCGCTGTGATCTGTCTGTTTGTCTCCAGGCTGTATCTCATAAACCGTGATAGCTAGACAGCTGAAATTTTGATTGCTTTTGATTTTGATGTATTTCCGTTGCCGCTGTAACAACAAATACTAAAGGGCATACATCTCATACAACAAACGTAATTTTCAAGCAATTTTTACTCGATCTTAATAAACAGGTAGAAACTTGTCTATTATAGATGATAGTACGGAACCATTCGTGCGCGAGTCGGACTCGCACTTGGCCGATTTTTATAATGAGATCAGGCAGCGAAAGGGTAGGGTAGGGCGGAAAAGATGCTCTGTTAATCTGTTTTAGCAATGAAATGTAATCAGGGATGTCACAGATACAAAATTTCGGATCTGGATACTAATACGAAATAATAAGCTTCCTATACAGGAAGCTTATTGTTTCGGACCAGAAAAAAATTCAGATAGTCTGTTAGTTTCTGAAATCTTTTTCGTCGTATAGTTTCGGACCGATTTGGTTACGGATATTAGGTTTTTAAAGCTATTTAATTTAATTATGGGTAAAAACCAGGCAACAATGAATATCTAATAAACAATGCAAGACAATGTATAATGTGAGTAGACTCCGCCCCTTTTCGCATTACTCGATTTTTTTATATCGGATACGGATATTTCTTATTTCGGAGATCCGACAATTACGGGTAAGGTTGTGGAGCTCCATAACATCCCTTAAATGAGTGTTCATAAGTCTGTGCGTCATTTAATGGTAAGGATTACTCTACAGGCTTAATGACGAGGCAGGCAAGCTCATAATCCAATCTATTGAAGTTGTGCGGCTGCATTAGCCAATTCAACGCATTTAAGGGCGCGCACATATTTGTGAACGCGTCTAAAACGTGCGTCAAAATGATTTGATGAAACTTAGTTTGTAATGTTATTTATCATATTATCTTTTACTAGCTTCTGCCCGCGGCTTCGCTCGCGTTAGAAAGAGATAAAAGTAGCCTATGTTACTCTCCATCCCTTCAACTATCTCCACTTAAAAAATCACGTCAATCCGTCGCTCCGTTTTGCCGTGAAAGAAAGACAAACAGACAGACAGACAGACAGACACACTTTCCCATTTTATAATATTAGTATGGATTAGCTTATAGGTTATCTAACTTGTATTATTCTTAGCTTTAAACCGTCGTGCATAAGTGATTCAAGACACAATAGAAAGACAGCAGCTCGGCAGCCATCTGTCGCTTTGTCGTCGAAATGTTAACTATGTTACATTTTTGAGGGAAATTACATATAATTAATAATTAAGTTTATACATTTACTAGCTGTCTCCTGTGGTTTTTTTGTGTCTTTCCCTCGATTTGCCGGTCAGGGATGGCATTAAAAAAACAGATTATTCAACAGCCTGCACCGATGACTGTCAAGCACTAACCAACATGTCTTTGTCCACAGTATCAGACATCGGTCACAACATAATCCAAGATGCGTTCCTCATCGCTGTGGAGGAGCAGGCGCGGCAGCGCTTGCAGCGGCTGTCAGCGCTCAAGCGGATCACGCCGGTTGACATGTCCAAGTTGTCTGTAGAGGTAAGGGCACCATTGTTTGATTAGTATTGCCATGTACTAAGATTGGTGAAGGAAAACGTCGTGAGGAAATCTGAGGTGGTTCCGCCCTTTAAGGCCGTGGGAGGGGTCAAGTAGTAGAATTTCAAACGTGTCATGTCAGAGAATGTCAATTTTTTAAACAGATCAGTAGTTTCTGGCGAATCTATCCATGCACAATTTAAAAAGTTGTCTGTATCGTGGGTCAGTTTTTACGTGGGCGAGATGTCCCACAAGTCATAGGTCTCAATTTGATTATCAAATTATCAGTGAAGATGATTGTACGCGAGTTTGTGATTCAATTTGTTTAATTTATAAAGTGTACTCAGAAAAGTTGGTTGTTAATAGAAACATGCGTTATTGTACCGGCCACTAACCAGTCCCATTATTTGAGCGAGTTGTCGATGCTCAAGCAGATCACGCTTCACGACGTGACATGTCCAAACTGTCTGTCAAATTGTCTGTGGATTGAGGATAATGCTACACGTCTAACATGTTAATGCACTAGGCTTGTTTACTTACGTAATATATGCAACTATCCACGTTTAGTTAGCAGCTCAAGGTGTCAATATAAGATTCATTGTCGAATGCACAATAAGGTTGTTCAAACTCGTTTGATCGCGCGTCTTGGACGTTTAAAGAGCAATGTAGACGCACCCTAATGAATGTAAACAATGAATCGAAATAGTCAGGCCATTTTAAAATATTATGTGGCCAAGATACAGCATATCTTGGTGTTATGATTAATTTTGGCACAGACAACGAAAAGTGGCTTTTTTATACTGTGTAATAATTATTTGGTCTAAAATTCTTACAGTAACTACACAAATGCAAAATAGTGTACTGTAAATTAGCTAGGACGTTGTATAGCGAGCTGCCTGAATGCAGCCTCACACTCGACGAGGCTACTTGACACGCTGGTGTAAGTTATAAACTGCAGCGAGTATATAGAGAATGTGAGGATGATAATACTGTGGAAATGTGGACAGAAGCTAGGTTGATGTGTGCGAAAGATTTGGACACTAAAGCAAATCACCAGTTTTTATAATATGTAGGGCAGGGTACAGTACAGCATGTTGCAAGGAACATAGGACTGATTCTTTATACAAAACTGATACAAAAATAATTATATAATTATTTACAATTTGTAAAAGAGGATTTGTGGATTGAACTAACTAAATTATACGTTTTTAATTATATTTAAATTGGAAAACACATTCTGCCGGTGAGTCCAATACTTGACTAAACCGAGTCGTAAGTACGCTATAAAATGCATAAAATAAAGCTAGTATGTTAGAGCGAGTTGGCCTGCATTCAGTCCAGGCTCCACTTGAAGCCACTCGACTCGGCCCAAGTTGTGAGACACAGCGTATATAATGGAACACGTACAATAGATTAGCTAGGAGTCTAGGACGCGCGAGTGGACTGGCCTGCATGCCGTCTGTATCCACTTGACAAGGCCACTTATAGGACGGTCCAAGTTAAGAGGTGTAGAGATTTGTTTAATTATCTTGTTTGTAAAATTCTTTGTTATTTTATACAGAATTATACAAAAGTAAAATTACCTTTTTGTTTGACGTTTATATAAAAAAATATAAAAAATATATAATTAAAATAATAATTTAATATCTTTACGAATATGTAATGATTTTGAAAGTTAGAAAAACGCGGCGGGAATCTGAATTATAATAATAAATGTGTTATAGCATAAAGTCCAAAAATGTTATATAGCCATAAATTATGGCATTAGGCCATATAATTTATGTTAAGACCACATAACACTATGTCCCATAATATTATACAGCCTTCCTCAAAAAATGGGCAACCTAACAAAAATAGAGATTTTTTCAAATGAAACCAGTAGTTCTTGCGTTCAACCAAATAAACAAACAAACTCTTCGACTCTATAATATTAGTGTAGATAATTAGTTCTTGTCCCACACAACAAACTGTTAGAACGGTCTTCCGATTCGTTACTCCTCGCTGTTGAAGCGCACTTGATTCACTCGAGATTCACATTATTTCAATATCATTTGCAGTTAAAAACGTGAAAAGATTTCTCTTTCAGCTCCAAAGGCGTATGCACAACATTAATTAAGACTCTGCTAATTCTTTAATACTTACATTTTGGTAAGGATTTGATATACGCAATTATGCTTTAATGAATCCTTTCTAAGACTACAGGCCTGTTTAGCAGGCCATTTTTAAAGATTTTCTCGGTATCACAATAGTTGCAATAACTTATAAACACTTTCAAACATGTTTCACTTTGTTAGATTTTAATATTGTCGCACTTTTGTCGATTTTGTTTACCTTTTTCATTTCTGAAACAACATTTTTTTATATGAATCAATGTCTAAGAAGCTGTGACGCCCTCCTGAAGTGTAGTGGTCACCTTCGCCTATAGAAATCTGCAATTCTAGAAATACATATGAATTTCAGCTTTAAAAAATACATGTAGTTGTTACTTATAATATTGTAACTTTAGAGTATCGATGTGTACTATACTATATACACTTAGTTTCAATGTTTGCATCCATGTTGATTTCATTGAGCAATACTATCAATTCATTGACTATGATCTTCCGTCCGTGAACCTGTAATTGCAATTGAAATGGCGAACCTATTGACAATTATCTAATTGTTGAAGTTTATTCAATTCTCAAATTGAAGACGATATTTTTTTTTTTTTTTTTTGGTGAGTGGGAAATCATCCAATGACTGCTCCCGTCCTGGGTGCGACGGGAGGGCGTGTCAGACTCTTACTGACTAAAATCCACTCATGTTCCTTCGTTTGCCCTTTATGTTCCAGGGTCACGGTGACTACTATACACATTCCGCAACCCCGGCAGGCGTTGGCCTTGTTAGGCCCCTTCCTGTGCTGACTCTTTCTCTTTGAGGCGCGCGTGGAACACTTACGCGCCGTCGACGCGGTCCTGGTCCTAGCCGGGCGGCGAGCTACCCATCGCTCGCCATCCGCAGAACCGCGCCTACGGTGGCCGGTAGTCGTCTTGCGACTCTCGACGTCTTCGCCTGGGTCTTTGTCCGGGGCGAGAGGCTCGTCGTTGCCTCTCGCGCGCCGCCGCTTCCTTCACTAGCATAACTGCTTCGCAGAAGGAGGCGACGGCATCCCATTCCGTCTCGCCCTGCAGCATGGCCTGAACCAGCGCTGGGATTGAAGACGATATTGGCATCCGTTGTTTTGTTATAGCTTGGTCTAGTATAGAATTTGTAATTAACCTTTATCATCTTTTTCACTAATATTATTTCTAAGAAGTTATTACTCAACTCTAAGCTAATGAACTCATTGATTTCCGGGATTATTAGGCCGAATTAAAAATATTTCGCTAATAGTGACTACGTTATACTTAAAAACTAAAGACTTTATAATGGTATACTTTTAGCAGTCGCAGGCATAAGTAAGTAGTATGACTAAAACCAAGAAACCATAATTAAATAATCACATTCACTCAGACCAAGCATCTTTTCCACGTTACTGTCCAAACTTCAATCCTTAAATTCTTACTCCCATAACAAACTTTCTCACAAAAAAGAATCATTACATCAAAAATATTACCTATCCCCATCAAGAGCCACTTGTTGCATTTCACATTTTAAAATGTTCCCATAGTCAAGTGGTGTTTTTGCTTCTAATTGGGGTCGCATAACTTGGTGACATATTGTTCGGGACCATTTACATTTTTCATAAAAACCCATGACACTGTCATCTGGTGGTCGTAAAGAGAAGATTGTTTGGCGCGATAGCCCTTTGTTGGTCCCGTTTTTGCAAGTTTTATTGTAATTTTCGGTTTTTGTTGTAATTCTTCTGTGGTGGCTGGCGCCTGTTCTTTGAGTTATTGTTTGGTTGGATTACTTTTAAAGGTTTTAACTTTATTGTGCTTGTCATTATTACTACCTACAATAACATCATTAATACCAATGATATTTTAAGTAAAAAAGTGTAGATAGGTTATATGCAGTCAAAAAGTGGCACATTAAAAGTTTGCCAATTGGCAAACATGATACTGAATATTGCGTTGACATTTGACGTTTATATCTTTTTCACTCGCACTACTTCAATCATGTCATCCTACTTTGACGTGTAATGTATGTGTACGTTAGTGTGCCGTTTTTGAAGATAGAATTTCGTTTGGGTAACCTATCTACGCCTTTTTTACTTAAAATATCATTGAATAATACCATGTCAACTGGAACACTCAGTGTTGATTTACGCATAAGATGCATTTAACGTTTTTTAAACAAGCTGGTGTTGCGCCTTTCGCAATTAATGTCTTCAGCGACTTACATCATCGGTCCTTGCCTGGTTAACCATAACTTCATGCTATCAGGTGACTGCCTGTTTTGTGTCCCAATGTCCTTATTTCTAAGAGGAAAATTTAGAGCACAGCGTGCCAGGGTTTAACATTTTCTTGCTTGGTCTTTTTAATTATGCCCATCATTCTGACACTAACAAATGACTTCAAGTTTCCGAGTTCAGATATCGCTGTACAGAAGCATTATTACGGTGTTAATACGACGACGCGGCGTTACAATTGAACTGTGCTTTGTATTTATTTACAGTATTAAACCACCACAGTATGTGACGAAGCCGATGATAGACTTCTTGACATTTCAAGTGTTTGTAAATTGGTCTAATTGAAATAAATGCTCTGAATTTGTATTACACTTTTTTCCAAGTGGTTTCAATATTCTCACATCCGCTTTCTTCTCTTATACCTTGGTTATCTGAGAGTGTGTATTTTTTATCACCATCTTCAAACGGTACGGAAACCCACACTCCAATAATCGTGTTAAATGTTCTGCGAACGGCGATAAGTGGCTGTCAGATGCTTCAACATGTATGTGTTTGCGTACTGCTAACAATTCACTCTACATCGCCATATATAACGTGTATAACTTATACACATAGGCTACCAACGACTACCGTAGCAACACGTATCTGAGAAGCATAATTGAGGTTGAAACTGCCAAAATTAACCAACCCTCATCAAAATTTCTCTCCATTAATACATACAATATTGTTCCTTTTTCAAAATAAGGAAAGGTTGGCTATTTCCAGTATTTAGACAATTCTATTCAGTATAACATCACGCTTCCGGGAGCAAAGTAGTAAAAAAAGAAGTGATGAGTGTGATTATAAGATAAATTAAAATTGAAATTATACACGGTATTGTACATGTTGAATTATATCATAAGATGCTGTTGGTACATAATCCTATAAAAGAAAAATGAAATCAAAATTCAATTATCAGTTTTTTCAAAAATAGAAATATTGCATGATTGAAATGCTTGAATATTGAATTCGTCACAGTCCGAAGTTGTTAGAATTTCACATATTTTTTATTGAATCTTCGAAAGTTTTAAAATGTTTTTTTTTTTAAATTTCAATTAAGTAGATGTAGATCTTTATCGTTTTGGCAAAAAATATGATTTCACCAATGAACAGACTATACTGCTGTGGGGACACAAATAGAAGAAGTTTTATAAAAGTTGCAACTTAAATTTGAATACCTCCTTTCTTTCGGAACCGGTAATAATCGTTTTATGTCTGATGGTGCATTTTCTGGTGAAGTGTGATAGCCAACTACAGCCACAGCGGCTACAGATTTGACTTATTGTCATCGCTTGATTGTTGGTTAGAAGTATTAGGAATAGAGTGGAGAGTACCTGACCCTATTCTCATACAGCTCAGAAGGCACTGACCATCATAGGTCACCACGATTGCTCAAGGCCGATTTACGATTTTGGACCCATTTCAAAATTCAATGGAATAAATCAAACAGTACATGACTTTCTTTCTATTCTTTCTTAATATTCAAGTTTATTTTAGTTACTTCTTATATTTTAGTGATCTGCAATCGAATGGTCAGTCTCAATTGTTTGGTATGGTTACCCCCTGGTCTAAAAAACTGGGGTCTACAAAGCAAGTCAATACACAATTTAACTAAAGGTTCAATCTATTCAATTATGTACCTGTATCGACATTGTATCTTTATTCATTAATAACGTATCATACATTTATTTGCAGTCTCATGATTAAATCATTAAAATTATATATTTATATTACATCCGGTTTCAACTCTGTACGGAAATTGAAAAACTTTTTACTATGGTTATTATGTTCAACATTATTGTTATTGGACTTGAGTCGAAATCGAACTTACGTGTCTCGTAGACCACTACTTAAAGTACCTATTGCTAATGAAGTTTATATGCCATCAATATTGCATGTTAGTTTCCAGGCAGCTGTTCTATTACCTAATATGTGTCGTAATGCAATCAAGTCGAGATAATATTGTAGGCAGTGCTTAATGATCCTATTGTAGTGTATCAGTTTATAATTGTAATTGTACTATTGTGAGGCAAATGCAAATATATACTAAGCTATATATAAACATCACTTGCCACTTGCACTAGCTTGCTTTAGACAGATTCAGACATCAGAGGAGACAGACTCAGGGGAGTAATTACAAAGTGATCTTACCGATGTCAACTGATGATGTCTAATATAAACTTATAAAACTCATATAAAATGTCCATAGTTATAATAACAACGATGACCAACTATATGTGATCACATTGATTACCCACTAGCGCACAATAATTAACTTCTATCTATCTTCTTGTTTCAGCTCAACCGTCGAAAACGAACACAGCCAGAAAACAGACAAGAGCTCAACGGATACATAGCAAACTCGACCGTCTACGTGACATCTATAAACGAGAACGGAGCTATAGAGAGCAAACCCACTATATCCTCGCCAAAAGCCCAACCGAAGTCCCTCCAGGCAAAGCCAGCACCCGTCATCGCCAACGGCATCGATAAAAAGAAAGAGAAGGACATAATAAAAGAAGAAGACAAAGTGGAACCGGAGAAACACGAAGTTGACACGAGTGAGAAAGTTAAAGTGATTTGTGAAAGTGATAATCGTGTGGTTGTTGATAGGGATATTTGTGACGCGTACAGTGTGGCTAGGGAGTATTTGAATAACGGCAGGAGTGAGAAACTGATTGGCGAACAGCCTGACCATAGGATCAGGGCTACGGCTATAGTTGAGAACAATAAACTTGGACCTGGAGAGAATCGGTGAGTTTTAGATGGTAGTTGAGTAGTTATAGATTAAGAATTTTTGGTGTTGTAGGCTTAGAGCAATCAAAACTTTGATTGTTTGTAGCCTACGCCTGGGATTGCATTTTGTGGTAACTGAGGATGTCCTGAAAAAAGAAAAATCCGAGAACTTACATTGATGATTGAATCATTCGCTAATTAAAAGCTGTTTTCCAGAGTTATGAATATTAGGAATAGTACAAATAAGTTAGTATAGTAATATTAGGAATTTGTTACTTAGGAAATATTTATAATAAAAGTCTACTAGCTTAGACTTCCAACTTCTATTTGCTTTAGAGTGGCTGTAACGATTTAATGCCAGTTAATATTTAGTGTACCATCTATAAAGTATAGACGGCAGTCCATCGAAACTGAAATTATTCTTGAATATTTTCAACACTTAAAGGTCAGTTGAAATACTGATTTACCAAAATGAAACAAAAATTGAAAAGGATGTTCTTTTTCACAATGAATATCAGTGAAAGACGTACGTTTTTCCCCATTTTTTATTTGTTTAATTACATATTTTTGAATTACAGCTGTGCAATTTTCTTCTTTTTGTGTATCTTTATCAGCAGTTCCGTATCGATACAATTCTCTGTTTTATTTAACTATACTTTTCAATTCATTTCATTCATCTCGAAGGGGCGTTTGGATTGTGACTCGTGTGTCGTGTCCTATTTATGTATTTATTATTATGGCTTTATAAAGAATTACGTCACACGTAAATAAAATATCATTTACTATGTCAACCGCAAAACCCTACTGGGTTTTCCCGAAGTTGATCAAATTTACGGATCCTGCGTCATTCATATCCAGCCACTTCTCGCTACTTGTAAAGTCGCGGTCTGAAAAGGTTTACCAATTTTGAAAGTACATTCTATATCACACTTTTTTCATTAAAATCTAAAATGCCATATCATGTTACTTGTTACCTTTTAGAAGTTATTATGCAAAATGAGACAACGAGAATAACAAAGACGTTACTAAGCAACGGCGTCGGCTTAGCCATGTTTCGTCTCTATCGCGCACTTGACGTTTGGCAGTTGTGTAACAGTGACAGGTATAGTGCCAAAGTAAGTGCTTTGAAACTCTTTTCTTAATTTCTTGAATTGACATTTGTCAAAAAATATTGTTTGAACGTCGCGTCGTTTAGACAAGAGTAAAATTTTACGAAATATTTTTTTTCATACCGAAATAAAATGGCAAGTTTAACCCTGGAGCAAGGGACAATCTTTGAACATGGACATAGTTTTATATCATTAGTGCCTTATCACGAAATTCATTATAACTATTGTGATTTACTGTGAGGTTTGAATAAGATGTCACGGCGAAGAAGACCAAATAATAGATCATGGAAATTATTCAGGAAGAAGTGATGATGCCTACTACGAGATAGATCACGCTGTGCTCAAGTGATACCAGAAAATGATACCAGAAATACTGATCTATGCGCGTGTCTTGTTGCATCGATGCACTGGTCGTAACTGCGGAGTAATGTTATACTTTATATTGAATAAAGATTTTTTAAGATTTGCTTTATTATTTCCTTATATTCTTATTTAAAAAAACTAAATTGGTCGTAGCTGTGGATCCGTACTAGTTCATACTACTATTATAATTGCGAAAGTAACTGTCTGTCTGTCTCGCTTTCGCGCCAAAACTACCGAAACGATTTAAATGAAATTTGGTACAGAGTTAGTCTATAGCCTGAGCAAGGGCATAGGAAAGTCTTTTATTTAATTCCAAGGGAACGGGAACTACGCGGGTAAAACCGCGGGCGTCACACCAAAGATTTTATTCAGTGCTTTTTTTCTTCATATTCTTATTCAAAAAACTAAATTAGTCATAGCTGCGGAGTGATGTTATACCAGATATTGAATAAAGATTTTTTTAAACTTTTATTTATTATTTCTTTATATTCTTATTAAAAAAAAATGTTTTTCAAAGTAGGTTTTCTGTATATCAAACCTTTTTAGTAGTCAGTCCATCACCTAAAGCGATTGATTGTCATATCATTAGAAAAAAATAATCTATGATCAATCAAATTATCATGAAATAGGCATTTAGAACTTGTGGCCTTAATGTGTGCATGCAATTGTGATCCTTATGGTGGTAACCACTTTCAGACCGCGACTGTACACTGAACTAGTATGGCGTATACGTCATTCACAACAACCAATCAACTGTCACCAGTTGACCAAATAAAATCAATTCTAGAGATAAAGAAAAACTTAAAACAATCGAATTAATTATAGACACAAATAAGCTGAAAAAAACGGAGTCTTAGAAAGTGTCGGAGCTAGGAAACCAGCAGTCACTGATTCGTGAAGGTCAACACTATCTTTTATGTTATCTGAACATATTATATCACTATCAACTTACATGCTCATAACGGTAACATAATATTCATTACACTCTTAATTCGGTTATTAGAGGTCCCTAGTGTGTGTTTAGGAAGTCATTACAGCGTTTATGATGTTTGACGTGTCAAATTTAAAGGTAGTTGAAAGTTTCTATGGTCATTTTAGTCTTTTTATTCAACTTTCATAAACTCCACATTAGTTATATGATTTTAAATTCAGTTATGTATCGCATTTTGGTCACCGTGGTCTGTTTCAAGAAGCAAAGTATTCATAATTATTACAGTATACGATGGTGTGTGCAAACACAGATTCACTCCGACTTCCCTCTCGCTATCTGAGGCGTTGAGATAATACATCATTAACTTTAAACTTCAGGCTGCAACTGCCAAATCTTAAGGCCTAGACCGAAGTTTGTTTGACAATGAATACCCTAAAACAAAAGATGAACAGACGCGGAAAGATTAACGGACGCATACGACCGTGTCTTCAAACAAAATCGTTTGTTTTCTATGGACATAAGTTGTACAGCTAAATAAATGTGCATAGAGACTCCTATATAAGAAATACAAGAGCATTTTAGAGGTGATTTTGATATCCTATCCGTAAATAATAGCTGTTGTCATATTGTCACTATTAGAAAGGCAGTATGACAAGTAACATGGAAACCATTAGAGCTTTAAAATCAAACTAATGTTAATGAAAATATAGTCCGCTTTAATTACTAACTGGTTTTCATCATGAATGTAAGTTGCAAACCATGTTTTACAGTATTTAATAGCCAATACCCCTGCTATACCTTTACTTACAATTTTATGTTCGGTTCCCTTTATAAGAGTACAATCGATTATAATGTTCATGTACCTAATGTATTTGTATGCAAATCTAATGTGATACTCAATAATCAGAAGCAAGCATTTGTTATTTTGAACACGCGTCTTCCGCATTCAGTTGTTTCGAGATTAATATCGCAGGATGTCTGTAGAATGAACAAGATATTGGCAAGCTGTACAGGGTGGGACTCGTTTGACGACTGTATCACGGAATATCGAAGGTTGAAATATCGATAGTATTCATAAATTACTAATGGTTCAATTCAAGCTGCGCTGGTGCGATGCGATTCCCGGGTAGGATAGTGTTCTTCGGTTTTTCTCCCAATAGACATCGGTATTCAGAAGCAAAAAATCTGTCAATCCTTCTTACTCGGTCTAAAGTGGTCCAGTAATTGTGAAGGCCAGATAGTCATTAATGCTTGTGCCTTCTCTGTATGCCAGAAGACCTCAGTCGGCATATAACTGCCTCACTGCAAAATGGTAATAGGCTGGAGACCTTAGTCGGCATATAACTGCCTCACTGCAAAATGGTAATAGGCTGGAGACCTTAGTCGGCATATAACTGCCTCACTGCAAAATGGTAATAGGCTGGAGACCTTAGTCGGCATATAACTGCCTCACTGCAAAATGGTAATAGGCAGTTGGCTGGTTTATATTTGTGCTGTATGTACTCAAATCTGTGTCTCTAGTTGTTATTGTTTTAGCAATATATATTTTTTATAATGTACATAAAAACCACATGACGATCTCTTGCAGATGTAATAATTAACGACTACTGAATAGTTTATCAATTTTAATTATTCATCTGCCGTTTAATACCAGTTGCATACAACTATTATTACGGTAGATCCATGCACGCGGTTCTAACCTGTATTCTGATTGCTATACTGTAGTAAATGCCTTGATTTTGTAAACATACACGTATGTAGTTTATTTATATTATTGTCTTGGGCAATCCCTGATGCTATGACGTCGTGAAATTGCATTTGTTTTATGATTGCTTGAGTCATCTATAGTTTAATGTTAATGCATGAATTTTTGAATAAAAACAATCTACTAGGCAATTATTTTGTGTAATGTTTACTTTTATTTGTATATTGGACTGTGGTTTAGAGTTCAATTTGTGGATTCTGCTGTTGATGTTATATTATGTGTGAATGTGAATTTTAATACATAGCTATTTTAGTCTATGTGGTTTCGTTTACGTGAATCTAGGTGTAACAATAATCTATATTGAATAGTGCTAAATCAGGTATGGTGATTGATCAGACTGGGAATATTCGTTAGTATGCGTGATGATATTGCCTGTCGTATCGCTCCATAACCTACTACTTGTTTTTAACTTAGACTTTAATTTTGTCCTTTCTCGAAAACTTTTGTTTTTTATCTATTATTTAAGTATGCTACACTTCAAATAAGGTACCTATATGCAAAATTTAATGGCCATTAGTTCAGTTGTTAAGGCATTAAAGCGAAACGTAATTCTTATTATATTTTATAAAACATATAAATTTTATATAATATATTATAACTGCGAGTGAATTTGTAGTAAGGATTACAGGTAATGCCCAAACTTCGTTACGATTTTATAAAACTTCAAAATGTGTATTTACTATAACTATAATCAGTTATACGCCTAATCTTCGTCCTTACGCACGCGCAACCTCCGAAGAGGCTTCTTAATCACGCCGTACAAAAAATCTGGCAAGGTCAATCGTCTAGAATACTATATTTTATTATAGATACTATATTTTTAAAATAACAATGTTTAAGCTTAGCTTTAGGTACTTCTATATCATTGTCTTAACCTTTATTGTTTTTTTCTTATAGTTAATCGTTATTTATTTGTACTTAAATCATGTCAAGTATTTTATGATTTATTTAATTTTATATTATCATCTACTAAGTCGTTGTACTACAATTTTTTGTGTTAAAAATATCGTGGTATCGGGGTAGTGATTATGCTGCTCGCCTTTCATGGACGAGGTGGTGGTTTCACAGATGATTTATGGCATTTACAATCGGCTTGTGTTTAAACACCGCCCAAAAAAGTACCAATTTTACTACCAAAAAAGTTCTAAACGGTTACCAAAATGGATAAATGGTCACCAAATAACGCTTCTTAAAATATTATGAACTAAATCCAATTTGGTTTTTATATGAATTTGACTGAAAACTGAAACTTTATATGAATCACTAGTAGATCTGGCGTTGTGAGGTCACAGTTCTAACCTAACCTAACACAATTTGGTGATCATTAATCCATCTTGGTAGCCAAAAAGATTGTTGATCATTTAAATTTTCCAATTACAAGGATATCCGCGACAGGGTGTCAACCCTTGAAACAAAGCATGAAGCAGCTATAGAGCGTATCAACCTATTAGAAACTCAGGTAAACGTTTTACAAAAGCAATTACTGAAAAACACAATAGAAATAAGAAATATTCCGCAACACGATAACGAAGATGTGCAGAATATTGTTAATGAAGTATATAACACCCTAAAAATACCACCAATTGATGAACATACGGCTATTTACAGAAGAGGTAAGAAAAAAGGACCTATTGTTATTGAATACCAGAACACTAAAAATAAAGAAGTACTGCTAAAAGCTGTAAAAAAATACAACTCTGAAAACAAAGATAAACCATTGAGTACGGATATCTTAGGATTTACTGGAGCTTCCTCACGTGTTTATGTATCGGAGTCTTTAACTTTTATGGCTAAAAAGATTTTGGCTGCCGCTCGAGAAATGACGAAAAATGGTTTGTACAAGTACTGCTGGGCTTCAAGAGGAAACATTCTCCTACGTAAGGAAGACGGACAGCCTGCCATAGTCATCAATTCTCTAAATCAACTTAAGGATTTCACTTTTGAATGACTAGCTGTAGTTGAAGATCATGTTAAAATATGGTACATTTTCCTTTTGTTTACTATTTTATATACTTTTTTAAACTTTCAAAGTAATATTATATGCATATTAATTATTATATATTATCTGGTAATATGTTTATACTACTATTATATATCATATTTAGAAATCTATATGACATTATTAACACCAGTTCACTACGCAAACTTCATGTCTGAAAATAATGAAATTAACTTGGTTATTTTTATCTCAGAAATTACAATCGTCGACCAAAAATATAATTTTACTACTAGTGTTAAATATGGTTGTTATGGGTAACAACATAGATGAGGTGGTCACTGAGGTTGATAATACTATCAACGTTGGTGATTCATTTTTGGTCGAGGATCCAGAAGCGTTTCCGCAATACAAACTTGGAACAGAATCATCTCTTAGAATTATCGTTCAAAATATACGAAGTATACATAAAAATCTTGAAGATTTTAAAGTTTTTATTGCTAGGAGTAAAATAGACTATGATATTATTATTCTCACCGAATGTTGGCTACAAAATTCAGACTTGATACCTAAACTAGAACAATTTGATTCATTTCGCACTAGAAACCATATTAACCAGAACAGTGGTGTAGTTGTCTATATAAGGAGCTATTTACCAAATGTCACAGTATATGAGCCAAATTTTGCCGATGCGGACTGCTTGGTGATAAGAATAGGTAAAAGCCATGCTTTTATTTGTATATACAGATCTCCTTCGTTTGCCTCTCTCGCCAATTTTGTTGAGTCCTTGGAAGAACTTCTAATAGACATTAAACACATACCCAATGTTTATCTAACCGGAGACTTAAATGTTGACGTGAGTTGCAATACTACTGACCTGAAATCCGATGAGTATTTGAATATTCTTGCCACGTACGGTCTGCTACCTAGCCATCAATTTCCTACGCGCCTTAATAAATGCATTGATCACTGTTTTGCAAAGCCTAATTCTAAAATGCTGACAATAGTCTGTGAATCATCAGTTACTGATCACAGTAGTATATACTGTATTATTCCTTTAACACAGAAAAGTAAGTCTAAAAGACCACAAAAGACACTGCTACAACTAAATTACGAGATAGCTTTTAAACTTATGCAGGTCTTTGATTGGACTGATATAACAACTTTGCAAGATCCAAATAAAGCGACTGAATTGTTCATCGAAACTTTATCTGCAATCAGACAAAAAAGCAGTTACCAGGTTACCGTGCCCAACAGGCGACAGACATTTCAACCTTGGGTAACCCCTGGTTTATTGCGTTGCATTAGGTTCAGAGATACGCTGCACAGAAGGCATAAAAAGGCACCTAAAGATAAAGACCTGGAGCTTACTTACAGGCGTTACAGAAATCATTGTAATAGTATTCTCCACAATCTGAAAAATGAGCACGATAAAGCAGACTTAAATACTGCCAAGAGTGATATTAAAAAAACCTGGAATGTCATTAAGCGTGTATGTAATCTAAATGACTCTGGAAAATCTGAAGGGCCTTATGAATTATTAAAAATAAAATCAACTCCTCAAGAATCAGTCAATTATGTAAATGATTTTTTTACTAATATAGCATCTAAACTTTCAACTGACATCTTACAAAAGTTAAAGCTTACAGAAAATGATCTTGTGCAAAAGTTTAAATGTAAACACAGCCCCATCAACTCTTTTGTGCTATTGGAAACTGATGAAACGGAAGTTCATAAAACTATTATGTCCCTAAAAAGTACCAATTCTACTGGTTGGGATGGAATATCTTCTGTGTTCTTGAAAAGAAGTATAAATCTTATCAGTAAACCTTTAACACACATATTTAACTTATGTCTTACGTGTGGAGAGTTTCCTAATGTGTTAAAGGACTCAGTTGTTATACCAGTTTTCAAGTCGGGGGAAAGAGACAGTATCGCTAATTATCGACCAATATCGCTTCTACCTACTCTGGCTAAAATCCTGGAGAAGCTAATAAACATTAGGCTTGTAAATTATATGGAGAAAAATAATGTTCTTTCTAATAATCAATTTGGCTTTAGAAGGAACAAATCAACAATAGATGCGGTTGAACAACTAGTTACCAATGTAGCTAGTAATCTCGACCACAAGAATAAATGTGTTGGTGTCTTTTTAGACTTAGCCAAAGCATTTGATACTGTCTCAATCCCTCTGCTAATTTGCAAGTTGGAGGCTATAGGTATTCGAGGGATACCACTTGATCTTTTTAAAGACTATCTTAGTAATAGGACACAGGCTGTAAAAATTGGTAATAACCTTAGCACTAAGCTAAATGTTCGTTTCGGTGTGCCGCAAGGATCAGTACTTGGACCGACATTATTCTTGATATATGTAAATAATCTTTGTGATATTGAATTACCCGATTCAAAAGTGATCACTTTTGCAGACGATACTGTAATCTTATTTCAACAAAAAACATGGAGTGAGGTCAAGTTATCAGCCGAGATTGGTCTTAAAAAGATAATTGAATGGCTTGATTGCAATCTGCTTACATTAAATCTTAAAAAAACAAAATTTTTAACATTTAGTATAAAAAATAATTTGCTACCTGCCGACTTTAATTTAAAAGCTCATTCCTCTAATTGTTCTGCTGCAAGTATTTGCGTGTGCCCTGTGTTATCTCCTAGTAAAAGTATTAAATATCTTGGAGTTGAGATCGATGAAAATCTAAATTGGAAACAACATATTCATAATCTAAAATCTCGGATTCGTAAACTTATGCCAATTTTTAAAAAAATAAGAAACTTAAAAGACGAAGCTACAAACAAAATTGTCTATTTTGCACTGTGCCAATCGATAGTAACTTATGGTATCTCTGCCTGGGGTGGTGCTAGAAAAAGTACTCTTATAAAAATAGAAAGGGCCCATAGATGTATTTTAAAAGTGATTAATTTTAAAAAATTCAGGTATCCTACAACTGCTTTGTACAAAGAGTTCGGAGTCCTAAATATTCGCCAACTCTTTATCAAAAAAATAGTCCTGAGACAACATTTCTACGAGAAACCTGTTTCCAAATCACACAGAAGAATACATGAGGTATATGACGTCCCAGCATGCAAAACCACATTTGCTCAGTGTTTCTCTTATTTCTTGGCTCCTCTATTGTACAATCGCATAAGTAAAATTAAACCTCTCAAAGATACGACGAGATTTGTATGTGGAAGGACCCTGGATGAGTTTCTGAGTAACCTGGATTATGAACAGACTGAAAAACTTATACAAATATGTCAGTAACTATTTATTTATAAATATATATTTTATTGGATAGTACAAAAGAAGTTTATAATAATCAATAAAATATACCAATATATGTAAGTAATATATATAAATATATATATATATATATATATATCTATAAATATTCTTATAAGTAAGTAATATATATGAATATATACTATAAAGCAATCATTATAATTTAAAAATTAGTACACAAACATTATTATATAAAAAAAAAACTACTACTTAACTTTTAATTTTAGTATTTTAGTTTTACAAACACTTTTTTTTTTTAAATTTTAATATTTAATTTTATTCTAAACACGGTTGTCTTAATATAAAATCAAAACAAATATTGTTTTGTGAAAAAAAAAACATTTTTACATTGAAATAATGTTAGTGGTTGCATTGTCTGATTTCTTTACATATACTACTTGTTTACGCTAAGCTTGTAACTCGTTATCGTCATCTATGATTCACAGCAAAACAAATGTATTTGGTAAAAAGTGTCTTAACGTGTTAACACTATGTCTACTATTGCATGAGCGAGTATCTTACCTTGCCGTAACACAGTCTTTGACTAGCACGGGAGGTAAAGAACTTTTCTCTGTATACCGTCATTTGGGCGTTTATACATTTTATCAACTATGTTAGTTAACCATTACTTTACTTGTGCTGGCATTATTATAATTTAACTAATTCCTACTCCTCTTGCTACTTGTTATAGATAAGTTCTAATTTAGTAATAGTTGAACGTAAGTTAGTGTGCCCTAAACTATGTACTATGGAAATATGTATTACCGGTGTACTGTAACCTAAACTTATGGTCAATAAACTTTATTATTATTATTATTATTTATTTTATATGCGTTACATATCTCGGGACCCAAGGATCCCGGGCTTTTGGAAGGCATACGAGGGGCTGAAGCCAACTCGCAGAGGCCCCTTGAGCTAAACTTTATGTGAAAAGGGACACCACCCGGCGATTATCCCTATATGCACTATGTAAGTGCACCTAAGGACAACCCCCGGTGGGTGTTGGACTATTGTAAAATATGGCAACTAACAAAAAAATTTGAACTATGGGCTTGGATTCTTTAATGAATAAGGTACCAGATACTATGGAATGACTATGGCCCCTGCCTGATCAATGTTTGTATACACAGATAGAATGGCAGGGGGTGACTTGCACACTCAGTAAATGGGCCCCCGAAAACGGTCGCTAGCACATAGTGACGTAGCGACAAGGGGGCAACATATATCGAGGTGCTAGAGGAGTGGAGAGGTATTCCACGGCTATCAGGACAATCCCGGAAGTACGGTCAAGATCCCTACCAGCATCTTACTGGAATACTTCCTTCCCCCGAGCACGTATGCTCTTGCGAATCTCCACTCAAACCAGCCAATGAAGGCAAGAGTGAGGTGGGAGCCTTGTTCCTCGTCAGTGCTCACTCTGGCCGGCCAGTTAAGGCAAGCCAGAGATGAAGAACAAAGGGTCTCCCAGGAGGTCAGGTCCACGGGGTCGCTACTGCCCGACAGCTCGCCACAAGCTGCCCTGCGGGTTTATTATTATTCCATTTTTATTATTATTATTATTATTAATTATAACCTTTACAATCACGCATATTTTGAGATGTTCTTCCCAATTAAAGAAGCTAAAAAATTTGCACTGCATCTACGATATTTAATTTTCACACAGAACCTTCTAGAATTCTTATACATAATATTTATATATAATACTTATATATAATATTTTTCCTGTACTACTAGGTATGCAAATAAGCTGTAGGTATACCGTAATTAACTAAGATATCATCTGGTCGATGCACAAATCTGTCAGTAGATTGCGTGATGGCAGTCGTCGCATATCTTATTAAACACAGGTTCTTAATAACCTGATGGGTTCTGTATGTTGATGTATTCATATTTTCCATGGCATTCTCTTATACTATGATGTAGCTCTTATTAATGACACTATGGAATTGTTCCCACGATACAAAAGCGTTCATCTTGTAGCTATAATTTATTTCTGTTAAAAATGTGTTAACATCAATGTTCAAAGCAATTGTACAAAGCAAATACCTCTTCTCATACAGAGAAGATACCACTCTTGTTCAAGACAAATTAGTACAGGTTTCCTTACGATTTTTCCTTTACCGATATCGGTAAAAAAAAAATAATTTCTAGATAAACTTTGTAAATTACAAAATAATTGAAAAAGACCCACTGGTATATGACTCGGTTTTAAAACAGCAACCTGTATGAAAAGCAGGCGCCAGGCTGGTTATGTTTACTGGTCATGCTTATCAATAATTTCAATAACGATTCCGAAATATCTTTCGCGATAAATGGCCCGTTTATCGATTAATATTAAGGCTATATAAAAAACGTCACAAGGGAACGGAGAGGAACCAAATTTAACTCATCACGGATAAAACTGATACTTGAAGCTTAAGCAAATAAATGAAGCCTATTGATAAAAACTTGGCGAGAGAGACGATTGCGCTCATGAATACTCAATACTTATCTTGCTTTCCCATAAATGTTTGCAAGCTTGCCATTCAATGCCTGGTGAACACCCAAAGTTTCCGTTTGCACTGAAGTTGCAACCGATGCCAATTTGCGCAGACTCACGTCCAAGTTAGACCCACAGACACCTCCATTTTACCAAGCTGGTTGCAACTTCACTGCAAACTAAAAGTTTTATTTGATCGTATTACACTTCTTTTCCTTTTTCACATTTTCAGCGAATCAATGTGGACTTTTTTGCGCAAAGCTTTTTGAAATGGGGCTTGATTTTGCTGTGAGAGTTTTCGAATTTGGTTGAATCGTTCTATCTTAAGTTTTTGGACAGACTGCTGCTTTTAATAGTAACCCAACGAATTATAAGCAGGTTTGTATTAATACTGCCAAGTCTATGGTCCAAACCAAACGTTATCCATTCCAAACCTACACTATAGTTTCATTTTTACCTTAGTAACATTTCGACTAAAGTAAAGAAGAAATGAGAAATAACTGTCTATTTAGACGTGCTACGTTTTCCTATGGCGCCATTATTCTATGGTCCCGGAGAACAAGACATATCTCGTTGATGTCTTCCCAGCTTATTACGGTCTTTGGCCATTCGAATGTCATTGTGAAACTTGGTAAGATCCAACCTTCTCCTAGGGCTACGTCTTCTTGGTAGCTTACCGTCAATCTTGCCTATCATCGTCATTTAAAGAGTAGGGGTGCTACCCGTGATAGTTTGACTCATATCTTTACGTCACAGAAAGTCAAGGGACTGCCTTAATAAAACTTTGGTCTTATACTTTAGAACAGTTATCATGAGGAACCCAAATAGCCAGTTAATTTTCCTGTCCGCTGGTTGCGTTGGCGCACTACTTAGTGTCAATTACCTACGAGACGTGTTATCTCTGTTATCTGTTAGATGGCAGTACTACACAAATGTGAAAAGTTTTTAGATCGCGACGTGACGAGGGGCTTCTAGAAATATAATTAACTAGCTTTTGCCCGCGGCTTCGCTCGCGTTAGAAAGAGACAAAAAGTAGCCTATGTTACTCTCCATCCCTTCAACTATCTCCACTTAAAAAATCACGTCAATTCGTCGCTCCGTTTTGCCGTGAAAGAAAGACAAACATACAGACAGATAGACACACTTTCCCATTTATAATATTAGTATAGTATGGATAGGATGAGCATTAAAGTGTGACGCATTGCATTCTGGGTCCAAATGGAGCTGGTCATGCGGTGCGGTGTTGATCAGTATTAAATCTCTAAGGGAATTTATGTCATAAAGATGGAGATTGTGTTGTCAATCCTTAGCATTAACTTGGACGACAGCTCAGTTCACCCTTTGATAATGGTATATTAGCATTATATTGAAAAAAAAATTAAAACGATTAATTATCCTTCTCGAAGATTTTACCCATGTCAACGTTGAACATGATGCAAAAAAATATCATCTTGTAATATGATGTTTCTTGGGTGATGGTCACATAAGTCGTCATGAGCATGCAGGGTACATATCTATAACAAAAACGCTTGATTTTTTTATTATTATGGGCTTGTTCTTGGTCCCAGACTAGCCCGAGGGCATAGATGGGGCCTACGATGGAGCGAGCTTACCCAATAGATGCTTATGCACTCGTTTTTTTAATACTACTACTTTTATACATCTGAAGGCAAACCAATGAAAACATTGTAAAGTCAAGGCATTTCACTTGAGGTTTAAATAGTTACCGAGTGAACACTGTTTTTTATCACACTCTATGAGAACATAACTATGTGGACTTATTAAAAAATAATAGTACGAACACTTAACATGTTGAAATTTAATCCTTCGAACACATTTGATTTGAGACACAATAGAAAGGCAATAGCAGCCCGACAGCCGGCGGTCGCTTGGTCGTCGAAAGATGATCCAATCATCTTTAAACTCGTGAGAATTGCACCTCAAACCAGTTAATTACATGAGCTAAAAGCTATAAAAAACAAGTGAGAATCTAGGACGCCGTCCCCCTCCAATCATGGTTCCGCGTCGATGGGTCCCACCCTCATGCATGGGTCCAGATAATGGCCAGTGGCCAGACCTTCCCATGCCGACTAATTCATATGTAATGGTAACACAATGGAAGAATGAAATGTTTCGGCCACTTATTGAAGTGTAGCCAATTCGCTTTACGAATTGTAGGTCCAATGTAATAGCTATTGAAAAAGCTGGGATTTGGGCAGTATTGTAAATTAGATCTTGTCTGTGAATTTTTAGGTGAATTTTGTGATTGAAATGTAGCTTATGATGTTATCTTCTTTGTTTTTTTTACGATCGGTTCCGTGGCTTTGCAGACATCAGGGAACAGTCGGAAAACTTGACTTACTTTGGCATTAATGGATTGATATTTAAGTAAATAATATATAATAATAAATCAGCCTATTACTGTCCTACTGCAGGGCAAAGGCGTCTTCTTATACAGAGAAGGCACGAGCATTGTTCCATGTTTTCTTTCACCAATGTCTGTGATATCCAAAATAAACTTTAGAAAGTACATATGAATTAAAAAAGTCACATTGGTACTTGCCCGGATTCGAACCGGCAACATCTTGCATGACAGGCAAGCGCCTTAACCACTAGGCCATCACGACATTCTATTATTATTTAAGTAACCACAAGTTATTTTATATTAAAAAATCACATTCTTTCAGTACGATCTATCAAAAGAATATTTGGTGTAATGCACAATACAATTGCTCCTTTTTTCACTATTTATTTCAGTAGGGTTTAAAAAAGTACCTACTAATCAAAACAACTCTTATACATATACGTACGTTATATATGTAGGATACGTAGGTATTCCAACAACAATACTTAATTACGTTGAATAAACCCATTGACAGTCATATTGACACATATTGAGTAAACCACAAAATCTGTCATTATTACACAACGTCACTGCACCGCATCCCATAGGGAAAATTTAAACTTTTCATCCGTTATATGCTCACAACAATAGATCGGCCTCAGCCTTGCGCCCGCGCACCCAGGTAGATCGGTCTCATTCAGTCTATCGCCGGCACTTGTCGGAGTAGCACTTGTCGCAACTTTGTAAGGATAGGGTGTGTGTGTACCTGCCCCCACCTGTACGGTGTCGTTACCCCTCCCCTAACCCCTCTGCGGGCCATCGCGTCCCGACTCCCACGCATGAGTCCCTCTATTTGTATTCAGAATTTTTTCGTGATACCCGCTGGACGCGAGTTTTTGTATACAAAGTGAATGTTTAGAATTCTCAGTGTTTTGTGTTGTGTTGTGATGTGCAGTGTGCTCTAGGATGCATTACAAGCAGTTATTTAAGAGGTAATGTTGTATTATGTTCTTAGTTTCTGTAACATTGGATGAACTTGTGAGGTCCCGGGAAGTTTTCAAGTCGTTAAGCGCAGCCTTTGGGATCATGATTTCCTGCGTCAGATGGTAAAATACAGATTATGTGGTAACTTGGTAAGCGTTGTGGCTGGAAAATTATTAACTGTGCTGGATTTTATACGTACTTGTGTTGTTTTGGCTTGAGCTACGAACAATTGAAATTGTTATAGATTCCTGAAGAAATAACGTCATGCTTTCTTCTAAGTATATGTCGACAGCTTTGTAATTATGTAGCTAGGCATACTTTTGGTATAATAATTAATTATTTTCAAAGTCAACAAGATAATTTAACTCAATATTTGTAACTTTAATGACGCCACTTATAGGTATCTAGGTTACCGGTTAGTCAGATTTCGTCAAATAGTTTAATTACAAACTGTGACTAAATACACCTAGATTTTTCAAAATTACCGTGTTCTTATATTCCTTTTCTAAGCAATATTATAAACTACTAGCCTTTGCCCGCGACTTCGTCCACCTTCCCGGGAGTTTTCCGGAATGAAAACTGTCCTATGTCCTTTCTCGGGTCCCAAACTACCTATATCTGTACCAAATTTCATTTAAATCGGTGGTTTAGTCGTGAAGAAGAGACAGACAGAGTTACTTTCGCTTTTAAAACTAGTATGGATAGCAGGATAGCATGGATTAGTTACAACTGAATCCCGAATAGGTATAACGTTTTAATTTGATTGGGTTCTGCAGTATTGTATAAGAAAAATGTTTAGACTACTTTGCCGTATTTCATTCATCCTCGCAATTGAATCTACTTTTTACTTCATCGACTTCTTCTTACTGTCAATAACCTATTTATAGTACCTACCTATTACCTTCTAAAGATATTCAGGTCAATATTCTTGTATCGTTTCCTGAAATATGATACGTGTATAATTACGCTGTACACAAGGTGCACAAAAGCCAGCGGTTAATAAAAATTCAGTAGCACGTCTCATTAATAGTTCCAAATCTAAATATATACAGTTTAACGACTACATCGTATAATATACTGTATTCTAAATGGTACCGTAAAACTACTACGGCAAATCTTAAAAAGATTAGGATTTAAGAAAATTAAAAAAAAATTAATTATTGAGTCCTAAGGCCACAGACTGTTTATAAGTAGCTACCTACTACAGCGATAACTGGTTATTTTCTTTGATTGCTGGGCATTACAGATATAATTCCCACGATATTCGCTTATACAGGATGCGAATTAAGTAGGTAGGTAAGATATTGGATAAGTAAGAAACATTAAGTTTAAAACATTTATTGCACAATCTGTTGTAGTGCTCGAATTGAGGACAAAATGTAGCAACAAGCGAATGAAATAATCTCCTCTCAACACGCTGAACAAGCAGAAATAAACTAAGCAAGAATTCATGGTGTTATAATGTTAGGTGATTCTTTAACAAAAAAAGACAAAGGTGTTTTGCTATTGTTAAAGAATCACCATTCTTTGAACTTAGGTATCATCTTTTTAAACTTTTCTAACCGGGTTTTGTCGGCTTCTTGTAATTCAGTTGCAGCAGATTTTCATCGATTTACACGGAGTGACTGCTTATCAGACCTCCACAACCGATTTACTAGGTAATATTGCACCCCTTTGGTAACAGTAACCTTTTTCCTGTAATAAAGATCTCTGAATGACAGCAGCAGATAATGGCTTCACGTGCTTTCCAAGACACGGGATTCCTAGAATCCAAGAAGCTCATAAACATTTAAGTCCGTCTTATCCTTTGTAACATCTAAGAAATGGTGTAATTATCCAAAATTCATTAGAACAGGCCTATTGTCTCAATTCTGAAAACATGAAAGATATTGTTGTTGATCAGCTGTCGTAAACGTCGATTTGCACAGGTGTTAAGACTAAGGAACAAATTGTGGTGTAATTGTAACAGCAAAGAAACTATTGCGTGCAACAGACGTCTTGATCCAATTGTATATAGACTTTATTGAGATGTAGCAAATAGTGGCAACGTGAGACGATGTATTTTGTGTTGAATTTGAGATAATATTTGCAGTAGAACTGAATGCTAATTGGATGACAGTGACAAATGCTGTAAAAGATAACGTATGACACTCAATAATTTAGCAGTTATTTACCAGTAAAAGTTTTATTGTACTCTAATTTCAGCAATTTATAATATTAGAAAAGACGATAGGACAAACTAGAAAACTCCAAATTCTTTAAAAGTTGGTAAACCAATCTGCTTTGTTGCTTTCCAAACATATGACATAATGCTCAACAAAACTGCCGTTTCGTGCCGAATTATGCCAATCTAGTAACAATTTATTTTTGCGACTTACATTATTAGGGTTTTCAGATTGTCTTATAAGATACAACAACACCTTTCGACGACCAAGCGACAGCCGGCTGTTGCTGAGGTTTAAATACTCTTCATTGAATTTGGCTCAAGTGCTGATACCAAGTTCTAAGAAATACTTTCAAGTTCTTTCAACATAAATTTTAACTCATCTGGACCCGTTACAAGTGAAGTGTGATATTATAACAAGTATTTCTAAGACAACATGACTAGTATTACGAACAGGTATTTCCCATTCCGTGTGAGCCGGCTCTAACGCCGTCGTGTCCCAGATTTACTTACAATAGTTAGTGAAATTCTCTCTCTGCAGTAATCGTTGTAATTTCAATGAAATTATCTGTAATTGTTTCTCTATTAAATTCTTCAATTACTTATTTATCTTTTTCTTTCTCATCGTTTCTGTTAATGGTCTTTGTTTTTACTGTTGTGGGTCTTTTTTGTTTATTCTGTTGGTTATTATCATCTTTATTAAGAATTTATTAGGAGTTACTTAGCGTGATCAGTTTTGTTTTATGTGCGTCTAATTAGTGACTAAAGTGAAAGTAATAGCGTCATCTTTAAAACTGTTAACTTTCTGCTTGTCAAATGAATTTATTATTGTAAATTTAATTTTGGTTTCATAGCAAATAGTTACTTTCGCAAGTAATGATGGTTCGACAAAATAATTGAAATTTAATTACCTATTGAAGCTTCGACTTCTGATAATATTTCTTTAATGAAACTAAAGACTGCATAAAACCATTCGTTTACTACAATATTAAAAGCCAATTTGTCTTGAAACTGGAACGCTAAAAATTCCATTGAATCGTGTCGCGGTGAGTTCGATCTTACATTTAGTACGTGACGTAAACCATTCTCATAATTGACCATGCAGTAAATATGACTTGTAGGTTATAAATAATCCATACTTATATTATAAATGCGAAAATCTGTATTTGTTTATTGCATACATTCAGGCCTAAACCTATCAATTTTTCCTTTGAGATCTTATAATGTCCACTGCAGTTTTGCAGAATATGCAATGAATGTAGGTACTTAATAACACTGAATTATTAAAAACTCATCACGCTTATGGATCCCACATGAGTTGTTGATGCCATTATTCATGACTTGTACATCTCAGATAATTTCTATTTGATCCAAATCGTTTTCTGATGCCTGTGAATTATGAACTGGATTTCTTTAAGAACCGCTTTGTTCGGCCAGAACTGCACCGTAGTCTTTTTTATTTTATTCAATTTCTGTCTTACTCATAATCAATGCAACTAAGTTTTAATGATCAAGAGAAAGATATAGTTGGACTTAAGCACTTGCTTTCATTTTTCATCCACTACAGTTGCTTTAATCAACCCCTCCTGAGAGTAAAAATCCCTTGAATTGTAAAAAAACCCTAATTCCGTAGAACAGGCTCATAATGAAGCTTAAGTACAGTACGAAACACATCAAAATTTCTAAGAAGCATCTCACCCTGAGGCGTTACATTATTAATCCTTACTGAAGTTCGTTTGTAACTTATTACACCTACTTTATTTTTTGTAACTTTCCCAAGAAAGTGTGCATTAAGGACGGCTTCACACGATGCCTTGAGGCGAAGCCGGTAGTATTACGAGTAATAAGAGCTGCTTTGCCGTGTAAGACGCCTTTCACACAATCATTCGTATTAGTTGCTTCAATCTTATCTGTTTCATTTGGGTCTTGTACTGGTTCAGTTATATTGTGTGTTAGTTCTATAAATTCAATATGATTGATATATGATTTGTAATGAAAGGTGTAGAAAGTTTTCATTATCTGACAGTTTTGATCTGGATTAGTTTTTCGAATTAGTTTTGCCATATTGCTATAATTTATTCTAATTCATGTTTTTAAACCTTTTCCTTATATGTATACTAATCATACATTTTATAACTTTTCATTCATGAAGTCTTTTAATAATAAATAGTGTAATACTTTTTGAGTTATAGTTTTGGAAAGGTTACCTACTATAAAATACTACTACTGCACCATTGCTAAGCTACAGTCGAGCCTTTAACGTCCAAAATTATTTATAAATTGATAACCTATTGTGAAGTGAGAACAAATGATCTCAGTGATCAATTTACCGGTCTCCAAAGGCAAAATTGTTTTGAATTTCACACCGAATCAGTGTTCTTTAGCTACACTTTAAGAAATCACGATCGTGTACAATTTGTAGCATTCGGAGCGGATTGCTGTGAGTTTCCACGTGTCTAGCGGTATGTAGTTCGTTCTCACCGCTTACTATGAAACCATTAATATTAGAGCGATTCAATCGCGCGATTCGTCGCGTGTGTAACGATCTTATACTCTATGAATCTAGTTCTGCTAGTTTTTTGAATGCTCATGACCAGAATTAATAGTCTGCGGATATCCTAGTAGATATTTATTATTGTTTTGTAGATTGGCTAACTAGTTCAGTATATCTAGGTGTGTCTTTTTGTCCGTTGACAATGATTTCCTATTAGTTTTTTTATTGTTTTGAACGTACTTGTTTTAGCTAGCCATGTGGTATTTTTTGCCAATTTGGTTATTCCCCAAGCAGTTTTCATTATATAAGTATTGTCATCGTTATTATTAAGGTAGGTACCTAAATAATAAAGTATACTTGCTGCTTGAATTTTGTTTTATGGTTTATTTTAATCATGGTTATTTCCCTAGAGTTGTTTTCTGACCCTTATCAGGCTTAGTGGCAGATACGGGTCCATGAGGTTAATATGTGACTGTTTTCTTGGCTGTTATGCAATATCTTTTCTTATTACTTTAAGAAATCCCTTTTTATATCATATCTATAATATTATCAACAATATAATATTACTGTCCGTCACAGTTTCACCCGCGTGCTCAGTTACTGCTCCGCTCTAGTTTGTCCTAGCACGTTGTACAGCTTATAGTCCTATAGGCACTGTTCCTTATGAATCTAACTAGCGTATAACACAATTACCTATTCTAATAGAACTGGTAACTTATTTCCTTAGTAGGTACATAATTGTTTTGGCCATTTTGGCATAAACTGTGGGACGGTAAGCGAAGAGATTTAAATGTCTTAGGCAGAGAGCAACGCCACGCCCTTCTCCAGATTTATGAAGCACTAGCTGTGACCACGAGTTCACTCGCGGAAACCAACACAATTCCTTGATTTTACCCTGATTTCTATGGCAATAAAAGTTACTACTTATAACATTAGCTAACTGCCAGTGAACTTTTAGTCAAAAACTAGTTATTTATATTTTATCCATCACGTCCAGGGTCAAAGCCAACTTCTCCTGCACGTGGTACACCCTGCTGATTCACTGACGAGGCTCTGACGTAAGGTCTCTTCACAAAGAGGAAACCTTCGAAGTCTTATTTGTGTTATAGATCTTTCTTCGATTGAGATATTGTAAAATAAACATGGTCGTGGCAGAATTGTGGTTTCTTTTTCAGAAATGTCATTAATAGAGAATGTATACTTTCTTGAGCATTTAACAAAAAGCTGTCATTTTAAAATATTTTGAAGTTAGAGAGCATAGCATAAATTCTCTTCTAAGGAGCTTAAGTTAGGAATGCTCGCATAGTTTTTCGTTAGGTAGAAATTACATAAGCTTGAATTTAGGCCCAAAAAACCTAGTTTACGAGAAATGATTTTCGTAATACAAAATCGCTTAGACGACCTTTCTGTCCGTACTTAGAAACAGCTTGCCTTGTAAAAACAAAAATCCCACAGTAAAAATATCTTTATTACTACACCCTGTGTACAAAATTTCAAATTCTTCTAAATTAGCAAATGCCGCGGTAATAGGTTGTTAAAGATACTATTAACATTTTTTACAATTCCTTACATTTTTTTACGGAAGGATTGCAGGTTCTAATGACAGTTTTTCGTCATAAACTTGACATTGGCGAGATAATTAGCAGACGTGGGAAATATATTGTCAACTATACGTGTTGTTTTTGTTTTATAATTCAATAGTTTGTAGGTAAACGTGATGTTTGCTCTGTTAGATTAAGTTTACATTCTCTGTAACTAAATGTTATAGGTAGGTAAAAAGTTAGGGTGTAAGCGTAAATTACATCACATGGGAAGGAGTAGGTGGGGGGTTAATGTTATTTGTAAAATGGTTCAATTTGAAGATGAATATTTTTTACCTAATATCAGTTTCTGTCTTGGGGTGTACTTGAATTTTCAAAATATGTCACGTCACACCTGGAAGGTATAGGCTCCCACAGATATTAGTAAGTGTTTAACAGATTTATAGTTAAACCCTTTAAAACCTATAGTACATATTTTGATGTATGTATATGTCACGATAAAAACAGATGCTTGCAGGTTTTTCAATTATAAGATAATTCAGGAGTGTACCAATAAAACAAATTACACTTAATGTCAAATATCAAATCAATTATATATTTGTTTTAAACACACTATTCGCAACAACTCATTTCACTAATTGATTTTATAACACTTCCCTTAACTTCGAAATACATTTAATTTTTACCGGTCGGTATCACTACACAAATCGGACTGCTTCCAAAATGGCCGACCGCAGTAAAGAAAGTTATTTATGGAAGTCAAAACACAAACTATTAAGTATTAATTGGTATTAAATTAAATTATTTTTATAAAACAATCAATTTAGAGCTTGCTAATTAAATGATCCTAAATAGTTTCAGACGAAATAATAGCAAAAGCTTACAGTCGGCCATTCTGAAATAACAGAGTCCTCTCGTTATGTTTTATCTATAACTAACTAAATTAGGTTATGCTAGGGATATTCATTATCTTTAACTATGAAACAGTATTATAAAAAATGTAAATAGTAATTTACAAAAGGCGAATCTAATGCCCAAATCTTTTCTTTACTGGCCCTCAGATAATGCACACTATTATAAAGCAGGTAATCAGTAAGTTTTCCAGTAGGTGTACTAAAACTAGATAGTATAAAAAGTTAAATAATAACGTTAATAACAAAATACATGTTTTACTACTTATCGTGAATAGGGAAACAATAATATTAATTCTAAACTATAAATTCATTAAATTTACATATTGTAATTTTTTTTTTTTAATATAAATATCATTTGTTCGGCCATCTTATACAGTAATTGTTCCATCAATTAGTACACAAGAATACAATTTTAATAACTGGTCTTAATTTTAAATATTTATATTTAATCTATGTCCATAATCAAATTAATTATAACTAAGAAAGCGCTCAAATCCTTGGCCTACGGCCTCCTTGCGCAATAATTATAACATTAAAAATCCATAAAATCTATCACACTCATAATTGTCATACGACTCCATTGTGTATAGATTATTCCCTAAAATCTATCACACTCATAATTGTCATACGACTCCATTGTGTATATATTATTCCCTAAAATCTATTACACTCATAATTGTCATACGACTCCATTGTGTATAGATTATTCCCTAAAATCTAACACACTCATATTTGTCAAAAGACTCCATTGTGTGTAGATTTTTCCATATCAATATTTTTTTAGTCTAATCAAAATCAAAGTCTTTATTTATTCAATAATAAAGTTTAAAACATGATCATAATTCCAATTCAAATTCATTTTCAAAATAACCTTTTTAAAAATAAGGGGTAGCATTCATGATACCAATTCTCAAATTAAACTCCTTTTTTTTTTTTTAATCAATTGTCGCTTTTTGAATTTGTTCCAGTACTCTCAACATCCATAGCTACTGATATTTCCGACGGCTCTATTCCTATATTATCAGTACCTTCAACAGTTTCGTCTACATCTACATCCTCCGTTGAACTTCCCTCATCGGAATCAACTAAGCTTTCTTGAGTAAAGGTCAACCAAGGATGTATCTTATCTAACGCAATAACTGCCTCATATTTTCTATTCTGTTTTCGGGTTAGGGGTGTATCTTGAACAACATACCTATCTCTATCTAGTACTTTGACAATCCTATATGGACCTTGTAATTTAGCAAGTAACTTTCTCGACTGTCCGCTATTACTACCTACTTCTCTTTCAATTCTTACTAAGTCACCTACTTGATATTTCCTACCAACTTTCCTATTCTTGTCAAATCTTTCTTTTTGTCTTACTTGATCCTCACTTATGTTGGCATTTACTTCTTCTCTTATATTCTCTAATGATTTCAGTGAACACCCACTCTGGTCAAGCAACGAAGTGACTAATCCGTCACTTTTGGCTCTCAACCTTATACCAAACAGTATTTCAGCTGGCGTTTTACCTGTACCTGTATTAAGAGTTGTATTAAGACCCAGCTGAATTTCTTCTAAATGAGTATCCCACTCTTTTTCCTCACAATTGTGATTTTTGACTGCAAGTGAAGCCAATATGGTACGATTATATCGCTCCACTTGGCCATTCGCTCGCGGTGTTGCTACCGCATTTAAAACGTGCTTTATGCCTAGTCTGTTCACAAAGTCTTTAAACATTTTACTTGTAAAGGAAGTTCCACGATCGCTGATTATCCTACTTGGTAAACCGAATAAACTAAAATAGTGATTTAAAACTTTGATGGTCGATTTGGTTTTCGTATTTTTGACGGCAAATAAGGTAATGTATTTTGTGTATGCTTCAATCAGCACCAATAAGTAAGTGTTTTTAGATTTACTCCGAACAAATGGACCTAAGTGGTCCATGTGTATCGTGTGAAACGGTTTATCGATTTTTGGAACTGGATGGAGCATACCTTGTCTTTTTCCTGGTGGTATTTTGTGATAGCTACATTCCAGACATGATTGAACATACTTTTTGGCAAATTTGTTCATTTTGGGAAACCAGTAAAGAGATTTCAACTTGTCCAAAGTTTTATCTAAACCAAAATGACCAAGTTCATCGTGGCACTTTTTAAGTAGCTGCCATCTAAATCCTTTTGGGACCAACCATTTTAATTGGCTGTCCACAACCCTATAAACCTTTCCTCCCTTTATACGATAATTCTGAAAAGTTTCATTGATTTTAGGTGTTTCAGGATCTTCTAAAACACTTTTAATCCGTTGAACCTCCTCATCAGTACTCTGAATAGTTGTTAACCAATCTTCTGTTTCTACAACTAAAATATCGAATACAGGCTCAGGTTCATCTGTCGTAGGGATAGCGTTCCTGCTAAGTGCATCCACATGGGTCATACGGTTACCCGGCCTATACTCGATTCTACAATCGTACTCCTGAAGTTGAAGCCACCACCTACTTATACGAGGTATCATATCCCTCTTTGATAAAGTAGTACGTAATGCGCTGCAATCGGTTACGATTGTAAATTTGAGGCCTAAAACGTATACTCTAAACCGTTGCAAGGAAGCTATTACTGCTAGAGTTTCCAATTCGAACGAATGGTACTTTTGCTCTTCGAGGGTAGTTTGCCTACTGTAATATGCTACCGCTCGCCACCTACCTAATTCATCTTCCTGCAACAATATTCCGGCTATACCGGATTTGCAAGCATCCGTATGAATCTGTGTTTTTGAATTTATGTTGTACAACGCTAAAATTGGTCTTTTTACTAGCTCTGCCTTTAGGCTGCAAAACGATTTTTCTTGTTCAGGACCCCACTCCCATTTACAGTCCTTTTTTAATAATTTTGTCAGTGGATTAGCAATTATAGCAAAGTTTTTTACGAAACGCCTAAAAAAACTAGCCAAACCTACAAACTGGCGTATTTCGTGCTGGTTAGTGGGGCATTTAAAATTTTCTACTGCTGCAGTTTTTTTTGAACCCGGTCGGACGCCCTGTTTACTTACTTCGAAACCTAGATAGTCGATTTTTTTTGAGAAAAATACGCATTTTGATAATTTTAACGTTAACCCCGCTTCTTTAATGAGTTTGAGTACTGTTTCTAACCGTTCCCTCCCTTGCGTAATACTGTGGGCTGGAATAATTATATCATCCATGAATGCAAAAGCTTGGCCTTTAACGTCCTTCAAAATGGCATTAATAGTTTTCTGAAAAACAGATGGTGCGTTGGCCAAACCGAAGGGCATGCGGGTGAACTGATACTGCCCGTCCGGCGTTACAAACGCAGTTTTGTCTTGCGATGAAGGGGCTATTGGTATCTGATAATAGCCTGAGGCCAAATCAAGCGTTATAAAGTATTCATAACCACTTAACTGATCTATTTGATCCTCTATTCTAGGCAGAGGATAATGTTCCTTGACAGTTTTAGCATTTAAGGCCCGATAGTCCACGCAAAGCCGTTGGTCACCTGTCTTTTTCTGCACTAAAATGATGGGGCTTGCATAAGAAGATGTTGACTCAGTAATTATACCTGAGTCCAACATATCCTGAACCATTTCTTTGACTTTATTCCTTTCGGAATAAGCTAACCTGTATGGCCTATACACAACAGGGGTCGTATCTTTTAACGTGATAGTCATTTCGGTCAAATTAGTCAGTCCCAAATCAGATAAACTAAACGAAAAACAGTCCCTATACTCTTTTAGCAAGATTTCTAACTGTTCTCTATCTCTAGTACTAAATCCATCACCTGTTTTAAGATTGTTTGATATGGAATCACTATCTCTATTTTCTAACATTCTGACATTCAGGCAATCATTATCATTTAAAGTGTAAGCTCTAGTCAATAATTGTCCCTTTAGGAGTTTAATTTCATTACCTTTTAAATTTACTACTAAAATGTGACCTTTTCCTTGCACGATTGTATATAATCCAGGCATAATAAAATAACAATTGTCACCTACTATCCTTAATGACTCCTTTACGTAAAATTTAATGGTGACATCGGTATTCACTTTTACTGGTATCATATTGATCGAGTTAACGTACACATCAGAGTCTACCACTAAATTAATTTTTTGATAGTTTGCTAATTTAGAATTATTTAAAGGATCAGGTTTTTTTTGAAAAACTAAATGCTCGTCGGTCTTTATAATGATTATACCTGCTTGCTCGGTGAAAGTATGTCCTAATAGTACGGCATGTTTGAGTAGTTCGTCTGGTACTACTAATACTTCTACGGATGTTGTAACGGCTTGTACTTGTATTTGGACTACTGCTCTACCTATAGGTTCTATGATTGAATTACCAAAGCCTTTTAATTGCGGCAGATCATTTTTATCGTAAGCAGTGTTTAAATTTTTAAAGTCACTAATTCGAATTAAAGTACTCTGGCTACCGAGATCCACATAACATGACATTGTTTTACCATTAACTTGAACTGGAAGAACATACTTATCATCTAACTCACCGGTCAACTTAACTTCAGATACTGTTTTACTGATTTCATTATGTTTACCGCCATCATTGCCGTTTCTGGGAAGCCGTCTACAATTAGCGCTCTGATGTCCGAGTTTCTTACAAATGCTACACGTCAATAAGGGTTTGTTACACTTAAAGGAGGGGTGACCTACCTCATTACAATTAAAACATTTTATATTGCTACTTGGTTTAGAATTATCATTATTGCTATCTGGACGCCTTTTTGTAAACGGCTGACGAAATACTCTGTCTCTTACATCCTCTAACTTAATAGATTTAAAATAAGATAATAATTCTTCAGGTTGAGAGTAGTTCGCAGCCTGAGCTCCTAATCGCATACCCTTGTCTTCTAATCCATATATAAGACAATCTACAGCCCGCTTACCAGTTATATCGCACCGGTTGAGCAAGTTAACTTTGTGATAAAAATAAGTCTCTAACGATTCATTATGCCTAACCTTCCGATCTAACATTTCGTGTAAAAGTTGTGCATAATTCTGAACTGTGGGAAATGTCTTTGTCAGTTTATCCTTCCACTCTAACCAACTATAACTTAAGGAAGTTAAGCCTTGGTACCACACCTTTGCTACTCCAGTTAATTTAGGTAATGCATAATGAAGTTGTTGTGTTTCAGACCATTTATACAAAGCTGCACATTCTTCCACTTTCGTAATCCATAAATCGATAGTTTGCTCCTTATTAGCAGGGTCAAATTCCGGTACTGCGTTTGTTGACATACTAAAGTGGTTTTGAGCCTGAGACGCTGACGAAGGCAGAGATTTAATTAACTCCATGACATCATGAATACTAAAATTATGATCATCTACAGTTTGGTTTTTAGGAGTCTTATTCAACTTAGTTACATCAGTGTTAACATTGCTGCTAGTACTTGATAACTGACTCACGGTTTCCCGGCGTCTTCGACTCGTCCTGTGGTGACGGGATCCCCGCCTGACCTCGCTACTGCTGCGCTGCCGTAGTCGCCGTCTCGCCCTCCGCGAGTGTACAGATCGGGAACGCGAGCGCGACAGTGAAGACCGCGTTCTTTTTCTCACACGCCGCGACTCAGGCCGACGTCGCTTACGACGCTCAAGGCTCGTATACGAACCCGCACGTCTCCGCGGCGCACGGCCTCTTGAAACTGTGCGACTCGAGGAGCTCGAGCTGGTCCGTACAGGGCGCGGGTGACGCGTACTGGAACAGCTTCTCCTGTGTCGCCTGCGCATACGCACTGCGCGGCTGCGGCTGCGGCTGCGGCTGCACGACGGCGTAGCTCCATCACGCGTTTGAGAAGCCTCTTGATCAGAGGCTTTGCGCATTCTTACTTCTTCAAGAAGTCTCGGCTTTATTATTTAGTTCTGTAATCATATTTTTGTCGATATTTTACTCACTTTTTATTAAAAACATAGGTGCATAACTTTTTAAAACCATAAACACAGATAAACAACAATAAAAATAAAGTTCAACCATTGTAATCAATCAGTTACGTATTATTTAGGTACTGGATTCGATTGTGTGAAGACAGCAAGATAAAACAACTTATTTTACTCCTTAGAATCCAGCTATACATTTACTAAACGTACCTACATATTTCATAATAGGTTCACCTACGTAACTGGAAAAAAAACACAATAGGAGAAGTACGCATTTACATACATAAAATAAAATCATGCCTTCTTTCTATGGAGGTAGGCAGAGATTACTAGAAAGTATCATAAATCATAAAAATGTATTTAAATTTCAATAACAACTTACCGAGTTTATGCTTCTTACTTTACCTGTCCTCCTTAACGGCCTAAGTGGACGTGATTAGAATATTAAGTAATATTCATGTACTATCCCACTTCTGAACTATAAGATAATTCAGGAGTGTACCAATAAAACAAATTACACTTAATGTCAAATATCAAATCAATTATATATTTGTTTTAAACACACTATTCGCAACAACTCATTTCACTAATTGATTTTATAACACTTCCCTTAACTTCGAAATACATTTAATTTTTACCGGTCGGTATCACTACACAAATCGGACTGCTTCCAAAATGGCCGACCGCAGTAAAGAAAGTTATTTATGGAAGTCAAAACACAAACTATTAAGTATTAATTGGTATTAAATTAAATTATTTTTATAAAACAATCAATTTAGAGCTTGCTAATTAAATGATCCTAAATAGTTTCAGACGAAATAATAGCAAAAGCTTACACAATATTGATTAACACCAACTACGATACAACACAGTTATTTTAAGTAATATTATAAAAACCCAAAATACTTAAAAACGCACACAAGCACAATACCATTACGTAATTGAACGAGCAAGCATCCTGAATAAAAAGTAACATCCACTTAATTCATAAAACGCCCTAATATTTCCCGAGCATATTGACTCCAGCATCCAACGGCCAGAGAACCGCAAAATATCCCTGTGTCAGTTAAAACATCGTTTAAAAACGTTTACTCGGTTCGTATCCGAATTCCTTAACCATAATCCAATACCTAATACGAATATTAACGCGATATCGCGGGAAACATGCACAACACTTGAATACTGAACACTCCATTGTCTATGCCTCCGTTCCATTACGGCCTATCCCAGAAAATGGGGCAAGGCATAATCAACTGTATCCTTAGACGTATAAAATTCATTTTGCTAAAACATTACTGTTGGATGCGCACGTGAAGTTATGAAAACGGGTCGGTTCTCTTAAGAAACGGAGACCTGAACAATGACAAGTTTTGATACAAATTTCCTTTGTGGAAACGACTGTTATGAATGCCGTTTCGTGTATAATATATAATAAAACGGATATTGTTGTCTGTCTTGTTTTGTGTTGTGTAATTGAAAAATTAGGGACGTGAAATTAGCGCTGTTTTGAATGTGTGCGCTGTGTTGAAGTTTTACGTATATGTCTTTTTGTAGGTTGTGCTAATTTAAATTCTATCGTCCGCTTCTCGCCACGTCTGTCCGTTTATCCGCAATAAACTCGAGAGCAATTGGACTAATTTTTATTCGGTTTTAATTAGAGATTATTTTGGTTAGATTTGCAAACTACGTGCAGAAACTGCAGTTGTGGCTTTTCACTTTTTTATTTTATTCGCGTTTGTTATTTAGCTAGAGTTGAAAAATTCGTTAATATTATACAGTATCTTCACGATTTAGCTTACTTAATAAATTTCACATCATGTGCATTAAAGAAAATAAAGAAAGTAAAGTAAAAAACCACTTTTCCTATTAATTTTACTTGTTTTATCCTTTGGAAGATTTCAAATATTAAGATTTTAATACTACACATATTACTTTTATTTCATTAGCTTAGACCTGGTATCAGATTTGATCACGTCAGTCATTAATGTCTTATTTTCTCACAAACATTCGCGTCGCTCGTAAAAATAAAATATAAAACAAATTAACCGTTACGTACCTACGTTCATTATTAAGTAGATGACTTAACTTCGCTTTGCGTTAACCGCAGTTTAACGAGCGCCTATTTCTACACAAATGCTTAATCTTATCCAGTTAACTTCTGGATTACATCATCACGTTTCACTAACATGCTGGTTAGAATATACTAGCTTTCCCGCTCGGTTTCACCCGCGTTAATAAGGGTGACGTGATTTTTGATGATTGGATACTGCCCGTTTCCGTCGGTCACAGCGTGATGTAAAGTAGCCTGTGTATAAATTAAATTGCTGGCCGGTAATTAAAATAAATTACCGGCCCCATCGTTCGATTAAAATAAGAAAAGAAAAAAAAATGACGTGTAAATGTGTAATTTATTACCTATTTACAGAAATAAAAATCGTTTTAATCGTTTTGCTATAAATCTCCATTAAAATCCATTCAGTAGTTTTTGTGTGAAAGAGCATAAAACATCATCACAAACTTTGACATTTATAATATTTGTGGGATTTGTTGGTTTGAACTAAAACCGATGTTCATAATGTGATTTTTAATTGGTATAAGTATTCGCAACTGATTTTAGATAAATGAATTTTACCTATTCCGATCAACAGGAACGGAGCAGTAACCAACCCGCGACAAATTTCGGGAGATTTCTATGTTAATTTCTGATTTTGTTACCAGCTGGTCCCAGAGGATCAACGAGTAAGAAAACAAGTTCTTAATCGTATTTGTCTTAAATAGTTAAATTAATATTACTTATAATATTAGCCGCAAACCAAAAAAACATCCACAAACCAAAAAAACATCCACAAACTCTAAAGAAAGTTACATAATCAGTTACTACTTAAGCCACACTGAACTTAAACCGTTTTTTGTGAGTTAACCGACAAATAACGTTATCGTTATCTATGCTTTTAACCGATTACTCCAAGTTAAGTATACAGATACTTCAGATTTTTTAGATAACACCTTTCATAGCATTTTTTATGGCAGATATTAGTGTTTACTTTTGATATGTTAGTATTTTTAATCGTCTGTCAATATTTTGGCTTTATCGTAAAGATTTTGTATTTGTTTAAAATCAGAATGGATTGGAATTTTTTGTTCATACAATACGTAGGTAACAGGTAAACAAGTTTGTATTTATTTATTGATTAATATGATATGTTGTTAGTATTTTATAATTTTAGGGTACTTATAGTAGATATCTAGACCAATAAAATATCATTTATAAGTTTAACTCAGTGGTGGCTATAATAATAAAATAAATAATGAAAATAAGTAAATGAGAATAATAATTTTATTACAAGAACTAGGAGATAATAACTCAATTAAATACTATATTTAAATAACAAATAAAAAATATCAGACGTGCTTTCCCAAGGTCCAAACTTATTTCTATACCAAAATATTTCAAAATAAAAACGTACTAGACAGACAGAAAGTTACACATTAACAATATAAGTAGGTGTATAATTTCATTGAAGAAAGCTTACCTTCTCTAACGCTTCCTTTAATTTACCTTCCCATTTCCAAAATGGCGTCTAGTAAAAATAACGGACCTTCGAACTTTACACTTTCAAAAATGGAATTACATAAAATAAGTGACGTTAAGTAGGAGTAAATTCTGTCGGCTTTCGTTTTGAACCGTAAGTCACGATTACGAGAATACCAGCTGAGGTATTTAAAAAAAGGTTTGGTTTTAGAACTGTTCTCTATGGGAACTACTTTAAATGTTTTCGATTTTCGATGCGTTACAGAAATATCGAGTTTGGATATTAATTTTTAAATAGGCAAATCATTTCTATGAGATTATTTTAGAAGGCTTTTAGCTTTCTTTTTATACATTACAGAAATACTGAATAAGGTAATAATTATATTATTTTGGTATATAATGGTAGACAAGATGTATATACATATATACGAGTATAATGTTGAATATTGCCAGTTTTAATTAGTCAGATAAGTAAGCCATAAATGTCAATATAGTGGTCTCTTATTTTCTACATATTTTTTATATTACCTGCTTAGTTTTGTTATGTTTTGAAGAATGTTGAAAATAATTTAGTAAGTATTAAAAATCTCTGAATACAAGAATGTCGGTACATATAGAATTAGAACTTAAAAACCCATTATTTAATTGAATACCCATTAATTCAAAAACAAATTCAAACACAAAGCTACTTAAGTTCCAACAAGTAATAAAACCAAAAAAGTAACACGTCGTTTCTTCCATAGGATTGTAATTAAGCTTAAGTTTTATTCCATAAGTGGCTTATTTATATGAATAAGCTGATCACAGAGACAACCCTAAAAGCCGGAAGAATTAAACAATTTATGGTATTTTCTCCTAATGTCCACTCACATTACAAGACAACTGATGATCATGCGGTCGGCCATCTTGAATATCCCGCCATCTTGGATACGTAGGCAGATGAAATTATCATTACAACTAAATATGAACATTATTTTATAATGTGGCAGTTCAATTACTGTTAATGTGGGAATTATAAAATGTAGGAAATCGTTAGGTATATTTCCATTGGTTACGTAAGAAAAATTAACGTGGTATAAGAGGCCTTTTGTAAATTACGTTGTTTTAAGAGGTGTACACTTGTAGAGAGTCAGAGAAGTGTAACATGTAAATCGGGGTAAAGGGCAATAACTCTTAAGTATTAGATTATTAAGAATTTGCTGTAAATCGACGTGTTCGTTGTTTGATAAAGATTTTAATCTGATGTCTGATTCGGTGATATATCAACGCACAGACCACTGCTAGTCCTAGAGGCATGAATCTTGGAGGGTGTATTCTTTGTAAAAAGAAGGTATCGACTAACAAAAGATTTTGGAAATTCAACCCCTAAAGAGAATAAAAAGAGGTAAAATAAAATAGTGGTTGAAAGTTCGACATTCACGCAGGCGCTAGAAACTAGAGAAACATAAGGAATTTGAACTTTTTGTTCAATACAAGTTCAATGTAAAATTTGTCGCTGATTTTCAGAGATGTGACAAAGACGAAGGAGGACAGGTGAAATAATTAAAAAAAAATCGTGGTACCTAAGTATGAAATAACGTATTGTTGAACTGTTAGGTATGTAGTTACCAAAGGTCGCAAAAATTCAAAAAAATTCAAGATTCAAAGCATTTCACTTAGACCATTTACAGGTACTTATGAATTGTCAAAGAGTCGGTCGGTCAGTCAGAAAAGAAAAGTGACGCTAATTGCCGATACGCAGATATTGGCAGGCAGTAATGTAAGACGGAAATATTTTACCTTTCAACTTTTGGTCTGTAAAGGTAAATAAACTTGAATAATATTTAATTCCATTCCCACACAGGACAACCTGGGTGGGAATCGAACTTACGACCCTAGCTGTAAAAGTCACTAACCACTAAACAAAGGCCAGTCAATTTAAATCCATCACAAATATTCAATAACATTCAATACATCATACCACAGAGCCTCAACATACCAAAAACAATTAAACCTCCAATTTCCCTTGTCCCGAAAAGAAAAAAAAAACATCCACTTTTAAAATATTCCAGAGTCGAGACTCGCTTACGTCACCCATAATTTGTTACCTGCATTTTTTCCGCGTTCAAAATCGGTCGGCACTCGAAATTCGAACTGTGTGTATATACGAAACAAGCCGTTTACTGTGGCTTTGTCTGAGTAGATTAGGTTCTGTGCAAAAAGTGTTTTTATCGTTTTTGCTCGACACTGAATCTTCTGTATCATCTGTTTCTGTAGTTTAAGGATTGAAATTACTCATTACAATATCCGCTATAGACCTGTAAAAGTCCCGTTAAAATCGGTCTAGTCTAGCCGTTTCGGATCCTACCTGAAACAAACAGATGGACAGATAAAATTAAATATACCTATATAATGTTTTTTTGGTACAAGTATTATGTAGATCATAATAAAAACCTCCATTTGATAATTATTACAAACTTATTACCAACAGATTACAATTTTATTATATACTATATGGTATATGGTACAGTATATACTATATGGTCTCTTTTGTTACTCCATTTAAAAGTATGCCAAATATTTCGTGAGAATTCCGTCCGGGGTTTCCACGCCCTGTCCAGGAGGATTAGAACCTTTTTTATTTTATTGTTGTGTGCCAGCCAGTACACCGGGGCTGATTGTTATTGTAACAGCACTTTTACTCAAAGATTGTTACTTTTAAATGGCGTTCTTTTTTCAAAGAATTTTGTTTGATGTTTTATTATTTAATCTCTTTTAACTTTGTCTATGTTTATAGTGCAGGGTTTTTCTAAAATGAGATACTACAGCTACAGCTTTGTATGGATATTTGTGTAGTTTTTAGAATATTTCTTCTTTAGTCAATTCTTCTGTTGAAAATATTCCTATTTATGTCATTAATTGTCCTATAAATACATGTGGACCTTTTTAATGAGGTCCACCTTTTCTACAGTTGTATGTTTATTTTGGATTAAATATCTTTACCCTTTGACTGACTGGTAGAGAGTGTCTGTATAGAGGTCCTTTAAACCTTTGTGCTTTAAGAATATTATAAATGCTTACCAATCTACTTACGAAATACTGAGATCATTATCCCGTTCCAATTGAACAAGCTAGTGACTAAAACCGACCAATTGAGTCTAAAAACCAGCTCCTTACTCCACCTGAAATTATTACGAATGCCCCAAAAATGTTTACCACTAAGATAAAGCAAATCCAACACCAGTCATTTATTTATTAACCCATGTGACCCAAATTCTGTATGTGACCTCTGACCGCACGAATTTATTCTTCCGTAAGAAAACAGGTAAATGCGAGATATTAACTCAATAAAACAACCTGAGAAATAAGTAAATCATCCGAGCTCTTCCGATGTTTGCCGAAGTGTTCCGATGTTTCCGATCAGTCATGTTTGCTGTCCCTTTCTTACTTAGTCCGTTTAATGATAATATGAAGTAAGCCTCCTGAAATTAATCTTTTCCTGTAAGGTCAGATTACATACACGGCAAATTTTCATACGTGAGGTTCCGACTTCAATATGATTTTTTTCTATCACTAATTGTATTCTACTTTAATTTTTTCTCATTAGAGTATCCATCGGTTTTGAGAAGTTTCCATTATATCTGCCGGCTCTGCATAGTTTTATACTTTGATAACTGTACATACCGTACTTTCAAAGTTAATCTCGTGTATCACAGATGTGATGTCTCGCTATCATCAGTGAAAGAAATCATCGTGTGGAAACCTGGACTTATAATCATATTACGTAGAGTTTCTTACCAGTTCTTCTCTACACAGCTTTAACTACGTTATGGAACAAGCAGCTAGAGTAACCTTTCTGTCTAACCGACCTATTCTTTGACAATTCATAAGTGCCTGTAAAAGGTTTACGTAAAATAAATGCCTTGACTAAATGATGTTAAGCTGCAAATTCCGGACTTATGTTAAGGTTCAACACAACTGCACTGCAACCGTACTTAATCCGATCGACTAGCTAGTGTATCAACTTGCACATTCAACGATGCGTTAGTCGGTCGGAATAGTTTAGACAATAGAGAAATAATAGTCGTATATTCCCGGCCTAACTATGTAATACCAGAATAAGGACACAGGTAGTCCGTCAGCCGTAGTTAAGTAGACTCAGTGACTAACAAGTCAAGTATCTCGAGACGACCGATAAGCGTCGTGAGCAACGTTCCTAAGAGCGCTGCCTAATCCATCGAGCGTAGGGTTGCTGCGGTATTATTAAATGGTATTATCCCATGTATAATATTTATATCATTCATTCTAATATTGTAAATGGGAAAGTGTGCGTCTCTGTTTGTCCGTCTTTCATTGTGAAACGGAGAGAAAAATTGACGCTACTTTTTGTCTATTTACAAAAGCTAGTATTTGCCATATTTGTTTGTTCTTGCGATAGCTTCTTCTACTAAAGCTATTCTTTTAAAACTTTAATTCTTTTGAAACGTTAATTCCTTCTAAAACACGGTACTTGCATTCTTTGCAACAATTTAGAACTACAAAAGGTCTTGGTGAAAATGCATAAGATTCGAGAATAATCAAGTTTGTCAAGGAGTCGGTCATCGATTAGAAACTGCTTGTTCCAATACGTTTGTTTCTATGGAGAAGAACATGCAAGAAACTCCATGGAGGCAATCTTGTAATTTCAAAATTCTGGAAAAATAGATTCTGGAATCCGCTTCTCGATTATTTTCACTGCTTTTACTTCTATATTTTCCCGTTTGTGTTGCAGCAAAAGCGTTACAGGTTCAGAGTTCATTTTCAACTATGAATAGTTATTAATCCTTTACCATGGTGATTTATTCATGAATTTTGCTTTACAAGGCAAATGTTTTCCGTGCAATATCATAAGCGGAGCTTTGTCAGCCCAAAATCATATGTAGATTACAATGAAATGGAACGCCTACGCATCTCATAGCGCAGTGAACTCATGGTTATGAATTGTTGATAATCCATAGAAATGTTAGTTTTTAAAAGTCAATCCCCTTTTTGATTGAATTGCCATTGTTTTGTCGAAAGGTTGGATTGATGTGGCAAATTATGAAGTGTGTTGCACCTGTAATTAGAGAGTAAATTCCCAATTCTCACAATTCCTTCTTGTAGAGGATTTATTTGATCTTTATGCGTGGGAATTTTCCCGTCTATGCTAGATGTGATTGATTGACTTAATTACTTTTTCAAATTAAAAAAATACTGTGGTTGCTGTTCTTTTTAAAGTGTACACCAATTACAATAAACCTCTTCTGACTTTTACTACTCCTAAACCACTCCTTTACCACGACGAAAACTTAAATAACTCCACCACTTTTTTCAACAAAAAGCCAGTGTTTATATCTTAAAATAAGCTAATAAACTGGCAACCCCACCCAACCCTAATCTTGAGTAATGCCAAGAATATTTAAGGCGACGACGAGGCCTTAATAACACTTTTCTAAGCGTCGTACGTTATTTATTGTTTGGCCTTATTGGCCAAGTATCGTTTGCCCCTATATTGGCCAAGTTTGAGAACTGGCTCATTATTCTTTGGGAGTTTTTATGTTTGCGAGCTTTTAATATTAGTTAGAGTTAGTTAGTTTATTGATGTGTATGGGAGAAGATTTGTGTGGTGTAGGAGTTCTTAGGCTGAGGCTACAGTAGGCAGCGATTTGCGATGCGACTGGAAGAGCGAAACGAGATAAACATGGAAGGGCTACATTATAACCGAAAATCTGGCGTTTATTCGATTCAATTTCGCTGATACGTCGATGTAGCCGGTGCCACGATTACAGTAATGTAGTTCCTGTTAGGGCATGCAAACCGGTAACCGATAATCGATAATTTATCGGTTATCGATTCATTTTGACTAAACGATAAATATCGAAAACAAAAACGATAATTACCGATAATCGAAATTTTTTTACAACGAATTCTAACATATTTCTGAACGAACGCTCGATGCGTCCCGTTCCCTCGCCGCGCGCGTTTTCTTTCCCGCCGCTGTCATTTGTTCATTGTGCAATATATGTGTGAACGTGAACGTGTCGATCGCTGTTGGTATCTTGCTTTACATTGTAAAAATGTTACATGCAAACTTTTTTTTTATAAATAGTTATTGTTTTTATTAGACTTTATTTCCATATCTCGGGAACCAGGGGTCCCGGACTTTTCGAAGGCGTACGAGGGGCCAAAGCCAACTCGCAGAGGCCATCTGAACAAAACTTTTGGCTTAAGAAATGGGACACGAACCAACGATTATCCCTATATGCACTATGCAAGTGCACCTAAGGACAACCCTCGGTTGGTGTTGCAAAACATGGCAACTAATTTGGACTATGGATTTGCGTTCTTCAGTGAATAAAGTACCAGATACTATGGAATGACTATGGCTCCTGCCTAACCAATGGTTGCAAACACGGTAAGAATGGCAGGGGGTGACTTGCACACTCAGTAAATGGGCCCCCGAAAACGGCTGCTAGCACATAGTGCCGTAGCGACAAGGGGGCAACATATATCGAGGTGCTTGAGGAGTGGAGAGGTATTCCACGGCTATCAGGACAATCAGTCAGGAAGTATGCTCAAGATCCCTACCAGCATCTTACTGGAATACTTCCTTCCTCCGAGCATGTTTGCTCTTGCGAGTCTCCACTCAAACCAACCAATTAAGGCAAAAGTGAGGTGGGAGCCTGGGGCCGGCCAATGAAGGCAAGCCAGAGATGAAGAACCAAGGGTCTCCCAGGTCAGGTCTATGGGGGTCGCTACTGCCCAACAGCTCGCCACAAGCTGCCCTGCGGGTTTATTACCATGTGATGTGTATAATTATTTCATTTTTTATGACTCAGATGCCTTTTCAGTATACTACAAAATTATTAATAGTTAATTTAATTATAGTAACCGTTTAAGAGTGTCAATATTTGACTCATAATTATTATATTATTTTGAAAAGTCTAACTTTTTTAATAATTTAGCAAGAGGCTACTAAAATTTTATTTAAAAGATCTCTTCAAGAAGAGTTCAGTGAGTAAATCCAAAATGCTATGTTACATAATTATTAAGAAATACAAACATTGATTAAAAAAAAGCCTTGTTTTATTTATTTTTTAGTATATTATATTACACTTCATTTAAGGTAAGTAATTGCATCAGTTTATCCATTTATTGACATGTAAAAAACAAGTTTTTGTATTTTTTTTTAAAATAACGACAATTATCGGTAATTACCGGTTTTTATCGAAAACAAAACCGATAATTTTAATTTTATCGATTATCGAAATATTTCGATAATTGCATGCCCTAGTTCCTGTCGCAGAAATAATCAAAGATCGCTAGTAATATTTGATGAACGGTGTAGCCATTTAGTGAGAATCCATGTATTTGTTTCAATCGCTCGTGCGTCGCAGTTCTCGTCGCAGCCTAGTGTAGCCTCAGCCTTAGTGGTGTACAGAACTCAGTGGCTTAATATATCTGTGAGAGGTCAGCTAAATTTACTCGATGGTGTTTTCTCTCGATGTGCGACTTAAACAGACAGATAGAAAATAAAAGCTTGTAAAAAAGGACATTCTTAAATATTAATTATTATTATTCCAGCTGGCTTCCGCAATTTCCTTTAGTTATTTCACTGTTGCCATGGTTCGTAGTGTGAAATAATGAAACCTTCCCTGAATTTGGGCTATCCAACACAAAAAGATTTTTTCAATTCAGACCGCGTGTGCGTGATGCGTTTAACCAAGCAAACAATAAAACTCTTCAAATTAATATTAATTTAGATTAGAGACTGATGTTCTTCAACTCAATATGAATTTAGATAGTAATATAAATATATATTTTAATGTTGAACCACTGATCACCCTAGCTTTCAGTGTTCGCATCGCTGCTCTTGGTTGTAGAATAATGTATGAAAAGATTTTTCCAAACAGTATAGCAGTCCCACTCATTAAAACAAATAGCAAAAACAAACAAGTTCTTAAAGAAGACGGGCGAAGGTCCATACATTATTGGGTTTGACTATACAGCAATGATTCTTGCATTATTAATTTTTGATATTACTATTATTTAAAAAAAAATACCAATATTTACAATTTCTACATGGGAGAAAAATAAAAATATAGGATGTTATTAGTCCGTACAAAATTAGCTTTGTTTGTTTTGAAATAAACGCCTTGAATTGATAATTATGGATTATTGACTGGATGTTTTCATTATGATCATCCTTGGTTTGAGTAAATATAAATCAGAAGTATTTTAGTAATAGTAACAGTTTATGACCATGTGAACTTATTTTGAAATAAATTACTTACGACTGCGTGCCATCCATTGCTGTCTAACTGAAAGAATTCATTCCTCTTCTATTTAGCGCAAACCTACAGATGAATTACGCCACCAGGTTAATATAATGAAGATGTTGATCACTGATTGTATTTTATCTAATCTATCTCACTTATCAGTCCGGTGTAAGAAATGCGTAGGTCGTTCGTCAATAGTACATTATGATACAAGAGCGCTGTGTTGGTCATTACATACGAGGCGATATTTGTGCGCGAGCCGCAGGCGACCGCAACAAGAAAGCCGAGTACGTAATGACAATAGCGCGCGAGTATCATACGGCGTTTTTCAACACACTTGTGAGTAAAATAAACACATTTTCTGAAAATGACTGCGCTTTTTCACTGCATGAAACTATCGTACGCATCCTTTGACTTTGGCGGCAACAAATTACTACTCGCGTTTTACGCCTCCATAAATTTTCCGGCGGAGTTAAAAATAGAGTTTCTTCTTCTACTTGACATATTTAAATTCTTATATAATCAATTTGGAATATCATCAATTAGATAAACAATAAAAATGTAGAATGCCGCGCATGGCGTAACTTTTTTTTTCGCGCTCTGCCAATACCCGGGCATGACCACAGATAATAAGTATACTAAACTCTCTAAATGTATTTTAGCTTTAAAAAATCGGGTTTGGATGAATTTTTAACAATTTGTTTTAGTTATAGTTATTTATTATTGTTTTATTTAAATTGCTTTGTTATTTAAATATTTAAGTAACCAGTAAGTAATAGGCTGTTTGGCAGTGTCATAGAGTCGTGTTAAAAAAAAAAGTTGTTGCGTAGCAACGAAACGATTTTAAAAAAAAATGTGTATTAAGCGACAAATTTAAGAATGCGTACTGGACATACTTTTACTTTGAAATCTTGAATAAATTAGAATTGGTCGTGTTAAGATTACCGCACGCGTGCGATAATGTAAAGTGAAACGCACGCGTGCGTAATATACTCAATAACGGGTCTAAATGCAAGGTAATAAGACCCACTTTACGAGCAAGTGTGTTGAAAAATAATAACCGTCAGAATCCTTTATACGTAGCCAAAGTCGTAAAATAATACCAATCAAATAATTAAACCGCACGGAAACCCAACAAAACATAATATCCACTATTGCAAGTTTAAAACCAACGAAGTGAATAATTTGTTTGACTTTAGATGTGACATTGACATGAATTTTTACTGTGTGGCCTGTATAATAAAAAAATATATAATTTATTGCAACTTCATTGATTAAACATTATTTTGTGCGATATTTAAAAATAAAAACAATTATTTATAATATACTATAAAACATGTCAACAGATGAAATCATGATTCAGTGTTTCTTCTGCAGATAATGTTTTATTTATTTTGTTTTACATTTCCAATATATAATCTTATTTCAACTGATCGATTAACATATTTCATTTGGCAACATTGTTAAAAATCGGAAGTGCAGACAGTCAGTAATGTTTTGAATAAATAATTAATTTATTATCCCATGACTAAATATCTTAATATTTCATGGTAAAAAATAATAAATCTTGAAAAAAATATTGATAAAGTTTTCATTAGTGTATTATAAAAGGCCCAGATTCGCTCGCCTCCTTTTATTATAGGTTGTTTAAAAGATAAATTCATGTGCAGTCATTGCATACGACCCATGTATTCTCCACAGCGAGTATAAATCAGAAAGCTAATATAAGACGCTGGTTTCCAAATAACTAATGACGTTGCGTTTCACGTAAGGTAAGAGGTTGTTAGCTTGCAAGATGGCTGACCATTCGTCTTGCATTACATTGTTGCAAACTGCGATGTTAGACGAGAACAGGCTTGGCTAGGATCTTGTTCGGCTCAAAATATTGATCTGCCTTTATATGGACCGATATGTTGTGATGACAATCCAGTCAGTGGTGTCTTGTTCAAAAACTAGACCTTAACGATATTTTTTTTTTGGCGAGACGGAAATCATCAAATGACTGCTCCTGTCCTAGATGCGACGGGAGGGCGTGTCAGACTTTTACTGACTAAAACCCACTCATGTTCCTTCGGTTGCCCTTTATGTTCCGGGGTCACGATAACTATTATAAATATTCCGCAACCCCGGCAGGCGTTGGCCCAGACCATAGGCCCGGACCTTAACGACATGGGGTTTCGATACTGATGTATTTTTTGGATTTGATTTTGTTATCTATATTTATATGTATAACATAGTAATATGACTGACTAATTGTTAATGTATTAACGCACAGCCCAAACCGCTGGTCCTGAAGACATAAAACTGGAGCGTAATTTCAACCCAAAGGGATAAAATATGGAAGTTTCGACGGTGAACTCGCAGGCTCAAGTTAGTATTAAGAATATAAAACTGCTCGCCAATTTGCTTTTTATTTACAAGTAGAGGTCGCCTTGTAGTGGAACAATATAGGCTAGTCAGTTATCAATCTAATAGAATGAAAGGTAAATGTCTTGATTTCCACCCAAGTCATTTATGTATGTATTTACTTTATTCGTAAGCACTATCATCATTCATTTTCTTTTGGAGATATGCCTTTTTAGCAAGGAAGTAATTATCTATTGGAAGAGTTTAATTTATCGCTAGACATTTCCTTTGCCCTGTGACCTATGTACCTTATTAACCTTTTTAAACATAATTCTCGGTCAAAAGTCGTGAGTTGCCCTCCCTCTCAGTAGTCTGTCTGTTCCTATATTAATCGATTTATCAATTACTATTTCTTAACTTTTACGTTTAATGTTTTTGGTTATTTTCCAATAACAGTTTTTTTCACTTACTTTGTCAAGTTGAAGAGTCTGTGTTTATACGTGTTTTTCTCCAAAACTCATTGTCCATTTATGAAGGTTTTTCACACTGTCTTAGGAGGTTACCCTTATGTTTCCAAGGCATACTTCATTACTACGCAAATAGAGTCGCCTACACAAACAAAAAGTATTGATACAAATCTAGTTGGGCGTACATTTTTCAAGCATAATAATTTCAGTGTAAGCTATCCTAAGCATATCTGTCATTTCTTCCGTTTTGTAATAATGTGCGATGCTGTAGGTTGCTTTATTTATTCTAGAGATTCCATTACAAAATCAGTCTCTGTCTTATCAATAGTTTTTCTTTAACACAAAATCTATCAATACATATTTACCTTTCAACCACCAATAGATACAACACAGTTGATTCACACGTGGTTTGAACCGATGCCAAAATATTTCGTGTTGGAATCTAACTTACTCAGAAAGGGAAAGGCGTGGGCTATACGTGGAATATAAACTAAATGTAAATAACCTACATTTGAAGAAAACATAGGTAAATATAACAACTCCTTAATCATAATTGTTGAGGGTAATTGTTCATATGACACTGTGAATGTTTGTGTTGACGTTTTCACTGTAATACGTGTAGAAATTGCAGTCATAAATGCAGACGAGTAAACTGACTTGACTTACAACTGTAATTGCGTATTTTAAAAGGAATAGTGGACAAATGTTCCTAACTCCATAAAACTACTGGATGGGATTTAATAAAACATGCAGAAATATAGCTTTGTGTATCACAATAACATAACGAAGTTGCTGTGTAACTTGGTAAAAATATAACGAAATTTTATGTAAGTCAGAAGGATTCTTGCTATCTATAAGCTGCGAGATTGACATGTGAAAATGTTAAGCCGCTCTATAACTTTTCTTTAACTCTTTAGTCATTTTCAATTTTAAATATTTTACTTCAAAACTATTTAAAATTGAAAATGACTACATTTACCTAACTAAATATTTCGCAAATCGTTGCTCTGTACAAACTTTTACATGTTTCCACAATATCGTTGGAAAATGTCAACTGACAGACCGGCTTGCATAAGCCACCGTGGAAACTGTTAAAATAAGATGAAATAAATGTTAAGAGGTTAACAGTGAAAGTGAGATATTTGACTTGCTTCACGCGTTATAAGTAAAAGCAAGAAGTACATGGGTCTAAAGACAAGAATATTGGGAAAAAGATAATAATATTGAAGACTAGCTTCTGTCTCCACATGTGTCACATGGCAATAAAGTAACTTTCTATTTTATTAGTGAAATAATTGTAATAAAACCTGTATTTCTTAAGGATAACCTGTTAGAAACAAACTTACTGTAGCACCTAATGGTGAAGAAAGAATGTGCACAACAATCATAGAAGTAAGTGGTATTAAGAAACAAAGTTGCTGTTTGGTGCATTTTAACGATACATCAACTGCTTTTCAATAAGTTTGGACTTTAAATAGGCAACCCCTTTTATTTATTTGATTCAGGTAACTGAGGAAAAAAATCAGGTATTCTAAAGAATATAATAATAACTGAAAAACTCCTCTTTAATCTTTTACATTTAACATGTCAACTTTTGAATAAACACAGCAGGCACTTCAAATTGGCAATTAATTCCGTGTTGTTTAAAATTACTTGTTTGTTTTCATATTCTTATTGTGCTAACATAAATATTATGAGTTGACAGCCGTTGTTTGGCTGTCGGAAGATATTCAATAGCTGTGATTACAATAACTATTATTGCTTGAGAGAGTTCATGTTACGATGAGTTTGGAATGCAGTTACTATGTTTATTTAATGAGATTGTTGCTAAGTTGGAGATGGTTTGAAGAATTGATTAAGAGGATAATTGTTACTCTGTTTTAAATTTCCAATTTTCAGCATTTTTAATTATTCTTATCTTCTTCGCTAATTCCTCAAAAGATATTAGTCGTATTAATTTAAATAACTAATTGAGACTGCTTATTTCCAATAATATATTTCCAATTTAAATTCCAGTTTTATATTTCCAATTTTCAGGGTCCAATTTCCAAAAATCCTTCTTTGTTGTCCCTCCGTTTTAAAACGAACTCATGTGCAAAATTTCGAGTTCCTAACCCTTATGGTTTAGGCCCTGTGATGATGTGCCAGTCAGTTAGCTTCTTTTTTATATTAAGATCTCTTTTTTTCTAAGAAAGAGAGTACAAATAATTAAATCGATTAAGGGGCTACCACAGGGTTTCGCATTGAGCCCAATTTGCTCCACATTTGAAAACTTTCTACCAGATTATGTCTTTCCAATAGTCGGCAAATGAAAGCATTACATAAATTCGCAAGCAGACGTAAATTGTGATGTTAATTAACATCTAGAATGTAATAGGTATTTTATCGTCTGATGCCTCTGCGCAAGATACGAAGAAAGTGAACGTGTTTGTTGAATTAATTTGAGCACTTTCTAAACTTTTCTTCGGCACCGCATATTAGCTATTGTCTCGAAACTCTAAATATTTCAAAAATGTGTCACTTTAGTCGCAGTTTTTAGAATATTAATATCGAGATTTTTTCTTGGAAGAATATGAGGAGGAAACATTAATCAAATTAAGACGAAGCATTTTTAATTATTCTTATCTTTTTCGCTAATTCCTCAAAAGATATTAGTCGTATTAATTTAAATAACTAATTGAGTCTGCTACTGTGTATTCCTAAAAAAAAAAACACAATTTGAAAACTTTGTTTTTTGGCATCTGCCGGCATTGCATCACTTACGTTCTTTATTTTGGCTTTGTGCTGCCTGTCTGCTATAATTTTAAAATCTGTCATACTATAACATTATAGCAGCGTTGTTTGAGCTTTTCTGTCCTGTATCTAAATTATCTTTTTCATTGCATTTTTGTTTTATTTAGTAATCAGGTGTCCTTTCTTCCTCTGTACTTTTAATGTCATTTTGTTTTCTGTTAATTTCAAAACTATATCAGCGTACTTAAGACGAGCCACTGTCCACTCACCATGCTCACCGTGGGAACGCTCTCAGCTTACTACCAGTCACTTGACTCTGACGTGTAACACTACACCCACTGCGCGTAGAACTTGAGACTTGTTTACAGTTAGACTAACACTGGTATTAGTACCTATAGTATCTACAATATTTTCAGTACCTAGAATATCTTCAGTACCTACATTATCTTCCGTACTTACAATATCTGACGGGCTTGTTGGTCTAGTGTTTTGTGACGTGACCCTATCTGCTAAGCCGGAGGACGGCCTCCGGGTTCGATTCCCACTTAGAACAGACTATGTGTGATGAGCTTGACTGTTTGTTCTGTGTCTGGGGGTTATTTATCTATAATATGTATATTTATATATTTTATAAGTATGTTTATCAGTTGTCTGATTACCAAAGTACAAGCTCTGCTTAGTTTGGGTTCAGATGGCCGTGTGTGAGTTGTCTCGGAATATTTATTTATTTTCAGTACCTACAATACCTCCTACTGTTCTCACATATTCTTACTTCGCATTATCGAGTTGTTTACTATCGGTGTTATAGTATTTGAATTCGCTAAGCAAGCTGACTTGTTGTGATTGTTTATCAGCTGTTTCTTAAAGGCAATGTGAGCTTTATTGGTGTGTACAATCAAGACCGATAAATTCCTTAGTTGTAATCGTACGGTCTCTAATTCAGTTTTATTGTTCTCGCCTAAATTTGATGATTGATTAGAATCTTAGCCGTAGCATATAAAACTCTTGTATCTATCTGTTAATTACTTGAATTCATTGACATTACTATGTATTCAAAACCTAGATTGTACATGGATTATCTAGGTGTCCCAACAAGAGCTAGACAAAGAAACTCACACATTTGACGTCTCTCATCCAACTTAACCTTTAACACTTGAAAAAATCAGCTCCCCATAAGAAGAATGGCCCGTAAACTCAAATAAAACGGTTCCAAACCGACCAGGCATCCCCCACTATCTAATAATACGGGGCTACGCGTCAGGTGGCCGGCGATCATCCCGACCCTACTTCCCGTACTTTATTCACGAATACACGGACAGGTAGACAAATAACTTAGCGATTAACTTGCGTTATTGTTGAGATAGAGAAATAGTGAGGGTGAAAGGAAATTGGTGTATTTTATGTATCTGTAGCAGTTTTCTGTCGGTCCACGGATTTTTATACAATTACATATTTTCCCCTTTACCCCTTAAATAATAACCTTAAGTATTTTTTATAACCTTAGTCCAAATTTTACGTTTTTAGTTTCGGTTGTGTGTAGAAAACCACAAAAAATTATAAATAAAAAGTTGGTCAGGTCGGTGTATTATTATTATTATTTTCTATGGATCATTGTAGCCTAAAAGAAAATGATAAAGATTATCTTTGTTAGTGGTCATTGGAAACGGTTGTTTTCGTTACTAGAAGGTCCAAGAAAATCGAATGAGCTTCACCAACGTTTATTTCTAAAACTCTAAACAAATGTAGTCAGCTAATTTTATTCGAAAGGTCAAATGATAAATAAATAAAGATGAATTTTCAATTCGGAACAGAAATAACAGTATTTAGTTCATTAATTTAAAATTGAACAGGTCGAGCAGGAAGTATTTAAACAAACACCTACTGAAGGTAGTACAATGATCTAAAGGTCAGTATCTAATTTAGGGAAACTTTGCAAGATGAATCAAAGAGATAATTTGCAAAATTTTCTAATTACCGTAGTTTGTCCAATGCTAATTGCGAAATAATTTCTCTATTAATTAATTACTATTTAATGAACTTATTTTGAGAAACATAAAGCAGCAGTAGTTTCTAAGATAAGATAATTACTTATTATTGACTCAAATATGAGTGCAATACATACATCACAATGTAAATTGTAAGAATAATATTGTATCTTAACATCTCTATAGATTTATATTATAAATTGTCATGTTTACTTTGGACAAGTAAATCTTGCTCTTGTGCACTGAATGACTTTTTTTTTTGGCTTCATTGAAACTATTTTATTTTTCAATTAAACTGCTAAAATGCCCTTTAAAGAAAATTAATTTAGTTGGTTAAAAGGTTTCAGAGGTAGGAGTAGAAAGGGAGTGAAACGCCATAGACTCTTAAAGATTTACAGTAAATTTTACTAATGTTTTATTCAAGGTCGAAAGACTGGAATTATTTTTTTATCTACTTCACCCGTTCCCTAGGTATAAGCTTTGATTGTGCCAAGTCTTTTCCTTCTCCAATCTCTTCTCTTCATGTTAATACCTGAACGTTAATACTGTGTATCTTGCTATATCCAGCCCTATGTTGCTGTTTTCAATAACTGTTTATTTTATCGATTCCATGAACATTCTCCATCGGGCTAATTATATCATTGCTATTGAATATCAACAAATCGCGAGAATCGTAATACAATTGAACAAATGGTACATTTTCCAGACAATAGTCATTACCTATATTTCATTGTCATCTTCAATCAGTTTCTTTACCATATAAGTCAAGGTCTGCAAAAACTCATTGACTTCATTGTGATCGGTATCTATTGCTGTTGTTCTAGGTAGGTATTGTACGTTTGTTTGTTGAAACAAACTTCAAAGCGGGATGGTGTTAAAATTTTAACTCCTCTCCCTCACGTCTAGTTTAGTTTACAGGTGCAAATAGTCCCACGATAATTTCCACGCGGGAACTATGAACTGTAACTTTTAAACGTAGTTAAATCTCTGTACACTCAGCTCCGTGTTCACGCTTACTCTCAGTGTTTGCAAGTTTAACGTCATTAGGTTCAATGCTTACTTTCATCCTTTCTTCGTGTTGCAGATTGTTTTATCAATCAGAACAGTCATTCTATATGCTATGGTCATGGCATATGCCTAGAATTGTTTTAGCATTGTTGTTTATCCAATATCTACTACCGGGTTTTTCGCTGTACTATATTGATGGGATTTTTATGTTGACATAACTTTATTAAATGTATGGGGCAGCTGTTTTTATAATAGAATCATACATAAATTACTGTTGATTATAATTGCAGTAATACACTCCTGCAAGGCTTTTAATGTTTTTCATATTACTCTGAATATTTACAATGCTTACCCTAAATAATATCGGTTCAAAACCAAAGAACAACCAGATCAATTTGCTAGTTCAGCACTTTTCATACAATGGCCGGTTTCGCATTGTGCATCGCTTCCCACGCGACACTCCCCGATGCGCGCCGATGTGTTCCGATGAGGTCCGACGAGTTCCGATGATTTCCGATGTGGAGGTGTGCCAAATGACGTTTCTATTGACAGCCGCCATTGATTGTATTGACTTGTTCATAGCAGTGAAAAATTGATTTTGCGTCATTCGTTTGTGGTTTCCCAATGAATATGTTCCTTAGAATAGATCCATGACGATTTTGCTTAAATGTAGACTTATATGTTTAAAAGCCTATTCACACTTTTATTCTGATTATACCCAAAAGGTGGTAAACGGGACTTTACGTCGACGTTTCTAAGGCTTCACTTTTTGTCTGCCCGTCTGCCACGGGCGTCGTCGTGTGTATCGTATCAGCTGAACACGTGGTGATATTAACAGAAGGTGCATTACTCTGGTCGCTATGACAACAAATAACGAAAGTGATAAATTCTTTATAATATTTAGCTTGATCAAAATATTATTCGTCGCTACATTACGCCACGTAGGAATGCCACTCGCTTTTACCCGCATTTAATAACCCCCTTAACAATGGATACCGTTCCTTTAGCTGTTAATCAAACTAAAATTACGACTAAATTATCAAGAGCAAGAAAGTAAGTTCAGTTATCAGTTCTAAGTTACCAACGTTCTAAGTGACGTTTAGTCCATCAGAAGAGGACCATAATGCATCGACAAGTCATTGTCTATGGCCGGAGACACTAACTCAGTCTAACAATAAGCTCTTGATTAAGGTAGGGCATTATGGCCGATTAACGTAATAATCGATCTAATTACGACGATAAAGTAATCGGTTATGGAACAGTTAAATGGAATCAAATCGATTGCTCGTTAGAATTATATCGTGTGTAATTGTGTGTTACTTATTGACGATTTATTGCGATTATTTATAGTTATTATTTTTCTATTCCTATTTTATTTTTATATAGGCTGCCACGTTTTGAACGTTGATTATTACTGAAATAAAGCGACTTGAGTTTTTTTTTCATGAAACGTAGTTCTTTTTGGTATTCAGGTACATATTCCTGTTCAACCAGTTTATTCACCTTGAAATAAATTGTTAAACTATAATGATAATACAATTTAACTACGAAATTATAAACTGGCCAAGTGTGAGTCAGACTTTGACAAAAAGGGATCCTTTTCGCACCAACTGATGTACAATATTACAATCCAGCAAAAAACGTTAGCAAAAAACGTTAGCAAAAAACTTCTAAAACATAGCGTTCCACATTGTATGAAGACCCATTGTAATTTTCATTTATTTTTTCTTACTCTGACACGTTGAGGTCATTCAGATTATGTACAGATGGATAATGGAGGTTTATTAAAAGGGTTCCATTGCCATTCTTAAGTCTCAGAACCTTAAAAACCAGTACATTATCAGCAGCATTAATATTCAAAGATGCCATTACGGCAGCAGACGATAACGCCCAAGTTCAAGATCCAGCCATTTGGAAACACGCGGTGAATTTGTAATGACTGTATGCTTTCCACTTTCCACTGCCACTGAGCGTGAGGGGCAATTGTTGAGGGGGAGAGGGAGGGGTACGGCTGTTTCTTTTCTGCTAGGGTCAAAGTAGTGATAGTCTGTGAAGAGATACTTAAGTAAATACAAATATTCGTTTAAATTAAGTGGTAATGCAGATGAATAAAGATAGATAAAGCTGTTTCGTGTGACTTTGCCAATAAAAATAAAATTGGTCAATTTTTATACCAACTTTTATTCCCTATTTTACCCTGTTCGGGGTTGAATTTTCAAAAATTACTTATTTGCTCGCTTTAATGTCAAAAAAAGAAACTAATGGGCATTTTTTTGTTTCTAGCTTAGCAGCATTACTGTGTTCTGGACACAGCAACGTTGTTGTACGACAAAACCTTTGCAAAGAGCTTTACAACTGTCCTGTGTCCATTGCAATCCTCTTACAGAAAATGCCCAATACAGTTCAAACAGCGTGAAATTCCAAATACTATGCTACAATACGTCGTTTTCTACCAAAATGCACCCAGTTTATGTGCCAAATGAGCAGATTCTAGCTCAGCGTAATTAAGCGTGTGGATACACAAAACTGGGAGGTTTTAGGAGCCTGAGAGTGACAGCGGGAGGGGAGGGCGATTATAATATCTGATAAAGCCCCGATCGCGACACAGGTTACTTAATAGCTTAGGGAATTGGATGCTGTGAGCAACATGATGAGCGCTTAATAGTTAATCATAAACACAGATTCTGTGTAATCTCTGGAAGATCTGGGTTGATTACAGTTACTGTTATTCCACTAGTACTGTCGTATTCGTAGACGGGTGCTTTTAGCTAAAAATTGTTTTCACATGTGAAAACAATAGTTCTTAGAAGAAACAAATGTAATGTAAAAAATATATTTTAAAGTCGATTGAAAAGAGTATATATTTTTGCTTGTTTTGCACTATTGACTTCGGTCGAGGTCATGAACAAAAGCAAATGAACCAACAGACTGATGATATTGTTAATGCAAGTATCTACATGGTACTCTTTGTAGTTTAGTTCCTTGTTGACGTAAAATCGTGTCAGTGTATATTTACATTACATACTAAATTGCTAAACCACAGACTTGATGACGCAATGCCACTTATAATTCTTAATGGAGCAGATTTCTGGGTTTTCCTGGACTTTCTAGAAAACCGGTATATACCCAAATATAAGTCATGGGAATTTCTTATGTTGAGTGTATATGAATAACATAGTAACAATAAAACTTTTACTTGGAACGTTTCTCGTTGCTTCGCTAATAGCTAGCATGGCCGGTTCACACTTTCAAAACTTCACCGAAGTGCAAAGAACGTAAAGCGTTTCAAATTGTATGATTTCTCGCATTTAAATACTACGTCATCGTAATGACGTCAGTCTGCCATGGTAGGCAGATCACTGCAATTCTCGTTAAGAAAAAATGAGTTAAAAATGAACTTTTTACCTGTTCGCTAAACGCGGCTATGTCAAAAGTTCGTCTCACGGGACCAGGGTTAAAAAATATCTGATAATAATTAGAAAATGAAACTATTTCTCTAAGACTAATAGCCGAATACTCAAACGTCACTTAATTTTAGGACGCTCTTAAATCTGTTGCTGTCTTTGTCACCCTAAAGGGATAAAGTAAAGACAGTAACAGAGTTGAGAGCGTCTGAAAATTAAGAGACGTTTGAGTATTCGCGGGTAAGCCTTCTACGGAATTTCCGAGAAAACGTTATTATTTTGCATTGCATTTTGCAAGTGTTTACTAAAGAATGTACCTTTTTTTATTTAATATTAATTACTAATGTACGCATGAAATACCGATTCTTTCCCGCTTGTTACAAATACAGTCAACAAAAATCAATAGGACGGACAATACTCACATTGTTATGTACAAATCCCGGCAAAATTACATTAGCGCGTGACGTCACGCCATAGACACCCACCTATTGGCGCGTTTTGTTTATCAGCGTGTTATCTGTGCTCTGGCAATTAGTCACCGCGGTACCTACCTGACGTGCGCCCGTTCTTAATTTGAAATTTCGTTTGTCGTAAATGTTTTACGGAACGCCCATTTCTTTTTAATTTTTCGAAAGTGGAACTCGGTTTTTTTGAGTATTATTTTTTCTGTGGTTATAAATTGTGTATTTTTTTTTCTGTGGGCAGTGATTGTTTGTTGTTTATTATTTTAAATTGTGATTAAAAAAAATAGTAGGTAATTTTATAAGAATGTTGTGAAGTTGGTTGGTTTTATGTTTCGAAAAGTGTTATTTTGTGATTTCTATGCGGCATCTCCTGAAACGGATAAAAGGTTTGCTTACCAATATTGTGTGCAATTCTAATCAATTATATGTATTTTGAACAAGTAAAAACTAATATAAAACTATTTAATTCTACTCAAAAAACTTAGAAACTTACGACCAGAAACAAAACTGTTTGGCTTCACAAGAATTCCGCATCCAATTATAATGTTTGCTAATCCAATTGACATAACGAATGAGGAGCGTCCGTCAAGATCAAACATGAGTGAATTAGACCGGTTTAGTGACGTTTAGATGTCCACAATAAATACAGTTAGTTATTTACGGCCTAAATAGTTTCCTTATTTTGTCGTTGACCTAGGAGTTCGTTTTCCTGTGGTACTGGTTCTAGGTTTTCTTTTCTGTAAATCATTTCGCACTTTGCGAATGATTTGTTGTTGTTTGAGATGCGCCATCTTTTCTTGTTTAATTTAACTCTTCATTCATGAAAGTTTGAGACCTCGTTGGTTCTACTTTCAAACATATATTTTTTTGTTTTATACAGTTGACGGATATGAATCCGAGTCGTGCTGGTCCCGTGAGATTCAAATAACAGAAAAGTCGGTCATGTTATGAAAAAATATTTTATATTACTGATGAAAATTCAACGTTAAGAACATATAAAAATATATCTTCTTTATGACCTATATTTTATTTTAAATTATTACTGCTGTGTTGATTTTTGCATTTTCTATTGTTAAGTAAAAAAAGGTTTGACAACGGAAATGAGTATCTATGAGTAAGTAGATAAAGCGAAATGACTAAAAGATGGAATGTTTACTTGCTTTGTCAACAACTAACGAAGTTAGTGCAGTGGATAAACGTTTGGCAGCTGCACTGCATGTCAATATAACTTATCAATTCGTACCTATATTCTTTCTAAAGTTTATCTAAGACATTAACTTAGTACAGTAGCATCCGTAATGGAAAATAATCGAGAGGAAACCTGGACTTAAAATAAATATAAGTCCGAAATCATCAAGGATCTTGAGCGCGTGTTGATCAATGCTTGTCTACAAGTAATTTGGTTAAGAACACTACGTGAACTGTGGTGATATTTATATCTCTTATTATTTTTATCTCTTATTATATATATTTTATTATTTATATCTCTAACTTAATTGAGAACATGTTAGATAATTAAGGTTTTGTCAATATTTTGGCTCTTTAATTCCTTGATCACACAGTACACCACATGCCACATGCTTCTAGGGTGGCCCTCAAAAAATGCTGGCCGCTAAATAAACCACGTACTTTTTAAGTTATTAGAGTTTTCTAAGTGACTTGATAGTTTACAACTGAATCTTTTGTTGTAATTTTATTATTTTATTTGCAACATATTTTATTAATTTCAAAGTTTGATGTATTATCTCTCTAAAGGGATAAAGTATGAACAGCAACAGATTTAAGAGCGTCTTAAAATTAAGTGTCGTTTGAGTATTCGGAGGTTAGTTATTTTTAGTGAATGTTGTACGATATCTTTAGATCGTTTTATGATTGCGAGTCTACCCAGTATACCCAGTATGCCTACTCATTTTGAGTATTACTGGAATTACGGGGTTTTTTTGGGGAGTGGGAAATCATAAAATGACTGCTCCCGTCCTGGGTGCGGCGGGAGGGCGTGTCAGACTTTTACTGACTAAAACCCACTCATGTTCCTTCGGTTGCCCTTTATGTTTCGGGGTCACGGTAACTATTATAAACATTCCGCAACCCTATAAACATTCCGCAACCCGAATTACGGGGGTTAGAATCGAATCAATCACTCGGCGTTACTAGAAAGAACTATAACATTGAATGCACCACTGATCTGAAGTTGAATGATTGAATGAATGGTATACGGGCCCTTATCTATTTGGGGAAATTACATTACTCAATTCTTGGAAAACTTGCACTTTTGTTTTCACACTGAATTGACTCATATCATTCGTTTGTAATCGTTAAAGAGATTAAAGAAACTGGTACCGATTCTCTTGTGCACAAACTAACGTAAATTTAAGTTAAGTGCATCTTTCTCTTTCCATTTCTTATAGAAAAGGACAGAAGATACATTTTAGTTTAATCCTGTCAAATTAGACAGCGCCTGATGAAAATTGACGTATAGTTAGACGCCATGTTTTTAAATTGCGTCTAAATGATCTATGGAGTGTCTAAATTTGACAGGACTTAACTAATATTTGATCTTCTGTCCTTTTCTTAATTAAAAGGAAAGAGAAAGATGCACTTAACTTAAAATTACGTTAGTTTGTGCACAAGAGAATCGGCACCATTGTGAGATCAGTTTATACTGGAAATTACACGTCCCAGCCACGCCTAGCTATTGTAAAAGATTGCAATGAACATTAATCTTAAACTTACGTTAATTTGTGCACAAGAGAATCGGCACCACCGTCGTGCACTTAATTCGTGCACGTGGATATTCTACCACAATTTTATGTATAGAGTGACCGATATTTTAGGTAACATATAATTAATTATACTCTAACTAATTATAATAACAACATTTACCTGAAGATTAAAAAAATTAAGATTTTGCGCCTATTTTATAACTTTAAACTGAATAAAATCATTAAGTATTTTTATCTAATGTAATTAATGTTTTAAATTAAAATAAGTTTTTTTTCCTATTTACACACAGACAAAGGTCAGTTTTTTTTTTAATTTGACTGCGTTTTATTTATGTCTTCGCTCACACAAGTTGTCGGTGAAATCATGGTTTCTGTTTGTTTCCTGTGATTTTCTATTCGTGTAATGGCAGATTTATTCGACGTTTCTCCTTATTTGTAAACTATCTTCCATTGAGCATTATGTTCTGTCTTCTATAAACTTTTGCTTTCATTTTCCAGCTTTCCCAAGACGACTGTATAACTTATTTATGTACGGTAAAGAAATCTAGTAAACTGTCTATATTGAATAATAATACTAGCTTATTATTGTTTTACTCTATAAATAGTGCTAATAATATTCAATACTAATTTCCCTAGATTACCCACGCCAGCGAAACCACTGGTACCAGCTAGTTTTACGAATACAAACAAATTATATACATGAATAAATTCAGGGAAAAGTGCAACGTTTCAATGTTTGATAAAGTGTTGCGGAATGTTTATAATAGTTACCGTGACCCTGGAACATAAAGGGCAATCGAAGTAACATGAGTGGGTTTTAGTCAGTAAAAGTCTGACACGCCCTCCCGCCGCACCCAGTCACACACCGGGAGAAGTCATTTGATGATTTCCCACTCACCAAAAAAAAATGTTTGATAAAGTTTTTCCGAAAAGATAAGGGCCCGTATACCATTAATTCATTCAATCATTCAACATGAGGTCGGAGTTGCATGCGATTTCATGGTTCTTTTTATTATCAAGTGATTGACTCGATTATTTTACTTCCCGTTTTCTCATAGTATACGGTGTAAAAGTAATGACAGCCTATTACTTACTGTCCCACCCACTGCAGGGCAAATGCCTCTTCTCTTACAGAGAAGGTATGAGCATTAGTCAACACGTTTACAAGGCATTTAAGGGCAATAATAACGTAACATTAAAACTGTTAAACACAAATTCAATTTACAAAGCCTAAATAAAAACCACCACAAAAAAAAACTATTTTTAAAAACGCTTCAACATTTTCGAAGGTCGTCATTTAAACAGGTGCCATTACTGTGATCAGCTGATAATGAGTGAAAGAGACAGTGGTATCTTCCATCTCTCTCGCACCCATGTGCGCACGAGTCACTTGTTTAACCGTTTCCTGTGTAACTTGTATCATGCTTGATGTTTTGTCGAATACCTGACATTACATCGGATACTAAATTAGTTGATAGTAGCGAATGACTACCTTTGTGTTTATGTGGGGACGGTTGATAGCTCTTTTCTATTTAAATAGATAATGAAGTTGAGTACAACGAATCGAGTGTATATGAACTTAATAAACCTGTATAGTTTGTGGTTCTAAGGAGCGCGCTTTCGGATTGTTTGAACGATCCTTCACACTAGAATGTTCCTCCTGTGTCATGGAAGCGTTTACAAACATATAACTTACATTACACATAAACAGCCAAATTCAGAATTAGACCCGCGACAAGCAGCATAACCATAATTAAACAATCGCTTAGCTACTGCCCTGGCAAGGCGAGCGTGCCTTCAGCAAATTTATTCGGATTATTCCGATCTGTCACCCCGCTTTGTCCCCATCGGGGGACAGTTAGGAAAAAAAAGTTCGATCTGTCCCCACATTGCTAACTGGGGGACAGATCGAACTTTGTTCACTCTTTTACAGTTTCATCTGTCCCCATATCAGTGATATGGGGACAGATGAAACTTTTTATTCCTGTTTGTCCCCAACAGAATTTAATACATCTATATATATAAAACAAAGTTGGGTTTGTATCAACACTTATAACTCGAGATCGGCTAGACCAATTTTCATGGTTTTTGGTTCGTTGGATTTGTCCCCACCCCGAATAGCAGAATACATCTTAAAAATAATGAAAACTCGACGAGAACATAATTATAAAAGATGAATCATTTTCCCTTAATGTTACTTTGTTTCGTACCTGTCAAACATTTGTTGTCCATCCTGTCAAATACTATAAGTAATGGTTGACATGCGTTCAGAAATAATGACAAAATGCATTCTTTCCCACCAACTATCCAATTCAATTATTAAACTCCTTGGATGTGCCTGGCTTACCACCGCACAATCAACAACTAAAGATTGGTTCCGTAGTAATCATGCTTCGAAACTTAAACCAACCAAAACTGTGCAACGGAACACGTTTGGTGGTAAGTAAATTAATGAACTATTTGATTTACGCCACAATACAGGAAAATTCAAAGGTGAGGAAGTTCTCATTTCGAGAATCCCCATGATCCCAATCGACATACCATTCGAGTTTAAACGACTTCAATTTCCAATCCGTCCTGCATTCGCGACGTCTCCCGTACTGGGTGCGGCGAGGGCGTGTCAGACTTTTACTGACTAAAAACCACCCATGTTCCTTCGGTTGCCCTTTAAGGTCATAGCTCATTACAGCCACCTGGCAGCCACTCCGCACCGACTCGCCTTATAACCGAGGCGATCCGGTGACGATACGGAGTTGATATAGTGAGCGCATGCCCATACAAGTCTATATAAAGAATACTAGCCGCAGGAGGCGAGTCGGTGCGGAGTGGCTGCCGGGTGGCTGTAATGAGCTATGACCTTAAAGGGCAACCGAAGGAACATGAGTGGGTTTTAGTCAGTAAAAGTCTGACACGCCCTCCCGCCGCACCCAGGACGGGAGACGTCATTTGATAAAAATAAGGATGCTACACTGAAAAGTGCAATCCATGCAAAAAAATAAATAGCAAATAAAGTATCACTGAATTTTATTAGTCAATTTTTTAAAATTATTCTAATTTAAAAAGTAATAAATGTGATCATATGTTGCCTATAGGGCGAAACAAAGTTCGCGGGGTCAGCTAGTTAATTCTAAATTCAATTAAGGATTGAAAACTTAGGAGAACAAAAGTACTAGGCGCGCAGTAATGTAAAGTGAAATGTGAGAAAATTTAAAATACTGAGATACTTAGTACTTAAATCAATCAAAAGTACTAGGCGCGCAGTAGCGTGAAATAGTTAATAGAAAATGTGATCCAGAGCAATTTTAAGAAAAGAAATGCTTATGAACTTAAATAATATCATATTATGAAAATGACAAGTATTATATCACATTATTATATATAACAAAACTGAAAGATGTCAGTCTTTTTTAATAATAAACGTTTTCTTCTATCGATAGTTTTATTACTTAGTCCCCGCACTATGCGAGTGATATTGGTGGACACTTTGTGGATTAGGAATAGGAATGCTCTGGATTACATTTTCTATTAACCTCTTCACGCTACTGCGCGCCTAGTACTTTGATTGATTTAAATACTAATGCCCTTACTAATAAACACTGTGTAAAGTTATGTCATGAATAAAGCCTGTGTAACCATACATTTTTTGACGTATAAACCTGTCATAACTTTAACTAAGTATTTTACATTTTCTCACAATATCACTTCACATTACTGCGCGCCTAGTACTTTTGTTCTCTTAAGCTTTCAATCCTCAATTGAATTTAGAATTAATGTATTAAATTCTGTGGGGGACAAACAGGAATAAAAAGTTTCATCTGTCCCCATATCAGTGATATGGGGACAGATGAAACTGTAAAAGAGTAAACAAAGTTCGATCTGTCCCCACATTGCTAACTGGGGGACAGATCGAACTTTTTTTCCTATCTGTCCCCCAATGGGGACAAAGCGGGGTGACAGATCGGAATAATCCATTTATTCACATAGAAGTTGAAAGTCTTGTGTGGTCTTTAGGACCGCGAACATGGCAGACTTTTGTAAAGCTAGTTTTAGGAGAAGCATTATAATACAAGTGGATACAATCATGCATTGAGTAACAAGTTAACTACCCTTATTAATGTCAGTTATCTGCAAACAAGAACTAGAAAACAGCATTTATTTTATTACTATCGGAAGCATTATGACTCTCGTAAAAACGGTGATTAAAAATCACTCAGAAGCTGGTGAAAGCCGAGCATTGAAGTCATGCGGGTGATTAAATCGTTCACCAGGTCGTGAAAACACCACGTTATGGTGAAAATGTATGGTGTGTGTATGTCAATTGTCAATAGGATGTAACGGTACTTTTAACTATAGGTTGAGTACTGTCCCTTGTCTGTACTGTCCCTATTGATAAAAAAACAGAGTACACGCTAAACTTTTGTTATATGTAAACCTGAATGATTGTTCAAAATTATGATTACAAACCCCCCTTGGGTTTGTACTCATCATTTTGGATAATCATGGTACAATTTTTTATGACAGGGCCAATGAAAGTGCAAATAAAGATCAGCTGAATAATACATTTTGTTGTGTTATCGATGCAAACATAAATATTTAAATCAGGTGTTTTTTTTCAAGAATGTGTAATGATCGCGTTTTAAGTATTTGGTAAATTAAAGCTGTGATTGTACAAAACAAAACAGAGCACGGTTGAATTATATACTTCCTTCTTTTTTATGTTAAAACGGATAAAAAATCACTGAAAATACTTTAAAACCTATAGTAGAGTGTACTTTGATGACAGTTCAAAACATTTACCACTGTCACCAGATCCTAGGACCAAAGAACCAGAATAACACTGGTCTTTTCGTCCGATTCCTCCGACATTTTGCTATCGTGAGAACTAAACTATATAAAAACCGAATGTGTGACAAACATAAGTATAGTCATTACACTGTGTTGACAGAAGATAGACAGATTGTTAGCAATTGATACCACGCACGTTTAATGCAGGCAATTACGTGTTAGGTAAAAAGTTAATAGCTATAATGGCGCCTTGACATAAGTGGCCATTTGATATGCTATTGGTCCATTGGAATTTCGAAGTTGTTTTATCGCTTTAACTTGGATATTGTTTAGGAAATGGTAGGGTTAAGTGTGAAGTGTAGCCGAAATTGAGCTTTACAATACGATTTGACTAAGAATAGCAACGATCTGGCGCTATGTGGTGTCAATCTTTTCTAATATAGATTTTGTAATAGATTCATTTAATTTGACCAAGTCTCTGGCAGAAAAAAACATGTTATTAACAAATTACACTGTTTTTTTTTCAGTTACATTTGTGAAAAATAAGTTATTGTCTTTCTTATTTTAAAAAACTATCTAATCTCTTGATAATCTGGGATCCAAACATCAAAGCAATCGGCTCAAAATTATTTTGATTTTTATTTGAGCTGCGTCTTTTCGGTGCAGAGTTATTTTGATGCGTGGTTTAAACGAATTAGCATACATAGAGACAGACAGCGGAGAGAGACTTTGTTAAATACTGTGTAAACTTTCTGCGATTTCATCAGTCCATAATCTGCAGAAGAAAACATTTTATCTTAGAAACTAAACAGCTGATGTGCAAATAAACTTCCATAAAACGAATACAAGTCATCTTTAAACCATAAATAAAACAACGATCATCCTCAAACCACTAGTCACGCCAACAATGTTAATGAAACCCATTATAAACAGGATGTTACGATGTTCAGAAAAAATATAACAAAAACGTATAAAATACACGCCTGACGCCTGTTATGAAATAAACAATGTACCACTAAACAATACGAATACGGGTACACTATTTCTCAATGTTAAGATTAACTTGAGTAAAAAGTGACATTTTATGGAATACTAGGAGTATCCCGTGGTTTCATCTGCGCCTTTGGTTACTGCTCGGGAATATAACAAAGCTATAATAATACCACTATTCAAAAATAACGATTCTATACCTATTCTTTTAAAAAATAATTATTCTGTACTTATACTATTCAAAAATAATTATTCCAATTCGACTTCTAGGTTTAGATTTGCCCGTTATTTGAGAAAATATTATTCCAGAAAATGCTGTCTTCTTTGATTTTAGTCCAAAATTAAAAGAGTTAAACTTTTCGTATTTGGAAGAAAACTCTTAAAAAATAAAGTTTCCACAGCTTTCATTGGGGTTTGCTTTCATAAGATTATTCAGTGAAAAGGGGTTGAGTGGGTACTCCCACCTGTTTTCTTAGGCAGCACCATTTAAATAATACATTCACACTTTTAAGCCTACTTTTATTTGGCGTAGGATTCATCAGGTCGCGTATGATCCCAAAAAATATTTTCAGAGGTATCTGAAATGAACCTCACTGTTATAATAATAACGTTGATTTTGCTTTTGTAGAAGGAAATGAAAACTAGGGATTTCCTTGCAGTGGGCGAATTTGTAGGCTGTGATGACATTTTAAATTTGGTTTGTATTTTGAACAGCGAGTTTTCACATTTACTTTATGAACGTAGGTGTTTAGTACACCTCTGCTTATGCTTTATCGTGGGTTGTCTGATAATTCAAGCATTTTAAATACATTTTATTTGCTTTTGCTTGCGATGTCGGTGAAATAGAGTTGCGAATATAAAAACAGTATTTTTAGTAGTCTAATTTATACCTTTGCAGTTTAATGACGATTGAGCACGTTAGATGTGAAAACAAAACAAATGGACATTCTTATTAGTTTATCTTAGAATTTCTTGTAGAAAAAAAAAACTCTATTACTTTGGCTATGACCATGTACTCGTAGTATACGGTATTTTTTATGGCACACTTACTAACGCTCTTCAGAGTCCTAGCTTAAACATGTAATATTAATAATAATTTCTTTATTTCCACAAAACACATAGTACAATGTTACAGGTTAAACACTTAGCGTCTTACTAATAATCGCTGCATAAAGTTATGACAGGTTTATACGTCAAAAAATGAAAAAATGTATGGTTACACAGGCTTTATCCATGACATCTTTACACAGTGATTATTAGTAAGGGCATTAGTATAATATAATCTATTATAGTATTTTTTTAATCCAATTTAGCCATTGAATAAACAAAAAACTTTTCAACTTATCACATTATTATTTGCCTACCAAACGGCTACACCAACCGAAACCAGACAACAATAACTCCAGATGCCTCGCCTAGCATTCACGAATCAATACTCAAAACAAAACAATCCACAATAAAATCACCACCTAACAAATCAATAGTTAATCTACCAATACATAATGGCAATATTGAAAACTTCGTCATACAATAGCAGTGGGCGTTTTAATAATACTGTGAGTGCTGCCGAACGTGGCTAGAATCATAGCCAGATAAGAGATGGGTTTCAATTCAATAGAATTAGTACGCTGTGTATGTACGTTGATTTTTTTGCAAGGGTGGGCCCGCCTGCCAGCGCTGCGGGTTGTTCAAACTCAAACTCAAAACTATTTTATTCAAAAACTAGCTGTCCCCTGCGGTTTCACACGCATTTTTCGTTACTGCTCCGCTCCCGTGGGTAATGGTATATAGCCTATAGCATTCCGCGATAAATGAGCTATCTAACACTGAAAGAATTTTTCAAATCGGACCAGTAGTTCCAGAGATTACCCCCTACATACAAACTTATAAACCTACAAACTTACAAATTTTATCTCTTTATAATATTAGTATAGATATTAGTATAGATAAACCATTTATAGGTACTTTCGAATCGTCAAGGTGCTGGTCAGAAAATTGAAGCTAGTTGCTTGTTCCAAACAGTAGGTCCCATGGAGAAGAGAGAGCAAGAAACTCCATGGACACTCTTTTAAAATCAATAGATTACAAAAATTTGGTTACATCATTCGTTGTTCAATCTAAGGTAGGTACTATGTGAGAACAACGTAACAAGTCGTACATATGTTAAAAGTTCGAAAGAGACGTAACCACGGACAGAAAGAGCTAAGAAGGAACATGAATGGGTTTTAGTCAGTAGAAGTCTGACATTCCCTTCCGCTCCACCCAGAGCGGGAGAAGGCATTTGATGATTTCCCATCCCAAATAAAAAGGGTTATCCTGTAGGTTGTTTCGTAGATATTTGTTATGTAGTCTGGTCTATTCTGTACTAATGTTTAGGTGTTGCCTACGGCTTTGATCGTATGGATATGTTTTGCAATGACAGAGTTTTGTATGAGATACATAAAAGACATTGGTGCCCATTCACATGTTTAAAAAGTATACAAAATTTAAGTTGTTTGCATTTTTTTTCCATTTCATTCGAAATTGTCAGAATATAAAATATTAGTTTGGTCCTGCCAATTTCTAGGTATAGACAATTCAGACGCGATTAATAACATGTCTAACTAATTTGACAGGACTTAACTAATATGTATGTATCTTTTATTCTTTTCTTAATGTAATAAAAAGAGAAAGATGTACAGAACTTAAATAAAAGTTATGGTTGATTGTATGACTCGTGATTTCACATATAAAAGACATCAACGGCATTTTTTTTTATTATCATGTTTTGATTGAATAAATCTGAAAACGAGCTTAAGTTTATTTGCTTAATTTTTATGTCTGAGATCTATGCATTTTATTAAGAATACGGGTGTATAAAAATTCAATTAATAATTATCATTCTATTTCCAAAAATGGTCTTCGGGAATAAAATGCTGCACTATTGCCGAATGTCATAGGATATTTTTAACACCAATGAAGACACAGACAGAATTTCTGACACTAGTCTGATATAAAGAAACGATGTTGGTTTTAAGTATAATAAGTTTTAAGTAATAAGATTCTATTCCATTCTGTGTTTTTTTTTTACATTCTGCTAGTTATTATTAACATTGTTAGCATTACATAAAGCTCCTCAATATAGGTTGTGGAATTGGAACATCCGTCTACAACTAAAGAGAAAAACTTTAGAGGGAAACGAACATTGTTCCCGAACAGTTTTCCGATAACTCTGCCCCCTATTGCTTACGTAATAAAGGTTTCACACCTACTGACCCAGTAACTATTCCAGTATCTGTTTCCCTTGGTTCTGTATTTATAAATAGATTATTGATAGGTTCTATAGCATGTTCATCGGTATTGTGTTGATTAAGTTTATCTAGAACTTCTTTGGTTCGTGATTCCTGGTCTTCTGTCTCGTTTGCTGTCGTTCTGTCATTTCTTTTGTATTTGTGGCTTAGGTTCTCGGTGTCTTCTTTGTCAAAGTCTAGTTCTGCAGTTGTATTTAAAAACACGGCATTGAAAAACTGTTCTAACTCAAGACAATTTAAATTGAAATGTTACAGATACAATTGCTTCTATTAATATTCGTTTTGAATTTAAATAGTTAATGGCCTGGTTTTACTTTATTTGACATCTTTAGAATATTTATTTCAGTAATTAGTAGTATGTTGGGTGTATTTCGTGTCATTTTCGCCAATGAAATTGGCACAAAAATGACAAGAAAAGTCTATGGGAAAAATGGAAGTGGTCGTATTTAGACAGCACATAAAATATATTTTGTCAACTTGCAGAATAGATAAATTATGTCTTGCGACAACGCACACAAGGCGATCTTCTCAAATTAGGCAGAACCTGCGCTATAGTAGCCAAGCAACTGATATAAAGAATTTATATCAGCTGCTTGGTTATATTATGTAATTTATACCCAGACAGTGTTCAAACAATAATGCTCATCACACAACGACTTGGACAGGGTGGGAATCGCATCCACGACCCATCAGGGTCACTAACCGCTAGACCAGGCAGTCAATCCATAGATTACTTGTATCTACAAGCATATATTTATCATCCGTTCCATCACGCATTCAGACAGACAAACAGTCAAATCGGACAGTTTACAATACAATAGTGCCGATCCACTGTTACATATGACTGGAGAATGTCAAGCATGTGTGATGTCGGTGAATACAATGGCTATTGTTACCTTCTTGAGTTCGTGTGGTGCGATGTTGGAGTAAATAAGAGCAACGTGCTTGCTTGCGTTAACTGGAGTAATGTTGATATGAAAATAGCCTGTCAAATGTAATAAATGCTGCAATTTTGTTATGCTGACATTAAGAGACTTACTTATCATGTGCTTTGGCTAAGCTATTCTCCATCTCATTCATAGTGAAAATAATTTTGCTGGGCTGAAAGAGTTCTAAGAGTTCGGGTCCGCTTGGTCTTAGATTCAATTTTTGGAACATCTCAAATCTTCACAAAGATTATGAAAGTAACATGTCATCTAGATAAAGCATTTTTGCTTGAGTATTTGAAGTAGTTAAATGCGTATTAATACGAACTTTGTCTGCATCAAATGTACTAACTAATCAAAGAACATGTTCTATTGTCGTCAGCTTTACTGGTGTTTTTTATCCAAGGTTTTAATTTTAGTTAACAGAATAATACTCAAATGATGTCACTTAAAACTAATCATAGCTTACCACATATTATCTTGGCACATGTCAATCAAATTGAAATGGAATGTTTATAATCTAATTTTGATTAAAAGCGTTCCATTATATTACATTGATAGTCAATTATAGTTAATAACTCATAAATTTCAAATGACTGCTTCAGTACTGCATGTAATTTACCTAAGAAAGATCATCGTTGCAAAACCGACAAAGATCTCCAATTTCGCTAAACTTCCAAGCATCCCAAATTTCAAATCTATCACCTATAGAATCTTCTCGGCATTTCCATCAGAACTACTAACGTGACTAACAACACTATATGAAACACAACAATATAGATAGAACTATCTTCAACAATAAGCTTGAAGGTAACATATTATATCTTTATATTTCCCGAGAGGCTGTCGGACGTGTCACTGTCGACTTGCTAAAGGCTTTCACGACAACATATAATAATAAATTGATATAGATTCCCTGCCAGATAGTACAGAGTTGGGTGGTCGCGATTGTTTTAGAACTAAGTTTAGGTTTTGGCAGTGATTGTTAGCGAAACAATAGTTAAGAAGTCGAACTATAGGAAGTAATATTTCATAGTTATGTGTTTTGACAATTTTTCTATTTCTCATAGTACAACATATTTACAAAAGAAAGATGTTGAAGTAACTACAGCGTAGTACTATATTTAGCTCTGCTATGCGCCGGATCGAAGGACCAACTTAAACCTGGTTGGTCCTTCGAGCCACAAATCATACATAACTTCCAAAACCCAAACTGTTTCTAATTCCCAACTACCTCGTTAATTTGATTAACTACTTAAACGTTACGTCGATCAATTCCCATAAGGCAACGTTAGATAATCGTCTTATACGTACATAGGTTCAGGAAACGGGTCACTAGACAATACCTTCGCTAAGGGCCGGCCTATCGTGACGTAGTATTGAGGACATTTCCTATACGTGGAGACAGGGCGGAAGATACTGTGTGGTGCCGTTTGTAGGGTACAGGTACGTTGTTTAGTAAAAGGTATTGTTATAGTCCGAGATTCTAGATAACTCGGACGGACAGTTTAAAAGAAAGATGCTTTTGAGTGACGTGTTAGCTATCTGATTCCTGGGTGGTCAAAAGGATGGTGGTGTTATTTTTCGGTTATCGTGTCAAAAATATATTTTTGGTAAAAAAGTACCTTTAATTTCAGAAGTCAGTGTGTTTGGTTCTGTTTTTTGTTTTGTAAGGCTACCTTCCAGAACTTGTATTTTTCTTTCCAGTTTTTGGAGGCAGTTTTCTTTGTGTAAAATAGCAGTTGAAAGAGAGCTGGGGTCTTTACAAAATGATCTTCAATCTGACGACAATGCATTAGACCGAACTTTTAAAAAGAAATTCCGACACACAGAACATTTTCTTGTACAACAATAGTTCATTAACACCGCGCACCATAATCGGACAACCGCAAATCGATATAAAATCCGATTGTTCCGCACTGCACTCGATTGACCGTTACGCCTTACGGTGGCACGTAATTGGAGGCTTCTGGCTTATAAATATGTCCTATTGCAGCGTCTTAGTGTTTCTTAAAGTGTTACAAGTGTCCATCAATTTAAGGAGTATTAAGAAGTATATTGTGCACAGTATGCATATTAGCACGCATTATCTATTTTGTTGTTAATTTAAATATTGAGGCCGTTACCTAAGAGCTGATAGATAAATCAAAGATTATTAATTATGTGTTCGTTAGGTATGTAAAAAAATATTTTACACATATTTTCTAATTATAATATAATCTTCTTATTGGTTTGTTACGGTCTATTTAAGGTAGAAAATGAGTTGTAATTTAGTAAGTTACATCATTTAGTGCAGTTTACTTCTACTACTCTCTTATCATAGGTTAGTGACCCGATGCAACAACGAGCGCTCGGGTGTCCTTTTTAAAGACTGGGGACTTAGGTTTACGTGAGTGAAAACTCGCGCAAAAGTTATTAATAAACTTGCCAATAAGGACAATCATATACTCCGTTGTCTCACTACAATAACAACGGATAATGATAATGTGGCGAAAACGCAGAAACATTTTTTCACAACCAACAAAAAACATATCAAAGGTTTTCTTTTTCTAAAAACACAGACACATTTCATTTTCAAATCCTTATGCGACACATTCACGCGCGGAAAATGGCGGTACGTGGGAATTCCGTAGTTTTCTATTTATAGGGTTCCGCGGGCGCGGAGGATGGCAAACGTAACCGTATGACTTGATGCTGTGTGTGCTTAGCCGTATGGCCCCCTGGATTGTATCTAAATATATTTTTAAAATGGTCAAATTTGGAAATTGAAACAGACGTACTTGGATAACTAAAATTAAAATACAGATAATGGTTATCGATTAAAGGTAGGTTCATATATTTCCCAAAAATATAGATTTCAACAAAATCTTAGCTTAGTTTAGGTTTTCTGTTTGAACAAATTGCAATAAACTAACTATGATTTTTGTTTATTTATCTTTCATCGGTATTTTTTTCTCATTCTTAATACCATTGGGTAATACAGAACCTTACTTTTACAAGTCCAACTTTTACATGAAAGTTTTTTTTATTAAGCCTGAACTGAAGTGCGACAACCGGCAGGCTTTTGATAATTGCACCTCATGCTGATTCTTTGAGCCGGGAAACACAAGCTGCGCCCCTTAGGGGAACCATGTTTCATACGGGATTTCTGTGCCTTTATGAACAGAACCAATGTATAATAAAATTGTATAACGTACCCTTTGTTCCTCGCTACTTACGTACTCTGGAATTTATTACATTTTTGACTGCATTTTTGTTGCTGGTTCTTCGAGCCGGTTAGGGTTAGATGTTTGTTTTAATTGTGTTACAGTTAATGGTATAGGTTATAGGGTGGGACATATAAATGGCTCTGTACATGAACTATTTTTAATGCGCACGGTTACATAATTGGTTATTTTTTACTTTTTATGGTTTGTAAAGTGATATTCTATTATGTATTGTTTACTATTACTACTCCTCCGAAGTCTGAATATTAAATACTCCGATTTTTCAATTCGACTGCATACCAGACAGAAAACTTTCAAGCTGTATTATATTAATTTATCATTATGCATGTTTAGTAACTAAAATATATTTTATCTCTTGTTTTTATATAAAAGACAAGGCAATGTAAAAACATAGAGCAGGGCTTGAAAACGTTACCAATTCACATTAAAAATACCGGTAAGTAACGTTATTTCCATAGAGATACTTGCATATCGGTATGATTTGGTAGCGTTATTTAGTAACATAACATTAAAAGAACGTTAAAAATAGCGTTAAAAATTACCGGTATTTTTAATGTTATTGTGAAAATAGCGGTAAACGTTGCCCTTTTTTCCAAGGCCGCGCGGGCGCGGCTTGGCGGGTAGTGGCGGCGCCGCGCCGCGCCGGTAACAAAACTGACTCATACCGATAAAATTAACGTTATCGTACATTATAACGTTACGTATGTTTAACGGTAAAATGTGCCAGATATAACGTTAAATTTGGTAACGATACCATATTTTTAACGGTATTTCAAGCCCTGACATAGAGGCAATATAACAAACTGCGGCAAACATAAAGTAGTCCACACATAAATAACTCACCGAAAAAATAGGCAAATAAAACACAGACCCACTTTTCCGATTCAATAACAAATAAAACAATCGACTGCGCACCCTTGTGGTACCAGAACTAACTATGGCATGGCGATTCGACACTCACGATCAAATTTTGGAAAACTGACGCAGAAAAATGAGCGTCAATGCCCAGTTTTAAATTGTTTTTTTTTCTATCACAAATCAGTTGCAATCAGGACTTTGATGGTTGGGGGGTAATTTCATTCATCGGGAAGCACGTAAAGCCGATGGTCTCACACCCAGCTGATCTTTCCCTAATCGAATTGTCGTTCCATCAGATTAAGAAAGGAAGGGCATACAAGTATGTATAAACACATGTGCATTTTACACTTGTGTTTATTTACATACTTGTTTACTATTATCTCTTTATATACTTGGTAAGCCTCCTTTAAGCATCGGTTGAAATTCGGATTCGAAAAAGTATTGTTAGTTTTTGAATAATTCTCTATATGAACTGACGGATGGTCCCACTAGTCGGCCTTTTATTTTATGGATCGCATTGAAATTAGGAATACGGCGCCCTAGGGTGTGGATCGAGGAACAAGCTTATTAAATAGGTGTAACTGAACTATTTCAAAATATAGCTAGCTTTTTGTCAGTGAAACAATTTTCGGAATCGGGCCAGCAGTTTCGGGGATTACTTCTCTTACTAACATTCAAACAATATTACCCGACTCCTTTTAATAGTTTAAGTAATATTTATGGCCTTTCGCCAGTTTTGGTCCTCCGAGGCAGTACAGTAGGTATTTGGTTTTGAAAAACCTACGTCTAGGGTGTATTTTTCCTCTCTTATCTTTTACATTTCTCGTTAACAAACTGTATGATTTTTTTGTTTATATAACAATAAAATTTGTAAGTCGAATCGTCTATGACTCATGAAGGCACGTTTTATAATGATTTTTCAATGTTTAGTCATGTTTATAATCGATTGAAAAGAGTGTGGAGAAAGATAAGCAAATACATGGTTTGTTACTTTCCAGAAATTTTAATATAGATTAATACTATCTAGTAAATAAAGTACTATAGGAACAATATTTTTGAATTGATTATGAGTGGATGGAAGGGGAGAGGAAGACCAAAGAAAAGATGGATAGATTGTGTGAAGAATGATATGAACGAAAAGGGAGTTAATAATAGCGATTAATGGACGAGATGGAATAAAGAACCGCATTTGCCGAGACTTAATAAACACAGGAAGGCAATCACGACTTACATAACATTATATCAATAAAGTTACTTGGTCCTTCGATGTTATAGCGCGAAACGCCCTAATCTCTTCTTTATCATATTATGTAGATTCCTTAATTAATTATTACTATCGATTAAACAATTTAAACACGTAAACCTCTATATCAATTTCCTTTTTTTTGGACCACCAACCAAGGCCGTGCGTTTTATTCCCGGCTCACCCGGCCGTCCGGGAGACTGTAAAAGTAAGCATTTACTGACGGGATTAGTCGTAATAACCATCCGCATTATTTGACAATATTCCCGTCTGCAATGTAAGGGTTATCGTCTGTCTGTTACGTCACTATTGTAAGGGTAACTCTACACTCGGCTACTAGCAATGTTATTGTTAAGGTTATTGTACATTTTAGATAGTTACGTTCACCGTCAATCTCGTAGTCAATCTGTCTAATAGACCTATTAGGGCAAATTTCGCACAACATGGAACGTCAGAAAAAGCAAAAAATTCAATTTGTTCAACAGTCTTTTAATAGTTTGCTTTTATGAAACTCATGCTAATATAGAAGGATTAGAAGCGTTATGATTACATCTCGATAAGACTAAACATATTGACGATTTTTAAACAATGATTGCCATTGTGATAAAATGTGACATGAATTTGACCGTCGCTTAGGAATTGAAATGAAAAAAATGGAACAAGTAGGACTGACTGCCCCAACTAACAAGTTATTTGAATAAACCTTCTGATCTATTTTAGACTAAGTCAATTTGTATTTCAAGATAATAATGAGCAAAAAAAAATTGTCACCAAGAAACTACATCTGTATGAAGTCTGCCAAGAGATGTTTAACTAAATTAGCGTTTACTTTTCGTTATGTTTTCCTTTTAGCCATTAGTCAATGTGTCGGGACAAATAAACAATTAACTTACACTTGACTTGGTGTTCGGAGAAAAATAAGAGTACACATAATTACTGTAAATGTTGAGGTGGTTTCTAATGTGTTGTGTTGTTTGTTAGAGTGCCGAGTTGGTGTCATGGCTGTAATCGCGAATCCCATAGAGTTTTTCCTATTTTATTTTATTATTTTTGGTTTATTAGGAATTACTCAGAAGCAGCTCTGAGTTCTTAAATGGTGTTGAGACTCCAACATACCTCAGAAAGCAGCCGATTTATTAATTTAGGATCAGGGTGTTTCAAATAGAATAAGTCAAGGAATATGATGATATGATATAAAGATTAAGCAGGCTTCGTAGCAGACGTGGTACTGATATTTAGAGGAGTTTGCAGGCTGTCCTGAAGAATCAATTTGATGAATCATCATCATCTCAGTCAAAAGACGTTCACTTCTGGATATGAACCCCAAAGGTTGCCACTACAACCGATCCTGTGCTATCCGCATCTAACGGTTTTTCTTAGACCTTTATCAGGTCGTCGGCTCATCCATAACCACCCTGCTAACGCATATTACTTACTTAAAAAGTTTAATCCAACTGGTAGAAAGTTCAGTTCTAAATCTTAAGCCAGTTTACAACACTGCTACTTGATAAACAAACAAAAACCATTACGACTTTTGTCTTGCATAATGTGTCTCCGTGTCTCGTATCTACCGGTGTATGAAAACCAACCCTAACAATAGGGATGACGACAGCATTAAAAAAACGACATTCTGTTTAGTCCGACTGATAGATCGGCCAAAAATACGGGACACGTATTTTTTGCTTGATCAAATTAATAAAAATATACAAAGATAAAGAGCAACAAAGTTCCGGAGTGGGGGCTTTTGACGTCACCGTCCTGCAAAAATTGTATCAGTTCGTGACGTCATGCGCAACTTAAACGCACTGTATCGTCGTCATTCTTCGTTTACGAGAAAAAAGAAAAAATACGTGTCCAAAGTTTTTTGATAATCTATCTGACGGACTAATTACTTTTTTTTTGTCGTCTCGCCTATTGCTGAATTGTTTTTATTTAGACAATGGGAGAAAATTGCTTTCTTTGCGTATTACCATTATATTTTGGCTTTTTGATTAGCATACAGATTTAGAAGTTCAGTGGTTTGGGGTTTATAGAATCGTCCTTGTTAGTAAGGATGACCATGCCATATTAATGTGCCAGGTACGAATGGGATAGCGTATCGCGATACGGACTACTGTCCACTAGAACGTAACAACAGCGTTCATGACGTGTATTGACAAACATTGACGCTCCGGTCATAGTATGCGAACGATGTTGGTGACGGAACAGTCCAGTGGGCAGTCTTTTTTAAAACCTACAAACAATATAATTATTATCTGACACGTTTCTATCTAAGGGAGGGCTGCCGGTTGATCAAATGCGATACCTCGGCGCTGGACACAAAGGGCTAAAAAGGAACTTGGGTTTTAGTCAGTAGAAGTCTGACACTCCCTTCCGCTCCGCCCAGAGCAGGGCGAGTCTTTTGATGATATCCCATCCCCAAAAAAAGGGTGGGATTAGACATCTGGTCAAAAATCGTGTGAACGCCGTCGCTTTGCTTCCAGCTTAGCAAAGGTATGACACAATGCAGTGGACATACTTCTTAAGTCGAGTCTCAATATGGAACAGAAAATGTGCTGATTTCATTATTATTTTGTGAAAAGTGCTGAATCTGTGTCTAATTATGCGATGTCTGCTCCGAAGGGTTTAGATACCGAGTTTAAAATGAATACGAAGGATATTTCACTTCAGCGCCATTTTACTTGGATTACGTGGATTTTGGATAGGTAGCCTACTAGTTTAATAGGAAATTACTTTTATTGGATTTGTTTAGTTTCGGGTAAAGGTAGTCGTTAAGACTAAATGTCTGTTGTCTAATTGATACAAAAAATATCGAAATAAACTGTATATTTCGTACTGAATAATCATGAAAACTTATCGTAAAAGGATCATGAACTGGGAATTAATCAACAATCGCTTGGTTGCTGCGTTACTTGTCATGGGTTGGGTTCACGGGACAAAATGTGTTAATGGATGGCTTACAGATATCTGTCCAGAATTTGATTGTTTGTGTATGCAACTTCATTAATATTATGTTTGTAGTTGCACCCACGAGGCGAAAATCCTAGTGTGATTCAACAAACGACGATCGATATCTAACCAACATTCATATCTGTTGTAATTAATTATTTTACTTTGTGTGCAATAAGCAAAAAGAATCAGTGGTAAAATAGTTATTAATTTGCCACAATTTCCGTCAATTTTGGTTAAAAACACAGACGATTAACAATTGCATTTAATCACACCGAGAGCAAAACCCACGTAATTACTCTAAGACCGTTACGTAACGTAACGCGCTGAGTTAAGTTTGCGTGACGTTTCACACCGGTGCTCCCGTCAGCCGCGTCAGACCGTCAGGCCGTCAGGCTTGTTGCGCTTCCTTTTCTTAGCAATATATGACGCGTTTATCGTACACAATAAAAAAACAGCTTTGATATTCTCTGAGGCAGTGAAAATTCTACACTAAGCCTAGTAACTTAGAACGCACTTTGGCTTGACTATTCCTATCTCTATTATGTAGTCGTTGGGCAGTGACAGTAGTATTTTTGAGTTAAAGTTCTTGCTAAGAAATTTTGAAGTGAAAACTTCTTTAGCGGCGTTGAGCACTTTTTCTGTAATGGGTATAAAATCTTAAACTCGCGTCAGGACACGTGACCTGATCGAAAAAGCGTAGGACGGATGGATAAAGCAATTGGTGCAAAATTATTCCCTAACCATTCCAAAATATCAAACATGCTCAACGTTAATAATCAAGTTTTCACTTCTGCCGGCACTCCCGGAGTGCAACCCGTCTTTTTTTTATTTATATCCTGTGAGGAACTTTAAAAATAATAGCAGTACTACCACCATGCCTATTTCTGCCCCAAAGCAGCGTAGCTGTGTTCGGTTTAATGGGTGTTACTAACTGAAGTAATTACAGGCACAAGACGCTTATCATCTTTGTCTCTAGACAACGTATCTACGAGACCTATGCCTGTCGACCATTACCGGTCACAGGGTCAATTTATAGAATGAGAGTCATTTATAAATGTACAACTAAACCATTATTTTTTAACAAATTACTTGAACTAGTCGTTACGGTCGGCAGCTTTTATTAGACCAAAAGTAGGTACTTTAACTGCATTTGTCTTTAATTTAGTCATTTTTTATGACGCTGAATTATTTATGAGGTTAAACACTGTCTGATAGAGAGGAAATGCCTTCTAGTCTAGGGGAATAAACCTCTACTTGTTTATTGATCGTAAAAAAGCGAGTTTAACATATTTCTTGGGCTTAGTAGGCGTTTCGGACGCTGAGTTTCGTCCGCTCCGGTCGAAAAAGAAATTTCTCATTCTCACTATACAAAATTAATTAATTAGATTATACATATTTAACTTTATTTTGTACGGTGGGAATGAAAAGATCTTTCCTTCCAACTAAAATGTTTCGAAACACCCCTCAAATATATTAATATTAATAAAATTCAGTTACGACCGGACCGGGCGAAAGTCAGCGGCCGAAACTACTAAGCAACTTTAACATATTTCTTGTAGGAACATGCGGAACGGTATGCGCGTACGCACAGCTACAGAACGATTCAAGTTTTTCTTAAAGCCGCTAGATACACTCTATTCGAATATTTTACTGTCCGTGGTAGGAATAATGTAGTCGTTTATACCGGATGCATTTCTTCTTAGTAGTGAACGAGCCTGTTAGGGTGTTACCACACCAATCGAGCGATCGTCGATCGATGCCATCGATCGATGGTAGAATGGATTAGTCGACATCGGTCGATAGTTTCTACCACACCAATCGATCGATAGCGGATAGATGCCATCGATCGATGGTAGAATGGATAGGTCGACGTCGATCGATTGGTTAGTCGACCGATATCCGTCGACCGATGCCATCGACCGGCAATCGATCGATTGGTTAGTCGACCGGTATCCGTCGATCAATTAAAGCTATCACACCAATCGATCAACGTCGACCGATGTCGATCGATGGCATCGATCGACTATCGATCGATTAGTGTGATAACACCCTTAGAAAACAAATAAAAAAAACGTGATATTAAACTGAATAGTTCTTGGCGAAGTATCTCATGCTAGGGTTTGAGAGTGGAGCTTGTACTAATTTTAAAACCTGGATAAGCTGGTCTCTAAGATGGAGGACGAATGTTCCCTCGAAAAAATGTGCCTTGAGAACGTTTGTTCTGGTTCGAAGGACTAAACTAAAATGGCTTCTGGGTTCTTTTCTCGTTAATTACTCAAATTTTCCAACAAATACGTATTTTAGCGTTCCTCCAACGTACAGCATGGGGAGTGCGCGGGGTGTGTTTGGTGCAAGACGAACAACCTTCGTCTTGCTTGACCCAAAAAATTCTAGCGACGGTTACATGATCATTTCTATCTCCATTTAGTATTAATATTGTATGTTTAACATTCCAGGCCGCGCAGACGCTCTGGGTCCAGCATAGTGGTCCTGGGAGCAGAAGACGAGAAGCGACCGCCGCCGGATGACGACAAAGACATGCTCACTATGCTCTCACTCACTTCTGATACCGGTAAGAGTTATGTTTGAACAGATATTTAGAGTTACGACTTAGGGACCTTCGAGAAAAGAGAAGCTATAAGTCCTCCTTAAAAGACCGGCAATGTTTGGGAGTAGTGATGTTCAACTCAACGACCCGCTTGTTCATTTGCCCTCTCTGATCAGATAACAATAAAATCTCTCTGAATAACAAAAAATAAAGCAGTGCACCAAGGTCCTCTTGCTCTAAAATCATACATTTATTTATTTACCAGATAAAGACTTGTTTACTTTTCTCGTTCGCTTACGGCATTTTAGTAGATGAATTAAAATAGCGCGGATGGATATGCTTTTCCTGCATGGACTAGATCTATTAACACTCCACTTACTAGGAGGAAACTTACAAATTGTTAAAGTCAACAAAAATTGAAGCTTTTCATCATACATTGATATACCGTCCGTCAGTCCTTCAAAGTACCGGATTAAACTTCATGCAAAACGGGAAAAAATGGTAACATCAAAAAAATTCTCAACGAGCAATGTAACTCCGCAATTTTGTCAGATATTAATTTAGTCGTTTATTATTTTTTGACAAAACTCTCTGTATTCGCGAAATTACGGACTTTTGTGTCTTTCCTGATTAATTTTGTCCGTTACGTTACCTGCCTAGTTTAAATTCCTGTTCTATATTTGAAAGTTGTCCTTTTATTCTGTGCTTTTTCCTTTTTTTGGCGGGAATGTGAAATTATGACTGGAATTCATTAAAGCTTTTGACGTGACAACGTCTTAAATTAGGTTGCGGCTGGGAGTCACTTATGAAAAAGTGTAACGCTCGGTAACGTTACGATGAGTCACCGAACGAGAGAGAGGCCCGCCGAATGCCTTGCGTCTCTCTCCCACTCAACTATGATCGGTAAAAGACGTTGTCACGTAAAATCTTCGCCCGTAAAACCGACTTTACAGGCAACCATTTTTTTTTTTTTTAACAATCGTGATGTTGTGAGTAGTAAGGGTGTTACCACACAAGTGAGCGATCGTCGATCGATGCCATCGATCGATGGTAGAATGGATTATTCGACGTCGATCGATAGTTTCTACCACACCAAACGATCGATAGCCGATAGATGCCATCGATCGATGGTAGAATGGATTGGTCAACGTCGATCGATAGTTTCTACTAGACCAATCGTTTGATTGTCGATCGACGATCGATCGATGGTAGAATGGATAAGTCGACGTCGATCGAACTGATGGAAAATAGCCGGGCTAATCGATCTACGTCGACCAATGCCGTCGACCGATGCCATTGAACGGCAATGGATCGATTTGGTCGATCGACCATCGATGCCATCGTCGATGTTCCCTTATAAAATTAGATATGTACAAACAAAAAATGATGAGATTTTTATGTTTTTTTGTATTTTTGCTATTTCTGAACTTCTGAATCATGATATAATAGGTAACAGAACCACAAGCTCACTGTTACAATGTTGCCAAAAATATTATTATATTACCAAAAACATACGAAATCTAAAATAGAAAACTAAAGCCAGCCAACCATAAATAGTTCCTTACTTTTTTTGCTAGATCGTAAAAATCTAAACACATTATTTTCATCACTTTTTGTTTCCGAACGGCCTCCAAGTTAAACAATAGAACAAAAACTGAGGAAGCTACAGATATATTCTTGTAATTAACTTAAATGGCATTTGTGTACAATTATTTGATTATTTTGTTAATTATTAGTCGGGTTTCAAATACATTTTATTTGGTTTCGAAAAGAACTTCCAGCATCCAATAGCTTTAAGACTGCTCATCAATAATGTGGGTTAGCAATTAATTTATGTGTGTCGGCCTAGAGACCCAGAATTTTAAAGCCTTCGGAAACATTTGTAAATGTCTGCTTTACTTAACATAACGTTACACTTATTGCATATTTTTCTGGTCAATACAAAATTGCCCTTATCCCTTTACACTTTACTACACAAATTAGTACAAATTTAAATATGCAGTCTCATTTTGTTTTGGTTCAAAATTCAACTTGATACTGGAAAGGATTTTTACAGTTATCAGAAAAACGCAAATAGAAATAAACATAAAGGCTTGTAAAAATACTAAATGCCTAACAAAAGACAATAAATAACCGAGTTATTTCAGGCCAGTGTTTTATAATTATAATTAGTAGATAAGATTGTTCGCGGTCGCTCGGCGCGGGTCATTGGTTGCAGCTTGTCAACCAGATGGCGGCACGACGTGTTCCGACAGACGCTTGATGTAGTACATTGTAATTGAATACATAACACTTATACATACTCACGTATACATTGCAATACGGGCTGACTGGAACGAAATTAAAATAGGCCAATTTACATGTTTTGAAAACTTTCGCGGTCTATTTTCTCGGCCGTAATTAGTGAAAAATGCGTTTTTGCCGACTTTTTGGTATTGATTGTCACCTAAATAAGGTACACTTACTAACACCCATAGTATGAATGAAGCCTAGATATACATATGCTTCAATTTTATAAACTCTAGTCATATGTGGTCGTTCCTTTAACTTATTTCCTGATTCGCTTTCCCTCTTTCACACGACAATCTCATTTTCCAGGTCCCCACCGCGAGATGGCGGTGGACGTTCCGGACAGTTTCATCGCGAGGAACAAAACGCCCCCCCGCTACCCGCCCCCGCGGCCCCCGCAGGTACGCCTCCGGACCTCCAGGGACGACGAGCCCCTCCTCTCCTCCGGTGGCTCCGGCACCAGCTTCGGCAGCAAGCAAAGCACCGTCCTACACACCATCGACATCTCAGCTCCTAGCTCCGATGGATCAGGCAGCTTCAAAAACAACAGCACCATAGAACTACTCTCCCTTCCACAAAGCTCCGATGGCTCTGGAAGCTTCGGCAGCAAGAAAAGCAAAGGATCCTCAGAAACAGCCAAATGTGGAGACCTCATTTCCGAAAGATCTGATTCCGTAGCTTCGAATACGACTCACAATTTGAGCGATCACAAGATCCAGCTCCTAATATCGAACGGCGAGGATTCTTTGATAGATTGCAGAGAGGTAGTCACGTATTCTGCGAGGACAGATTCTGTCTTGATCAGAGAGGCAGTCTACGCTTCATACAAGCTGCCTCCTGGCTTTGACACGACGCCAGTACTCCTCGGGAGAGAGGTGGCCGTGGATGTTCCAGACACGTTTGTCCAAATAGTGAAAACGACCCCTAAATACCCGGGTACCGCTACCATGGACAGAATGAGCGTGGCGTTTCAGGTAATGGGCACATTGCTACGCATGGTTCTCATGGGACATTGGAGTTGTGGGTACTAGTACGTCATCTTAGCTTCTGAATGCAATGTTCAAGACTTAGACACTTTCTGTTTTTTTTATTTGATTTAATTTCTCCGTTGACAGTTGTTAATATATCTTCAGACAGAAGTCTAGTTTCGATCTATTGATCAGCTAATCGGTCAAAAGACTCTGTTACATGAACATTGCATTCACTTGGAACTAAGATGATATGGTATGTATGGTATGTGGTGGGGTTTTAATACATCATGACTAACAACAATTCGTCTTAAGTAGTTATTAACAAATCATTAACAGTATCGTGTTAGTTAATTGGTGGTAAAATTATAATTCGCAATTATTTATAATTGTTAGCGTTGTCATCATCATCACGTTTCCATTTTATTTGAAGATAGGAATTTTTAATTAATGTTTTATGTCTATTACCTTTTTAAGCTTTCATATTAATTAATGTTTTATCCACCTGTATAAATCATTAATTTATATTATGGCTTCAGTTAGCATCGATTTATGTTTTCCGAGTGATTATAAGTCTTAATTACAAATTTCTTGTTGAGATATTATTACAATCTTTATTTAGTTTACCTTAGTGAATAGGAGTCATTAAGGTTTCTGAAGGAAAATAATATAGGTATATAATATTATTTCGTAATTCTTAATTAAAATCTATTTTCACTTTAGAAGTAACTATTTTGTGTACAAAATGATGAACTATGATATACAAAATAAAAAAGACTTTTTCATCTAGCCTCGTAGACGCGAAGGTTTCTAAAAATAGTATTTTTATCTTCATTGCCACAAAGATAAGGCATTACTTGTTGGTTCAGAATTACCAAGTACACGCATATTCCTGTCGCCTTCACCTCGATTTGTAAATACGCGAATCACGACATCATAATTATCAATAATTATTTTATTTTTATCATTATTTTTATTTACACTTTGCCTCTCCTACACTTTTAATAATAACTGAAGACGATAGTGTTTTCATTTTATTTTGCTAGCTTTATAAGAAGTTTAAAGTTTTTGGACTACTGTTTTCAACTACCTGAGCCTTAAAAAAATAAAAATAGAACATTGATAAATATTAAAAAGCATTTGAAGTAGGAACTGTGAGACATCAAATTGTATTTTCTAAATTAGTGTTACACAAAATATGCAAACAACGATATTTAATCTAGAAGAGTGACAGAAGGTTTGTCAAGTAGATGAGACAATAGATTTTATTTTCTAGTACCTTATGAACCTAACTTAAAGAAACCAGAAATGTAAAAGAAATACATGAAATTTTGATAACGTTGATTTTGATTGTTTTAAACTGTACCTAACAATAAGAAAATTTCAAAATATTTTAACACATTACAATAAGTTCATTTTCATCAATCATAATAATCATAAATCACGCTTGTTGCACTATACGCTCTGCTGTCTATGGAATTTTTGACAATTCGATTTTGGAATATATTATTACGAGTATGACCGTGACGGTTCAAATTTTATCATTTAAATGCATTTGGCTGTTTCTTTGGGTTTTCGCTTTGATCATTTGGAAGAAAATTTGGATTAAGGACTTATGGCGAGATAAATAGACGTTACCAAGCAATGACTTTGGCTTAGCCATGTTACTGTCTCTATCGTGCACTTGACGTTTGGCAGTTGCGTAACAGTGACAGGTACAGTGCTAAGCCAAAGTCAGTGCTTGGTGACGACTATTTATGTCGCCATTAGTGTTGGTATTAGAAAGTTATTCAAGACGGGTGTTGAGTGAAACTGAAGAATTTTGCTTGGAAATGTTAATGTTATATATAATAAAATTATTAGAGAAAAAATATAAACTTACATACTGTCCAATAGCTTTTTTCCACATTTTAGAGTTCCCAGGTTTAATGTTATTTTTAAACCCCAAGAAATGTTTCTAATACTTTTCCTGTTCCTGACAAATTAACAACGCCATGACTATAGTATAATTAAAAAGACAAAACGTTTTTTTATTTGTAGGGTAGGCTACTAAAATTGAAAACATGACTTCTGGAGCATCGAAATATACGCCATTATTTTCATTTATATATATTTCTTATATATTGTATAGATTATATTATAACGACCGATTACTATGTTTATATATTTTGTACTCTCGATATTCGGTTAGATTTGTTGCTGTATTTTGAGAAATATTTCTGTATTTGTATTATGATATCCTAATAATTAACTTATGTATATTATATATTTTATAAAGCGACAAAATTTTCATAGGTAGGTAAACAAAAAAAAAATAGAAATGCTTCTGCCTATTTGGCAATAACTTTTTGTAAATTAAATAATAATTATTAATTATTTCTTTTAAACCTTTTTAAATTGGTGTAAACGTGTCCTTATAATATCCTTGTCTTTTTCAGGTTGTTAATATATTTAGTAAAATATTATTTAAAATATAATAATACAGTAGTAACAGTTTTTTATTATTTGCATGTTTTAACGGGGATGTATTGATATTTGTATACAAAACTGTCATATTTATTATTATCTTGATTGTGAATGTGTTTTGAAAGTATCATGTGTGTTTTATGACTCAAATTCTAATAATTTGTTTTATTATTTTGGTTTAAAGCAAAAAATAGTTAAAACCATTTCGTCTAAGAAAGTTGTCATAACGCTAACTTCCTTTCCGCTTTTGTTTTGAAAAATATTATTTTGTTGGTCCTACAATAAAATATTTTCTTTTTTTCGTGGGTAGAGAGAGGGGCAGTCAAACATTTTAAAAAGTCTATCTCCAAAGAGTGACTTCAAGTTTTCTTGTTACATAAATGTCTTTTTTAAACGAAATATTGGCCCACAAACTTTAATGATATAGAAGAGAGTGGATGTTAAAAGTATAACAAAAAATATTTTAAGAACTTGAGTCATTAATTTTTATAAACCTTACATAGAAGTATATACAGCGTAATACCTTTTTAATTCGTTGTATACTTCTGTGTCCAAAATGTTAAAACTGTAGGCTAAATGTTTAGATCAAAATGCGTGCCTGTAACTGCTTTAAAATTGGGAAAAAGGGGCTTAAAGATTGGTTCAGATGTAATAGAAGTATAGTAAGTATTTGGTTAACTAAGAGTCACTGTCCACGGAGAAGTAGCGCATTCGTCATTATACGTTTGGTGTACGCCTGCTTGTAGCTTACATACAAAAGATTTTTTTTATATCCTGGGACCACTCACACTCGGCCATCTGATCCCAAACTAAGCAGAGCTTGTACTATGGTAACCAGACTACTGATAAACATACTTAAGTATATAATTTTTCAATACAAACATATAATAGATAAATCACACCCAGACACAGAACAAACATTCGTGCTCATCACACAAAGTTTGTCCTGGGTGGGAATCGAACCCACGACCTCCGGCTTAGCAGTCAGGGCCACTAACCACTAGACCAACAGGCCCATCAAAAATTTCGTCGACACAGTTTATTTATTTATTTATGTCTCTCCAACAACTTATTCACTAACACACATACAATAAACACAGTAGAATTTTTGGATACAGGGAACTTCTCAATTATAGGAGTGCTCAGCACTTGCAAAATTGAAATTGTTTAGCCAAAATCTATACATACAAAATAATATTACGATCTAAATTAAATGTGACATAAGCAGATGATTAAAAAACAAAAACAGTATGAAACCGTAAAATAAAAATAGTTTAACAGGTTAGTATGTAAGCTTCAAGCAGGCGTACATTAAGCGCCTTATTAATAATCGCTGCATAAAGTTATGACAGGTTTATACGTCAAAAAATATATGGTTACACAGGCTTTATTCATTGCATAACTTTACACAGTGATTATTAGTAAGGGCACAAGTGTATAATGACGAATACGCGTCTTTGCAGCTACGCCTCCGTGACAGTGCCACTTAGACACTGGTTTTCTACCAAAAAAATTGGTCTAATTTAACAAATAAATAATGTAGTCCAAGGCCCGTATTAATAGACGTCACTCTACTCCGAGACGCTCTCAAGTCTCTTGCTGTCCTTGCCATTCTAAAGGGAAAAAATAAGGACAGCAATAAAGTTGAGAGCGTCTCAGAATTGAGTGACGTCTATTAATTCGGGTCTAAATGTTGAATTTTATCTTCATTGTCATTTGACAGTTTTATAAAATGTTACTGTGTAAAAATGTCAATTGTCAATGAATAATGTCGGGAACATCTGAACTAACCTTTAGGGCTAATTTTTCAATTGTCGAAAAACTGTTTGAAATAATTATTGTGGTTTGACAGTTTTTGTATGGACATATTTATTCTTTAAATAAGCATTAACTGCTTTGAAAAACTAGCCTTTAGATTAAAAAAATGGGTAAAGCATGAAACTGGGATAATATTTTGTAAAATGATAGAAAAATAGAGCAACTATTATTTTAGTTTAGATTTGAGTTCATAAAATAAAAAAAAATAGATATTGTAATAGTTAAAATGACAACATATCGTATTGTCTCCGAGAAAAGGCAGAAGGCACGAGACAGTTTCTCGTGCCTTCTTGTATTTCTAATAAAACCTCAAATCTGAAACTAAATAATATCTGCTACTTCTTTGAACCGACATCTTTCGGTATTTAATTTTGTATGTTGGATTTATGAAACATCTAACAAGGTTTTCTTTTATAATTGTATAACACTCTTTTCCTTTCAAACAATGATTGTGAAAATTCAGTATACATTATAACGCTTAAAATATCTAGGTTCGACTCCTAGAACCGCAATCATATTCCCTAGAAATGGTTCAATAAACTTTTTCAACGGACACAATTTTGTGTAGGTACTTAATTTAGCAGAACTTTATGAGCAATTCGTGGGCAATAATTAATCATTTTCTTGCTTTTGATGGATGGATTCCAGTCTAAGTAAAGTCTTGATTAATAAGTGTCTTTCAAGAATTTTGCTTGTTCTTCTTTATAAAGACCTATCAATGTTTTTGAAACACGCAGGTAGCATGAACTTTCTAAATAATGTAAGACAATTTAAAAGTGTCTGAATTCAAAAGTTAATTTAGGATCCTGTGGGTCACAGTGGGAAGTTATGTAGCCTATTTGGATGTATAAGCTATATTACTCAAAAGTTTCATCTCAATCTGTTTAGTAGATTTAGCGTGAAAGAGTGATTAACATCCTGACAAACTCTAAGTTTGTAATAATTATAATAGGATTAATACTCCTACATAAGATTATGATTCAAATAGAAAACTTTTTGGACCCCCATTCTTTTTTTATCTCTAGTTGGTTCCTCATGCCTGAGGATCGTTATTATCAATACGATTTGTTCTGAAGCGGATGAACTGCCTCCACTGGATACTGTCCAGCGCACCCCTTACGACAGCGTAAAATTTAGATTTTGAACCCCATTACATTTTCTAATTTACACTAGATTGTAATCCAATAAGAAAGTACCAAAAAATGATCACCAAAACGGACTACAAGATTGTGATCCAATAATAAAGCTTATTGAACCTAATACAAACTACAAAGGCACTACAAAATAATCATGATCCAATAGAAAAGCTTATTGAACCCATTACCAAGTCTAAAAGAAGAAAAGAAATATCAAAATTGTAAAGAAATCTGTCCCCTATTCCATCCCACTTCATCATCACTAACCCTGACCGTCTCCGCAGCAGGTGAATGGAACAGCGAAGAGCACGGCACCAGCGGTACCACCGCGGGACACCGCACGTGATGCACCGCCGCGCCCGCCCGCGCACGACACCGTCAGCAAGGAACAGATGGACTCCATCAAGAAGTATCAGGTCAGTGGATTGTTTGTGGATAGATGGAGCTGGCTTGATTTGACTAGACCAGAGACCAGCGTAAGGCCTGGTAGGAGGAGAGGAGCGGAGATGTGTCGTGCAACCAATCAGCTTGCGTCATTTTCACTTGCGTCAGTTTAAGCACAATACAATATCCAAATGGTTAATAGGCGAGACGACAAAAAAAAAGTAATTAGTCCGTCAGATAGATTTTCAAAAAATTTTGGACACGTATTTTTTCTTTTTTCTCGTAAACGAAGAATGACGACGATACAGTGCGTTGAAATTGCGCATGACGTCACGATCTGATACGATTTTTGCAGAACGGTGACGTCAAAAGCCCCCACTCCGGAACTTTGTTGCTCTTTATCTTTGTATTTTTTTATTAATTTGATCAAGCAAAAAATACGTGTCCCGTATTTTCGTCCGATCTATCAGACGGACTAAACAGAATGTCATTTTTTTAATGCTGTCGTCATCCCTATTACGACATTCTCTCCTCTCCGCTTTGGTGAATACCGGTCTACTTACAGAGTGGTAGGACCCGCTACAGAAAGGGCGACTTACGGATAATCAGATACGGCACAGAATTCATGTAAACTAGGGTCGTCGCTGAGTGGTGCAGCGCACTGGGACCCCGATGAATTTTATACAATCTTTTTTGTAGGCAACGGGCCTCCTGGATGCCTACTGATCCAGATTATATTTCTGCCAGAAAATGTGGATAATTTAGAAAGCGAATATATTTTTCAAGGATCGATTGATATTAGTGTGTGGTTCTAAAACGTTATTTAATAGTGTTGCCACTAGGCAAATAAGCACTAGCCTACTATGGCGACAAATAGTAAGCGAACCAGAACTTTCAGAAATTACATCTAACATGTGTTTTAAATATTCGTATAAGTAGACAACAGGAAATTGGCTACAGCTTAGGAAAATAAAAGTACTGGCCTGTACCAACCGCCATTTTGATTTATAATAATAATAATAATAAACCCGCAGGGCAGTTTGTGGCGAGCTGTCGGGCAGTAGCGACCCCGTGGACCTGACCTCCTGGGAGACCCTTTGTTCTTCATCTCTGGCTTGCCTTAACTAGCCGGCCAGAGTGAGCACTGACGAGGAACAAGGCTCCCACCTCACTCTTGCCTTCATTGGCTGGTTTGAGAGGAGAATCGCAAGAGCATACGTGCTCGGGGGAAGGAAGTATTCCAGTAAGATGCTGGTAGGGATCTTGACCGTACTTCCGGGATTGTCCTGATAGCCGTGGAATACCTCTCCACTCCTCAAGCACCTCGATATATGTTGCCCCCTTGTTGCTACGTCACTATGTGCTAGCGGCCGTTTTCGGGGGCCCATTTACTGAGTGTGCAAGTCACCCCCTGCCTTTTTATCCGTGTATACAAGCATTGGTTAGGCAGGGGCCATAGCCATTCAATAGTTTCAGATAAGTAATCCATCTTAGCAACCCAAACCCATAGTCCAATACTTTCTTTATTCCATGAACTGCAATAGACCACCACCAACCGGGGGTTGACCTTAGGTGCACTTGAGTGGTGCATATAGGGATAATCGCCGGTTGGTGTCCCATTCCACATAAAGTTTTCCTCAAGGGGCCTCTGCGAGTTGGCTTCGGCCCCTCGTACGCCTTCCAAAGGTCCGGGACCTCAGGGTCCCGAGATACGAAAACGTAAATAATAATAATAATAATAGATTTATTTGTCAGAATATTGTTGTTACAAGTTGTTACATGCTATTTTACGTCCAAAATATTCTGCTGTTTCCAGCGTACAATCAGCGTTGAATATCATATCATTTTATTTTACTTCTAATTAACTATAAAACAAATATGTAATTATAACTAACAATATAAGAGGAAGGAAAACTTAAACATACAGTGTTTCATGGTATATTACGCAGTTTCATCCTTTTATATACAGAATGACAGTAACAACCTCATACTAATATTCACGGTTGACCGCAGTGTGACATGCCTAAACGCATTGTTCCGAAACGATGTAATTATGTAGCCTTCCTGATTTTTGTTATATTTGCAGCTTTCTATTTAAAATGGAACGTTTTAAAATTATGGGACCAATGTTACCGTTGAAACTTGTTTTTGTAAAACAATATAACATGCGTTTTAATTAATCAAATTGCTGAATGAAAGGTCGCTTCAAGTTTAAAACATAATAAAATGCGTTTTCTTGAACATCACCAATTCAAACCAATAAAATTTGCTTTTAGTTTAGTCCTGTCAAATAAGGATACTTTATACACAATTTAGACGCGATTAAAAACGTGGCCACAAAAAATGCTTCGATTTACGTCAGGCGCGCATTTATTTGACAGGACTAAATTAATCTTCTGTCCTTATAACTAATCTTCTGTCCTTATATAACTGGAAAGGAAAGAGAAATGCTCTATACTTAATTTTTTTTTAGTTTGGGAACACGAGAATTGACACCATTTTCTACTAAACTAACCCCTTAAACCTATTAAAGATCTACAAATGACAACCAAGACTTACTGCATTACGCGTTTTCAGATATTAGCTAAGATATAATAAATCCTATTATTATAGGTTTGTGTCCAATTCAAATGTAGTAGTAATCTATAATCTCCTATAATATGAACACAGTCCGTTTTTAATACACCTGACTAATAACTATTCTCCTATTTACGATGTTCAACAGGAAACTAACACGACTGTTCTAGGAATTTGAAAACCGCAAGTAATTTTATGTTAGTATCACTTAATATTCAAGGTTATACGCTAAGGTTATTGTCTGTAATTAATTTATAAACATTCTATTTACCACACCTACTAAAATATAAAAATACTTGTGCGTAAAAAGGCAGGCATGACTGCGAACTGGCGTTACTAAGCGATAAATTAGATTATCTATGAAAGTAAAAATTAAACCTGGGAAAAGATAAATTTTTGTCAAGCGAAATAGTTCCCAGCTTGGCACAACTATTTCCTCATACATCGCTCTATCTTTTGGTAGATTTTATACGAAAACGCTTCTCACTTTCCTATACGGTTATATCTTTCAAACGACGAAGCAAATTTTTATGCAGTTTCCTTTTCCTATGTGCGTATGGATTGAGAGATCTTTTCGAAAAACTCTTCCAATCCCAACCAAATTATAAGAGGATTCAGGAAATAATTGTGAAAACTTCATGGTAAGGTATAAAATTTGTGAAACCTAAACAAAGATCCAGATCCAGATCCAGAGATCCATATAAACCGTTATAAATCTTAAACGTATGTTTACGTGGCTTTGAAACGAATCGAAATTTTGTTAAGCAGCTTTCACAAATCCTTTACAATTATTTAATTTGCAAATTATAAACACATAGGCAGTATATTCTTGGATACGCGTTATGGCTTTTTCTTCAGTTGTCCAGATTGAGAGATCCAGTTAATGAGTTCTAACTTTCTTTGTTTAGGTTTCACAAATTTTATACCTTACCATGAAATTTTCACAATTATTTCCTAAATCCTCTTATAATATGGTTGGGATTGGAAGAGTTTTTCGAAATGATCTCTCAATCCACACCACACGCACATAGTTTCCTCAATTGATAGTGATATAAGAGGAATGTTTGTGTTTGTACTTATATTACAAGCATATAATATCGTTAAGAATAACCGACATTAAAAAAAATTATAACACTTATGCCAAACTGACATAGATCGCTAGTTACTACTAGATTTTCAACTTAATCGCTTCTGCTTCTAAGTTGAAAATTAATTAAATGAATTCGACAGATTGTAAGTAATGTGCTGGAGTCTGTACAAACGTGTAGTAATATTGAAAGAGTCCTTTTTTCGAGTCAGACTTTCTGTCTCATTCTTCGCTCTTAATATAGCATTAGGGTCGGTCTGGACCCCTAAACACTAAAAAAACAACACACAAACTGGGCACCCATAAATTTTTAAAACAGCCACATTAACGGAATGCCAAAAAAACTTTTCTATTTTTGTTTCGGACTAAAATTGGAAAAACCGAATTACGTAACTGAAATAACTCTCCGCCCTTTGTGGCTATTGAGAATGTTTGGCTTGACACATTTTTGTTTATTTACCGTAAAATGCTGTAACATTGCCTTTATAGCTCAACATTGCCTAAATTCAAAAAAGTTTAATTATTACCGCTGCGAAATGTTTTTAATGGTCTATGGTATTACTAAAAGCAAGTCGGCAATCTGTATGGCAACATTCGATCATACGTCACTCCAAATTTTAGTTAACAAACTGTCAGTGTCAGTTTCAATGTCAGTGCGGATACTCGAATTTTACCGGCTCTCAGGAAAATTTCATTTTGTGAGTATTTTTGCTTTATTTTCTAGCGTAATATAGCAAAGAAAATATGCTCTTTTATGTATTTAAACTGTTTTTTCTGTATTATATCTTAATTTAAACCGTTAAATCATGGTCGGCAAAGTTGTGTCAGATTTTCGCAACTTTTTACTTAACATTATCTAGGGTTAGGGCTGCCACTTTTAATTTTTTCAACAAACTCTTAATCGACCGTGGTTTTGCTTGTGTAATTGTTTTTTTTTTGTAATTGATCTAAGAACGTTTTATAGAAGCTAGAACTATTGTTTCTTTATTTATCATCATCAGAAATTAAGGAGCTGCGGAGAGATCAACAAATTAACTATTTGTTGATCTCTCTGCAGGCTGCTGTTGTATTTTTTATTATACGTAATAGGTACCAACATTATTATTTTTTAAATGTTATTACCTACCTTCATATTTGTTTTCCAATGAAAAAATGTTATTAGAATTTAAGTACAACAATTTGATTTCTTAAAAATATATTAGAATGTTAAAAAAAATTGTTGCATTTCCTTTGGGGCAGCCCTACACCGAACTCACTTTTGTATGGGAGTTTTAGAGAAACCTGCACAACTTTGCCTAGCATTGTAAAAAAAAATTCTTGTGCTATTCAAGATTCAGTGAAGTCTGACGTGGAAAATAACTTTATGGCAATATGGGTGTCAAATCTGTTACCAAAATACCCATTCATTTAAAAAGATATTATGACAGGCAATGTTGTAGTTTTTACCGCAACTTTGCCTACGTTTTCAAAGCAATTTTTTGGTGCTTTATAGGTGTTTTTTTTACTAGTAGCAAATGTATTCCTATAGCTTAAAGTCCAATATTGGACAGTAATTGAAAAAACATACGACTTTCTTAACGATTAAAGATTTATCGAAGAAAAACGTCAAAATCCGTGCAAAGTTGCAGCATTTTACGGTATTTTTTTCGACATGTTAAGTTGTTTTTTTTTATCCGCTTGTTGTTTTTATATATGGAAAACCCTCATGGATGTCCTCTGTCCAGGGGAAGCGGAAGGGTCTATTAAAAAGCTTTTTAAAAAAAAAGATATTTAAAAGATTTTTTTTTTACTTTTTAGTTAGAGTCTCACTGTCTGACTACGTTTTAGGGTAGCTCTCAAAATAAACTTATAATCTTATAAAATGAAAACGGTACTATGCGCGCAACGTCACAGGATATCCATTAGTGTTATATACTAAAACCTTCCACAGAATGTTACAAAGACTTTTCTGAAAACCGCATCGAAATCGGTATAGCTAAACGCGAGATAATCGCGGTCAAACATACAATCGTCTTTGAAAATCTACAATCCAAGAAAGCAAAACGCGATCTATGCGGGCAACGTCACGGGATATCTATTAGTGTTATATACTAAAACCTTTCCCAGAATGTAACAAACACTTTGCTGAAAACCGCATCAAAATCGGTTCAGCCAAACGCGAGATAATCGCGGACAAACATTTCTACTTTTTTTTGAAGTCGGTTAAAAACCACCCCTGTGTTCTTTCTCCCACCCCGTAACATTTCAATTTACCCGAAAATTTTGCCATGTATTCCAAATGTAGTCGCACCATTACGCCCCATAATCACCTGAGTGTAATTTTTCAAATACTAAACACATTAAAGTAATTGAAGAGTTAAAGAACCTTTCAAATCTGAAAACAGTTTTACATTTTTCCTCCAATCACTTAAAAACCTTTCATGGTCAAAATAACGTTTTAACCTTTCAACGACAGACGAAAGACATAGTAGCCCGACAGCCGGCTGTCGGGCTACTATATCTTTCTATTGTGTCTCGTATCACGTGTGTTCGAACTTCAAAGACTTTTTTTTTGGTGACTGGTAAATCATCAAATGACTGCTCCCGTCCTGGGTGCGGCGGGAGGGCGTGTCAGACTTTTACTGACTAAAACCCACTCATGTTCCTTCGATTGCCCTTTATGTTCCAGGGTCACGGTAACTATTATAAACATTCCACAAAAGAACACGGGTAAAACCGCGGCATAAATCTAGTTTTACTGTAAAACAAAACCGTTTCAAAACTGAAAGTAAAACTGAATAACAGTCACGCAATTCACAAACTACTTTTTTTAATGACGTAGAGTGTAGCCTACTCAAAGAGCTGAATTTTTCAAATATTTTTATTGAAATTTTTCTCTTTTGCGGCGCATAAAAACAAGTTGAAAACTGTGTCGGCTAAAATTGTCACATCAAAGTTTTCAAACATTTGCCGACGAACTGTGGGTTTCAAAGCTAAAGTTGACTTTTACGATTTTATCGTGATTCCGCTAGTCTGGCTGTTAAATCTTTGAATATTATTGTTTGCTGTATAAGGACTGTAATAGTGCTTTTAGCTGATTTCAAATAGATTTTGGATTCTAGTAGTATAAAAGTATGTTTGCATCATTACATGTCCGCGATTATCTATTTAAAACGAAACCAATTTTTATAGTATGCCATTTTATAGAAAATTAAAAAATAATTTTAGTTAAGAAAACTATAACTACTACAACAAAACTATCACTACCATTCTACCATCGAATACTATGGAATTAGGTTAGGCCTAATTCGTGTTTGATAGATGTAAGTGTTATTAATATATAAATAAAATAAATAAATAAAATATATATTATATAATTTTTATTACCAACCTTTTCAGCAATTTCAGATATAAAAACATTTACTTAATAAAAATCTCCATGATAATATCTTCATAATATTTGTAAGGTAAATAGTAATATTAGCAAACCAGAAGCGTAAAGCAGAAAAGTTTGTTTTTGTAATTGATCGCGCTAATCTCAAGTACGATTTTGATTATAAAGCCTACGTCCCACTGGAACAATTTTTCTCCATTTCTTTCTCACCTCAAAAAGGAAACATATTCACTTAACTAATTAAAAAATACCAGAACAAAATAACCTCAACTCATCAAGTATACGGCAAACCATTTACAGTCCCTTCTTAATGCTCATTATTTATGCTAAAGTTTAAACCAACATTGTGTACGTGCCGTTCATTAAAAACACACATAAAATCCTAACTGTCTGTATGTTTGTTAAGGCTAAGCTACCTTAATTAATGATGCTGATGGTTCCACCGCAAGGGAAAACATGCGAGCCTTTTTCAGTCCCGGAAAATCATTAAAAGGACGGAAAAGTTTGTGCCACTTTACTGGGTTCCGTGAACACGTGGCAATGCGTTGTTGACATTTAGGCCACTGTCCCACTGGCGTTTTGTAAGCGTAGCGTTTCTTCAACGTCTCGAGATCGCCATACATTAGACACGCGATGTTAAGCGTCGTCCAATATATGACGTTCAGACGTTGGAAAAACGTTTACGCTCGTAAAACGCAAGTGGGATAGCAGCCTTAGAAGGAGTTGAGAAAGTAAAAATTAAAAGAAATAAAAAAATAATAGTCGAAATACGAGTACTTGGAGACCACTTACTTTTTTATGTTTTTTATATTAAAAAAGAAAATTTCCCCCAAGAGCCCACATTTTAAAATATAAAATAGCCGAGGTAAAAAATGCCCAAGACATCAACTTATTTAGATCCTTGTTCCTCTATTGACAGTAATAAAGTATTACTAAATCAGCCTTAATGTTAGTAAATTAGCCATACTTATAAAAATAAATGTACACCTAAAATATCCGCTTTGGTATATTTATACACAAAGATAATTTTAACCATACCCAAATGTGTCAAGTATTTCCCTTAGCAATGATAAAGAGGCAATTTCCTATTTGTCTCTAATTTAGTGATCCGAGTAGCTGTGGCAGTGTAATCTGCCTAATATGCTGGAGGTCAAGGGACCACAGGGACCAGGACATCCTGTTTGTTTTCTTTATCATATACAGCCAATAGCGTCGCTATGTACAGTCTACGAAATAGATAAGTAACCAGCACTATATTGACTAAGGTAGACTGGTACATAATGCCGAAGGCATTAATGCCGCCGTCGTCTATAAAGTTATAATAAATAAATAAATATTGGACAATATTCATTATCACCAATAGTTTGTCGATTTGCCTTCTAGAATAAATAAAAACAAAAAAAAACTATAATGACTAAATTATAGTTTTTTTTTGTTTTTCATTTATATTTTTTGGTCCTTGTAAGCGAAAATGGGAGCAAAGATATTTATCTGTTTATATTTTTTTGTTGAGTTTTCCTTATGTATAATAAGAACGAAGAGTTATTTACCTACTAAACCCCACGGTATTACTCCTACTATCATGAGTGGGATTGCGTGACGCAAATACTCCTTAATCAAATTTCTTTCCGCCATAGGTTACAATAATTATACCAGCCAATAATAGTATCATTTTTCTTTAGAACAAAGATCTTCGAGATCACTTGTTCTAGGCGGGTGATGCTTTCAGATTTATATTAGTTACTAGCTTTTGCCCTCGGCTTCGCTCGCGTTAGAAACAGACAAAAAGTAGCCTATGCCACTCTACATCCTTTTAATCTAAGACAGTGGAATCGTTTCCTCGGGACTCGTCGAGCTTCATTGCTCGTTGATTTTCTGGTGGACTCCACTGTTGATTCAGGCTTTCAGTAGTTGCAGTGGTTCTGAATAGTGTGGCGGGATTATCTTCATCCCTTCAACTATCTCCACTTAAAAAATCACGTCAATTTGTCGCTCCACTTTTCCTTTTTGTGAAAGAAGGTCAAATTTAAGATGAATACTCCTATAAAATTAAATTCTAGGCGCATCCAATAATTCGTACTAATTATATAAATGCAAAAGTAACTCTGTCTGTCTTTTCTTCACGCCTAAACCAATGAACCGATTTGAATGAAATTTGGTACAGATATAGGTAGTCTGGGACCTGAGAAAGGACATAGGACAGATTTCATGCCGGAAATCCCCCGGGAACGGGAACTATTAATCCATGCGAACGAAGTCGAGGACAAAAGCTAGTATACGTGCAATATAAATTACCCAAATTACTAGTTCGATACATCACCCGAAAACCTCGTACAAAAGAGACAGGTGGATGAAGACTAGTCCAACACGACACCAGATTATAAAAGGACTTGAAAGCCTGAATCTATCATCATAATGACCAGGTAGCTAGTAAAGCAATATTTTGACCTTATTCGTGATGGCGCGTGGGCCCTTATTCGACTGCGGCAGTCACCAAACTGTTACGTAATAAATTGGAAAAGAGAAAGTAGCTTCAAGTTTATTATGGTGCCTGTATGGCAACAGTTTGGAACTCATAAATGTAGTTATTTTAAACTGTGTGCTATTTTTGCTGAACTAGTTTTTACTTTACATAGTAGTACATACATACACATAAATGGGTCACAGTCGTGATTTTGTTAAAGGGGGAGTCATCTCGTGTTCTTGGATATAAGAACACGTGTATGATCTCGACTCGATACTATAATTTAATAACCGTACAATAAAAACTGAGATATTATTTTCAAACTGGACATTGGCAGAAATCACCGAAAATTAGGTGGATTGTCATAATAAATACAAAAGTTGAAGTTTGCTAAAGGGGAAATAAGCACGACTGTCGTGTCTTAGAAATCTGCTAATGAATAGTTTTCTATGTCAGATTCGGTTTATGAGATCTTTTGTGATACCGTGCTATGTCCGGGAAGTAAAATCAAATATTTTAAACAGTCATCATAATATGAAACACGAGTATAAGTCACAGGCTGCCATTATTGAATTGAAGTTTTCAAGGCATGGCATGGCATGGTTTTAAAAGAATGGAATTCCCTGCTGGCGTCTGTGTTCCCAAATGCATATAACCCGGATGTATTCAAGAGAAGAGTACATAGGCATCTTTTGGGTGAGCTCGCTCCATCGTAGGCCCCGTCTAATCTAATCCCTAATAATTTATTCTAGATATTATTTACAGAGCATCATTATGTATAAGGTGATTAATTTCTCATGAATGTTAATAAGTATCGTTAAGGCTTATGTTATGTTAAGTTTGTTTAGAATACCTGTCCGCAAAAGCACCGCCATATTATTGTTATTACGTTGATGTACAGAATACTATAATTAAATATAATTGAGGTTGACAGAGATATATATATATCCTAACCCATAAGAATATAATAAATTTGCTGTTGACAAAATAGCAAATACAGTTTACAATTTTGGATTAGTAAGTATATTGTTACTTAGCCAGATTTATGACGAATATTAAATCCATACTAATATTTTAAAAGCGAAAGTAACCGATTTAAATGTATGGTAACAATAGCTAGTCCGTAGCCTAAGAATGGTCATAATTTAAAGACCAAAATTTTAATGTTTGGTTCTTATATACCCGTACATACCTAGTGCTATTTTAGGCAGTATTTCGCTAATTGTTTATTAACATAACTTAAGCTAACTTGCTCGTTCAACAAAAATGTTTTTTCCCTACTAAGATGTTTTAAAAGTTTAAAAACTTAGTTCGTATTTTCCATCTGACAAGACATCTTCAATTTTATATTAGAGGTGCTTACCTTAGTTTGTCGTTTAGTTTGTGTTCATCGTCTTAGATATAATTTGAAAAAAGTTGTTTATCTTAGTTGCAGGTGAAGTTATCAGAATTTTTGATCTTACGCGAAGTTGGAAGTTGTTTCTAAGAATCTCTTTGGATAGTTCTTTTAGTAGGTAGTAAAGTTAATATAATGAAGAATATAGTACTGAAATTAAAAATTCTTTGACAGTTTCTTCAAAATTTTTTACACTCTCAATAATGTAATACTTTATTAAGAGGGGTTGTTGTTGAATGTTTATAATAGTTACCGTGACCCTGGAACATAAAGGGCAATCGAAGGAACATGAGTGGGTTTTAGTCAGTAAAAGTCTGACACGCCCTCCCGCCGCACCCAGGACGGGAGCAGTCATTTGATGATTTCCCACTCACCAAAAAAAAAAAACTTTATTAAGAGAAACTTTTATTTGTGTAGATTTTATAATAGTTTTAAATAACATTTGTATGTAATTAAATCCAAGCAGGTGTAATGGAAAAACATTAGTATTCGATATAATAATCGGTAAATGTGCAACTATACAGCGTTTACGAGATTAAAGCAACACAACAGGTTACAACGTTATTAAATAAAAAAATCATTTACAATAACCTTAGAAATTGTGGATGCGGTATTTCTTTTTTGACAATTACTATTTTTATGCTAGAAATAGGAACAAATGTTCAATACCACTTAATAAATACATAAAAAAAATGTATAATATTATGAGTTATGATATCCTATAAAAATTGCTCGCTATCAATTGGAAACGTGCCCATTTGTTTGAAATATCTACGGATGAAAGACGACATGTCCCATAAAAAGGACAATAAAAATTTCCTGTTTTATACATTATGATCACGTAAAGTCGCTATGTCTCATTTAGTTGTGGTGGCATCCGCATTTCTGTTTAATGAACCAATTATAATTTATTAATTAACAGTATTAATGGCTTCACCTATTTCAAAATTATGCTCGATAATGATAGGAGAATTATTCAGGATACTACAAAATAAAGCTCGCTATTTTGACCTAATTATGAAAATATTAGTTGTAGGACTCGCAAAACGTGTTTCAGAATAATGCTAATGTAATTTGTACCTTAATTTAGTTTTTTGTTGAACCTGCGAGGCAAGCTTTACTCTATAAAAACCTTTTTAACCTAGCAACACGGACCCGGGTAAAGGACCAGGATTTTCGTGGTCCTTTAATCTACGTTACGTTGTTTGTTACCAGCCGTTTAGATAGCACACAAATATATTTTTCATTAGACAATGAATATTAATGTTGACTCATATGTACGATTTCACCCGATCCATTATTATTGAGTAATCAATAAAATTACACAATTTGAAGATTTTTTTACGATCAAATGCAGGTCCAATTTAAAATAATCCAACATATAAATTCCATACAGCATAATTGTTAGCAAAACTAACAATATACTTAAACTGAAACGGTGTAGCAACAAGTCAGTACTCTAAGGATTGTTAAACAGTCTTTTAAAGCCTTCAGTGCTGCTAAGGATAACAGATAAAATGCGGTGTGGCGCATAGATATTCCACTTTCACTGTTGTTTTATTCAGATTTATCCTAAGTATATTACTCTGTTGAACCGGGTAATGTTATTATAACATTACTCGGAGCTCTGTGTTTAGAAAGCAGATTGTAATACAGACGTACTGTTATTAAAATATTAACTGGTTGGTGTTTCTGCTTAGCACAGTTTGTACGGTACTTCTATAGATTTTAAGGGCATAAGAATGTCGGGACTCGGGATACATAATTTTTTTTAAACCCTTTTGGTAATCTAGTCGACATTTATGTGTGAAGAAGAATTTGAAAACTCACACCTGCTGCAAGTCATAAGTTATACTGTAATACTGACCCACTAAAATCATAACAAACACATTTACCACCTTCAGAGCTCACTAGCAGAACAGAGGTCTTAGTAAGTCTGGCTCCTAGGGCGTCCGGCCGTCAGGCAGGCAGGCACGCTAACCGCCAGTTCGCTCCGCGCCTTAGCCGCGACACCACGCGTTTCACCGTACCGAGTGTCAACAATACCACACCAAACGCGAACTGTTCTGTGACGTGTATTCAAATTGTGAATAACCATCGTTTATATGTGTGTGTTTCTGTTTATGTTAATGTTTTGTATGTGATCGTCATCGTTCATTGGGTACTTGTGTATTTTGTTATACGCAATCCCAGAAAAACATGCATTACTTGTGATTTGTAAGTTTGAAGATTTATATGAAACTGGTTATTGTTGTGGTTGGTGGGCGTCTGTCTCACAACCTGTCACCAGTTCACCACTCAATTTGTGGTCTGACGTGTTTCGACAGAATGTGCAACTTTGAGTAAAGTTTGTTTGATGTCGTTTATGTCTTTAGAGACCCGTAACTGTGGCGGACACTTTGGTCTATCTAATGTAGAAAGGGACTGTCCCAACTGTATCATTAACGATCGCTTCTGCATGGTCCCTGGGTACCGATTGGTACTTTAGGAAACCTGTGTGTAGCATAGCATAGCTATTCTGTAAAAGTCTCCTCCGGTATCTAGATAGGCGGTTAAGTGAGCTTTAAGTGAGTTTACAACTCATCTCAAGCTCACTTCACCTATATTCACCAAAGGATATTTTTACAGAATACTCCGCAAAAATAAATAATACTTAAAAGTTGAAAGCATCTTTATTTATAACCTATTTGTAAATAATACGCGTGATCGGTTATCGCCGTCGTTGCTATAAATTAATGTTAAATAATTACTTTAGGCTTTATTTATTTTCACTTGATAAAAACACAGATAAGTGTGCGGGAAAAATGTACAAACGAATTTTGTTTTAAAATGGAAACGCTCCCGAAATGAGAAACAATTTTTTAAACGAAAGGAAGTTTGTTTAATTAAAATTTATTTTCATTGCTTTTGAACATGAAATAAACCATTTACACTTGATGTTAAAAGGTGTTGATTGTTTTATTTTACTTTTAAATGCTTAATGTTTTGTAGATTCTTAGTATAACAACATCTGAATAGCAATTTAGATTTTGAGGCAATAAATGCTAATTTCGGTTTATTCATTATGGCTGAGAGTGAGGTATATTAAGAGCAATAACTTGCTAATCCAGTGGGACTTAATGAGGTATTTCTCTAAATGACTCTCTGTTTTAAAATGTTTTAAAGAAACTCTTCAACGATATACATTCAGAATGTTATTTCGGTTTTGAGTTCTTTTGCTATTAAAAGGGAAATGTGTACTAGTTACTTCCTTTCATGATGCGAAGTCGAGGGTCAGAAAGTAAATGGGTTGCTTTGAAGGTTTCAAAATAACTCGCAACCAGTTATGCTTAATATTTCAGGTTTTGAATGTTTTGCAATGGTTGAAGTTGTTTTGTAGGAGTGGATCCCACGTCAGCTTTTTAACAGTTTCACATTTTTGTAATAGTTTACTGTTAGTCGAGAACGGAATATGTAACATTATTCTTATTTGCGGTTATTTGACTAATTTATTGAACTTGACTAGGTAGATAAGTTTAATCATAGCGGCATCGTGAATTCTCTGCAACAGAGAATATTTAGTAAATTCGCTTATCTCGATGACTTCTTAGTTAACTGTAGCTTAATAATCTTTCTGAGCTAGATTGCTAGTAACAAATGTTTTGAATAACAATTCTAATGTGACCTTATGTACTTTAAACAACTTTTTCTTTTAGTTAAGCGTATCTAAATTACTCATAATTATATTGAAAGGCATTCAGGACACATCAGTGAAATAAATTGCATACTAAGGTGTCTTTGAAATAAATAAAGAAACTAATTAGCCTTGTCACAAGTTATTGTTTCGTTGATTAGTCATCGGTCATCGGTGACAGAATGTACACTATGTACTTACCTACTTGAGTTTGTGTGAATGTATTTGTATTTTTCATTATGACTATTGAATGGAGGTTTGTTTAAGAAAACTCTTTTATTCAACGAGGTCAAAACATTATAGCTACCTATGTGGAAACTGTATGTTTTATTACATACGTCGCGTTCTATAAATTGTTGCCATAAAATTGTTTCTTTTTAAATTCCTTGATGTTGTCCTATTTCTATTATACCTTTATTTATTTTTTATTAAAGAATTCTTTTAATGCTTTAATAGCTTATTAGGGAGACATTATTGAACTTTCAAAAATGTTGTAGTTACACAGACTTATTAACTCAAAAATCACATTTTATTATTTCTTTTAGGTACTATCCATTACAGTTTTTATCTATTACCCAATTAGTGTTTCGGACTAATACGCATGTTAAGCTTGTTGTTTTAACTAATAAGGATAACAGTCTTATAATGTTTCTAAAGCAATAACTTCATTGTTGTGATCTATTGTAACAGTTTTTCCTTATTAGTTTGTTTTTATGTTGTTGAAAGAATTAAATTAAAACCCTGAGTATATGTATTAATTTTTTTTCTGGATATCTTTAATTTTGCTATTGTTAACCTCAAATAGGTACTAACATAGAATCATTTTTTTCAAACACATACCTACCTATAAGTCATTTTTTAAAGTCATAGGTACTGACTCTTTAACAACAGACGTTTTCATTGAGGCGATAATATTTCAAGAAGCACGTGTAAGTTTAGTTTTTGTATTAGATGCTTGTTCGTACAGAATTTTTCAGAAAGAATATTCGAGTTCAATTTTACGCGTTAGTTGAAAAAGTTAAAGCTTTATTATTGGCTTGCTTGGTGGTGAAAGTACAAAAGCTTTATAACGTGTATCTTTTCTAAAGAATAATTGAGTGTTCCGAAGTAAAGGAAAATGCCTAAGCCATGACTTACGTAATAGCTTTCGAAGTTTCCATACATATACACATAGGTACTTACTACAGATGCTGATATGAGGCGTGGGCGTGGGCAAGAAAAGTCCTCCGTCCCACGTGTTTTTAAAAGTTGGAAACTAGGGTATACCGCCGTTTACCCGAATTTTATTTGCCCTAATTTCATTTGCCATAATAGTCAACAGCCATAATATCATACGACATAATACTCATTTGCCCTACTCTCATTTGCCATAATAGTCACGTGCCAGAATCATTGTTTCCCATAAAGTCACTTGCCATAACATCATTTGCCATAATCATTGTAAGCCATAATTATCACATGTCCTAATTATCACATGCCATAATTATGATATGCCATAACATAATTTGCCATCGACATCGGGTGTATAACGGTTGTTTATATCAAGAGAAATTGGATGCAATTGGGACTTTAGGGCACCCCGACTCGGACAGGTTAGGTTAGAAGGGGATGGCGGGGTCGTGTGAGCGAGCGAAGCGAGCGAATAGACCCCGCCATCCCCTTCGTGGTTATTTTTTTATAAACCACACAGAAGTAGGAGCCCCGCGAAGCGGGGCTCCGTCGACCTAGCCCACCATCAACCATGCACAGAAAAAAAAACCATTACGGGGCTTAAATATTTGTCTAATACTTGTTATGCCATTTAAATATTATGTCATTTAAATATTATGTCTAATAATTATTATGGCACATAAAATTATGGCAAACAATACTTATGGCATTCGTATCTTATGGTATCTAAAATTCGGGCAATTAAAAGTATGTCATATGTCTTTTAGGGCAAATGAAACATTCGGGCAAATGAAATTCGGGTAAATGAAATTCGGGAAAATGATGATTATGGCATATAATCTTCGGGCAAACAATAGACAACCGGAAACTAGGTATCAATGGAACTTTTTCAATTCTTTGCAGTACCATCAAAGTTAATCTTATGCCACTGACACGTTAGAAAATAAATATCGTGAGGAAACCTAGACTTTATTATATTAAGAAAGATAAAAATAAGTATTTTACCATTTGAGATAGAAACATGAAAACATATTGCAGCACTAAGAAGCGATTTTTGTTAATTCAACCCCTAAGGGTGAAACAGGGGATAAAAGTTTGTATGAAAATAGACGTTGAAAGCCGCAGGTAACAGCTAGTCATTAATGTAGATCTGAACCTGAAAATCCGCTTTGAAGTTTCGCCACACAAAAGATATTATTGTTAGTATAGAGCGTAGTATAAATACCAAACATTGTTTATTTAAGCCGTTGCTAGTGTTTTTTCTGTACAGCCTTTTGCCTTGCTTTACCAACATCAAGCTTAAAACAAAGTTATTACGCATTAATATAAAGTAACCGCCATGGTTAATTCAAGCCGTGGTTTAAACATATCCGTGGTTAAGTTATTATTCAGTTAGAGCCTCATTAAATGTCCAAGAGCGTTACATATGGTGCAGTTAGAATCTTATATAAGACTTGGCAGCCGCGTGGTTAAATATTTATTTATCATGCACGCTTTGCTAGTGGACTTTCATCTCATGCAAATGTACTACATATTATTACGTACGTATATTATACGTTACGTAGGATGTTATTTTACATATGTAAGTTATGTACTGCATAAATCTGGTCGGCATCTCAGAGTGGAGGACCAAAAATTTTTTGACTGAGAAAATAATATTGTACTGATATATTTACGTCTAATGGAATTTAAGACAAGTTAAATTTTGAAGCTAACCTGCAAGTGAACAGTGCATACGGGAATTGGTATTTACTACATTGCAAATCGGTAAGCTTTATGAAAAAACATCAACTGATTTTTATTCTAATGAATAAACTTTATTACTGCACAGTTTCATCATAAGCCTTTGAGCAATTCGTTTCGTTCTTGCGTGAATAAATATCTAACATCCATTTTATTTTGATAAACTCGCGTTTATAACAGTAGTAAGATATTACACTCCCACAAAAGAACAATGATATTGGTCCTTTGCTCCCATGTTTACAAGTGATTAAACAAAACACGAAAAAAGTACCAATATTCTCACCCCAAAATTGCTTGCAAAAAGGATATTCTTCCCAAGATAATATCCCATCCTTAATAACATTGGCAAACAACCACCGCTCAAATAACCGTCCTTGGATAGTGTTGCTTAACCTAACGATGTATTCTGAAACTTCATTAAATAATCTAATTGACGTGACAACGTCTTAAATTAGGTTGCGGCTGGGAGTCACTTATGAAAAAGTGTAACGCTCGGTAACGTTACGATGAGTCACCGAACGAGAGAGAGGCCCGCCGAATGCCTTGCGTCTCTCTCCCACTCAACTATGATCGGTAAAAGACGTTGTCACGTAAAATCTTCGCCCGTAAAACCGACTTTACAGGCAACCATTTTTTTTTAACCCATATCACTTCGCGGTAATATGATCATAAATACTGCGGTTACTCTGAATTATTGAATAAACCTAAAATCCGGATACATCAGGCCCATAGGCTTCGTTCTAATTGGTTGATATCCGTCGAACGTGTGCTCTTGTTACGAAATATTCCATGAATTGTATTCCAAAAAATAAAAGAGATTTCAGTGGAATATTTTGAGAATTGTGTCAGAGTCGGGATTTATTGATATTTAATGGAAATAATGATTTAATTCTCATATTTCCTTTAAAAGCTGCTGGTATGAACAAGCTTTTGAAGCTTACTGAATCGATTGATTCTAGTACGTTCCAATTTACGTGACATCAGAGCACATAGAATTAACAGTATCTTTCCAATAAAAACAAGCCCTTATTATTTTAACGTGCGGTAAAATATTTGGGCCCGATATATAATTTTGAGGGTGATAATAAAGGGGAATATTTGGTTTTTAATACAGGGTCACCAATGAATTACTGTTAATTACAAGGTAGGGGTTTTAAAGTCAATAGTTGTGACTTATTGTTTTAATTTTGTTACCTTTTCCGCCGCGTAAATACCTTTAATAAAGGACCTCAGTGTCAGCTGCAAACTGTTCCATCGCTTTCATATTTTATATGTAAGAGGGAGTAAGCTATACTTCTGTTGAGAAACGGAAACTATTGTTCAGCTTATGTCTGAAATTTTGATAACCAGTGCAGTAGAACACCGAGTCTTCTAAAGTAGCTGCTTATTTTATGCACTTTCATAGTCTTGTTGCGAGTATTTTGCGATGTGATGGTTTGGACAAAGGTTGTTTTAGCTAAACTAGATTTATTATTTAAAATCTTTCGAACGCCCTTTTCGAACTTCTGCCTATTAAGTACTTTATCCCTTTAGAGGCCGAATTTCCAATAATCCTAACTACCTACTTTTCACAAAGAACACACCTTCCAAGTTGCGTCTCTAGGTCACAGCTTGGGCTGTGCAATTAATATACTATATTATTATCATCACCATCAGCCAGTCAGTCTATCAGTCGGTTTACCATTTCACAATACTATGAGAACTATAAGAGCTGTAACTACACTTAGTACCGTCACTTGACCTACGTTACTTAACATGGTTGAAATTTTGATGTTAGGTAGCATATGTCGTTAAGAAGATATGCGTATGCGTAGTTTAATGCCGGTCCCTTTTTCAGCTACCAAGTTTATAAAGTACCTAACTCATTTGCGTTTTAGCGTAGGGGCTGGTTTGTTTTACAGAATATTGTTAAAAACTAAAGTTTCAGTCTCGCTAAATTGACTCACGAATCTTAGTCCATTATTTTAAAGTATCGCTTGAACTGTCGGAAGATGTTTGGGATTAACAGGACAAATGCATTTGATGTCAAATACAAAAATTAAATCATGATAAGTATGTTGTTTTTGAGGAGTTTTGTCTATCTACTACATCAGATCTTAACATTATAATAGTATAGGGCTACAAAACAAATTTGAATATCTGTAATTTAACATGACTGACTCACTGATTGTTGATATTTCAACGCACAGCTTAAACCGCTGGTCCTAGATAGAGACATAAAATTCGGAGGGTATGTACTTTAATAAAGAATAATAATTTACTAATGAAGAATTTTTGTAACTTTCAACCCCAAAAGGGGTAAAATAGGGGGCAAAGCCGCGGGCGAAAGCTGGTTGTGTCCTATAATGGACGAAAACACACATATATTTTCGTCAACCAAAAAACAAACAGACGAACATAGAACCTGTTCTATTTTCGAAGTCGGTTAAAGATAAATATATCAGTGTTAATCCCAATGTCAATTAAACTATTTAATGTCAATTACGATTACGACAATGTTAATTTTAACAAACCAGAATTCCTTTTCCAACAATTCTGTTCTACACAAAATGCTTCATTAGTGCGTTACATTAACAATGAGTAAGAAATTGGGTCGTTTGTTAATTAAGTTTGTAAGTAACTATAAATCATTGTCGTTAAGTCCAAGCAGTTAGAAGGAGAAAGTTCTTGTTATTAATATACCGGGTCTAACGTCTGTAGCTGTATTGAAACGTTGCGTATTTTATAGGTTTTGCGTAGGTTAACCGAGTGTCGTGATGGCCTAGTGGATAAGGCGCCCGCCTCTCGTGTAAGAAAGAGGTTGTGGGTTCGAACCCGGGCAAGTACCAATGTGACTTTTTCAATTCATATGTACTTTCTAAAGTTTATCTTAGACATCACTGACATCCCATGCCTCGGAAAGCACGTTAAGCCGTTGGTCCCGGTTGTCAATCGTAGAACTTTGACAGTCGTTACGGGTCGTCAGTAGCCAGAAAGTCTGACCAGTCTAACCATGGGGTATCGTGTCGCCCAGTTACTGGGTTGTGGAGGTCTGATAGGCAGTCGCTTCACGTAAAACACTGGTATCCAGCTGAATCCGGTTAGGCTGGAAGCCGACCCCAACATAGTTGGGAAAAGGCTAGGTTAACCGAATCAGTTTTAGATATAGCTTAGTAGCTGTTTCAGACACTGAGTTTCTGCTCCGAAACAGGAATTTCATTATTATTAATATTATTGAGGGGGTTTTGGACTTTACTTTTTTAAGTTACTCTTGTACAGTCAAAATGAAAATTCGTTCCATTCTCACAGTATAAAATTAATAAACCTAACTTTATTTTGTACGGAGAGAATAAAAGGTTTTTAGTACTGACCACACAAAATTCTAAGCAGCCGAAACACCTGTTAAGCTAGCTATGTTTGGACCTAGTTTTGGTGCACGATTTTGACTGCAATGGCGGTTTATAAGTCTCAGTTATTATGTCTGTCTTTTGCTACCAAATGTTATCATAGTCAGAAAATGAAATACATTGGGGTTAGCTATTCATTTCCCAGTTCAGCCCTGTAAGATTATAAGAAAAGATTCTATTTTCTTTACATAATTATTTGGTTCACGAAAATTTACCTACAGGATAACTAGTGAGACACGTTGCTGACCTGTCCGATATGCATTTTTGGCATTCAAGCTAACTATGTTTGTCTGTGATGCTTTTGTTGCTAAACTTCTGAACCGCTTTAGATGAAATTTGGTTTAGAGCAAGCTTGAACCTTAGGACTTCGTCTGGCTGGAATGACTTACGTAGACGAAGTCTTGTGGTATAGGGTGTGCTATTGTATCATAGTGATGATTTCAGAAAAACAGGAGTATTCATAACACCCCTATCTGTAACCAAGACAACTGACCTGCAAAATAAAACTGAACAACTATGAACAACATATTTTAAGTCGTAAAGTAAGGCGTGGCTTAATGATCATTTATTTCAACCATGTTTATTAGTTCATAATAAGGAAATGTGTATCGGAAAAGTCGATGTTTAACTTAATCGGGTCATAACTGTGGTTGAATGACGCAGTTACCGAATGGTTATTAAAATGGTTATAATTTTTAACTCATATTTTAATACTACTATTTCTATACATATTTGCTTGATCTGCAGCATTTAGTCTTCAGATGGAACCGGTTGGGAAATAGAGAGACGATGATAATTTAAATCTAGACCATGGCCTATTACCAAGGTTGCAAGGACAAGCATTATATATACATACCATATTTGAAGCGAAAAGTAAACAATCCAGGAAGCAATTCTAAGAACTATAACACAAGGTACGCTTTCTGTCTCGAGGGGTTTCCCAAACAAATTCCCTTCTCAATTGGATAGCTTGACAGCCTTAGGAATAAATGACGATCGGTTACCTTGAACCACTTTGATGCAGAATCTTTATTTAGTAATAACTAGCTTTAGCCCGCACTTCCATTCCCTATGTTAACCTTTAAAGGATTTGTCACACTGGATGCGTTCTGCGGCCTGCGGTCAGGTCAAAATGAACGCAGCCCGCATCATGTATGAACAACATTGTCGGTATCAATATATTTTGTATAGAATGTGATCTGACCGTGCGAGCACAACCAAAGAACGCATGTTGGGCCGACGGGGCGGCGGCGGACAGCGTTGTTCATACATGATGCGAGCTGCGTTCACTTTGACCTGACCGCAGGCCGCAGAAAGCATCCAGTGTGACAAATCCTTAAAGGCTAGATTTACCGAAAATCCTTTCTTAGTTGATGCTTACTTCTCGCAAAGAACATACTAGATTTATGTCTCTACACTAAGGAAAATTTACAAATTTACTATTTCATAATAAAGAAAAAAAAAACCACTTCTCATACAGAGAAGGCACGAGCATTGATCACCACATTTGCTCAAGGCGGGCTGACAATTTCGGACTTCTTTCCCTCACCGATGTCTGTGATGTCCAAGATAAACTTTAGAAAGTACATTATGAATTGAAAAAGTCACATTGGTGCTTACCCAGCATTAATATATAACAGTTTATTACTGGTCGACTACAAGGCAAAGGCTCTCATACGATTTGTCTTGATTATAAGTTCAGGTTACATCCTTCAGCAATGTCAGTGATGTCCAAAATTAGAAGGTACCTCTGGATAAGAAAAAGTCTACCACCAGGACAACAATAAAAAGATAAACCGTAGCGTTCTCTTTCGTACTCAGATTCTCATAGGATGTTTTCATAAGAGGGAGAGAGAGGTTGAAATGACTCTCATGACGTCGTTTATGCGACCTATTGCCTTTAGTAGAAAAAATATCGGTGAAACAGATGACAGATGGGAAGTGTCAGGCGTTTTGGTCGAAGTTATGAATAGTTGATACGATTTCGATGATTGTTCTTGTTTACAATATCGTAAACTTTGAAAGCTTTGGTTCGATGATTGATTAAAGGCTTGACTGTGATCTATTTCTTACATATTTAGATTTTGAAAGGAGCTGCTATTTTAAGCAGTTTTTAATTCAAAATTTGAAGAATCTGGTCGCAATTTCAATGACAATCAGTCGTATTGTAAGTGGATTGGGGTTAGTTTTAAACGATAGCGATGGAGATATGAATATTCTTTGATTTTGCAAGAATTTTCTCTGATGTCCAACTCACTTTTAACATTATTTTTTTTCCTGATGGGATGTAAAAAGACAATTAAAATGCCGTTTTCATTTCTTACTGTCATACAAACTAAGTAACTTAAGTAATATGGTAAGTAATTTCGTATGAAAATCCATTCTTTCTAAAGCATAACCACGCGCGAAGCCGTTGGCAACATCTAACACATAATATAAATCCCCATATTTTTTGCTTTATTACATACTTACTACGTGTCCTAAAATTTGTGGGGCATAAAAAACCTAATTGGGTTTTTTCGCTTTGAATATTTACATCAGTAGGTAGTTTAGGATTGGAATCATGGTCGATAAATGGTGATAAACTTTCCCTTGTCAGAAGGGAGACAATACCAGAACCAATTTCAGAACAGAGACAGTTTCTGACGAGGGAAGATTCTAGTTTATTTCAGTCTATTGGGAGAACTTCTGTTAAACCGGTTACAAGGAAGTAAGCAGTATTAACTTGAAGATTAAGTGTATCATCTCTCTAGCCATTCTGAATGTCTTCCTGTCCAACCAGCTGAATACCATTTTTAAGCAACCAATCATGACCGATGTATTTTTAAGCGGATTCAAAGTTCCAATAAATTGCCATAGACGGCCATTTTCCATTTTAAAACATTCAAAGTTTATCAGTGACGCGATCAATAACATTCTATTACAAAATGTTGGTAAAACAGATTGCTACTGCGATTATGGTAACGATCTTAAAAATACCAGAATTATTCCTCAGGGAGTTACAAACTGCGCTATCTGTGTAAGTTTTGTTAAAGTTAGCAACCCAGTAAATGTCAGTGAGTGAGTGAGTGTCTGTGTGTGTTAATTGTGAAATGTCTAGCGCATAGAGTGAGCATTCAAGGCTTTGGCCGGCTGTCAGCGGTCGCGTTAAGAGGCTTCTATATACGTATTGGTTGGTGTTTGTTAGAAGATGTAGCGAGAACTTGGCAAGTCTATTAGACTGATATTATTCTAGTGAATCTTAGTCTTTGTCGGGTAATAAAGATTTTGAGTCTGACAATGTTACGTCCATTTTGTCGAACCTTGGAACAATTCTGTTGATTTACCTGTAGTTTAGTAAACTTATGCCATTTCGATCTTATTTTAAGCTTCTGTTAGCAACTTCGTCCACCTGAAATTCAATAGTATCATAAGATTAAGTACTACTACTGTACATTGCTAAATATTATAGCTTCTGATTTGTGAAGGATTTTCATAATCCGACCGGTGCGTGGTTATGATAATGATTACCTCTTACTAATAATCAAAAATGTTCTTTTTAATTGTATGTATAAGTGTAGATATTACAGTCAATTTAAGCACAAATAAAAACTGTAATATGTGTGTAGGATACATAAATGAACCCGCCACATCCCCCAACTCGAAGGCACGAGACAGTTCTCCCCGAGACGAGCCGACAGATATTTCTGTCCGAGGAATGAGGACATCCGTTGGTTGCGTAACTTTGTATTACTACCCTCCCCTGAGCCATTCTACTACCAATCAGCCCAACAATGTGCTTAAATATAGAAAAGGTTCGCCAGATAAAGGGGGTTTGACGACAGCTAATATTAGGAACCCTACATGAGATGGGCAGGGCGTTTTGGAATTATGTAGGAGGTCGAATGCCTTTTTGCCTCTTTGTCAAGACATAATACGGTGGAGGAAGTATGCTATGCTCTTTTGAACGATCGCTTCATATAAATCGCTGCGAATTTTGAATGCATTCTTATTCTGTTGAAGCCAGGCGTGGTTATGATGCTCTGCATGAATTTATTCAGTTCTGAAAACTAAATAACTAAGAGTTATATTATATTGCTTTAAACGAAATTGCAAAGCTGCGAACGGACGTGCATCGTGAGATAACTCCGTTTCCTATAAAGTCATAAATCTAGTATACACAATACTTAGACACATTGTTTAAAATGTAAACTTCATTGTTACCCTTTTTCAAAGTGGCTTTAAAATAACAAGTGGTTCTTATAGCAAAGGCTGTCGCGCAGTTGTAAATCTTGTTAGTAATTTAAAAACAAATCTAGGTTACAACTCACAACAGCTTTGAAATCTAGAGATATTGTTCTAGGAAGGATTTTCGTTAAGAAAATATGTGATGGTTTGTATTCAGTAGTGTTGCATGTCAGAAACTTTAATAAGAGTCAAAACTTGAAAATTTCCGTCCGAACTACAAGCTTGTAGAATGAAATGTTGTGAAACAAGTGTAAGCGAAAATTGATTACTTACAAATGATATACCAAGATATAAAGGACGACATTTGCTTGGCAATGTATTTCTTTCCAATGTCAGTTTGACGTGAACGTTCTTTGAACGTTAAGTATTTGAACTGTTCAGAAATATTGAAGGCTCTTCTGATTGGCAGATGCCAAGTTGTAAACAATATAAGCCTTCTATTGGGCGTACGATGGGCTGCTGTCAACTGAGTTGGAAGACAGAAATAAACGAATCCCAAAACAAAATAAATTTGAATTTATGAAAATATGAATCTGTTTATTTATAAAAGCGAATAGTCATTGACTCACTGAATAAACACGAGATGTCGAAAACCCTTGATCTTTAAAGCTAAAATTTTACAGGTTTGTAGTTTATAGATCCGACACGGTAGCTAAAAAGATATAACTTCTAGTGAAACTTCTGTTGCTAGTTATATATTTCTTTATAATCGTACTTATTACATTTTTGCTACAAGAAATATTCTTGTTGGGGTTTTCAAATTCTTATATTTCTCACAACACCAGTTAATATTCACACTCAGAACATTTTCAAATTTCATAAAATATTTGAACGTACATACGATACGTACTTAGGAATAATCCTATTCCTTGCTCATATAAGAGTAGGCAAGAATCTTCAAACATACTTTTAGACTTTACTATGATCAGCATAGAACATTTTGAGTATCTAAAACAAAAGAACATTTTAGCAGTACTTGAAAAACGATTTGGGACTATTTCCTCTAGGAACAAACTTCGACAGTCTATCCGGATGGAGCTTCATTTCTATACACCCACACTGCACACTCCGCTAGCGGAATACTAAAGCGATGACCCCTGACATTTGGACGCACGAGGATTTATTGACCCCACGTGGTAACTTCATGACTGCAAAGAGGTTTAAAAATATTTATTTTCTATTTCTCAAGTTGTAAACGACTTTTATTGTAGCGTGGATACCGAAAAGATTATTTATATCTGGTTGTCCAATTTATAAGGTCTAAGGTACTGTAAAATAGTAATCGTAGATAGGAGTGCTATAATCACACTGTTAGTCAGGTGGCTGCAATACCCATATCGCTATTAAAAGATGACATTTAATGCCTTTCAAATAGGATTTTTTTTTTGTTTCGCTCTAACAGAAAAAGATCAATATTTTACTATATTCGGGAAACTTTCAGCTAGCTTTAGCGCTCCTGCACACGATGCCGCCACCGCGCCGTCGCCGCGCCGACGCCGCACAACTACACTGTACACACGAGTCGCGCGAAGACCGCCACCGCGCCGCCGCCGCGCCGCCACCACGCGCGTTCCCAGTTATTTCATTATCCTGATTCATTCCATTGCCGGCCGCGTATGAACATGCGACCGGTAATGGAATGAATCAAATAGATGCGCGGTGGCGAGACGAGGACCGCGCGCGGTGGCGGCGCGGCGGCGGCGCGGTGGCGGTCTTCGCGCGACTCGTGTGTACAGTGTAGTTGTGCGGCGTCGGCGCGGCGACGGCGCGGTGGCGGCATCGTGTGCAGGAGCGCTTAAGCTGTGCTTGTAAAAAGGTTAAAATTGAATGCCTTTTAAAAGTTTCTACTGATATCTCAGCAATTTTAGATAGACTATGATATTTACTAACATAAGCTCTTCATTCACCCTAAAGTGAACATTAGTAAAATAAATACATGCAGCAGTATTAACTCCTTAATGAGAGTAAAGTTTTAGTGGATGTTTGTTCTCTAATTTAATTAAATTGTCTGACCGACAGCCGGCAACCAATTACTTAATGGTTTTCTTTAGGAATTCAGGTCAGACAGAAGACATTCATTGAGTTGATCCAAATTCTAATATTATAAACTTTACTATGGCTACATACAATATTGATGTTCGCTATGACTTTTAAGAAATTTGGAAGAGAGTTAATATTAAATTTCAGCTGGTATTATAAGTAAAAATCTTTGGCAGATTTACGTGGAGTGAGAATGAGGTTGAAAATTGGAATGACTTCATCTAAATTGGATTGAGATTGCTGCCGAATAACAAAGCTGATTGGTCGGACAAATCTGGCTTCAGCAGATTGGATGCAGAATCCAGCATATTACACCAGCACCATTTACCTACTAGCATTACATCGATGATAACTCAGTTACGTAATGACGAACAAACTTTGCCGTATTCGAGCTAGTAGTAAAGTATATAAATTTTTCATTTATTACATGAGTACTAGAAGATAAAACTTTCGTAAAAAATAAGTTAATGATAGTGATAATGTTAAAGCTGAAACAGTTATCAAAACAAAAAGTTCAGCCCTGCTACTAAATATAAAATCTCTTATTGAGAACATGATGATTATAATCAGTAAACAGCAATCAAATATATTGATAATGCAAGTTTAATTATTATATAAAGCAAATGCATTAAACCTTGACTAGGCAGGAGATCGTTTATCATTATTATTTCCTGTAATTAGATTTAATATTGCGGTGAGATTGACCACAGCATGATCCTATTAACTGCCTTAGACCGTTTTATTATTTATTGATTCTTTATTTGTATATATTCCATCTGTGGACTGTTCATGTCCTGACAATTTTGACAACTAATTTTGAATCCATTCTAGATATTTAATTTCGTTTAAAATATTCAATGGTAATGCTGGATGTTAATGCAACTCTTTTGGCATATTGAATTAGTTAATCATTAAGAGATTGTGGGATACTTCGTCTTGCTAAAACTAAGCTCATTTAACCCTGAAGTATGACATGAGGAGCTTACCTCATTACAATTTTGCCCGTACCAACAAAATCACTCTATCCAAACCCTTCAACATTACAACTTATTTCTGCAAGACGTACAATAATAAATTGACCATCACATTAAAGCGGAAAACAACATGTATCAATTCTGTTGATTCGTAAAACATAATATTGATATTCACTTCATCTTCAGCATTAAGGGTATCGTTTCATTTATTTGCTCCACATATTCCGACAGAGAGAAAAATAACGTGTCAGAGTTGTTCCGTTTGTGCATCGGAACGTTTGTAGCTAAAAGAATAGTGGATGATACACGAGTCATAGCATTGGGAGGAATATTTTCTGTTAACTGAAAATGTAGTGTGTTATACGTTCGATGTTTTGCAGCAGTGAATATATTTTTTGCTTTTGGTATGCGAGCCAATATCGATATTTTAATTATGTTAGGCTTCGTCGGGCTTGGATTTTGGTTATGTAAATGAATATTGGGGTTATAATTCAGCATCATTTCAGTCTATAGATGTTCTCCTGGGCATAAATTTCATCTAAATAACTCCATAGTTTGCAATTTTCTGCCACCTTAACCGCTGTAAACCGCTTAGTTTGCACTTTCCACAATCTTACACCTATTTCAAATAGTATTCATTTTAATTGAAATCTATTAGTTTTTTTTCTCTACCCTGTACTGTCTCACTGGGCAAAGGCTACCCCTAGATCCTTCTAAATTTTTATTTGTGTATTTTGTTTCTTTGGGCCTTAGTTGCCTGATAGTTAAGGTTTCTTCTATTAAAATACAACTAAATGCGATTGTTACTTTGTTTGTTACGCTTTCACGCCTTACCACTCATGACTTCTTGTACTGTTGATGAGCCATTGCCAACATTAATATAAACGTGAGCAAAGCCGGGTACAATAGCCTAAAAAGTATATTTTACATAAATGCAAACGTTAACTTAGATAGGCACAGATTCATTACCCACATTCGTAATCTGTAATTTGAGTAGAAGACGATAAAATATGAATAAAGCGAATATATCAGCCAGGAATAATATCGTACGTGCGCTGTAATGAACGAATCGATTGAAGCTGAATGTGTAATATCCGTAAGATAAATCTTTCAGGCTGAATTCAAAAGAGGAGAAAAGATCAATGTCTTTGATTCTTCCAAAAATATTTTATTAGAATCATCTGCCTGCGACTTAAATGTGTTACATGATTTTAGTGTTTTGGGGTTTTATAATTTTTGCTGGAATCCTGGATTCAGTTACTTAAATAAAAGTAGTAATAAGTTACTCATATCAGCTATGTGCCAGTTAAAGTCCCATCAAATTCGTTTCAGTCACTTCAGAAGTCCGTCGGGACAGACAAGCAAACAAAAAACAAATATTTGTGTTAAATCACAAGTATTAAAAAGTTATCAATTGGACGTTATAAACCGTCAGTTAAATTATTTATTTGTATAGATGAGTGCGTTCACTCTTTGGTTCACTACAAAGCAAGTGTGGTCGAGGAAATAGTTTTATTTGTATTTTCTTTCTTCGGAGCGTTATCCTGAGTTCTTGCCAAGATCCTTATATTTATTAGTCGAGGAGCTTTGTAATAATGTATGACAGAGCGACTGCCAAAGGAATCTTCTCCAACGAAACTTCCGATGGTGAATTGTTTTTTTAGATTTTTTGGAGAAAATGTGGGTCACGTTTTAACTTGTAAAATCCCGAGTGCTGTGAACTCTGATTTTTCGTTTTGGTGGGGTATTTCTGGTATTAGCTTTGTGTTGTTTATTGTAGAAGTTTAGGTTATGTTTTCGTATGCATGGATAAACTATGTATGGGAATAGTGTGGCGGGATTGTTCCATTAAAACAAAATATCATGATTATCATCATCATCATCAGCAGCTTTTGTTAATCTACCGCTGGTATAGACTTTATTTAATACACAGTTTTTCTTCGATGCCCGCCGATGTTAACTTGATGTCGACAGCCATCTGCCATGGTCAGTCCCCACATATCGACATCGCCAGCAAAGTTCGTCTATTTGGAGCCTTAGTTATATCTACTCATAGTATATTCGTCTGAAAGTAAATAAACAACTAAAAACTGTTCAGTTGGTGTTTGTTTAGTGTTTAGTTAAGTATGCAAATAGTCGGGCTAACTAGCGTGAGGTGTAGTACCTTATGTTGCTTGTTGCTAGTTGCTTGTTCTGTGTTGTTGTTGCGAATAACAGACGCGTGTAACGTAGGAGGTGGGGGGAGTGGATGATTACGGACTCTGTTTCAAGTTTAGAGATAAAGGACATGCATACAGATCTAGAATGCCTGGTAAATAAGAAATATGTAATTTATGTAATTGGGAATTGTTGATTAATTCGTGAATTGAGTTGTCTATGTCCATCTTTAAGGTCCAATGTATCATTATAGTCGCAATGACCTTATTATTAAACAGTTTTTTTTTTCATATAATATGTGGATAGTTTTCTTGGCATTGTTTAACTATTTTGTATGATACAAAGTTTCATATCTTTGTAAGACAAAGTCTTACACATATCCTTTATTTAAATTACTTGAAACAGTTCCAAGTCAACGTATACGCGAGATAACAATAGGAGTGACGTCATAGAAACATCCATGGTTACCATTTTTGGCAGATTGTTTTTTTTTTCAAAATTCAAAATTCAAGGCATTTATTTCACTTAGACCATTTATAGGCACTTATGAATAGTCAAAGAGTCGGTCGGTCAGTCAGAAAAGTGACGCTAATTGCCTGTTCCAAAGCGTAGATCTCTATGGAGAAGAACAGGCAAGAAACTCCACGGACACTCTTTTAAAAAAAATCATGTTTTACAAAATCTTGGTTACATTGATTTTCGTGCTTCTATATGTGAAAACAATGCAAGTAAATAACAAAATTAATAATTAAAAGTAAAAACTTACAAATTAGTATAAAAAAAGTAATAAAAAAGTCATGGCAGTTAAGAGACGACCGATCTCAACTGACAGCGCCCGTTCACGAGCATGACGCGTGACATCAGCACCATTTAGCTCAACCATTTTGGAGGGAACCAAATGATCCAACGCACTCGCCACCATCAGCGAGACTTTTAAGCGAGCATGACAATTCTCCCAACCACCATGTCCATTTGTGTCAGTATTATATAATCATACATGTATAAAGAAATAACGGCATCGTACTCACATTTACAATATTCAAAAATGCTTCTAATTTACACAAACCAATGTTCTGTACTATAAATATAAATGGGTGAAATTTAATTACCTGAAGAAATAATAATAAATGCAATTAATTATTCATGTCAAAACAAAGAGGCCAAGCAACAAATTTCTTTATTCCAATTATTAAATTTTCTAATTTCTGAGCTTAGGTGGAGCAGGACCAGCATTGAGCCAAGCATGTTTATCATTGATATAGTCTTCTAACTTATAATATGCTTGACTACATAGCGTGCGTTTAATGCAGGTTTTAAATTTTCTCTCATTTAGCTGCAGAATATCAAGTGGTATTTTATTATAACACTTTACACAATATCCCATAAAAGATGTGTGGACTTTTGATAATCTAAAGCTTGGTTGATCAAGTTTGTTTCTATTTCTAGTATTAAAATTATGTCTGTCACTTATTTTTTTAAAAAGATGCAGATTTTTTCGAACGTACATAATGTTTTCATATATATATTGACAAGGTACCGTCATGATGTTGATAGTTTTAAACAGATTCCTTAGAGATTCGCTTCTGCGAAGATTATATATGGCTCTGATAGCCCTCTTTTGCAGAATAAAGATGGAATCTATATCTGCAGCACGTCCCCAAAGCAAAATACCGTAAGACATTACACTATGAAAATAGCTAAAATAGACTAGTCTTGCGGTATCCACGTCAGTTAATTGTCGGATTTTTCTGACAGCGAAAGCGGCTGAACTTAACCGCGCCGCAAGAGATGTTAAGTGAGGACCCCACTGCAGCTTTGAGTCAAGCGTAATCCCCAGAAAAACTGTTTTATCGACGAACTCTAGTACATCCTTATTCAATACAACATTACAACTAGTACTTCTAACATTAGGTAAAGTGAATCTTATGCATTTAGTTTTTTTTTCATTTAATACTAAATTATTTACCGTAAACCAGTTCTGTATATCAAGCATAGCGTTATTTACGTCGTCAAGATGTTGTACACGTCTATTCACTTTGAAAATCAGTGAAGTGTCATCGGCAAATAACACCATTTGCGATTTTAAGTCTCAAATATTTGGTCGATTGTTAAACACCAAAGGGGCTCATTGTAAAATGCTTTTTTTTATTTAGTATTCCTCTAACGCACATCATTTTTTGTTTCCCTGTCCTTTCATGTAATTTTCATGTTTGCCTTTCATCTTTATAAGCATCTATTGTATTATTAACATAACGACATATATCAACTTATCTTGCACCACTTGCACCTGGCAAGAATTTCAGCATAATAGTCGATAGGCTTGCTTTTACGATCTATTGTTTGCAGTATTACAATCTCAAATCTGGTGCAGCCCTCAAGGTATGCGATACCGTTGGATTACCTGCTCTAAGAGTAACGTTAGCAGACACGTGGTGTACCGTGTCTATCTTGATCAGGAAACATTAATTCATTTAGTCGGCGGATTATTCGGTTTACTTGTACACATGTACGCTGTGATAGGAAGGTGAGATGGCACTTGGTAAAGTGACAATATATATATAAATTTTTCGGTGTAGGAACAAGCATTTAAATAACAATATTAATAATTTTTTTGTTTGCATCAATAACGGTTTCAAAATACTAGTCGACAAAACAATCTTAAAGGCAAAAATTGCTCATAATTATGACTACTGAGAAAAAATATTAATTGTATGCAAAGGAACAAAGTCAATAAAGAATACGAGGCAGGTCATTAGGCAGAAAAATGAAAAAACGAAGAAGTGGAAATCGCTTTAACACAAAAGCAACAAAAAGCTCAGGTTTTACAATCGTGAAAATGTTTTAAGTAGGGATAAATCTTTGTGTACGAAGCTGAAACAATTCTTAGCTTTCTTATGAATTATCAACTATGAATGTTTTTCTACAAAGAACTTTACCGTGTTCAATCAAAGTCAACTTTTTTCCTTTACATTTTGACTTCCAACTAATGTGAAACCCTCAGACCATAATAAGAATTGGGTATCGACTACCTGTACAGTTATAGTGACCAATATAATTTGACCAATTGCGCATCGGCTGTGCTAAAATATGATTTGATCAAACTTCTGAATCTGCCTTTTTAAGTTTGGTCTACCATTATGCCATCATTCAAGATATACTGGCCATATACACGCTATAAGCCCACGTGTAAAACGGTTAGTGTGTATACAAATGTGATTGTAAAAATAATTAAGAGTAGGTCAATCGGTTGGGAGAGATCTCGGGACCGGTTCCAACCAGTCACGAGTAAATGCATACCTACCGACACCTACCTTATGAGATACCGATCTGATAGTGTACAAGTATTTTTATTTAGAAGGTTCCATGTTTGTTGGTAGTTGACTTGTTGGGAAGTCTCGGGTTTTAACTATTTTGGGCAGCATATTTTCGTCCATCACTTGCTTTACGTGATTTTAACAAGGTTCTTAGAAGAATTATTATGGAACGTTCCCATTGATGGGATTCCTTAGATGCTGGTCAAAAATTAAAGAATTTAATTTTGGAATGTCAATTCTAAGACGCTCGCCTGTTTATATGCCTTGAAAGAGACGCAACGTTACAACGGTATTCGTCTCCAAATTCTTTATCAACATCACTGCATAACCGGTAAATATCATCGATAGTGGCGATTCGTCTCACCGAATTGAGTGCTGCGTTCGCATTACCCTTGCTTTTCCGGTTTGTTACAACCTGCCAGTGACGATGTATGCGAGTAAGCATGACTACGAGTGACTCGCCCCACTGTGTGGTACATAATATTGCTATTAAAAATCGATCCTCACCACGCTTTTGTTGTTACGGCCAATTTTATGGGGTGGTCGGGTTTGTTGTATTAGATTTCCGCTTGGCAACTAATGGTGTGTAACGATAGTATGGGATGAGGAGGTTAAGGGTATGAGAAGTATGGTAGATGCTTTTCACTAGGGCGCTAATTGATAAGAACGACACGAGTTGATGATAGAAGGAAGTAATGAATGTAATGGTAGTCGCACAGGAAACCACGAGATTCCAAAATAATCATTTCAAAACTAAGTATACGATTGAATTCGACTTAAGTTCAATTCACTTTAACACAAAAGCCACTTTTTTTCTACGGTAGTGAATAGTACACTAAATTCACGAATACAATTATATCTTTTATTATCTAAAGGATATTGATAATTGATCTGTATTAAATTATGTAACAGATCCATTGATTCCTTAGCACTACATAGCTTCAAGGTCACAGTGTACAAATTTAATATGACTCATGGATAATTATAATTCAATACATAACTTGTTACGCAAATTGGTTCTTGTAATCTCTTTGTATTTGAAATTGTCATGATAACCTTGGGTTTGTGTGAACTTTTTGAGGATGTGATCTCATTTTGAGAGGTATTCCATTGTCCATTATTTATCCATGCTCCATGCGGCTATTGTGAAAACTCATGTAGAATATTTGGTTCATAATCCAAAAACGCGTTGTAGCCTTATCGTTTTATCAATATTCACTGTACATTAAATTCATTTTTGTTAACGTACAATATAACTTGTTTTAAGTTCATGTTTCCAAATACTGGTTGTGTCACTTTTGTTTTGGCTTTTGATTTCGTGTTACGTTAGCCATTGTCATCCTTTCACACGCGTGCCAATTGATTGGGGATTGTTGCAATGATTCATTTGCTTTTAAAATCTGTGTTATCAAGTGTCGCAGTTATACCTTTCTTGATTCCTTCATCACAATTTCTATTGTCTCCTTTTTGTCTACTTCGTTTTGTTACATTTTGATTCTGCTTATTGTAATAGAAGTTGCATTCAAAAACTTTACTTATTCACCTGTATCTCAAAGATACTATTCTACCTCCAACACCATTATCTTCTTGTGCATTATTGTTTCATATCACCAGTCAATAGTTTCGAAGTTATTGTGTCAAGTTTTGTCGCGACCACTGCCTATTGTCTCTGACTTCCCATGCAAAAGTGAGCATTCAATAAAGTCAGCCATTCATCGGTCGTATCAGCATACATAAAAAGCAGGAAGCGGGAAGTACGTGCCGACTGTGGCCAGGCCTTTAAATGCGCGGGCGTGTCGTTATAAATAAAATTCTATTTTTGTCTCCGGTGACATCTTTCGGAAGTGCGATTTTTGTTTCGAAAGCTCAAATAGCACTGTATGAAAGGCTGCATGCAACTGACAGGGGTTCAGATCATGCTTTGTAGGACACCTAGAGATTAGATTATGTATTTAAAGTGAAAAGGACTCCATTGTGGAAGAATTAAAGTACTTTTTACAGAGCACCGCTGTAATTATTTTAGTGTTCAGCGAGGCATAAACTGGGTAGAAAAGCATTTTTTCTTTATCTATGATTCTTTTCTCTTTGGTCATTTACCAAAAGTTGTTGATCTGTAAATCAAGAATATATTTTAATTGTTTACTTATTATTCTTTTTTTGTGATTATCATTAATCTTAGATGACGTCATTTTAATCTTTTCTTTATGTTCTCAAAAAAGCTGATCCTCAAAATAAAATTTACTTTCTGTTTCTGAAAATTAACATATTTCTTTTCAAATGGTTTAATGATTGCAATGGCGGCAATTAGAGACATTTTATGGTTAATTTATAAAACCACTCATAAGATTTAAACGGCAATATTTTATGTTCATTACAGTGAGCACTAAGGTTCTACAACATTAAATACTAAGCATGACTCGTTAACTGATGACTTGATGAGGTACAAAATTGGAAAAAATTGTTTTAAGAACAAAATGTATTATTTTCGTTTTTGCAAAAGCAGCCTGATATTTATGTTTTCTGAATTACATGAATATTGAATTATAAAAATCAAAGGCAAATTAATCAACAATATAATGCCGATGTTTAATTTGTTTTTAGAAAAGTAAAATATTTAATGTTAAACAAAGTAGTTAGTAACAAATCTTATAGTAGCATTACGACTTCAAAAACTACTCCCTAAACGCGTGTTCCAAAGCCCAGGTCCACAGGCCCCCAGGCAGGTATAGTCGTCAAGGCAACCGATTGCCAACACCGGATAGTGCCAACGACTGCTGAATCAATGCGCACCCCACCGCCTTCCGTCTCGTTGTCCACCTCTAATGTGACAAGGACAGAGACAGTACGATCGAATGCATTTAACATGTTCAATGCATTGGTTGAAAATTTTAGTACCTATTCTCATTCAGGTTCAAATTAGTTTTTATAGAAGATTGCCGATTTTATAGCTGGCGACGGTCGTTTTATGAGGCACTACTGCCTAATTTAGCGTATTTAGCGTATCTTAATTAGAAACCTGGGTAAACGGGCTGGAGTAATTTAATATTCCGGTTGTAAAATATGTTATGGTTTAGATACATAGGTCTTATGAATAAGAATTTTGCTGATGTAGCATTAAAAAGATTGTAGTACATACATTCTAGTCCAATAACTAAATTGAGATAGCTTCGTTCTCAATTAACGAAGACCCAATGAATTCTTCATCAGCAAGGTTCCACAGAAGTCGAGAGCTAATCACAAATAAGTGCACGTCATCCAGTCCCCAAGGGTTCTCGAGGGTCGAACAGCAAATCTGGCAATCTGGCACTTTTCCCGCCGAAGCAAGCGTTCCTATTTATCCGTGAGGCGATAAAAACAGTGATCGGTGTAATAACGTTGCCTTGAAGGATGCTAATTGCTCTTCCGATTGGTTTCAGTCCAAGTTTTGGTTAGGTTAAGTGAATTTGTTAATCTTGTGATTGGTTTGGGGCTCTGATAGATGTATTTGGATGTGAAGATTTTTTCGTTTATCTGGACGATGTTTTTTCGTTTGAAATTAAAATATAAGGACAATTTAGTCGATAGTCGATAATCTGTTTATAATTCTCCTTCTATTAGAATCCAGGATTCTAATAGAAGGAGAATTTTAGAAAGTTGGAAAGTTATTTTTATTTAATTTCACACTCTTGTTAGGCTATTTTTTTTTCTATTTGATGAAAAGCGAAGACGCAGTCTAAATGAAAGTAGACTTTCCTAATTGATTTATTTATATTTAAGACTATCTTTAGGACTACCGCTGGCAGTTTATTATAAAATTCATTAAGCGAAGACTAACTAAGATTCCTTAGAAAATACATTGCTTAGCTAGCTGTCTTTAATAATAATTGTAATTAACCTTATGAGGAAGATTATTACGACTTCTAATGAAGCAGAAAAATTATTGCTACATGTTCTAGCGTAGTAAATTTTCAAGCCACGTCTTCGTATAGTTATATTTATTTGAACTGCACAATTAATGTTAAAATTAATTTATATATAAATACCAAGGATTGACAAGTTATCATTATCGTACTTTCGACCTTTTACAGATCGGCTATTAGTGTATTCAGATTCAGTCAAATCTTTAGTTTCAACGCAGGTCACAAGGGGGAAAACCAAGTTTTAGAGCGAATTTAAATCTCATCAAAACATTTCAATAACGTAATTTGCTTTTATAAAATTTTTATCATAATATGTCGGCAGTCTTTAAATCTGTATACGAGAATGATAACTCAAAATAACAGCCCCTTTCTGTGCAACTAAAATGGCTACTTTGAGCAAGATAATAATTTCGTATATGCAATAAAACTATAAAGTAGTCTCCGTAGAGACAAAACTACTAAAATTCACAAGCTATACCACGATACAATGGAAGAAGGAACTGTATAAAAATCTGCTAGAGATGGTAAAAATCGTTGGAAATAAAACTAAACGTACCGTGCAGTTTTGTACTGAGTCCGCATGTAGGTACAATGAAATTGTTCCCTTATTTCACCACTATTCTGGACCATAACGTAGCACTTATGAAATTACCTATTATAATTGAACTGAATTTTTGATAGCTCGACGTTGTTACTCAACTTTTAGTATGTAAAAATACAGTTCTGTTAACTTTATTTGTACTGTTAAGAGTTATGATATAAGTTATCTTACCGTTCGCGTACTATCCGATCATTGTAATATTAATAGTATAATAGTAAGAATATTTTGTCTGATAAGGTTTCACGTCTAAACGGGTGAACCAATTTAGAAGAATTTTGACATAAGTAGAGTTAGAAAGGACCATGAAGATATTTATTAATGTGCGTTTGCAATATAGTGAATAAAGTCCCGCTCAAAACTTAGTACCGTTTATTTTTAATGACAGTTAAAGCGACTTTTTTGTCCAACTATATAGTTATATAGTTTAGGACGTTAGACATTCATTCATAAATTTTTTTAGTTATTCAGTACAGAAGAAATATTTAATTCATTCGTAAAGCGATTAAAAAAGTATTTGCTGAATCGCATAAGTCGTTATCCATTCCCGCACCCAAGTCCATTTAGTGTCTACTAATAGTTAATGAACGAGCAATGTACAACTATTTATTATTCACGTGGCACATAACTTGTTTGGTCTCCAAATTAGCTTTCTGAATTATGTATGTATCGTCACAAGGTTCCGTTTTGGGTGTCAGCAGCATTCCATGATCGATGCATTTCTCACCAAAAAAAAAAAAAAATGCATAACCGTCAAGCTTAAATGCATCGGCATTTAAGCTTGACGGTTATGCATTTTTTTAACGTGATTTTATATTGTTGAATTAGTATAGTATCATTTCGGTGCGTGCTACTAGAGTATTGCTTTTATTTAGTCAATGGTCTTTTAGCCTTTTATCAGATAAAGCTTCTTGTACAGGAAATACATCTGATTACAATTCTGCTTTGACGTTAGGATCCAACTCACTGATACGTTTCAGTCTGCATTCATTCCATTCATTCCATTTGGAGTCTACTGCTATGTAAGACCTTTTCAAGTTCTAATCTCTATCAATAGAATCTACGCTTTCTTACTCCTCTTCAACGCTTTTCACAAAGCTTCCATTTTCCATATCGTATTTAACAATAAACCTCAAATCAAAACAAACTCAATTAAACTCCGTTCATTTCCCAATGTTTTGTTTTGTACGATTGAATCAATTGTTTCTGCTATTGATAGTGTAACCTCAAATATATTTTGACTGTGTACAGAGTATGCTGTACTGTGTATAGGCTCCAATATATTTGAATTGTTTGTACCGGGAATGTTGCAAATGTTCGCTTTTAATTCAGCTACACATTTATTACGGCAGCCTAGATAGGATTCCTTCATTGTTGCTGCTTTAATTAATTTTGCTGCAGTTTGTACGTTGGTAATAATACAGTGAGTTCTCTTTGCTTTTAGGGGTGCAAAAGAAATTTCACTGGTTTTCAACCTGTGTAACTTTATTAATAAAAGAGTGGATTGAAATGTTAATTAAACACAGTCAACGTTAGTTCCGTTTAACTCATTAAACTGTGAAACTATTATGAACTAGTGACCAATCAAATTAAGAAAGTCTATTTTTTTTTATGTGGAAAAGTTTCCTCACAATGTTTTGAGACAGTTTTATTTTGGTTTAACAGTACAGTTTTTAAATCCTTAATCCGCCTTGAGCAAGCATGGCGATCAATGCCTTCTCTGTATGAAAAGAAGTGTTTGCTTAGCAGTGGAACAATTATAGGTTTATACCTAGTATTTTATTACTGTTAATAAAGCTAGAGAATAAGTTGCTATAAGACTTAAACACTAGGAAAATTTCTCACGCAACACACGACATCAAATTCAAGTGTTTCTAAGTTAGATAAAGGCAAACATTACGTCTAACAAACGTTCCTCAGATGCGTATAATAAATGTAACTGACACCTTAGTAATTAATATGTCTTTGTAAACACAAGGAAAGCAATTAACAGCGCTATTTAAATTCAACTCACTGTCAGCCTATACAAAAGGGGACGAGTATTAGAACAGTTTCTTGCGCTATTTTATGGAAGAACAATTGTATCTATCTGGTTGTTGCTTTAGGCCTCACTTAATTGTTGTGAAAACCATATGCCATGTCGATTTCTTGTAATCATTGATTAGATTTAGGGTTTCCATAATTACCTATACACGTGGTACCTAAGCAATAGCCCACTGGTATTAACCTGTCGTGAACGGGCCTTCCCAGGGCCGCAGACTAACAAAAACGTTATGTAAAATAAATTCCCTAAAATTTTAATTCAATCGACGAGTGATCTGCAGTATAAACTATTCACAGTCAATAACATTGCGACATTCATGACATTGTGCAATGTAATTGATCGTCTAGGGACCGGCTTACGCTCGCGGTGGACCGGATAGAAAAAGTTTTGAAATTTTCCTTTGTTTACCCATCTTTTACCAACAGCGTTGGGCCTTTAAGCCTATCGTCAATTTGTCATTTGTCCCAACTCTTCTCGTTTCCCAACTATAAATAACTAAGAGTTTTCCAACAAATTCTCAGATATAGTGATCGATTGCGGGATTAGTTAAGGGGCTGCATCGTTGGCTGTAGGGTAGTATAACAAACAGTGAATCAACTAGATTATAGTGTCTTTAAAAGTCCTCTGTTGGGAATCGCACGCAACAAACATGCAACCGGCTCGAAGGACCACTATTTACTTGCTTGTTGGGAATAAATAAAAGTCCACTGTGTAATAAATAGGTTTGCTGTATTTTGCCGGTAGAATTTACAATATTATTGTTTAACCATGACCATTCAACTATGTAGAGGTACATGGATTGTTGAATACGATGGTAAAAATACTGTTCAGAAAATTTGGTTGCCAGAAAAAGGATATTTGGGACAGGAAACATTGTAGGACAAAGTGAATATTAATAAAAAAATGGCCATTGAATGAAGTTGACATGTGCCATGATATAACGGTCAATTTAAGATGATTAATTAATTTAACACACTAGCGGCTTTAAAAATAAGATTTCATTTGGAGCAATAGCGGCCGAAATACGCATCCACTGACAATCTCGACGGTGCGTCAGCAGCCATATACAAAATTCATCCGTTTGTTTTACCGCACCCTCTAGAGAATAAATGTGGAAATTAAAAGGTAGATAAGGTCATGTGACTTCTCCCCAGGAAATGGCATTGCCATATATGTATACTGTATTTTGAGTGCGTGTAGCTAACCTATCTTTAAAACTACACAACGAATTTTGATGCGGTTTTTTAAGAGATAGAGTGATTTGAAAGTATGATTTCTATGTATAGTACGCGTAATATACTGGGGACTACATGGGCTTTATATATATTAAGAAACTTCCAAAAAATTGTAACATTTTTAATCAAGAACTCACCGTATTTTCATATACATAACATGGAGAAGGACCATAAAACTGAATGTGGCTACACTCGTAAACATTAGATCCTCGGTTGGAGCGATATTTACGAGTCCTATAAACTACTTACGTACCACCAGAGTACCTCTAAAGGTCATCATGCCGACCTTTTTATTGCTTAGTGTTTTTATAGCAATAAAAATTTTGGCCATCTGACTGAAATAAATTTTATTTACCTGTAACTAATGCTTATTTTTTGGCTATAAAAAGAATTGGGAGGCACAAAAGTGTGTGTGTTGACTTATTTTATTTTAATTGGTATAGCTATTTTAATTGAAATTAAAAATATTTATTTCAGATTATGCACATATAAATTATACAAGTCCATATAATGCTAGTAATATACTTTAGTTTTTATTAAATCAATAAGTAAATATATTAGACAACACAGACTTAATAAGTACTTTATCTAATCATACATATAATTGAAATTAAAAACGCCACGCAAAATTAAATTTGAACAGGAAAATTAGAATCTTGTAAGAAAAAAATCCAGACTTCGCTCATTATTTTTCTATAGTCGTAAAATTACTTTTTTTAGCCGTCGTGATATTCGCAAATAAATTTAACTCCATTAGAAGTATTTGGACAAAAAACAAAGTTATTTTCACTTCTGTATTATTAGTTAGTATTTTATAAAAATATTACAAACAGCCATCTAGCCTGAAACGTTAATACGGCCAACCCGCTGAACTTAAACGATTTTTTGTTGAAAGATACAAAGCAAGTTTAAACCCAAAGAAGAAATCTGTTTTTTATTCCATGATACATAGACGAAGTCGGAGACAAAGTAAAAGCAACATAATTAAATACCGCACAGTAAAGCAGATGGCAACATCGCAACAAAAAGAGATTTGTATGCCAAGGTTAGTGACAAGGCTGGCAACACCTGACAGCCCAGATGTCTCGGCTCTAGTTAGGACCTAGTTACAAACGTTTTGCCTAGATACACCTCTAAACATGTAGAATAGAAGGTATTTAAAATGACTAGGAGAGAAGAAAACATCTAATTAAATGACGACTAATTGCGAGACATAACCGTACGTCGATTTGTAGTAAGACTATCGTACTATACTAGGTGTATTTTTGGTTTTACACAACCCTTTAGGAGATGATTCTACTAATAAAAACAAACAACTTTTATTATGGAACCAACTCTGAAATCTTGAAAAAAAAATATCAGCTGTTTCATACATTAAGCTCGAGAGGGCATTGAACTTTTGTTACAAACAGCTGATATTATTTTCGCGATTTCAGAGTTGGTTCCATAATAAAAGTTGTTTGTTTTCATGGGTAGAATCATCTCCTAGCGATTGTGCAATACTAAAAATACACCTAGTATTAAGATTGAATAAAAACGCCGACAAAACTTCTGGGCGAAAAAAAACTATTAAAATGAAGTCGAAAATAAAAGAGATCCTTTTATTTTAACTTCACTTTAATAGAAATACACACACGCAAATCCTAGAAGGAATAATGTGTAAAGATTTTAAAAATCCCACAAGAAAATACCTTTGCCTCTGACGAGCCTGACAATACATTTACCTCTAATTTAAAATTATACTTAAATAAGAATACATAGATCTATAAATGATCAAAGGAATTTAGTCAGCGTATGTCCCTGACAGATGTTTTGACACCTGCGGAACCCCACTACACCTGGTGTTACTACTCTTAAAATAGCATATATTTATCATGCTCAATGAACATAAAATGGTGTGTAAATTACTTAGAGTTGCAATTAATAATAATGTGACAATTAATTAAATTGAACTGACACTGTCACAAAAAAATTGACATGTAAATCAGATGTTCAATTATAAGATTATAGCTAATTAGTGATAACAAGTTCCGTTGATTGTTTATTTTTTAAACAATACCCACAAGCATTACAATAAATAAAGCTTTGCGTGACGACTTAATAGGAATGGAACATGCGCTCAAGAAATGACAAGCATAACCAACTATACATAATCATTAAAAAGACAGTTTACTGTATTCCAAATAAAGAAAAATCGCTGACAGGTCTTTGTACATTCTTAAAATCAGCCTCAAACAAAAATCTATTTATGTTTTGAAAACAAAGCCGTCGGTACGCCCCTCGCGTTATCGTCATCACAACACAATATCTGGCGTGACGAACTCGAGATAGTCTGCTCTGATAACAGCCAGTACTAGCACACTTTTCCGACCGTGCACACCTCTAACAAAAAAGTTTCCATTACCTCACAAAGAAAAAAACAATATTCAAATCATGTCATTATCAATTTGACGTTTCTCATCTCAGTGTTGCCAGTGATCAGTGTTAAAATGGCGAAGGTTTTGCAGACTTTGAATGCGTACCTTTTGGACTCGACGCGATGTTGCATGAGTGTGGATAGGTTGAAGCACTTCTGCTTATGCCGTAGGTACGAAGGTGATAATGAGGCGTTTGAGGTAATATGTGTTCGTCGTCGAGTGTCCGTTTTTATGTATTATCTAGATATTATTCAACGAGAAGCGAAGATCTGGATTGCTTACTCAAACCTGTTCTAGATCTTCCAAAGATTACAGATGTCGCCTTACCTACGTTGTGAAGAGATACTTTGCTGATAATACTTTGATAAAGCCATTAATATAAGCAAGATAGATATTAAATAAAACTCTATCTTCATTGCATTACGCTTTGGGGAAAATCGTTCACTTTCGTCACGACTTTACGTGAATAGTTTGAGCCGCATGACTGATTGTCGATATTTATTTTCGATGATTACAGCATAGTTTTCTTTTGTAGTAATTTTAGCTAACTTTATGACATACCTACCTTCTGCTTAGTTTTAGCATGGGTTTTGATCCACGTCTTTTAGAGATATATCTTTGCAAATTTTGCTGCCTTATTTTTTTCCTGTAATCATAGACCTTCAAGAGAGTATTAAGGTTTAGGAATCTGGACGATAGATTTTTCCAAAAATCCCACGCGAACGGGAACTAAGCGCTAAAACCGCGGGGGAACAGCTAGTACTTAATACAATCGAAGTACCTATTTCGCAAAATATTTTGTTCTTTGTTGCAATGGCCGACTACAGAAAAACCGTTTAAAAAATAATCCTCACATTTAGTGAAACGTGTTTTCGAAAAATTCTGTAAATGAATACTCGTAGATAATTGCTTCAGACTTCAATTGTTTCGTACGGTGTTTATAAATACAGTTTGAATCATACTAAAACATTTATGGAACATCAATCAATGCAAAATAACTGTTATGTGTAGAGAAACAAGGTGGAGTATTGCTCTACACACATTAATCGTTATCACTTAGCCTTCAAAATATATCAAATAATACATGTTCGGAACCTTATTCAATAATTTTCTTGATAAGATCATAATAATGATTGAGTAATTAATTTATAAGGATTGCCTGAAAACCACGTGATTGTCAGGTAGATATAACTATTGAATTGATAAATAACTACTTAAGTAAGAAATGTTTATAAATTATTTCAATCAAAAACTCAGATAAAATAGATCTACATTATAGTCATTACTATAATATTGTCTTCCTAAAATAGAAAAAAGATAAAACTGTTCCTAAGACCAAAATAATTGTTTTTTTTTCATCGAAGCGGTTAATATCAATAATAACAAAATAATAATATTAATAGCCTATTATTGTCCTATTGCTAGAGAAATACTACTCATTTACGAGAAGGCTATATAGGCTACTTATAAGAAGAATTGTTCCACCAATATTTTTTATCCGACTACAAAAAAGCCAAAAAGGATAATGTTCAGAAAGCGTATTTAACTTACTCTTTATCTTTCGCTGCGTTCATGAAATATTTAGCAAAAGTTCAATATTTAATCAAATCTTTTATCTCGAGGTTGTTCTTGCATATCTTTAAACAAAAATAGTTAAGAAGCTGAAAAATGAATTGTTTTGCTTCATTCCAGAAATAGTGTTACAAATGTAGGCCACATTTGGACAAAATTTGGGCTTTAACCAAATTTAAAATTGTTGTTCGTTGATATTCGCTGTCTTTGTTATACTATCTTTGTCTTAGTTATAATATATTATTTTCATTTATTATAAAGATTATTACTAAGAATTTGTGAATTCCTAACACCATTTTTTCACTACCAACTAAAATTCAAAACACCAAATCATTCAGAAACAGTTTTAAATTCACTATAAACCAAATTATTAATAATTCTGATAAAGTGATTAGTAAATTCAATTACTCATTCGCTTGTAAACACAAACCAATGTCAACAATCAGTAGGAAATCCTGAATTTGACAAGTTGTGGTTTTCCCGAATATTGTTTAATTGGTTATTCTGTTGTGTTTTACTATCATAACAATAAAATTATTATGTTTAGTAATCATTGATCTGAACCCGATTCTGTTATTATTTTGAAGCAAAGCATAAAGCTGTCAAACGTCACAGTGTTATACAAATTGTTACTTTCGATGAAATGTTCATCAATGTTGTTAATTTTTCACAATGTAACGTGTGTTGCGAATTTCTTGTAATTAAGTAATACCGATGTTTACTAGTGCGTTTTTTTTTTATTTATCCCCTTTTTAGAAAGTACATATGAATTGAAAAAGTCACATTGGTACTTGCCCGGATTCGAACCCGCGACCTCTTGCATGAGAGGCGGGCGCCTTAACTACTAGGCCATCACGACAAAGTTAGAAAACAAAGTTAGTAAGAGAAGTTTATCTTAGACATCACAGACTTCGGTGAAGGAAAACATCGTGAGGAAACCTGGACTTGTAGTTAATATAAGTCCGAAATCGCCAACCCGTCTTGAGCAAGCGTGGTGATCAATGATCGTGCCTTCTCTGTATGAGAAGAGGCCTTTGCCCTGCAGTGGGACAGTTATAGGCTGGTATTATTATATCCCCTTTTTTAGAACATGTAATTTTTTGCATTTTTTCCACATTGGTATTTGTAACACTGTGCTTCTCATATTGTTTGCAGTAAACGGTTGTGGTGTATCTCTTTATGGTATAGCGTTCAATAAGGTTAATAGGTCGTAAAGGTGATCGTTCAATCGTACAATTTGATGATTGTTATTGTGGTACTTATATCCTTTTTATGGTTTGTGGGTATCCTTTTTTTGGAAAACCGCCTTTTTTCCCTGTGTCATTAATAATGGCTTTTTATTCGACATTAGCTGTCACTCGAGGCTTTAACTGAGCGGGATTAGTACTTCCCCTTTTTTGTCCATATAGAAACTCTCAATAAATTACCTATATTACATTTATTCAGTTGTATTTTTTGACTAAATTAATCAAAATTTTCAGTAGTTTTTGCATAAAAAAATACAACTCTTCATTCGGATGAATACTTTTCTGCTAGCAGAAGTGTAGAATTTTATTTTAAAAGGTAACAGGATAAATTAACTACTGGAGCCTTTTCTGGTTAGCGGGATAAATATATAATTTTCATTAACTGATCCAAAAAAACTGTATGCTAACCCCATCAAACCAGTCAACACTGAAAGAATATTTAGAGCGAATTGAATCGATCCGAGATAATATAATATATTAGATAGTCTGATAGTATCGCTATCTTTTGATAAGTACGATCCGCATTCTTGATTTTGTAGCTCTCGTATACTCATAGATAAATGTACGTGGAATATTATGTATATGGGTGGTACGAAAGCAATCGATACTATAAAGAATGAGACTAATTAAAAGTAATTTTAACAATGTTTGTAATGTACAGAAGTCTTTATAAATAAAGAGACGGGCGTGGTGATTATCAACGTACAGCCAAAACTACTGCAACTAAATCGGTACAATTTTGCCAAACTAAATACAATTACACCCTTAATCTTCAATACAAGAGAAAACACATCAAATAATCTTATAAATAAACTAAACCAGCCTCACAATATTTATTATCATTGCGTTCATCTCCAGATACAAGAAAATCTTGAAATCACGACAGCCGGAATCTTCAGATGTGATCTATGAATCGCTTTATAAGATGACTTCGATTTCTATAAGTCTTTCTAACAATGAGGGGTCAAGTTAAACTGGAACGTAGATACCTATTGTTTGCTACGTCATCATGCTTACTACTACATTTTGTGGAAAAGGGAACTCTAAAAATAGCTCAGTGTTCCATCCCTTTGTAATGTCGTGAGTTTTGGCATTCGAGGTGTTATCTTTAAGCCCCTAACCCTTTGACCTGGATTCTGAGGTATGTTTGGGGCATAAAATTATGTTTACGGTTGAGGTTAAGCGGATTTTCATAGCTCTGGTTGAAAACAGTTTTGTTATTTATGACTTTGGAGACAAGCAGCTTAACTTCAAGAATTCCATTTATTTTAAACTGTTTAAAAGCTATATTTTCGCTAGTCTGAGTCTGTCCGTGGAGTAAAGCTTTTCTCCTGTTATTTAAGGATTGTTTTGAGCAAAAATTGGGGTTAATTTCCTATGAGTGACTGTTTATTAGACTTCCATAACACAGTTACTGGGTATCACTAAACCTCTTTGTTAGTAGTCTTGATTATCAGAACTTCTGGCCTTTGACTACTCGTAACTTTACATTCAATGTGAATCACGGGATCCCAATGACGTCCTAGATTAACTAAGGAACTTTTAAAAATCACATGGGTCCTATTTGGTTTCGTTTCGAACAAGAACCAGTCTGAGATCTAAGATATTTTTAGCAAAAGTGTTTTTTATTAACGGGACCAGATTTATCCGGAAATTCGATCTTGGTATATTGAAAAAAAAAAACAAATCGAATCCAAAACAAAATTAACAAAACACACAGCGGGCTGAACGAAGTAGTCAATGGAAAAAGTTAGCATTCCAGAATTTTCTCGCAAATATTAATTTCCTGTCAGTTTTAATTAGGGGTGACAACTATACCGGATGATACCGGAAATTGGAGCATGATAAAATGTCCCAAGCGAGGACGGGGAACTTTTGCTAACATTTATATTAATTGTAATGAATGAATGAATTGCGGGAAGGACGCATGCGCGATATTGACTGGGGGGATGCCTGAAGACATCTAATTTCACAGTTGATCTGCCCGACCTTGAGATCCAAAGATAAATTTGGCAGGTTCATTCTGGTATTTAATTATGGGGTTAGATTTTTTTAGGATATTGAGGGTGAATGATCCACTTTCAGTTTCTGATTGGCAGTCGTTTTGTTCAAAGGTAGTTGAGGTTTTTAACAATCTTCATCAATTTGTGACATGTTTGTAAAACTTGTCTAGTAAAATAAGTATGGTCTTGAGTTAACACAAAAACTCCTTAATAGATCCCGTCCTTCCCGAATTCGTAAATTATCTAGGCAACTTTTAAAATTTTTCACTTCATAAAAAACTTCCTCACACTTCAAAAAAAACTTTGAAAATTGAGCCAGCCATTCTTAAGTTTCGCGCACTGTGCTGTTGCAGGGCTTTTGGTGTCCGAAAACAAATATATTCAAAACTCGAAATTCAGTAAAGAAAAAAAATCGTGACAATTTCGAAGTGTTGTAATTTTCTCGAGAAAATTATTAGAGACCCAATAGAGAGACAATAGTAGCGCGACAGCCAGCTGTCGTTTGGTCGTCGAAAGGTTGCCAGCACTTTGCTAAATTATGCAACCAATTTTTTGATCCCAACTACTAAGTCTTCCCCCTTAATCTAGATAACAACATATATTATTATATGCATCTGTTACAAACTCGCTAACTCCAGAACTTATGACTTCACCCCTGTCACTAAATAATTAACATATTCGAGGAGGAGCCAACAAAACTTCAAAATGTTTATTTTCCTTGAAAAAGTTAAGGACTTTCCTTCTTAACTTTTTCACATAAAACAAACTTTTTCAGTATAATATGTAAGTTAGGCTTAATACAAACGACTGACACTTTTGCGGTGACACCTATTCTGTTGTCGGCATTAGTTGTCGTGACAAACTGTCGAAAACGATAGTTTTTGTTGAAACCTTAAGGATTTCAGGTCTTAAAGGCAAAATTAATTAATAAGAGCTACCTAGTCATACACAGGTACGAGATTCACAGCCAAGCACTTACAATACAAGCTGCATTAAAACAATAACAATTTCATTACATAAGTACTATCTAAACTTATCTTCCACATCACTGTCAGTGGTGAAGGAAAACATTATGATGATACCTAGACTTAACCGCCTATCTGCTAAAGCAAGCAAGCTATCGATTGCATTTCTGTCAATAGTATCGCTGGTATCACGACAATCGTTGTCGCTAGTCACCGATTGGTGTGGCCAACAGTTGTTCGTATGTAAAAAGCCTTATTTGTAATCTTCCTGATATTCTCGTAGAATGCGTTTTAAAGCTACCTGCCATTTATTTAATTCTATCTCATTGTACGAAGAAATGAGTTCAAATTGTTCCGTCATGAGTTTTACTGTACCATTTCTATGTTAATTATTTGAATTGTCTTAGGTTTACTCTTGCGGGAATTGAAGTTTTAAGGGTAATTTTTTTGAAATCAAATGTTTTGAAGTTTGTGTCAGGTTTTTTTCAGAACTTCCTATCTCTATGAAGTTTGTGACCGATTAGTGCGATGTTATCTCTTTACTTTTTACGGTAGTTAACTGGTATCATTGTTAATGTTTCAGTATAACTAAGCTCTGTGTAAATACTAATAGTGGACTACTGTTTATGTAATTGTCTAATGTAATTGTCTAATCCTTCCAAAATATTGGTACAATGATTTCTTTAGGTTTCCGGTAAACATAAAATAATTACATTTTTGATTACATTAATACTAAAAATCTATAAAGGTACAAATAAAATTAAATCCCAGCATTTAGTGTGTTCTTCAGTCAACTGATCTAGTCGTTTATTCAATAATCATTGATTTAAAAATGAAAGATTGAAAAATATTTCAAATAAATACAAAACAGTTTACCATCACAAACAATTAACCGTATCGAATAGTTTGATAATCGATTTGTGACCTTGAATCTCTAATCGTAACATTTGGAGTGCCACTTTTACTAAGAGTATGTATGTATAGATATTTCGAGAAGTGTTAGACGACTCCATACTTTGTATTTCAAGAAGTATTAGGAACAAGTTATACACCTTAGAGCATTCTCTTTTTGAATTTGACATTTAGAATTGAATGTAGAGAATGTCAGGCGTTGTGTGATTGGGCCATTTCTGCTTAAGAACACTTTGGTATAATTATAAGTAATCAACTTATATTGCAGTAATATAACCATTATAGGCACAACCTTGTTCTGTTATTCTTTAGTAAAGTACCCACTGGGTTTTACCAAATTTAAGGTCAAAACTCACAAAACTGTGTAATCTTCAATATTTATTTTTTGTCCAGTGGTTTTTTGTTCACGCCACTGTGCGTTCTCAATGTTTACCAGAGCGTGTGTAACGTAATGCTTAACTACTTACCCACGTAACAACGTAATTACATTACTATTTACGATCATCTATTACCGCTGTGACGTAACATAAAATTTTATGTATTAAAAGGCGATTATGTTTGTTTTTTTATGTTATTGCTTCCAGATAGGTCATAAAAATTAAGTAATATGCAAAACTTTATTACTTTGTTTTATAATGCGTTATTCTTACATGATCAACTTTTAAGACACAAAACTGTGTTAATAAAAGTTCAAATGTTACTTAATTATATTGACGTAACCAATGAACAGATTTTCACATACACGCGTTAAAACCAACAATTTCGGCGCGAAGCACACATGTATAAACTTCGAAAAATATTTATTTATTTTTGTCCTCCAGAAAATTATAAGTGAAACAGTGTTCAAAAGTGTTGCCAGCACCTAAAAAGACTTAAAAGTGCAATGCGATATGGCGTTCAACATTCCCATTTGGATAAACCGTTACTTGAGCGTATAGATCGTGATCTATAGATCATGGTGTCGTCATCGCCGCGCGCGCAGGCTCGCTCGCAGCACGACGTCGACCCAGAGAGAATAAAGGCCTACTCTGTGAGTATATTGTGATTTTTAACTGACTGACAGTGCGTTTCTCTTGTATATAAACATTTTATTTGCATCAAAACTTCGAACATACGTGATTTGACACACAAAAGAAAGAGGCTTGGTCGAATCCTTATTAACATTGATTAGGATAATTTATCTACTGTTTGCATTAGGATAAGAAAGTACTTGGGCACTTTCTCTAGAATTGCTTTCATAGTACCCTTTTTCATTTTCAACGAAAAATACCTGGAATAAGTCAAGTTTCTCCTAAAAAAACATTGAATTTCTAGTGAAGTTAGTTACAATAGAAAAACTCTATGTTTCGTAAGTTTACCTTCCAAGAAAAACTGTAAGGAATTCTCTTCTAAAATGGAAGCACACTGAAGTTTGAAAAACCAATTAACAATAACAAATGAAGGCAATGAATATATTATCAGGAGAAAGGTTCTATTTATTAAAAGAGGGAACACAAAAGATTGACACTAAAAGATGAACTAATGGCGATATATGAAAGACTTAAAGCACAGAACAGATGTGTTTTGTGACTTAAAGTTCACTACAATCCATTTCTTAAATAGTACATCGGGATACTAAACATTCTAAATGAAATATTTCCACTGTTAACTCCCTTAATTCTTAGCTTCGAACTGCTTTAAAACAATGCATCGCCACTTCAAACTTTGAAGTACAGTGGTGCCGATTCCCTTGGTCACAAACTACACTAAATTTAAGTTAAATGCATCTTTCTCTTTCCATTTCTTAAAGAAAAGGACAGAAGATACAATTTAGTTTAATCCTGTCAAATTAGACAGCGCCGGAAGAAAATTGACGTATATTTAGACGCCATGTTTTTAAAATGCGTCTAAATTGGAGTGTCTAAATTTGACAGGAGTGTCTAAATTTGACAGGACTTAACTAATATTTTATTTTCTGTCCTTTTCTTTAAGAAATGGAAAGAGAAAGATGCATTTAACTTAAATTTAGTGTAGTTTGTGAACAAGAGAATCGGCACCAGTATCGCCTTTTAAACGTGGAAGACTTTAAACCGAACCAGATCATGCATTGTGCTGTGACGTCAAAGCGTCTCCCAACATTTGCCTATAGCCGTCGCTCAGAGCATAAAGCTAGGTAAGTCCGGTGGACGGGAATATCCGGAATACATTCGTGTTCGTACTGGCCCGGATATCAGCGTTCTATTTTCGAACTCGTGTAACTGGCAGATAATAAATTGAATTAAGTTTTTTTTTTACGTTTTGAATCTTAGAATTGAGTAGAGGTTTTTTATCGATGTTTGAAGGAAAATGTAGTGAGGAAACCTTGAGATATAGTTTAGTCTGAAGTCGATAATTTTCCTTGAACCAGAGTGGTCAATGATCAATTATGAAGCGGTAAGTGTACACCCCTCCAGTAAGATAGGTAAATTATCGATTTTTTAAGAAATAATAAATAAAATCGTTTAAAAATTAATGACAATATTTTCTTCACATTCATACTTTTTAGGGTTCCGTAGTCAACTAGGAACCCTTATAGTTTCGCCATGTCTGTCTGTCTGTCCGTCCGTACTCGCTTAATCTCTGTGACCGTTAGCACTAGAAAGCTGAAATTTGGTACCAATATGTATATCAATCACGCCGACAAAGTGGTAAAATAAAAATTGGAAAAAAATGTTTTATTAGGGTAGCCCCCCTATATGTAAAGAGGGAAGTGTTTTTTTTTTATTTCAACCCTGACGTGTGATATATTGTTAGATAGGTATTGAAAAATGAATAGGGGTTTACTGAAATCATTTTTTGATAATGTCAATAACTTCGGAAATAATCGCTCCAAAAGGAAAAATCAAAGCGTCCCCCCCCTCTAACTTTTGACCCGTAGGTTTAAAAAATATGAAAATAATCTGGAAAGTAGAACTTTATAAGGACTTTCTAGGAAAATTATTTTGAACTTGATAGAAAGAACAGTTTTTGTACAATAAAGACAAAAAGGTTGTACAAAATAATTTCTGCGTACTTAGTATGTCAACGTAACAAAAGCCCTTTTTAAAACTTATAAGTGGGAACACTTATTGTGACTGACGGGAAACTACGGAACCCTACATTGAGCGTGGCCCGACACGCTCTTGGCCGGTTTTTTTTACTTATGTTTTAAATTCTATTTAAAAAGCATTTATAAAAACATACTTAAGATTTAAAAGTCCAACTTGTATATCGATAAATGACGAGTGCAGACAAAGTTATGATGTAAACGAATCTTGAATTACCTCGGATTTGAGGAAAATAGTGTACCTCTCGTGACTCAAGGTCACCTAAGATCAAGAGATACCTAAGGTCACAAGCACAATATCCGGCAAGGCTGTTTACTATCCGGCTTATGAGAGAAATTGGCGTCATCCTTATTTGAATTGACTACTGATTTGGGGAATATCGGCAACTGTTCGATGTCCCGATTCACATCACTAAAGAAGTTCAGTTGAAGTGCAGTTGCAGTTAAGGTTGACACAAGATCTTCATGTAAACGTAAATAAAGCTGTCGTAATTATTCTATTAATTTTGAAAATATTAAAGTTCGTATGGATGATGAATGTTTTTTTATCTTTCATGCAAAACCTTGTAGAAATGCATATTTTGTAGAAACTTCACAGTTTTGTTGATTGACTGACTGTTGATACCCATATTATCGAACAGCCCACACCGCTGGTCCTTGATGCATGAAACTTGCAGGGTGTGTGCTTTGTAAAGAGTGTAACCACTACCCGCCTTATTACAAAACAAGGTTTTTCTCTAAACCAGGTTTAAACCATTGAGCCAGGTTTTGTAATTTGAATCTTATTCTGATACGATCAAGATTCGAAATTCAAAACCTAGCTCAATGGTTTAAACCTGGTTTAGAGAAAAACCTTGTTTTGTAATAAGGCGGTACATGTCTCAAATGGGCGAGGCAGTTACCAAAAACATATATACAAATCAACTGTTCAATAAATACACTGCGTTAACACTTGAAGTTATCTTACTATTTGTTATACTTACGATTACGTGTATGTTCTAGCGAACTACTACCAATAAACCTATTGACTAAAACGCTCAATTGCAAAAGAGGTAACGTAAACGATCAAGAATCGTTTTATTTCCAACAAAATACATGAAAAAGTAGTGTATTGTCATTTTCTAGGAGTTATTAGATTCGATAGATTTCCCTGAAGCCCATTTCCTTTCAACTCGTTTCCCGATGGAGCATTTCTGTTTCGGATGAAGAAAACTTTCCGCGTTTTACTTTCTTGGATCTCTCCCACTGTGCATAGCGTCGCAAATCGCCAACTAAATGTAATAACCTCGAATTATCCGTTAAATTAAGTTTATTTCAATCAAAGCAAAGAGTAACGTGATAAGAAGAAAAATCAGAAGAAGGACAAGTTTTATAACAACGTATACCTACTCTTAAACGTTTTATTAACTTTAAAGGTTGTAGGACGTCGTTTTCAGGCCACCAAAGTCCAAAAGAATCTGTGCTATCAATCTTATTCTTAAATAAGCATTATGAATGCGGAAGCTTATAAAAAATAATTTCTTTTTACTTGTACTTTTTCTTAGCCTTCTGTTATGTAAACAAACGATGGTAAATCATATAATTTTGTGCGTGAAATATGCTTATAAAGGGTTACGTACGTTCTCGTCGATCGCGTCTTTGGCTGCTCCTACACTCGCTTAGATAGTGCCTTATGGGCTTATACTATGCCTCACAAACATGGCTTTCTATTTTTTTTTACCCTGAATGATATTTCCAATAGTGCGATTAAACAAACAATCAACAATTTTTCAGCTTTATTTACTTATTGTTTTTTAAGTTTTCGCATTTTTCCAAAAAAATAGAGATATTTCCAAAAAAATACGAAAGATAGCTTCAATCAAAGTCAACCTTTTAAACTAAATATTTGCGGTGCCATCTGCAGAAAGTCAGCAGTAGGAAAAGGGTTTGTTTTTCTAGCACTAGTGAAGTTATCACGAAATAGTACAGGATAGTGCGATCTAGTGCGCTAGTGTTAGTGAAGCTATCGCGGGACAGTGCGAGTGCACTAGTGTTAGTAAAGCTATCGCGAGATAGTGCGATCCAGTCCGCTAGTGTTGTGTAAATAGTATGTGATCGTGTGATTTGAGGCCATGCCAGTAGCGATTGAAAAGGTTCTGCTATGAGTTTCAAAACGCTAATATTATCATTAATAAAATTAAAATGACAGTTTGTAATGTGACCACAATTGTTTATTACTAAATACTTATTTATGAAAGTATATTTATAGTACTTATGACAATAATAACTTCACTGACAGATATTCAGTGTTATAAGGAGAGAACTTACTTTAACTTTAGAAAGGTGAAAGGAATCAGGGGAAGCATACCAAATTCAAATCCATTAAATTGTTAACAAAATCCGAAACATTATTTTTATTCTACGCAGACGAAACGATGACGAACGACAATTAGTCTATTAGTAAATGAAAACTCCTTTGTTAGCGCTGACCCTAACGCAACAAGCTTGTTTGCAAGTAAGTAATTCAATTTGGAACAATGTGGAACACCGTCGAAGGCGTCATAGTCTGCACTATTCTATTTACACTTGCATTATTCAATAGAACAAAAACTCACATTGTGAGGTTTCCCATTTAATCTCATTGAAGAAACGTGTTGTTTTCGTTTAAAACTGTAAAGCCTTTCTTAGTTCGAAAAGTAAGTGGAACTGTGAGGTGGTATACAAATTGGTTGGTTGGCCAGAAACTTGAATTGCGAGACAAAAAAAGTCGCCTTCAAAAACTAAAAATTACAAAATATTCGGAAGTCGATGGCTTCTCTTCTAGATAGATAGATAAAACATTTATTTGGTGCAAAACACAAGAAATAACCAAGAAGAGGAAAAAAAACAATATTACAATTTTGAAATGACCAAGCACTGCACTGTAGGTCGATTTGTGTTGTGAGTTTGCCACCGACTTCCGAAATTTTAGTTATTTTCCTTTTGTCGTATTTTATCGAGTTATGAATACAGATATATTCATAAATGTAGAGCATCATCACAAGTATGTATAATTATTATATTTACATCTATTAAGTATTATTGTCATCTACCAGACTTCTGTAATGGATCTTTTATATCTCTCTATAATAAACTACCATATCCTATGGTCAAACATTACAAACATGCCTCCAACACGTTTCACTTAAACCGTTTCATAATTAAAATATAGGAAAAAATACGCTACATTTCAATCAAATCGGCTACCATTCGTTCCAAATTGAAATGTTCAAACACCGAACGCATTCAAGAAATTTAATTGGATAGCAGAGTTCTACATTTGAACGCCTACGAATTTAAATGTAACAGTATACAGTCATACTGATTCATCTCACATACCATTTACATATTCAGTGATAACATGGCATTTACATAAAATTGTGACTTTTATGAAAGATAAAAGAAGGCGTTTGTATTGCATATTTTATCATATTTCATCTGAAAAAATATTACCAACTTCGACAGGTATTAATATCACGTACGATAAACAGGACATTAAAGAGAGTAACAACTAGATGGTAATAAAAATTCCCATCATGCTTAGGAGGTGTATTCTTAAAAATGGTAATAGAAATGTACCATTCGTTATACGCCCACATGTCTCCGAAAATGGTACTGATATTTATTTAGTACAGCCTAGTTCCATATTCTTGACTGCTACTACTTACTATTCCTTAAGTATATGTATTTCCTTGGTACTTATGTATGCCAAATCATCAATCTTGATCTGATTACTTCTGATGATCTGATAATTCTTATTCAATTTCTTCAACTTCTTTTTGCTTTTCCTAGTTTTCTACTTGGCTATGTTTACTTAAATACTGCAAACTTCTTGATGATTGTTTAAATCAATATCCCTACTTGGTTTAAAATCAATATTTTATCTTTCATCTTTTGTGCTAGTTCTTCTTTTAAATAAATGAAATTGGTATATCTACATCCACTTTTAAGATACTACCTTATCCGCTCGTTTATATGTATGTTCGACTTTTAAAACATTAGCCATGTCTTAAACGAAAACTGTAAAAAACATTTTAGTAATGTTAGAAACAATCCAGTTTGAAATAGCTTGAAGCTATGTAGCGTTTGCAACAAAATGTTGTAATTGCAATGTAACGTTATAATTACAAACTTGTTTTTATTTAGACTCGATGGAGATAAATGTAAGACTAGGATTTTACCTTATAAGTGCGAATACATTGTGCAATGTTCCTTTATTAGTTGGCTGTGCATAGCCATGGATATTTTGTTTTGGTGCGACTTCATTTAGCATATTTGGCACACTACTCGCGTTACTTGGTTAATAGAATCTATACTCTGTACTCTTATTAGAATAACGTCGATATTACGTTGCACCTAACACGCAAATAGTTTGCCAACCATAATTAAGTTCAACGTTCGTGCTAAATATACTAACTATTGAACCTGTGTCTATATTGTAATTAACGATTACAACAACATTAACAATTCCATTTCCTATCCATTTAGTCGAATTCATTTTCGTTTTAACACCATTTTTTTCGCAATAACTTGCGTGATCTATTACTTAAAACATTACAATATTTTAGCATGCACGATTCTCGGATTGCTTGATAATATAGGTATAACTATACCTCAGTCGGAAATAAATACGTAGCTAAATTAATAATCTTGATTACATTCGCCGTACATAAAGTCAAGTTCAATTAAATAAAACAGTAAACACACCGACTAATTCGATGATGTTTATGATCGCAGCTAGAACATTAAACATTTTTACACCAGTACCTTCTTTGAATATAATTAGCATTGCTAATTAGGTAATCTCATTAACAATTTGGAATGCTTTTCCACTACATTAAGTATGATGTTGTTAGGAAGTAGATATATTTGTTGAACGGATGTGACGACACGAACCCTTGATTAGAACACTAAACAAGTTGGTAATTTGAGGTCAAAATACAATTTTATTGCTAACAAGAAAAAATGACATCAGATTATTCAAGCTAACCCTGTTACCAAGGGCGGATCCAGCTTTGTCGCCAGGGGGGGGTCACATAGTCCTGGTCAAGTCATGAAATTATATGTACCAAAAATACATAAGTACGAGTATATTCAAGCCTTTGAACACAAGTGATTCTAGACACAACAGCCCGACAGCCGGCTGTCGCTAGGTCGTCAAAAGATCAAATATCAAAATCAATTTTTGTTCTTCCCAAATTGCGTTATTACTTGCATCTACTTCAGTGGGTACGTATTGATGGAAGTGGAGAAGTGCCAGTCCCAGTGCCAGATTAACCATATGGTGGAAGGTGGCATTTGCCTCAGATCCCGTACCTCAAAGGGGTGTCGTGTGCCTCTGAGGGGCCCCGCGCTCGATAAAAAGAAGACAAATTGTATTTCTTTAAACTTTGATGTAAGGTGTTTACATCAAAGTTTAAAGAAATACAATTTGCTGTCTAAAATTCAGGGTCTAGTTAACCAAACAAGATTTATTTTTATTAATTTAGTTTTTTTTAATGGAATAGAAAATAAAGCGTGAAAACCCTTTTAATAAATGACAGAACAGCCAGACCCATACGTGTTGTATGAATCAATCATATACGACGCCGTTTTGCTAACGCCGTCTTTTTGAATAGTGTTTATTTCGACTCGTCTCTTTTAGCTCGAAACATGATGGATGTTCAAAACTCTCAAAGTAAGCGATATCAGGCCTCTGTACTCCATTGCTGAACGTAGCCTTCGTTCGGCAATCGACTACACGTCCCTCGCGAAGCGCCAGCCATCTCATCCAATGGTCCGACGTGTGGCAGAGTGGCCCTCAACATATTTTGTTTGTTTAAAAAATCTCCACTCTAAAACAAGTCTAGTCCACCGCCGATTGTCCTTCTGCTGATATGGCCGCGTCTACTTCCACTTGAGCGTACCTATTGATTCTGCGAGTGATATGGGTGATACAAGTTCCTTGCGAATTACTTCATTTAGAATTGTGTTTATCAGAGAAATCCTATAGATAAAACTAAAGAGCGTCTGATTGTGCAAAGAAATTCAGGGAGAGAGAGTGGTGGATAAACTGATAGAGATGGGGACTTGATTGATGCAAGTGTGAATGAATGTTAGAATGCAATGACGGAATGAATTCGGTGGACAGCGGAATATATTTTGGGAGAGACGAAAGAGAAAGATACAATAGATAGGGATTTATTGTGGTGGTCAGTGTGGCAAGTGCAGAAGGCACTGCAGGAAAAGAAGAGAAAATTTAAAGAACGTCAGAGTGTGGATGTGCCTGGTTGGAAAGCGGAAAAGAAGAGTGAGTATGATAAGTGTGAAGAAAAAAGCCAAAAATAAATCGTTCCTATAGCGCGGGCATCTGTCCTAAAAAGATTGCACGACTCATTGGACAGTCCAGTAGGCCAAAAAGACCTCTATTATCGGCTGGCTTGTGGAAAAAAGGCGAAAGATGTGTGAAGGATGAGAGAGGAAATGTTCTCTCAAATGATGTGGAAATTAGAGATAGGTGGATAGTGTTTGCTAGAAAATAAATTGACAAATAAATGGCTAGTATGAATGACAAGTGAGGATGAAGTGAGAATTGTTATACGAGTAAGTAAAATGAAGAATAGTAAAGCGCTCGGGTCGGTTAGAATACCAGTTGAAGTGTGGAAGTTATTGCGAGTGGATGGATGGAAATTATAGAGGAATAAAGCTAATGTCACATAGAATGAAAGCTTGGGAGAAAGTAATTGAAAGGCGGCTGAGAGAAGAGAGTGTAATTTCGCAAAACCAATTCGATTTTATGCCAGGAAGGGTAAAACGGACCCCATTTTTGCTGTCCGTCAGGTGTGCGAAAAATACAGAAGTGCGCACAAAAAGAAAAGTATGCTGGGGAAGTATGTACAGTTGATCCAAGCAATGTACAGTAGATGTAATACACAGAGTGGCCTGGAAGTCCAGAGCAAATTGGAGGTGTGGTGGCATAGGCTGAGGAGTGTTGGCCTAAAATTGAGCACAACCAAATCAGAAAACCTCTTTTGCGATTTCAGTGGTATCTAGTCCTATTAAATCTCGCAGGAACGCCCATACCAATTTGCTCCGACTTTCAGAAAGATGATGATATAGACCGAGACAGAATTTGACAATTCATAAGTGCCTGTAAATGGTCTAAGTGAAATCTCTGGATGGATGAAATGGCAACAGGTCACTGGAATAACATGTGTGTGACCCACGGATGCCCCTCAAGCTAAAGGGGAAAATATACAAGTCCGTGATTATAACTGTTAATGTAATCCATACTAATATTATAAATGGGAAAGTGTGTCTGTCTGTCTGTATGTTTGTCTTTCTTTCACGGCAAAACGGAGCGACGAATTGACGTGATTTTTTAAGTGGAGATAGTTGAAGGGATGGAGAGTAACATAGGCTACTTTTTGTCTCATTCTAACGCGAGAGAAGCTGCGGGCAAAAGCTAGTACTTAATAATATATTTTTATAATAATTAAAATAAGGTCAATTTCCAAAAATCATATTGTGACAAAAATATTACTAATTTTAATTAGTGGTCAAGTACCGGTTCCACGGCCTAGCGGCCTAGGTCCTGCACCTGGCCCAGGGGGGGGTCATGACCCCCATGACCCCCCCCCTGGATCCGCCCTTGCCTGTTACAGATTAACCAAACAATTTAGCAAAGTATAAGAAAATAGAGTATGTAAGCGCCATTTTTGAAATGAATGTAAATACTTACCTACCTAAAAAAAGAGAAGAAATAAATGAGAACTAAAAGGAATGCAAAGTTCACGAAACTGCACATACGTAGATAAATGAGCATTTGATTTTAAGACAGGTAACAATTTTTGGTTCACTACCCCTGACCCCAACGAGAATACTAAAAATAAATACTACACCTGTTTTTGTTGCCAGAACGGATATAACGAAATTGTACAAATTGTTCTATAAAAATATTCATAGGAGCTTTTACTGAACTCGTAGAAAGAACCTTACTGGCACCAAGAAAAATTGTTCCAAAGGACTACTTATTTTTGCATCAAGACTGCATACTCAGCAGGTATGTAAATAAAGTTGAGTTTTCTAGGTTTTCTACGATTGACGTCAATGCATTCCTTTAGTTTATCTTGTGTGTTTAAATCATTGTCATGACACAGTTTATTTTTCGGGTCAGTTTATTTAGTTAAGTTTATTTAGTTTTACTTGATAATGAATTTCGTTAGTATGATTTGTGCGCTTTATTATGTGTTTACCAATACATTCATCAGTATGTATTCCCTTTTACCTCTCAACATGAAGCCATGTTGATACGAAAACCTTTTCTTAGCAGTGTGAAGCTTCTTCCTCTCTTTTCCTTGTGTCCCTACTTACTGACGTCATACCGGGCTCCGTAAGAACGTAAAAACATCGTGATGTCCGGGCCGTTTGGCGCGAAATGCGACAGATATTCGGAACCGGCCCGTATACGGCGCAGCGTTGTGGAAACAGAAGTAATGGCTTCCACTGACGTCTACAAGCTTGATATTTTGAGTAGGCTATTGTTATGGAGGGAATAAGTAGCTGAGGAGGAATAAACTTATTAAAGCTAAAGAACTATAGAAGGACCACTGTTATTTTCTTGAAATAATAGTATTAGATAAGTCGATTTCACACGCAGAGATTTGTAACAAAGCTTTAAATATACTCATCGTAGTCAGCTGTTACAAAGCTGCTGTGTAAGAAGCTGTTTTTCATTTAATGAGTCCGTCATAAGCATAGATATATTAAAGAAGGAGATATGCCCTGTAGACGAAAATGTATCGGAGACCTGTGTCTCCCGTTTCCCCTACCACACGGCAACTACTACACGCACGGTTTAGTAAAACCAATAGATACGCAGCAGCGCACACATCCGCAATTCTTATACTAGTACGTACCACACAATCGATTATGAACCTTAAAACACCAACGCAGCGTGTATTTACCATGCACCGTTCAATTTACTCACACAAAAACATCGGTGGTTATCGGTGTGCTGTGCAAAAGCAATTTATTTTACATTTACGCTAGTGATTGACTAAAACGGAAAGTTATCGAAACTTCTATAATTCTTACTATAGACCAAATTCTTTTGAGTTCCTGAAAATAAAATAAATAAAAGACGGCGTGAATAGAAAAATCTTTTAATAAAAATAAACAATATATAGCTTAAAAATGTAATTATGATTAAACTTCTACTAATACTTTTATGATTAAGCTGTCATACTTGAGCACACAAATTATTTAATAATTGGAAGACGTTAATGTTATTTATCAAGACACTTGCTCGTAAAGTGGGTCTTATTACCGTGCACTTAGACCCGTTATTGAGTATATTACGCACGCGTGCGTTTGACTTTACATTATCGCACTAGTCAATAACAATCACACACCATTAATAGCAAATAAATAGCATGAAAATTCTCATTATCTGAACCACGCTGATTAATATAACACATTCATAGAAGTAACGAAAAAGCACAAGGATACGCAATAATATAATTACGTAATTCAAAGCAATACTCCACTGAGTATTAACCTAAATTTTTAATAACTTACTTTACGAAAGTTGGCTACGCATTTCTCTACTACGGCTGTAAAAAATAATTAAAAAAATGTAAATAATATTATTTAACATCGATATTCCAATCGAGTTAAAACGGTTGACTAATTTAAAAATAAACTCTAAACAATATTTTATTCATCAGGCGACTTCATTGTATATCGACAACCTACGTTAGTGGATTTGCACATGGACATCACTAACTCACGGCAAGAACCAGCGGCCGCATCACGCGATTCTTTCGTTTAGTTAAGTATCGTTTTGTGATCTTTACATTGCTTGTCTCGTCACTGAGCGGCAAACTTACGTAGTTGTGAAGGAGCAATGTATATATAGCAAAACAGTGCAGTCGCTGTTTTGTTTTGAAACGAAATGTCAAGGAATATTTTACGATTTTTTGTTTTCTATGATTTTAAAGACAAATATAGAAAAATACTTGTACTTACAGATGGTATGTGATTCCATTATTTACGTAGTTGTGGTACCTGCTTTGGTTTTTGCAAGAAATCACTGCACAATACGGCATTTTAATATGTTTTTACCATAACGTTCAAAAGCAGACTAGTTCGCGGAGACGGCCATTTACGATTATATGTATTACGATTGCATGTCGAGCGGACAGCGACACGCCCACTTGCCACTTCTCCTGTTATTTATATTTCTGTGGTCATAAGTGTCAGTGAAGTCATGTATAAATCAAAATTATCATTGTCGTTTATATATCGTTGCCTATTCTTATATATTATGTCCTCCCATTCATAACTCGGAATATCTATAAGGAAAGATATATTGAATTATTAAATCGCTTCATTCCATATCTTGATATCATAAGTGATGTTTATAAGCAACCATTACAGTTTGTCATCAATAAATCTCTGTTTACTTCGGGGTGCTTTCTCTTCTGTGCAATCAGGAGCTCAGAAAGCAAAGAGAGTATACATATATCGGATAGGATGTACGGAAAATACTCCACTGCATACTTAATATGCTGAGAGATTTATTAGAAAATGATGATGATGAAATAAAGCTTGCAAATACAAATTCAGAAGAATGAAATAATATAGATAAGTGAGAAGTTGATGCAGCAAACTGACCCTAATTTCAAAGTTGAAATAATGACAGAGATTTCCGATGATAGTGTTTAAAATAATGTGTCAGTGAACTAGATAATAGAGCCGGTGCTGAAACTTAAGCTGGTGTATTGCCAAAATTGATGGATGCATTATGGCAAACTGCGGAAAAGTGTAGAAACTAGATACCGAACAATAAAAGCATAGATCAATTTTGTCTCGCTACTAACGTCAAATGCACGACTGATTTCAGAACATATTTTTAGGAAGAGTCATAAAGTATTGCTAAAACCAAATTGCTGGTCGTAACTGCACCGCTTCCAGGCTAATAGACATAATATTCCAAACGAAATGGAAGTTTCCATTTTGTGATTAAAACTTTGAGTTTGTGAGTCGGACAGTTGGCAAATTAGAAGGAATATATTTTGTTTTATTAGGGACTGTGGGTGAAGATCTGTTATTTAGGACGACCACAAAATTGTATTATGTTGAGTAATTGTGAAAATATAAACTAAATACTTAATGCTTTTATTTAGTAATTTATGATGGCTAACGCACCATTGCGCTTGAGATGTACTTTACAGAATCTGACAAATAAGATTAAATAATATAATACCAAGTTATTGCGACATTAATTGTTCAATAAGTCCTGGTTGTAAAACTTGGAGTTTGTCTTTTAACGTATTATTTGAAGTGCTTAGATAATAATTAATTTCGTTAAGTTTTCGTTTTCCTAATAAATATTATAAGCCGACTAGCTATTACACCACGGTTTTACTTGCCTAAAATAACGTCATTGCTTACATATCTGCTCCCATTGGTTGGTCGACTACATAATAGTCTAACAAAAAAATGCAGAAACTCTATAGCTTTATAAGTTACTACGTTTATGTAGTCTTCGTTCTATTCAAGAACAGTATTAAAACATACAGTAGAAAGGAGCTTTTATAAAATGGAGGTCTTTGTTCTGATCAGATTACAACACGATCCAATCTCTTTTCAGACTTTCATAGCAAAGCAAATTCTACAAAGATTAGAAATACGGAAATAACTTGAGGAAGAAGGAACACCCACTTTATCAGTACCAAGAATTGGGTGAGAGTTCAGAGGAAGTGATTTGATGTTCATAACTCAATGTTTCCCAACCAAGGAATGTGTTTTTGATTATATTTTCAACCAATATTTCTGCAAAATGGGGTCGTTCCGTTGCCCACCAAGAAAGCTGCCAGTTCGATAATTTCAGCTCGTACTATCTGAGATAACTTCACGAAATATGTTTTACGATTTTTCATAAGTAGGCTGCACGGCATCCTAATATACGAAGCTTAGAACGATAAAATACTAGACGGATGAAATTGGATTTACTCTTATAATTTATTACTTAAATCAGAATATTTCCGTGCTGTAAAATTGTAATTGTGTGTTTTATCTTTTTGGTCTTCATCCTCTTTTATGTCATTTATCACGTCGTAAACTTCTTCATTCCGAAAATTAGAAAATCTGTCTCTCATATCTTCTGACCTCATAACGCGTCCGGATTTGTTTGTCCAACACTGCTATCGGTTAACATGCTGACGTCACGCAAACATAAACGACATACATAATTCTGCGGCTACCATTGTATGTTAAACAACGCGACGCTTAGCAGACCGAATGGTACCATATTGGTTAGTTTGTACTTTGTATGTCATGGTCCGTGAATTTTGAATATTTTCGTATTGTTCGCAACAAAATACTCTGTTTGAATTTGTACGAGTTCATGCATTAAACACGGCAAATGGTAGTGACGGTAGACGCTGTGTTTTCATTACAGTTAAGTTTTAATAATGTACTTAGCTGGAATATCTAGGTACTTATTACATTTTTTTTTCATCATGAATATGTTGGAACTTTGGATTGTCAATTCATATTATGAGTTTCGGTGCCGCAGGCTCCGGGTTTATAGCCAGACTTTATTATTAGTTCAACAATATCCTTTCTTCGTTCAAAATTATTATGAGAGAAGTTATTTCATCGCGCTCTTCTTGCCTCTACTTTTTATAACTTTTCATCATCATCACTCATTATCAGGACTCTTAGTATATTCAAGTTCAATTCTGATTTTGGGAGCAATTTCATGCTGCGTTCGTCATTCCTAAATTCAAAAGTTTACCAGAGCGCTTGGATGTAATTTGGCTAGAATAGTAAGCTATCTCATCTAGACAAAGTTAGGCTAAATTGAAGTAAATAGTTTCTTAAAGTTTAGTTGGTCTTGCAGTCTAGCCAGCCAGACGAATAATGTGCGATGCACCGTGAGCGAATCCAGGCCGCTGGTCCGAAAATCAAATTGGAACGAGTGAACTCTAAACAGATGTTTTGGTAAACCAAAAACAGTTATTTTGGCAGGCTTGAAAGCAGTCGTTTGACTTAACAATTAGTGCTCCCTTGTTTTAAGTTTGAGCTTAATGTTTCGGAAGACTATTACTGTAAATCATTGTCTTCTGACTGTTAGAGTAGAAAGGATGTTTTTGTGAATGTTTTTAACTGTTCTCGTCTTGTTTAACTTTGTAAGTTCATTAAGGATGGAATGTAACCGTAAACTGTCTGAGACGATAAAGTTATGTCAATTTTAGTTCATTTGTTTTTGACTGCCTAAAATTTCTTATTTAAGGTTAATTGGTACCTTATGGCCTTTTCTGCACTCTTTTAAGGCAACATGTTAGCAGAGTAAAAGGTAAATTTGAAATAATTCTGAAGGCGTTATTATTTTATTTGATTTTAAGGTTATAAACATAAAACCGACATTGGCATAAGTAATATTAGCTAGAATTTACCGATAGAAGACCCTGCATCGAGTACGACAAGCACTTCCAAGACCAAATTAAAAATCTCATTAAAAAAATAACTAACAAAATTAAGGCTTTGAATAACTAACATTAACTAGTAGTTTATTTAAATCTAATAAATAAGTAAACATTACATAAGGTTGTACATAAGCTTGTTATAAGAGTCGGCCAAGGCATGTATTTTAAATCTGCATGACCTTACACACTGATGTTATATTATGCAGGACACCTGATATATTAGCGACACCGTTTTATAGACAGTTGATAGATGTAGTAAAGTTAATGATGGAGGTAAACATGGCCATCTCAAAAAGGGACTTGTGTATTAGAATCGTTGGATGGCGAACAAACAGACGACCCAGATGATGTTAAGTGATCACCGTAAAGACTGCAACACAACACCAGGCACCTTGAAGATGCGTTGGCATCTCAGAAACAAAACTAAAATGTATCATTTGCCTGTACCATAGTCATACTGGACACAGCAATGCTGTTAAAACCTTCGAACACACGTGATTCGCGACACAATAGAGACAATAGCAGCGCGACAGCCGGCTGTCGCTTGGTCGTCGAAAGGTTAATAATATTTCCCTGGAGGAACAATTTCACAAGGATTTCTACTACTTGTAAAGTCTACTCAACATATTGTATTAACACATTTTATTGATTTGAGATTACACCGGGCTTAGAAAGACTAGTTATACTATGTAAGCTAGTAAAAACCCATTAGATTTTTGCTTAGATGTTTTTACAAATGACGTCACTCAATGCCTGAAGTGTAATGTTTTCATATTCGTTTAAAAACATGTAATGTAAGTACTTACTTCTAATAATAAGTTCTACAATAATACTTTTAAAGTCATGTTCGTAGTAAAATATTACCTCTATAAATCTCTAGCATTGTTATAATGTTATTCACAATAAATAATTCTTCCCTATGTACGAAACTACCTTTTCAAATGGTCATTATATTCAGTTTTATCTTGTAAATAACAGACATCTAAATTGCGCCATACTGGTCCAATTGGAATTATGATTAATTTTGTACTTTGTTTGTCTATAGGTACTCATGCCAATGGCTTTACCTATAGCTTAATTTTGACTATAACTTTACCATTGACCATGAATTTACCCTTGGCTATGGTTTAGTCTTGGACTATGGTTTTACCTTTGACTGTTGTTGTACTTTTGACTACAGTACAGTAAAATTTGTATTTGTATTGTTACTGTACTGTATTTATGTTTGTTACTTTATCGTTACCGTATCTCATTATAAGCTGACTGTATGTTCGTATGAGAAATAATAAACAGACGAAAAATCTATAACAATTTTAATTTCTCCAACAAAATGATCGGCTCTTTATCGTCAGAGAGTATTAGCCAATAGCGTGAGACTGGTCACAGGTCGTACAATTAACCACGACGCATTGACCATGTGAACTATCGATGCGGTTGCAACACCTATTTAAGTACTAGCTTTGATTTTATAGAACGAGCAATTTACTTCGGCATTGTGAACTAAATATCCGCTGCTGTGAAACAGGTTACTTGTATTAAAATAGGTTCATATAGGAATGATGAAACTGTTCTTGGTTTTATTATCTTTATTCACTCAACAGAGAATAGAGTTCCTATTATTGTAAAAGAAAGTAAAGTCCTTTTTTGTTATAGTATTAAAAAGACATGGCTTAAAGTGTCTGATCAATAAGACCTGATATATAAAATTAAGGGCAGTAAAGTTTTATAGGAATTAATAACCAAGAGGCTTGATTAACCTGACGTATTAAAACCTGGTTTTATAAGGTTAGAAGTTCGTTTCTAGTTCAGTCACACATCCACTATTTACGTATGGTGTCGGTGAACTTACCAGCCAAATGACTTTCAAATAAACTTTGTTTGTATTTGAAGGGTATTTATTAGGAAGGACCTGTCCAAAATCGATTATTGTCAACAATTTGTCAATACTGCCGGTCAGATAAAGGTCAACAATCTGCAGCGTATACAGGGTGTCCCACGGCAATGCCACATGGAGGGAAAGTACCTTAAATATTGTAGATAGAACATTTTACTGAAAGAAGACATTATTTGAATTTTGAAAACATTTAAAATCGCATTCATAGATATTAAAATAATTACATAGTTGAACCGGGAATCGAACCTGTTACTCGAAAAAATTAATCATCCTGTAGTTTTATCTTACAGATCGAAAGGCTTCATCACAAGGATTATTTTTTGCTAAATAACATAGTGTCAAAAATAAAAGAATGACCATGAATTTTAATATTTTTATATAAAATTAGTCAATTTTTCAAATGCTCAAATCTAGTCCCTTCTTCTTGAATCAAAGTGATAACTTTTGGTTATTTCGTTCCCTGACGATTTTTGGTGTTGTTGTGGTGGATATTTATTTATTTAAATGATGCGTACTACTCAAGTGGGTAAATTAATTAGTAATAAGTAGTTATGATTGTCAACTGTATATCCTTACGGCAATGTAAGCTTTAAAAGCTTTACAGAACAAAATTTTACATCAAATGTTAAAATTCACGGTCTTCCTTTTATTTGTGACACTATGTTATTTAACAAAAAATAATTCTTATGATGAAACGTTTCGATCGGTATGATAAAACTACAGGGTGATTATTTTCTCTCGAGGAACAAGTTCGATTCCCGGCCCAACCTTTTACTTATCTAAAAATCTATGAATGCAATTTAAATTGTTTTTAAAATTGAAATAAAGTCTTCTTTCAGTAAAATGTTCTATTTACAAGATTTAAGGTACTTTCCCTCCATGTGGCATAGCCGTGGGACACCCTGTATAGTATTGAATGAGTTCTTTGTTTACATCTTCACTATAACGCACATGTGATGAAACCCTAATGTCAGTTGTAGTTAACACGTTTAAGCTGTCTTGGCATCAGTGTATGTGATTAAGGTTGTGTATCAGGCATCATATGTCAACAATAACACAGCCTTCGTTATTCTCAACACTGCTGCTAATAACGTAGTATGTGCTGGTTGCAGTACTATTGACACTCTGGGCGAGATTGCTTCATCGCCCGGTCCCCTACCACTGTAACTGTTAGCCTGTATATAAAGAAAGGGTGCTGGCTAGCCAGATGCTTCTTTTTCCCCTCTTTTGGTGCACCGCCGACCGCCCAGGTCAGCAGTCAGGCAGGTGCAGTTGTCCAAACCACCAGATCTTCAATACTTAAACAATTTTACCTACGATTCACCACTGACATACTCTTCTCTTTTTTCTACAGGAACAGCTACGTCAACGCAAGGAGGCTGAAGAGCGGATCGCAGCACAGAATGAGTTCCTCCGCACCTCGTTGCGAGGGTCCCACAAGCTCCAGGCTCTGGAGTCAAACCCTCCATCATCAGGGACCGCATTCGTCAATGATGCGTATGAGGACGACGCTAGTGATGACTCCACGCAGCTGTATACCGTTGTTGGTGAGTGGTTTTCTTCATTCTCGGTCTGACTCAAGAACCCTAATGAGGAATCCTTAGTAACCCTTATGCCGAGATAAATAAACGTTAGTAGGTAAGTGCTTCGGCTTAGTGAAGTTTCTGTCACTGTCGCTCAAGTTTCAAGCTATAGTGTTAAGATAGAGACGGCGAATAGCTAAGCCAAAGTATGACATAGTCGACTGTCAATCAACATGGTCATCACCAAAGAAAACAGAAGTCCTGTACATACAAAAGTAGGTTAAGAATTGCATTTTTCGTTCGAAGTTTTTTCCAAAACGTTTTGTCCAAACGAATCAACGGTTTAGCCATGGATTGGTTGCTCGTCTACAAGCCATATTATCAGTGTACATTATGCCCAATTAAACTTTATAAATATGAATATTAATTTTGGTATAAATATTAAATTAACAGCTACCAACAGATTCTAACATAAACCAGCATCCTAATCTTTACTGCGTTCCTCTACATACACTATCCACACCGCGCAACATCTGGTGTTCCACATTCAAATCTGAATCCAATTCGCATAAAAAAGTACCTAACAATATTCTTGTAAGAAATTCAAGAAAAATTCAACCAATCCAATTCTAATTTTCCGATCACGTCCGTTGGTGGTAATTTTTCCCGCGGATCAGCTGAAATTTCAAGTGAACCAAATAATTCAGTGATGCTTGAAATTACTTTGCATGAAAATGTATTAGATTTTGGATTTTTAAAGCTTTGTGAATGTGAAATCTTCATTTTCAAAGCCAACCAGCCATTTAAAAAGTATAGAAATTATGTCGATGACCTGTGATAACCAATAATTGAGATAAATAATCAATTGCTTAACTATACGGATTTTTTATTCTGAAATAAAGAACTTATGATGATCACAATATAAAAATTAGAAATTAGGAAAGAGACCCCCTCTTGCATAGATATTTCAGGTTGTGTATGGAAAAAAACACAAATATTCAAAATTTTGTCAATATAATTTTATCAATAGTTATAAATTTACCCTTAATTTAGCCGAACACTGGCAAGTAAGTACGAGCGAGGTGAAAAATCTATAAATATTTCTAATAAAAGTACGCTCAAAAGACAGAAATATTATTCAGATTATAGTATGGAGTATAAATATTCATCCATAACATACCCCGGGTCTTTCCTACCCGCTAGGGAGTCGCGCCTTTACTGTATGGTGTTATTAATTTACAAGTACAACGTTATGCTTTGAATCCCCGTAATATAATCCCTTAAGATTACAACCCTTGTGAGTTACGAGCTCTTTTTAGTAAGGCCTAATGAGAATAAGCCCAACATTTTCAGGAAGCGTTCTGGGTGCCTGGGTGACACTTTAGCCAAATGTTAATCATTTGGCTTAAGTTATAAAGCTGAAGAATTTGTTTGTGTGGTTGAATGCGCTATAGTTGTTCGTATTAAAAATATATTATAGTGTTTGATAGCCCATTTAGTAAGGAAAGCTTTGTGCTATATAATTAAAACATCACGCTATACAAGGTGGACCAGTATCTAAAGACGCAGGTGAAACCACAGCAGATTACTAGTAATTGAAAATTGTGTTAGTATCGTAAAACATATTGTAGAAACCAATAAATTACAAACATTTAGTAAACTCAAAATCTAAAAAGCACTATTGAACACTGCTAGTTGCCTCTTCTAGCAAATTGAATCGTATAGATTTTTTTCTAAACGAATCAATTTGTTAGAAGAGCAGGGTTTGTTCTGTTGGAGTTTCCTCCGTATACATACTATTTCAGAAAAAAAAACTTTTAGAAGTAGAACACAGCATTACATTACTTATCTATCTATTCTCATTTCAGCCATAATAAAATGATGAGAAAATGCAGACCTAAATATCTCCATACTCCTAAAAACTGCCGATAAAAAAACTGACACACATAAAATATCAACCAACAATCCAGATAAAAAACCAATAAATAAAAATCGTGCATAACTAAAAAAGCGCATACGGATATCCCCTATATATATTCCTCTGGCCCATATTTTCTGAACTAGGGGTCGAGTTAATTCCGGTTCACATGTCGCTAGTTCGGACGACATTACTGGGGAACTGGGCCGAAGAGATGGCCGATAAAATTATAACACCCATAGCTAAGTCCCGCCAAGCCTTGCTGATGAACTGATTAGAAAATTTGGGGTTTTACGTGTGTGGTAAGGCGCTTACTTTGTTTATGGGGATAAGAAATTGGCCTGAGAAAATGGTGGAAATATCTTGTATTTAACACGGGGTGTACCATGTCGTTAAGTGCTCATAAGGATAGCCTTTGAAACTAGTTAGGAATAGTTTTATGGAGGAGGTGCCATACTATCTGTTTCTGCAGCAAAGATACGATGCTGTCTTTCAATTGGAAGGGTAGGGATGCCTTTGTAATTTGTAAAAAAAAAACGGGCACATGAGACATCATTATATAATAATATTGTCTGTCGGATGGCAACAGCGAGGACTCTGAAAGAGTAACAAAACATTGATTACATACATAATCTTTCTAAAAAAAACAAAAGTACATATTGGAAAACAATAAAGGAAATCATTTATCTCGTTACGAGCACGTTTATGAACTTTTATAAGGGAATCGTAGTTTAGGAAAACATTTATAAACTTAGTTACTTTATTTTTATTAAAATAATGACCTTTCTGGTATTATTCGAGTTTCTTGCACGTCTATATTTCATAAAATACCTCACTCGCTTTCGGGTACCCCTAGACATGAACGCAATGAACATACCCTTATCCAGGGTTTACGTGTAAAACAGTCCTTTGATTGACCCTAGCAGCTTTGATGTAAGCGAGGGAGAGATAAGGGTTAAACTTGCTTCATATCACGTAGATAGGAGCTGATAACTCCAATATTTGCAAAGTTTTCGAGTTTAGGAGATTAGCCTCAGAAACAGTGTTTACCTTTAGTACTTGGCGTTTTGCAAGCAGACAGGCTTTTGGGTATAATCCTCTTTACGTTCATTTTAGTATTTTGATAAAGTAAGTCTTATGAGAAACATAATTTAAAAAAAATGGAAAATGTGAAGAGGGCTCACACAAGGTGTTTGTAGTACAACCACTTCAAAATATTAAAAACTTTCGAACACACGTGATTGGGGACACAATAGAAAGACAATAGCAGCCCGACAGCCGGCTGTCGCTTGATTGTCGAAAGGTTAATATATCCGTCCGTCTGCAGATAAGACTGGCTCACTTCCATTACAGCATAAGTAATGATGATACTTAGTGACTTTAGTTTAGAATCTCTACCACTATTTATAATACGCGAACTGGAAGATTCCTTAATTACTTACTACAAAAAAACTTTAATCAGATGCGGTTGAAAAAGCCCAAAAGGTTACAGAAAGATGCGTCAGAAACTTTACGATAAAATCTCAACGTATGTACTTAGTACCTTAACACCAGCAGCATTCACAAAGTTTATATTTTTCTTGTCAAGCGACCTTACACAAACAAGGAGCTCTTGGTATCGTGTATATCAAAGGAACGTTGATTTCCACCCGTATTTGATAACATCTTTAAGGATCCCAAGGTCGTGAAGGTCAATCGGAATAATGGATATATGGGGAAGGGTAAGCAATATATCAGTTCTATAAATAAGCCTTTGCAGGATATCACACTAGGATTTTCTGTTTTGCTGATAAAACCAAGAAAAATGTTGTGGTTTCGGAAATTGGACGTGATTTTTCGCAATTGGACATACTATACTTTCCTTATGACTGTTTTTTTTTAGTCTTGCAGATATTTACTTACTTTCTCATTACCTCAAATAAAAAAAATATCTTATGATGTTCGGCCAATCACTTCTTTCTTCTGACATGGCTTTTAATATACATAGACATAGCTAATAAGGTTATATCACCTGAGACTAATTATTTCAACAAAATCCCGCAACAGAAGGCACATTTACGACTTCAGTTTTTAACCAACTGTAGAAAAGGGATTTCTTTGATTTGAAGGCAATAATTGTTTTCTCGGTCTCTTACGTAACTTACCTATGGCCTCATTATTTGGGTTCCATTGAATCACGGGTCTAGAGCCCAGCAGAGCCAAGTCATATTAAATTTTGACCATATTGCCACTCTATTTTAACTCAATACCCAATTCTTATTTTCAGATTACCAAGAAGTATGTGCAGCACTCACCCGGGTGCAAAAGGCGCTGGGGGCGAGCGGCGAGTCAGCGCTCGCGGCGCGGGTGGGGGGCGCGGCGGGGGCCCTGCTCTGTCCCGCCCTGAGGACGGCCCTGGCCACCCGGTCAGCGGTGCTGACGGCAGTGAGGCACAAGCGGCCCGGGCTAGCGCCGCCGCATACGCATCGTGCTACTGATCGATTGAAAGACGTAAGGACTTGGATTCTTTGTTTTCCACTTCTGTTAATGGTCCTTCAAGATAGCGGTATCTGCTTGTCTCGGTCAAGACTGATCTTGAATTTCTTTTTCGCAATGATGCTTGTATAGTCCAACCAATAGTTAGGTACCAGTCTTTCATGTGTGACAATGTAATGCAATCCCTACACAAAGAATATTCATTTAGCCATACATATTTTAAAAAGTAGCTACATCTGGCCTGGGGACCAGTATTTTCGTGGCCCAAGTGTCCCATAAACCGTGACAGCGGACTGCTCAGAAAAAAACCCTTCATCACAACTATTACCCGAAATAACAGAACTTATTAACAATGGAAAATTTCTGGAGCTTCAGCAAAGAAAAAACAGAACCTTCTATAGTTTATGCCCAAAATTATAACCAAAAACCTCTCTCAACAGTGTATGGACGTACTAGGCGCGCATACGTCGTCAGGCGGCGAGTCGTCGGCGCTGGCGGCCGAGCTGCTGTCGATCCTGGGCGGGCTGGAGCTGGAGAGCCTCGTGCAGGCGCACGACCAGGCCGCGGCGCTGTTGGACCCCGCCTGCTTTACGAGGGGCAAGAGGCATAAGGTGAGGATCGGAATTGTGACCACTTCGGTCACAGTTGTGCATGCGAAGTTGTTACGTCTAAGAACGTCACTTAACTCAAATCTGTTGTCTTTACTTTATCGCTTTTTAAATAAAATAGATGATGAGTTTGATGAGTATTCAATAATGAGAATTGCCTAGATTTTTTGAGGCATTTGTTAATGCCTCAAAGAAAATAATGATGCTGGACAAAGGTCTCTCCCAAGGCACATAATTTAATCCTATATCTCCGACTGTGCTCTTCGCAGCTAAATGTTTCATTTGATTAAATTTATAATTTCTAAGTACCAGCTTCTTTATTGAGACATCTAAAATACTCGACGAACGAAACAAACAATCTCACAAAATAGGGAATTTCTTATAATTTAAAATTCATAAACCGCATTTATGTATTCAGAGTTTTGGACATTCCTCAGTTTCTAAAGAAAGTTTGAAGAGTTTGCATCAGTCGACATTTTAAAAATGTTTTGATGAGATTGTTTTGCTCATGATGGTTACTGAGTTTCCTTTCCAGCATTACATTATAAATGCGGCCGTTTATTTTGTTTTTGGAGCATTAGAAATGGTTGTTTTGCAGTCTTTTGTTGCCAAAACCTGAAAATATTTGAGTCCTATTTGGCAAGAAATGTATACTCATTGCCGATTCATTCATAAAAGTTTATGAGACTAGGTGCATGTTTTGCAATTTCACTCTAATACAGCTTGTAAGTACATCTGAATAACCCATACCTAGAATATTCAATATTTCGCTATAATCCCCCCTGGATTATACCATTTCATGTAACGAAAGCCCTAAAAAGCGGGTGAAACCTCTTAGGGGCAGCTAGTGATAGACAAATCATGACATTGTCTATATAAAATAATTGTATTAAAAGTTATGCGTTTAAGAAACCCTGATCCGCATAAAATATGTTTCTTGGTTAACTTTTGAACGAAAATAGCTGATTCCTCGACGCATTAGTAAGTTTGAAAGTTTCCACGTATTGTATTTGTCAATAACTTCAACCGGTGAAGTTGTTGCGACAACCTCCAAACTTCTTGTTTTCCAATAATTAGAAAGACATCGACTTCTGCGAAACAACTTGTTTCACGCACTTGTCCTGATACATTTTTTTTTTAATTTTTGTTTCATTTACTTAGGTATTTTTTCTGAAACGAATACCGAAAGACTAAGAAGCATATTTTAGAAAAACAAACTTTCTTTGTCCATTTATAATCAACTCTAATCATTTATTTATTTTTATAAACCAGTAGTCGGCAACCTTTTGGCAGACAATATGTAGCATATTCACAAAATGAGATATACCTGGTAAAACATATTATACGTGTCCCTTTAAAATATTCCCAAACATGATTGATATGTCCGTGTCCGCCTGTATGACATTTTCTAATGTGTAATCTGTATTTTCCAGACTGGTAACAATTTGAATCACAAGGGTGAGAACGACAAGGCGCTGTCGGCGCACTCGCCCGACGACCCCAGCGAACACATTAAAATTATCAAAATCGAGAAGACTAACGAACCACTTGGTAAGTTGGCTGTTACTTATTTTGTTCATCAATATATCATTGACTATTTCCTTGTCAATTCTGTTTGTAGACATCTACAATGACAGAATTCTTGCATTAACGAAGACAGCCTAGAAGCAATAGAAGAATAGAGCAGCAATACCGATTTGCAGATAGTACAAACTTCTATCTGCAAATCAGCAATCAACTTTGAACTTTTATTTCGAGGAATTAAGGTCATAGCACACTTAAACGACTCTGCTCCCACCCGGCAAAAAGAATATAATTTAAATATGGGCTTCAAATATTGTTTTTAAGATATATTTTAAATTAGCATCATAAATTAGCAGACAGCTCGCTGTCAGCGAGCTTACCGCCGTCAGACTGTTCGGTAGTTGACGCCTCAGTCGTCTTAGTTTTGGGCGATGTTGGGTGGGAGCGGTGTTGGAGCAGAGTCGTTTAAGTGTGCTATGACCTTTAAAGTTCGAAGTACTTATCTTATGTGCCTACCTATGCACTCATATCTCCCAAACCGAAACACATTAACGCCATTAACCATTGGAACTTGGAAATTTGAACTTAATATAAAATATGAAACTCACGTTTATTAAACGTTGATCTTGCCTGAAGCTACAACTCTGTTTTGCGTCGTGTTACCAAAAAATAGACTATGAATAAATTAAAAAAAAAAGGTCCTTTAATCCATATTAAATATTATTATTTTCGTATCCACAGGTGCTACTGTAAGAAACGAAGGCGAGGCTGTAATAATTGGGAGGATAGTAAGAGGTGGCGCGGCAGAGAAGTCAGGGCTGTTGCATGAAGGAGATGAGGTAACTTCTGCTGTCATTTATTACTTTATGGCAGATCTAGCTAATCAACAGATATTGAATACGTTGATACGTTTTTTTTAAATAATAAATTAACCCTCTCTGTACCGATCACTCCATAGTATAGTAGTGCGCATCTAAGCCAACATCGTCTCTGTATTTCTTTATTTTTAGTAGTATAGGTACTTATTTTATATCATATTAATTATAAGTTAAAACTGTATTGTTATTGCACATAGGCATATATTATCCTCTAAAGCAATCTCTTTTAAACCTGCGAACACATGTGATTTGAGACACAATAGAAATACAATAGCAATCCGACAGCCGGCTGTCGGTTAATCGGCGAAGATAACTCAACTTTGGGTTAAGCTCGCCATTATACAGGGTTATTGGTAAAACACCGACATCCTCTCAGGACTATGTTACATAATGAACTATGGACTATGTTCATAAACAACAACTTTTGTTCTATGATTTTTTACAAAATGTTTACCAAAAACAAATCTTCAAGATTTCGTTGTCCTATTTAACACATTTCAACTCTGTATTGTGCCGTAACCACATACCTACGCTTGCCGCGCACTGTCCTCGTATGCTACGCAGACTTCGTTACATTTAGAGTGTTCAATTTAAATATTTTTAATTTTGTATGAAAATGTAATGAACTAAAATATGATAATTTTTAAAATGTCGTAAAACAAAAGTTGTTGATTATGATGTTAGTAACATAGTCCTGAGAGGGTGTCGGTGTTTTACCAATAACCCTGTACAATACATCATGTATTTTTGCTGTTTTTTTTTGCAATAAAAGTTGTCTCTCCGCAGCTGCTGGAAGTGAACGGCGTGGCGATGCGCGGCAAGTCTGTGCACGAGGTGTGCGCGGTGCTGGGCGCGCTGTCGGGCACGCTGTGCGTGGTGCTGGCGCCGCGCCGCGCCGCGCGCGCGCCGCCCGCGCACCGCGTGCTGCACGTGCGCGCGCACTTCGACTACGACCCCGAGGACGACGTGTACATACCGTGTCGGGAGCTCGGTTAGTATCATTTGAGCCATCCTAATATTATAAATGGGAAAGTGTGTCTGTATGTTTGTCTTTCTTTCACGGCAAAACGGAGCGACGAATTGACGTGATTTTTTAAGTGGAAATAGTTGAAGGGATAGAGAGTAACATAGGCTACTTTTTGTCTCTTTCTAACGCGAGCGAAGCCGTGGGCAAAAGCTAGTTTCACATAAATCGTGCCTACAGCTAACAAAAAAGTTGATAATTTCGTAACGGTCAAACCAATTTTAGCAAAACATGCTGAATCATAGCAAGATATCCTACTTCCAAATAACTAAACCGCATTCAAATTGGTTCACCCGTTCAAGAACTGCGGTGTCACAGACAATCAGACAGACACGCAGTTACACACACATGGCGATCAAAAAATCAACATAACACAATTTTTTTTTGTCGAGAGATGAAAAATAATTAAGTTAGCTACTGTCTTGCAGTTAATAAAATAAATAAAAGTTTTTAAGATCATAAAACAGGAAACGTCGTGATGGCCTAGTGGTTAAGGCGCCCGCCTCTCATGCAAGAGGTTGCGGGTTCGAATCCGGGCAAGTACCAATGTGACTTTTTCAATTCATATGTACTTTCTAAAGTTTATCTTAGACATCACAGACATCGGTGAAGGAAAACATCGTGAGGAAACCTGGACTTGTAGTTAATATAAGTCCGAAATCGCCAACCCGTCTTGAGCATGCGTGGTGATCAATGCTCGTGCCTTCTCTGTATGAGAAGAGGCCTTTGCCCAGCAGTGGGACAGTTATAGGCTGGTATTATTATAAGATCATAAAAACAACCCACTCGCGATTCTGCGATAAAACATCACCACCAGTCGTTAACACTCAATCTTGGTGTTCCAGGCATCAGTTTCCAGAAAGGCGACGTCCTCCACGTGATCAGTCGCGAAGACCCCAACTGGTGGCAGGCGTTCAGAGAGGGAGAGGAGGACCAGACCCTCGCCGGACTCATACCCAGCCAGGCGTTCCAGCACCAGTGAGTATCATCTGTTTCTATAAAATAAAGTCGGGTTGTTTACACCATTTATAACACGAGAAAACTGCACCGACCTTTATAATCATGAATGAATTATTTATTTGCTAGAACAGTTTAAAAAGGTTTCACCTTGTTCGAATTTTAAGTCGTACAAATATTTAAAATCAGTACATGCGTGATTGATACTTTGTATAAATTGATTCGCTGCATTTCTATAATCCTCGAATAGCAGAATAACTGTTTGAATTCCAAATATTTTAGAAATAACAAATAATAAGTCAATTTCCAATACAACTCGACCGCCATCTTTGAATCATGACAAAAACAAACACGCACAAAAAACAATTAGTCCACTAGTATTAATAGGGATAGTTTTAGGGAGGGTTTTCATTACCCGTTGCTGCAAGAGTAGTATAAAATTCAGTTTTCTCATATATCACATTTTAAACTCTTCTTTCTCACTTTCAGGCGAGAATCGATGAAACTAACCCTCGCAGGAGAAGTAGCGGCCAGAGACAAACCTCGCAAAGGAGGCACTCTGCTCTGCGCGAAAAAACCGCCGCGAAAGAAGAAGGGGAAGAAGGCCACTAGTGAAGCTGGATATCCGCTGTACTCTACGTCTGGCGGAGATGGTGAGTTAAAATAACTTCATAATCGGAAGGTTCCGAAGATATATTATGTATATTGAGAATTTAACTTCCTTAGGAATTTTAGGAAAGATTAATTTGAATAAAAAATAACGCTTAAGAAAATCTATGGTTTCGAGCGATTTGTTTATGTCATCAGTGTTTACAGACTTAAAAAAAGGATTGTCATGGTAGTTTTTTTTAAGATTTGTTACACGCGTGTTTTTTCTGCTACGTTCGATAAGAAAAAATACAATAGTCTACATTTTATTGCCAAATTAAAATTGGTTTTTTTTTCGTTTTTTAAACCCAAAGATCAGACCCCTAAATCATCCAACAAAATAGCATTATAAGTGAGATTAGTGAGATTAAACCTTCCAGAATACGAGCAAGAGGAGATCCTGACGTACGAAGAGGTCGCGCTGTACTACCCGCGAGCGTCGCACAAGCGGCCCATAGTCCTCATCGGTCCTCCCAACATCGGCCGACATGAGCTTAGGCAGAGGTTAATGGAAGACAGCTCGAGATTTGCGGCTGCTGTACCACGTAAGTACTGATAAAATTGAACTTGATGGTGTTGGATTATCGTCTTATTGGACTATGAAAGTGTATTAGAGCAACTATGTTTTCACTTATACTAGTGTACTAGTAAATCTCATATGTAGGCTTGTGTTTATTGGGGTGCGGCCACAATTAGCTAAATTCAGTTTATTCTTTTACTACTATTTACCATTTTTTAATCTTCAAAAATTGGGCCCGTTATCCTCGAGTTTTGCGCTTAGCAACACAGTTAAGCACGTATAAAGTTCGTCATTCCCAATATTTGTTAAAGTCTAAAAGTTTTTTGAGATACAATCAGTAAAAAAAAAATGTGCTTTCAACAGACACGTCACGTCCTCGCAAGGACCACGAGGTGCCCGGCCAGGACTACCACTTCATATCGCGCACGCAGTTCGAGGCAGACATACTGAACAGAAAGTTTGTTGAACACGGAGAGTACGAGAAAGCTTATTACGGTAAGCATATATTAGGAAAATCTGTATTACCAAAATCAATATTGTAACCACTGTTTCCTGTACATAATGCTTCTCTTACCATTCTTCCATTAAGGTCTTTAGCCAGCGAAGTGAAGCTTATGTTTTGTCAGTTTTGTTTAAGAAAGGGAATTTATATTAACAATGTCAAAACTAGGTTGTATCAAACGATCTTAAAACATTTTTTTTCAAATTCAGGTACATCGCTAGAAGCGATAAGAGAAGTAGTGAACTCTGGGAAGATCTGCGTACTGAACCTTCACCCTCAGTCGCTGAAGATCCTCCGTAACTCCGACCTGAAGCCTTACACGGTGTTCGTCGCGCCGCCCAGCCTGGAGAAACTCAGGCAAAAGAAGATCAGAAACGGAGAGGCTTTCAAGGTAATGTGTTTTTTTGTTCTGGATCTAGTGCAAGGTTTTTGCCAAGTACCCATTGGTCTATGATAGTATTATATACTAAAGAGATAATATTGCATGTACATATGAAATTGGCGGACCAGTGATGATGATGTCATGCTTCGGTATCTTTTCGTGACAATGGCTAATCAATGTGTATGTATTTTTTTTATTCCAGGAGGAAGAGTTAAAAGAAATAATCGCGACCGCACGAGACATGGAACTACGATGGGGCCACTTGTTCGACATGATAATCATAAATAACGACACCCAACGTGCCTACCAGCAGCTGCTGAACGAGATCAACTCCCTCGAGCGCGAGCCGCAGTGGGTGCCGGCGCACTGGCTCAAGCACACCTAGCGCCCGCCCCCCGCGCCCGCCGCCCGCCCCGCGCGCCCCGCCCCTCCCGCCCGCCTCGCCGCGCTCGTGCTGATGTTCGATATCATCACGCAAATGGTTTTACATTTGCTTTTCTACTTCCTAAACGTTTGCGACGTCAAAAAGAAATTCAAAACGAATCACTTGAAAGTACTCGGTAGCGATAGAGAGGCAGTTAGAGAGAGTGTAGATACGCTCTCGGGTCGTAACGACGTAGATGAAAATATAGAATTTAGAAATGTGTTCCCAAAATCTTGTTTAGTTGAAATTGAATATTTGAAACAAAACGAGAATACGAGATCTTTACGTTAGCGTAACTCGATTGTACTTTCGAGGTCGGTTTTTACAGAACGAGTGTATTTTAATCGTTTCAAACATCACTTTAGTTTAGTTATGGATTTTTTTCGAGAATATTGTAAGTGTTACAAGTGAGGTGCGATTTACTTATGAAGATGAGTGTAGAGGTGGTGTTATGAAATCAAAATGAGAGAAATAAAATAATATTTATTAATTAAAGTCGATATACCACGAAAGTCGTACGTTTTTAGCCGAATTAATTGGTGAACTCTTCGTTTTGAAATTTTATAATATTGGCAATAAATTCACTATCTGGTGTTAAGAATAATACCTATATTTTGTGCATAATTATAGTGATTACAATAAAAGAGTGAGTTTAAACTTATAAATCCATAGCGAGATTCTTTTTACATTTTTAACAAATATACTGCCTTATTCGTGGATGTTATGTCATTTTAAACTTCTAAGTAATTGTTTGTTAAAATTAGAAACGAAGGAAGGTTAGTAGTGTTACCTTTGTTTCTTGTTTTAATAATTATTAGAAATAGTTATTGTAATAAATGACCCCAAGAGTCAGTCATTAAATCCTTCAGTAGTTTAGACATTTATATATAAAAAAATCGAAATAATATTTTCAAAGTTTTGTCCTGACTGACTCGGCAAAGCACGCCCCAAACTTTTGAACCTAAAAATATGAGTGTATTTTAAGCGCCAATAAAATATATAAAATCCCCTTTTTGAATAAAGGCATTTATTATTATATTTCTTGCTTGATAATATTGTTTATACAGGTCCATGAATTAATGAAGAAACTTTTTACTACTATTTAGCTAATATCTACATTCAAAGAAAAAATATTAGAATTTCAGATTGAAATAAAACAAAAAATTTAATGGTACATATTTTGGTTTATATAAAACTAAGATATATAAGTACTTATATTCCAAAGTGGTTATAAAATACATTCCATTAGAGGTATTGATAAACGATTTTTCAACAAAAAATATGCAATTGTGAAGACTGTCCAATGCAAGTAAAATTGATTTTTCTTTGCTCTCCGGCATAATTTTGTATTTAATTTCAGAAATAAAAGTACGTCGTCAAAGATGTTTGTGATTATACAATTTAATAAGTATTTCATATGTATTGCCAGTCCGAATAAATTATAAGCATGTTAAAAAGTACTAAGATTGTTAAAAATTCTAAACTATTACACCAACAATAATGCAAAGGAATTTATAGTTTGCAATGAATAAAATAGATAGTTAATAAATACGATGATAAAACAATAAAATATTTCTCTAAAATGCCAAACTTATACGGTACGTAGTTATAAAAAAATAGGATTTTTTGAAAAATTTCTCCTGTAGTCTTCTTGTGGATTTCTCTGTAAAGAAATGACTCGGTGGTAGGACGTTTATAGTTACAATAAAACCGATTATATTAACACTGCTATTATAGTGAGTAGAAAAGCAATATTTTATATCCGTATAATCAATTTACCTACTGTACAACGACATATCTGTTTTTTATAGTATACCTATTTCAATTAATATTTTCGGCCAATAAACTATTCTTTTTGGCAAGTTTTACCCATTTAACGTTAAAACTACCTATAGATAAAATAATATTAGAACAAACATTCGCGAACTGGGTATGTTATAAAGCTGTGCCTACATGGTTCCGTTAGTGTAACCAGAAAATATTAATAAATCACATCTTCATACAAGGACTTACCTTATCACGAAAATATTAAATTATTTTCGCATAAAGCCGTGGTACTTATTTCTATAAGATGAAATAAATAAGTTATAAGTTCGACTCAAATATTGTACAAGACAATAATAACGTAGGATAATACTCGAGGAAGAGATTCTACCACCGATACTGTAAATAATCCTATAAAATATAGATCATTTATTCACAGTATCATAAAAATGGGCAGCACTAGATACTTACAAAGTTGAAAGACACGATTTAGAGCTATTAGTATTAATATTATCTGGTTACGAACACAATAATCTGCGATAATACCTAGTTCATTGCAATACGCCAACAATATTCTAAAATAAATGTCCTGATAAATAATTAGTTCCGTTAATATTTGTACTTAGATCTATGTAGATAGACATGTGCATCCAAATAATTTAGTGCCAAATATATAAGGCCACGATGAACTGTGGATTTATTATTCATTTTTAAAGTAATCACAATTTTAAAATAAATATGTTATTTTATATTATGTATGTTGTAGGTATTCATCATTACCACTTACATGTTATGTGTACTGATTTTGAGACTTGTGTCATATAGTAAAGTTTTTTTTCAAATCAATCGAGAAATAGCATTAGTTGTGTAAGTTATTTCGTATTTGAATAAAATATAAATCAGTTGTAACCTGTGGAGGTGCTAAAACTTGTAAACTATAATTTGTTTTCCTTTTTTATATATTTCTGTGTGTTTTTAAGTTATTGTTAAACTATTATGAGCACGAGTAATGTCTGGAGTGTACTTAGGTATTACAATTTTCATCAAAGAACAATTTTCCATATATTTATCATGCTCATAATACGAAATTGTGGATTTGTCGAACTTCACAGTATTGATATTATCTTATTTATAAATAGCCATGTATATAATTTATTAACAATCAAGGAAATGATAAATAAAGATATAAATAAATAACATGTTAATAGTGAACAATTTATTGTAAATAATAGAATACCTATTAAATTTAATATCAGATAAAAATGTTTGTCTTATTTATTGTCTGGCCCTGTCAATATCAAATAATTAAGTGTAGATGGAAAATATAATGCGTGAAGATGTGTGTGTGTGTGTGTGTGTGTGAAACAAATTAACATTAGACACACCCGAAGAGAAACGTATTTTTTACCTCAATGTGAGACTTATGAGATGGGTAAAACCCTAAATTAACTATTTAAAAAATCTAATAGATAACATTTTTAAACGCTGGAATTACGACTCTAGTCTATTTCTTTTAACAAACGAGTACTAAGTATATCTCTTTACAGAGAGAGATGGAAAATTAGTCGAGGCGGAGCCAGCGCTTTTAACACCAAAAATAACACTTTTGATTTTGTGGACCAATAGAAACGCAGAAAAAATTTTGGGTACTCGTTAGTTAAAAAAAAACAGACTATAGTCGGAATTACAGATAATCATTAATATCATCAATATAACCCTCACAGTGGATACAACCTGAGCTGCAAATTGCAAAAATACGTAAGAAAATTTGTATTTCGCGGGCTACCTTGAGCCTTCGAACACACGTGATTCAAGACACAATAAAGAGCAGCGAAAGGGTAATAGAGTACTTTCTTCGTCTTGAAGTTTCGCGTGACGTCACGAATAGGTACAATTTTTACTGAACAGTGACGTCACGGTTCGAATCCGAGCAAGTACCAATGTGACTTTTTCAATTCATATGTACTTTCTAAAGTTTATCTTGGACATCACTGACATCCCGTGCCTCGGAAAGCACGTAAAGCCGTTGGTCCCGGTTGTCATTCGTAGAACTTTGACAGTCGTTACGGGTAAAAACCAGAAAGTCTGCCCAGTCTAATCAAAAGGTATCGTGTCGCCCAGTTACTGGGTTGTGGAGGTCAGATAAGCAGTCGCTCCACGTAAAACACTGGTATCAAGATGAATCCGGTTAGGCTGGAAGCCGACCCCAACATAGTTGGGAAAAAACTTTAGGCTAGGGAGATAATGGAGTGACGTCACAAGCCGCCACTCCGGAATTTTGATGCTTTTTATCTTTGTATTTTTTTATATCAAGCTAAAAATAAGTTTCCATTATTTTTGGACGGTAGGTCTAGTTGTCTAGTTCATCTAGTCACAAGAGACCCTGACTAGCAGTCAGGGTCTCTTGTGACTAGATGAGACTCTTGTGGCTAGCCGGAGGTCGTAGGTTCGATTTCCACACAGAACAAACTTTGTGTGATGTGCGTGATCGTTTGTTCTGTCTGGGTGTAATTTATTTATCTATAATTAAATTATGTAAATATTTATAAAATTATGTAAGTATCTTTATCAGCTGTCTAGTTACCATAGTACAAGCTCTGCTTTGTTTGGGATCAGATGACCGTGTGTAAGTTGTCCCAGGGAAAAAAAAGTCTAAACAGAATGTCATTCGTTGCCTTAATTCCTAGGTGGCCTAAAAAAATTATAAAATTTAACGATTTACATTGTAAGTTATTTGGGACGAAGCGAAGCCATGTATAACAACAACACGGATCAAACGATCAAAAATTCAAAATACAATTTGCAAGTCTCGATATCGTTTTAATTTGTCAAAAGGATTTTTGTCATCTAATCAGATGTATTCAGTTCAGTCACTGACAAAAGTGCAGGCCACACCGACGCCCGCTTCGCCCGCTCCGCGCGCTCCGCTGTTCGTAATTTTCGGTGTAAACCTCATAGCTTAGCTCGCCAATATTTATCGTAGTTTGTATATATAGTTGCCTTCGTTTGCTTCGCCCACCCGCCTAGCCCGCCCGCCCGCTAGCTGGCGGTGTGGCCTGCGCTTTAGTTGAGAAAAAGCCGTGCTGATGATAAATATAATTATGTTTCCTTTTATTGTGTACTCAGATACTAAAAAGAAAATGTAAGTTATCATTCTTTTTTAATTAGAGAATATAGAAGTTTATTTTATCACTGCGCTGGCAACCCAAGATTTGACGTTAACATAACACTTTTGACATTCTCTTTATTTGTCAAAGTTGACAACTGACGTTCCACTTTCTATTTTCCTAAAGGGAGCGAAAATCAACAAATCAGTAAACTATAACTGTATTCCGCCCAAAAGTAAAAAAACTCAATCAAATCTTTGGATCTAACCTAAGATGCCGTCCATGAAAGTGGAGGGTGACAGCGATGGGGACGGGGAAATGTCTGGAGGCGATACTGAACGTTCTAACGGGTCTTCGAGAGGACCTGATAGGGATTCCAGTGCTGAAGAGGCTGATGAGCCAGATTCCGATGATTCCTCGGAGATGGATGAGAGCGAGTGCGAGAGGCGGCGGAACGAGTGCCTCGACAACTTAGGTTGGTACCCCTTGTCAAGTTTTGAGGTTATGTTTACAAAACATCAGTGTTTTTGGCGGAATTGTTGATAAATTGTTTGTTTTTATTCGCTATCTGGTTACGAAGGAATCTTGTCGAGTGTTTTAGCTGCTTATCAGCTAATAATAATAACTTTATATTTTATTTTTGTATTAGAGTGTAGGTGATGGGTTGGCATTTTCTTGAGAAAAATATGTTTTGTAACTTTTTCACTTTAATTTGTATATTTATAATATTACTGCTTTGTAAATTCTAGTTAAAACTTAACCATTAATTGTTAATCTTTGTTAATAATTTATTGTAGTCAAAAAAGATTGATGTTAAAATATTGTTGGCATTTATCCTTACAATTGATTACTCCTCTTCTGTCTCTGACCCTTGATTAATATGTTCATAGCATTATCAGAGAAAGTCATAAACAGCCATGAATGGGTAAGGATGAACAACATATATTTTGCCATACCCAGCATTCATGGGTATGGCAAAATATATTGTTGTTCATCCTTCTGAAATCTTCATCAAAAATTCCAACTTATCACTTTCTGCAAGAAAGTATGTATGAATAATTATTAATTGATATCAAGCTCCTTAGGCTGCTCAAGCTCAACTATATTTAATAATTTTTATAAACCTTGGTGTGAATTTCTTGAGTCTATTTAGAATTACTGAATTATGTATAGTTATTAGAATTTAGTTATGTATATTAAGTTAGTCTGCATTAACTGTGTTCAACAAAGTTTAGAAGTCTTGGCACAGTTCAATGGATCCCAACTTGTTTTGATTAGAGACTACTTTGATTTGATTATTATTTACAGGGGTTACAGGGTTAAAAATAAAGAAATATATTAATATAAAAATACTGTACTTGAAATGGTGGAAGCACAAGTTGGAAACCACTGTTATAGATTCTCAATTTTCATAAAACCACTGCTTTGCATGACTTCTTGATATTTGGCTTGCTCTAATGGATAACAAACATTTATTATGCTAGAGTATATTTGCTACTGTTTTCATTTTGTTTTACAAAACAAATACACAAGTACTATTCATCATGACAAAAAAAAAGATTATTTTGGAACAATAACATAAGAACTAAGTACAGCAAGTGAAACAATGATAGTTGCAGAAGTATAAACTGTAGTACAGCTAGCAACATGAGCATATAAGAATTCATTTCTTTTATATTTTCCTAAATCATTTGTAGTACTTGTAAATAATGACTAGTATTTAACTCACCTTGAGTTTGACTGTGTCTAGCTCAATTTTAATTTTGCAACCAAATTATATGCTCTATAATAAAAGTAGAATTTATCTATAAAAAAGTATGTATGTATATCAGTTCTCTGGTTACCATAACACAAGCTTGGGATCAGATGGCCCTGTGTGTGTTGTCCGGAGATATTTATTTACTTTTTAGTTACTCCTAAACCACTAACTGTTAGTGAGTTTAAAAGTTATTTTTGTTGTATAAGTTTAGTTATATACTTTCATGCATGTCTAAGAAGTTGTATGAAATTACAAATTGTAAAAAGATTGCACTACTAAGTAGGTAGAAATGCCTAGAAATCTAGACATTATCAAACAGAGTTGTGCCCAAAAACCTGGCTTTCACTAATAAGAAAATAGACAAAGCCTGACAATAAACAAATAAATATTGTTAATAACCCTTGGAGAAATATCTTAGCAACTTACTCTGTTTTTTTATTTGTAAAAAACTGTTGGGTGTGTAACCCCCAGCTACTGAACTACTTACGAACACCCTTGAGAAATCAAAACTTAAATAATTAAGTATTCCATATTTTTCCAGCTAACTTGGAACGTCAGTTCTCGGTCCTCCGTGAGCAGCTGTACTGCGAGAGAGTGAAGCAGGTAGACCACCAACTCGCGGAGGTGCGTGGCGGACGTTCCCAGGAGTACCTCGGCCCTCTGCGGAGGCTGCAGGAGAATATGAGGATCAGGTAAATGGCTGCAGACATGCAATTTTAGTTCATTATAGTTAGTATAATAAAACAGTAGGTATTTAAGGAAATTATAAAAAAAAAAATTACAAAAAAATAATCAGGAGTCCATGCTTATTTTTGTTAAAGGTTTGTATATACAATAATGAGATAAATTATATGAAAATAATTAATAATATTACAAAAGTAAAAGTTTTTAGGATGTATGAATATTTTTTTTTCACACAAAAACTACTAAACATATTTTTATATTAATACATGGCTTAAACACTAGATTAACAGACTACATAAAATCACATCACTCAGGCTGAGTGATGTTCTTTTATGTAGTCTATTACCCTTGCACAAACCACTAGAGTACTGAAGCGATTTAGGGATGATTCTCATCAGAGCGGGCCGTGCCCGGGCCGGGGCCCGGACGGGTACGGTTTTAATCTGTTACATATATTTTATAGGAATCAATTTGCCTATGCACTCTTCTCTTGAATACATTATATAGTAGCGACCCCGTGGACCTGACCTCCTGGGAGACCCTTTGTTCTTCATCTCTGGCTTGCCTTAACTGGCCGGCCAGAGTGAGCACTGACGAGGAACAAGGCTCCGACCTCACTCTTGCCTTAATTGGCTGGTTTGAGTGGAGATTCGCAAGAGCAAATTTGCTCGGGGGAAGGAAGTATTCCAGTAAGATGCTGGTAGGGATCTTGACCGTACTTCCGGGATTGTCCTGATAGCCGTGGAATACCTCTCCACTCCTCCAGCACCTCGATATATGTTGCCCCCTTGTCGCTACGTCACTATGTGCTAGCGGCCGTTTTCGGGGGCCCATTTACTGAGTGTGCAAGTCACCCCCTGCCTTTTTATCCGTGTACACAAGCATTGGTTAGGCAGGGGCCATAGCCATTCAATAGTTTCAGATAAGTAATCCATCTTAGCAACCCAAACCCATAGTCCAATACTTTCTTTATTCCATGACCTGCAATAGACCACCACCAACCGGGGGTTGACCTTAGGTGCACCTGAGTGGTGCATATAGGGATAATCGCCGGTTGGTGTCCCACTTCATATTATAAAGCTTTATTTAAGGGGCCTCTGCGAGTTGGCTTCGGCCCCTCGTACGAATTATAATTATTAGTATTATTATTAATTTATATTACACAGTGCATTATCCGTGTCCCGTCCGGGCGCGCTCGACACACTTCAATACCACGTTTGTTGCACGGTCCCGCCCCGTCCCATGCATTCGGTGTAATATAAATTGCGTAGCACGGACGGGCACCGGCCCTGGCACGGCCCGGTCTAATGAGAATCATCCCTTAAATGACATTTATATAGAATGATCTCCAATGAAGGAGCAAGAGTGGTTCAAAATCCACTCTTGAGCCTCCGGTCGCCCTTTATGTTGCCGTGGCCCCGGTAACTATTAAAACTATTCCGCAACCCCGGTTTGTCACTTTGGCTTTTTTTTTATCCACGACTGTGTATGCAAGCCTGATAACCGGTATTAAGACATACGAAGCCGCTCTGACTAATATTTTTCTGAAATGAAAATAATGCATTTCGTTCTTTTTGTGTATCAGGATCGAGGTGGCCGGTATCCTGAAGCAGATGCGCATAGAGAACATTAAGCACAAGTACGAGGCGGAGGAGCAAGCGGCACACCAGCATTTTAAGGTAGGAGTAGCTTTAATAACTATATGGGGACAAATATAATGCTTTTCCTACGAATATAAAGAGAAGAGCTTTATAATATAGAATGATTTTTCTATTTTCGAACCTTAAGACTTTGTCAAAATAATATTTTAAATTCGTTATACTATTAAATTAATATAAAGGTAGTTTATAATGAAAAAATTAAACAAGACTTACACAAACGGCGGCAATGTTTAAAAGTTGTATTAAAATTACACTAGATGGCGCTGTTCTTAAGAATGTGAACTCGTTAGTTCGCACACGTTCTTCAAGTCTACCGCTAGATGGCGTTAGCAGTTTTAAAATTCAGCGGCCGCGACGTGAAATGCATTCGTAAAACTTTTTACGACATGGAGGGGTTGTAAAATTCATCGTGTTTTTTTAATGTTAAGTTTAAGAACTTGGAATTAAAAACGTGTTTCTTTTAGTCTTTACGTTATTGATTAACTTTGCGTTGTAAAGTTTAATTTAATTGATTATTTTTAATGTGACATTTGTAAGCCTTAACAAAGTCGCTCATATACGTAGTTAATCAATATAAATTCGTGGTTAAAGCTTCAGAGTTATAGTTTTTGTTAAAAGAGCATTTATCTACATCTACAATATCATGGTAACTCCATGAATGACGTAGGTCTCCCATAAAAGACTTCAACGCGACACCCGCACTATTTACCTATTGTTTTTCTATTGTCATCGACTTTTTCCATTTCAATAGAATAAAGAACGAGAATTGTATTGTATTGAGCAAATCTATACGAATGGGGTATTTTACATCATTAACCAATAAATTTAAGGCATAATGTCAATAAAAAATCTCCTAATTTAAGAATTAAAAAACTGGTTCGTATTTAATTTACAGTAAAACTAGATTTTTAGATGCTGTGTAAGCAATAAATAGTTAAACAATTGAGCTGTTTACTTAGTGACGTCATAAGGTGTTTTGCCATACAAAATAGATAGGAGAATATCGTTTTGACAGCTCAAAAAAGTGCGTCAATTGATGACGGTGTAAAATACCGTATTGAAGAGTTTGATGCGTTAATCTATGGAACTACAGCCCCCCTAGACAAGTGGCATTGTAGAATAGATAGCGAAACGAAAACGATTGTCAAATGTATGGAGATGTCAAATTGTTTAGCGAAAGCTTATGTCAATTCCATACATTTGACAATCTATTCGTTTTCGTTTTCTATTCTACAATGCCACTTGTCTACTTAGGAAAAATCGTTTGCGAGCGATTATTATATGCGTTTGTTTTTGTTTCACTTCTGTATGTTGATTAAACCATCGAACACACGTGATTCTAGACACAAAAAAAGACAATAGCAGTGCGACAGCGGGCTGTCTCTTGGTCGTCGAATGGTTAATGATTATGTTTGTTATGTATTGTATCGTTGACTTTTTATTTACCGCCCCTACGTGTTAGGTACAGCATGCAAACATCACGCTTCAATTCCACTGGAGCCAAGCAGTGATCAAGACGTAAATGTAGGTGTCTTAAACCGCGAACTATACATAGGTATAAAGTATTTATCGACGTTAACATTCCGTCTCGTATTTATTTTTACCGTTGCTCTCACACAAGAAATTTATCGAGGATGATAAAAATATTTCCAAATACAAGAAGAAAGTACTTCGTTTACTTGTTTTTAATCGCAATACCTATGTACTGTAGGAAAATACATGACTATAATATATGTTATTACTTATCTGCATAAATAAAATGGTAAACTGACTGCGTCGGCGTGATTTCGGAATACACGCCGGCAAAGCCGCGGATGAAAGCTAGTTGGTACGAAAATTATTTCCTTGTTGTAATTGTGAGCACCATGGAACCCTTTATTATTAAGTTTGAAGTTTGACACGAATAAGCATGGCGGTTGAGAGCATTGTCATACTCACTTCAAAATCTCGGTGATGGTGGCGTGTACATTTGGATCATTCGGTTCCCTACAAAATGGTTGAGCTTAATGGTGCCGATGCATACGTCATGCTCGTGAACGGGCGCTGTCATTTGGGATTGGTCAACTCTTAACTGCCATAGTTTAATTCTTTTTTTCTGAGAATTACTTTATTTTGCTCCTTACCTTCATTGTTTCCACATATAGAAGCAACACGAGTTATGTAACCAAGATTTGTAAAACTTGATGATTAAAAAGAGTGTCCATGGAGTTTCTTGCTTGTTCTTCTCCATAGAGATCTACGTTTTGGAACAAGCAACTAGCTGCAATTATCTGACAAACTGACTGACACCTTGACAATTAATAAGTGCCTGTAAATGGTCTAAGTGTAATAAATACTTTGAATTTTGAAATTTTGAATGAAACAATAGTTTCGTCTCAGGCAAAAAACGACTTAGTAGTTGAAAGTAACCTTATCCTTGTGTTTAAATACCTCTTATGTGTTTGACGCTCTACTTTATTTCAGCATTTTCAGCTATAAACAACGTCGAAAAATCTATTATAAAAGAAAGTCGTGTTAGTTACACATTTTATAACTCAAGAACGGCAGAACCGAGGAGCTTAGGACCAGGGGACGGACATTACAATACTTTACCAAAAACCTGATATAACGCGGGTGAAACCGCGGAGAACAGCTAGTAAGCAATAGTAAGCAATAATCGTCCATTACGGTTATATCATGCTATCAATCTTAATAAAATATATATTAAGATTAAAATGTTAGGTTACAATTTATTTATGAGAAGGACGTAGCGTTTCAAAACTTTTAAGTTTAAATTATGATTAACCTTATATTATCTATGGGCATAGAAAGCTGAAGAGTTTATTTGTCTGGTTGTACTCACTAATCTATGAATTAAGTACTGATTAGTAAATTCATTAAATGTGGGATATCCCGCTTATCGCGGAAGACCGTAGGCAAAAGGTGTCATATAAAATCATGCGGCGATTTCGTTAGCGGAGGAATAATCATAAACATACAAAGCGACAGACTTTTTTAATGATAAAATCAACACGATATTTTTTTAAGCCATAGAGGTATAACTCTTATATGATACGAGCTTGCAGGGCGTACCACTCGATGAATCAGAGCATTGAAGATCTTGAATTATTTTCGACCAGCGTTCTCAAACTAAAAAAAAATACAGTGTAAATAAAATAAATAAATAAAAATAAAAATAAAAATAGCCTTTATTCTCTACTACAATAGTGTTTACACGTAACACGTAAGTTAACAAGTAAGTTTATCTATTTATTATTTATAATTGTTTATTTATTTATTTGTATTTTGCTTTTATTCTATGTTTTATACTATATTCTAAAGAAAAATATTACGTAGCAGTTATAGTAGTAGTCGCCTCTATGGCGTAGGCCTCCCCTAGCCTTTTCCACGTGTCTCTATCGCGTGCCTTTTGCATCCAGTCAGGTCCACATCTATGATTGAAAATATCTCTCCATCTTTTACTTGGTCTTCCTATTTTCCTCTTCTTATCTCTCGGTATCCATTCTGTGAGACGTTTTGTCCATCGAATATTTTTCATTCTGCAAATATGTCCTGCCCATTGCCACTTGCATAATCTAATTCTTTTTCTTACATCCATTACTTTAGTTTCCTTTCTAATGTTAATGTTGCTGACTCTATCTGATAATTTTAATCCTAGCATACTTCTCTCCATTTTACGCTGGCAGACTGCAAGCCTCTCTTCATCCTCTCTTCTCAGTGACCAAGTTTGGCAGCCGTATATTAAACAAGGTAATACTGATACTTCATATAGTTTTTTCTTGATATTTATGTTGATTGTGCTGTTTTTCATTAATTCTTTCAATCCCCAGTATTTCTTCCAAGCCAGAGCTATCCTTCGTTGTGTTTCTTTCTCAATGTCATTCTCAAATGATACCAGTTGGCCTAGGTACACGTATTCCTTAACATATTCGATTTTTTCATTTGCTACTGTGATCTCTCTGTATGCACCATTGGTCAAGATCTTTGTTTTAGCCGTGTTTAATGATAATCCTACCTTTAAGCTTTCCCTTGCAAGTTCCCTGATCATGTTCTCTAGGTTTATGGCACTATCTGCGAATACGACAATGTCATCTGCGAAACGAAGGTGGTTTAAAAGTTCTCCATCTACCCGTATACCCTTGTTTTTCCAGTCCAGACATCGAAAAACCGACTCCAACACCGCTGAAAAAATCTTCGGAGAGAGTGGGTCCCCCTGTCTTACTCCTCTTTGGATTGGAAATTCTTCCCCTTCGCGTTCGAGTCGTATTTTTGCGTGACATTTTGAGTATATATTTTTGATTACGTTTATATATTTCAGATCGACGCCTTGTTGTGTTAGAGATGTCCATATATTTTCAAAATGTAGAGAATCGAAAGCTTTTTGATAGTCTATGAAACACATATATATAGTTATTCGGTATTCTTTAACTTTCTCTATTAATTGCGTTATAACTTGTAAATGGTCCATGGTGGAATATCCTTTGCGGAACCCTGCCTGTTCACATGGTTGGTTTTCGTCTAGCATGTTCGTTAATCTGTTCAGTAGTATTTTTGAAAATATTTTATATAAGTTAGTCATAAGGCTAATCGGTCTGTAGTTCCCAATCTCACTTCTATCTCCTTTTTTGTGGAGTAATATTATCGTAGAACTGGACCACTGTTTTGGTGTGATTTCAGTTCTCAATATATTATTGAAAAGGACTTGCATAGGTTTTAGAAGTGGGATGCTTAGAGCTTTGAGTACTTCGTTGGTGATGTTATCATTTCCTGGAGTCTTATCGTTTTTTTGCGATTGCAATGCATATTCAATTTCTGATGTGAGGATGTCTGGAACTTCTATATTTAGATTCGATTCCTCGTGTCTGCTCGTTACTGAACATGAGTGAGAGGAAGATGCACAGCTATACAATGTTTTGTAAAACTGTGTAGCCTCATTTATTATTTCGGGCCGTTTAGATTGTTGTATACCTTGCTTATTTTTTAGCTTACTCGTCCACTCCGACTTATCACTCAGTTCTTTATAAGCTTTGCGTACAGCTCCTGACTTAATTATGAATTTTTCAAATACTTCCTGTCGTATTTTTTTTCTTTCCTGTGATATATTTCTATTTATCTTTTTGCTTATTTGTGATATTTGTGATTTTATTTGTTTTCCTCTTTTTTGTTTATATAGCTCTTTTCTTTGCTCTAGAAGGTTCTTTGTTTCGCTGTTGATATATCTATTACATTGTTTTTTCTTTGGTGGTAGCTTCTTAAGAAACGCCTGTATTTCTGTTATCAGTTTATCATACTGATTTTGTACCTCTGTAGATACATTAACAGCTTCGTAAAATCTATTTTCCCAGCCTTCTATCACTAACTGTTTTTTAAATAAATAAAATAAATAATAAGTTTTGGAAATTCCACCTTGGTATGAAAGTGTACGAATCTTCAAGAAAGAGCTAGTTGAATATAAATCTTTGACGTCAGCCTTCAAGCGTTTATGGTAAGAAGCGACGACGCATTACGTAGCACTTTGAATAGAAGGTCAGCCGAGAATAGGTAAATCTTCACACAATGCCACGTGGTCGGGTCAGAGGTCACCGCGGGAAAATGTAGCTAGTTTAAGTGAAATTCTCTTTGAATTTTTTGCTATAAACCCTCGGTCGGATCGGATTAATCGACGCTTTTAAATTCTGTAATCTGTTTTCGATATCTAAGTAATCGGAATCAAGCGTAGAAAAAGTTTTTAAAGTTGGAGAAAGACTATAGCTACCGACATTAGCAGTTATAAGTTCTGTAAACACACATTCATATTGGCAACCTTTGGATCAAATTCGAAACTTGAATCTCATTTTTTTTGTGTATGGCAAATCATCAAATGATTGCTCCCGCCCTGGTTGGGGCAGGAGGGCGTGTCAGACTTTTACTGACTAAAACCCACCCATATTCCTTCGGTTGCCCTTTATGTTCCGGAGCCACGGTAACTATTAGAACTATTCCGCAACCCTAGCATTGGCTGGCATTGGCCCTAGAGGGTCCCTTTACGTGCTGACTGCTCTAATAAGATAAATCGACACGTATAGTTTTCGTAAAGCAGTTGAATATTGAGCTAAGATTACAATCCGTATGACTCCCTGGAATAATATACGAATAAACATCATATCGATCTTGATGTAAACCCGTTTCGTAGTTCAAAATATCTAAGCGTACATACAGAAAGGAAAGCGGAATGTTTTCATTTTTTTCGTCGCAAAAAAGGGGTGTTTTAAGTTTGACAACTATGTGTGTGTGTGTCTTTCTGTAACACCGTAGCTCTAAAACGCGTGAACCGGTTTGAAGGTCGCCTTGCAATGGTTTTCAGACATGTCACTAAAATCGGTTCAGCCGTTTTGTAGCCACCAATTGTTTTGTTAGCTGCAGCCACAATCTTAATAATTATGGGGGCGGGTTTTTAAATTTTAAACTACGTAAAAATCTACAGTAGATATAATCCAAATGCCATTCATGCATGAATAGGTTTCACAACAAAACTTCCATGTTCCATTGTTTCCGCGTACTTACACAAAGAAAGAAGCCTTACAGTTGTTTCAGCGATAAAATCAATAACACGACCTACACTTGTGACGCCAAACGCGAAGGTTTTTTGTGTAACGTTTTTATAAACTAGTCATAAAATTATGATATTATTCCAGCGCCTCGGGAAGCACGTAAAGTCGTTGGTACCAGTTGTCATTTGTAGCTTTCCAGTCTAACCAAGGGTTTAAACTATCGTGTCGCCCACTAACTGGGTTGTGAAGGGCAGATAGGCAGTCGCTTCTCGTAAAACACTGGTGTCCAGCTGAATCCGGTTAGGATGGAAACCGACTTTAATATACACACATCAAAAGTGTCTAGGGATATTTCAATTAAACCTAAACAACTAAAATTCTATTAACTTTTTGTTAAGACACATACACATTAAAATAAACCTTGTTTAATAGCTTATCTAATCTGATAATAAACTTTTGGATAAATTTAAATTAAAAAAAAACTTAGAAGAAGAGGATAAACTCAGACAAAATTTCAATCTAAACTTTATTTTTGAAACATCAAAACCTAAACAAAACAACTATTTTTTTTATAAAAATTGTTGAAAACTTAAAATTAATAATCCGTGGATCCACCTAAGACTCTCCTGACACATCTGCAGCGGTTCTGTATACTCAAAACAAGGGTGTCAATATCCTGTTGTGGAATACTGTCCCAAATTGCGTTTTCTGAAGCCATGAGGACCAGTCAGAGCGTTATATCTAGGCTTTGGTCACGATATCGTGTCACGGGGGAAGTGGTGGAACCGCACCGAGGACCTCAACACATTAAAACACATGTACAGAACCGATTCATAGTAAATGCTGCACGAAGTCAATCAAATGTAACGGCAATGCAATTGGTTCAAAGACTACAGAGAGAGTATGGTTTGCTGGTAAGCGGTCAAACCAGGTCAAACTTTGAGAAGACGACTGCATGAAGTCAACCTACGTACTTGTAGGCCACTTCGGGTACCAGCGCTAAGGAGGCAATCGATGAAGAAAATTACAATGGGCTATTGCACACGAAAACTGGAACCATTCTCAATGGTCACTTGTGCTTTTCACTGATAAATCCAGGTTTGGATTTCATCCTGATTCGCGAAGAGTACGCGTTTGGAGAGAACCTGGGCGTTGGAATCGACTGCAGCACCTACAACAAGTTCATGCATATCAAGGTGGCACGATTATGGTTTGGGCAGGAATTCGTCTCGGTGGTAGAACGGACCTCGTTTGGATACGAGGCAATATGACTGCTCTAAAATACCGAGATGAGGTGCTAGAGCCTGTAATCTTGCCCCACAGACAACAAATGGGACAAAATTTCCAGCTAATGCACGACAATGCTCGTCCACATACGGCGCGTATCGTCACAAGTTGGTTACAACAGCATGATATCCAAGCTTTAGACTGGCCTGCACAATCCCCTGACTTAAATCCTATTGAGCTGCCTGGTATATGCTACTGAGAAGAGCTCTTAGGAATTTTCCTGAAGATATTGAGGATGAAAACCAGCTTTTCTTGCATCTTAAAAGGACTTGGGACAGTATTCCACAACAGGACATTGACACCTTGTTTTGAGTATGCAGAACCGCTGCAGATGTGTCAGGAGAGTCTTAAGTGGATCCACGGATTATTAATTTTGTTTTCAACAATTTTTGTAAAAAAAATAGTTGTTTTGTTTAAATAAATAAATAAATAAATAAATATCTTGGGACAACTCACACACGGCCATCTGATCCCAAGCTAAGCAGAGCTTGTGTTATGGTAACCAGACAACTGATAAACATACTTAAATATTTTTTAAATATATACATATTATAGATAAATCACACCCAGACACAGAACAAACATTCATGCTCATCACACAAAGTTTGTCCTGGGTGGGAATCGAACCCACGACCTCCGGCTTAGCAGTCAGGGCTACTAACCACTAGACCAACAGGCCCGTCGTTTAAGTTTTGATGTTTCAAAAATAAAGTTAAGATTGAAATTTTGTTTGAGTTTTTCCTCTTCTTCTAAGTTTTTTTTAAATTTAACTTTATCTAAAAGTTTATTATCAGATTAAATAGTCTATTAAACAAGGTTTATTTTAATGTGTACATGTTTTGACAAAAAGTTAATAGAATTTTAGTAATTTAGGTTTAATTGAAATATCCCTAGACACTTTTGATGTGTGTAGCTTCAGTAATTTCAGCTGTGCGCTGTACACTAATAAATGGTTCGTACGAATTTAAATGAACATTTTCGTCTATTCAACTTGACCAACTATGTATTTAATAAGTACATTCGCATTTCAGATTCAGCAAAGTAAACTAAGTAGGTACTCGTAAGTTCGTAGCAGTAACATTTTAAAAGTTTTATTTACTTTGCTAGCTGAGTTATTAAGGTTCGGTACCTCAAAAGGAAAAAACAGACGCCTTATATAATCACTTTGTTGTCCGTCTGTCTGTCTGTCAAGAACCTTTATTTCCCTTTATTATAGGTACGCGTGTAGGGTATCGATTTGAAATTAGCCCTCATAGACAAGTGGCATTGTAGAATAGATAGCGAAAACTAATAGATTGTCAAATGTATGGAGATGTCAAATTGTTTAGCGAAAGCTTATGTCAATTCCATACATTTGACAATCTATTCGTTTACGCTATCTATTCTACAATGCTTCTACTTGTCTAGGCCCTTAGGTCTGCCGTCCTTTGAACCTGAGGAAAAAATCAAACGTCTAAATTAACGAAAAAAAGATATAACGTCTATTTGTGTTCCAAAAATCGTATATTTCGACACTCTAAAAGGAATCAAAATAAGTAGGGTACTTGCTGTTACCCCGGAACTATGAAAGGAGAAAAAAAAATATGCAGCTCGATCCTACCAGTGTGCACAAAAACACAGAACAGATATTTACTGTTATGTGCACAAAACTCTCAGTGCGTAAGTCCGACTCGCACTTGGCAGGTTTTATTTAAAATATTCGAGAGGAATGTTCTTTTGTGCACAGTCTTTACATAGTAGGTATAAAAGATATTTTTTTTGCAAAAAAAAACCGACTTCCCTCGATTTCGGCATGATACCATCATCAGATCCTGGACCTGATGACAATAGGACCATTTGGGAAGCCTACCCTTTCAAACAAAAAAAGAATTGTTCAAATCGGTTGGTAAACGAGGGAGATCTGCGCGAACAAACCTAAAAAAAAAATACAAACATCCGAATTGAGAACCTCCTCCTTTTTTTTAGAAGTCTGTTAAAAATGAAGTCTGTTCTGCTGCCTGTTCTTTTAAACTACCCAACAGTAATACCGTTTTCAACAATAGATTGAGTGATTTAAGAGAAAGGTTGTATATGTATCTAAGTATATAAAAAATGGTAAACTGGGAACTTGGAGGGCTAAACTTTATGTTCTTTGTGATAATTATTTATCTACAGAGTTATAATTTTAGAAATTTCGACCCTAAAAGGGTTTGAACGGAATGGAAATTTCGACTTACACGCGGACGAAACTAGCTATACAAAAGATTTGTAAGGTTAGATTCGTTACACACGTGAAAGTAGTTAGTTAGTTTTATAAAAAAACTTAAACGATTTAAAAAAATGTTAAATGTAAATATTCTTTGTACACGTTTTAATGTAAATATTCGTTGTACACGTTTTTGAAGTTCCTACTTTTTTCTTTTGTAGTTTAAATCTTTTTACGGAGTATCTACTAAAAATCAAAAATTTTTGCCTCTATACTGATCTTGTCCATTGCTCGGTTTTTGACCCTACTGATCGCCTGATGTTTTTCTTAACTTTCATCTACACTATGTTCATACCAAATTCACAAGCGTCATCTAAGTAAAAAGAATAAAGGAGATTGCTCACTTCACCGATTCGTAGCACAAGCGTGATGAAGCGTGCTACGAAATATTTTCAGTCAGTCGTGAACATAGTTAACTTAACAAAACACGTTGAGTTGCCTGACTAATCCATGACTAGGTCGCTGTGCCTACTTTAAATATGTGTAAAAATCATTTCATTATCTTGTTTGAAATCAAATTTAATACATTTGTCTATAATGTCTGCCTACCTAATCGGAAATCCACTGCACGCCACTGATACAAATTATCAATTTGAATTTTGGAACTCTATAATAGAAAACATACTCAATAATATGTTTATGACTTTTTGTACATAGCTATACTTAGATAGCAACCAATCCATGCTAAAATTATAAATGGGAAAGTGTGTGTGTCTGTCTATTTGGTTGCCTTTCACGGCAAAACAAAACGAAAGATTGACGCGATTTTTTAAGTGAAGATACAACAATATCTTAACTTAAAAATCGCGTCAATCTTACGTTTTGTTTTTTCAAGGGATGGAGAGTGACACAGGCTACTTTTTGTCCCTTTCTAACGCGAGCGGAGCTGCGGGCAAAACCTAGTTATATATAAATGCGATCATTATGGACCATGTAGGGCACAGTAAAATAGGGTAGCAGGAAAGACGAAGCCCTGTTTTAATTACTTAAAAAAACGAACTGTTTGATTGTGATAAAACTGTCCATAGATGTACTTTACAAGGGTTGCACGCGGCCTGTTCCTAGGACGCTCATGATGTGATACGGTGTAATAGGCAGACTCCTTTAAGCTTTTTTATATTGACATGAAATTGACGATAAGTCGTGTTTACAAATGTCAAGCTTGTATGGAGTGGTACGAATATTTACTTAACGATTTTAATGTGGGTCGTTTTAATTTAAGTAATTTATGAATTTATATTACTATTGGACATGAATAGTTGATATGACAAGTTCTGACGCTATTGATGAAGAAAATGTATTATTTTATTTATAATTACGTAATAACTCTTATCAATGTTACTATCACTATCATTTCGAGCTATCAATGTGGTGATAGCTCTGCGGTTAAAGTGGTGTGGTTACGGGTCTAATGTCAAGCAAGTCTCGCTGTGATTTTTTTATACCTAAGTTTATTTTTGATAACAATGAAATCGGTAAAGGAAACCTGGACTTACGATTAATAGGTATAAGTCCGTTATATAAATTAAGTTATAAGCCCGAAAACTCTGAAATCTGTAATTTTTATTTAGTGAGTAAAAAAACATATTAATACAAACAACTTTTGCTACAAGACCAACTCTGGATTTCTTGTCTAGGACGTGGAACCATGCGAGACACAATGCTCTTCTAATTGCGTCTGTAATTAGAGCATTCAATGGGTTAAATATGAAAAAAAAAATATGATCCATATAATTTGTTGTCGTTATTTTGTGCAAGTGAGTGTATTAATCAATATTTAAAGCTTGATCCCATATAAATAACTACTTATTCTTGCTTACGACCGTTAAAAATACAAAGTGAATTGAAAGATTGCCTGTAATTGTGTCTGGTCTAGTTTCTTCGCTCGATTTCGTCACCATGACACTTAAGTAATTCGTAAAACATGGCCTATATCACTCTAGAATGAGTCCTGAATAATGTAGCTTCCTATCAGCGAAATATTTTTCAAAATCGGACCAGTGTTTTTCAAAGATCCGCGCTTTCAAACTCATCAACTTAGCCTTTCAATGATCAAGCAACAGCCGGCTGTCGCACTGCTATTGTGTTTCTATTGTGTCTCGAATCAAGTGTGAAGGTTTATTTATTTATTTATTTAATGGCTCTCCAACGACTTACTCACTGATACACTTACAAAAATAGGTGTTATAACATTATTTTATGTTAGTGAACTTGTCACTTATAGGAGTGCACAGCACTTGTATTAACCTAAGTTAAAACATTACAAACAATTAATAAAAGTGGGTAAAGCGTCGACAAAAGCTGTTAGGAATAAATAAATAGTTTAAAAAAATACAATAATCATTATGCAAAATAAAAGAAATTTGACATTACGAATTAAATTGGACGGAATAGAAATGACATAAATTAAATTAAATTACTGGTATATTTTTTTATAAGGATACAACTGTGCAGGAAACATAAGAGTAAGTAAGTTATACACAATAGTTGCATATATTCACTCTCTTTTATTAAAAACCCTCACAAAACTTTGCCCTTTCGATTCAAAAGTTCAACAACAAATCGTCCCACGTACCACATACATAAAGATACCGAGATAACCGCCACATATGTACGAACAATGCGGCGTGTCATCGACACTAAGGCCATTCATGAAGCGCAACGTCCGGTGCGCGTGCGCAGAGCGAGTACTTGTGTAAATGTGGCATGGATGGCTGCTACATACGGATGTTTGTTGTGTGATTTTTCTGTTTTGAAAGGAGGTAATACAATTGTGGTGGTTAATTTTAGGCTGCATATTGTAGTGAAAGTGTGACTTATTTGGTTCTTCCTCGGACCTTGGCAACGAGTAATTTTTCAGCCAATGGTGCAATTATATAGATTCCTACATTATTTCTGAATATTGGTTTAATAGATTAGCCAGTTACTTGAAGGACCATACCCAAAGACTACGCATAATTGTCCATTGACGTTGTAAGGACATATCAATATTATAAATGCGAAAGTAATCTTTGTGTGTCTGTCTCGCTTTCACGCCAAATCAAATTTAAATGAAATTTAGTAAAGATATAGTCCTACTACAGAGTAGCTTTAGAAAGGACATAAGATAGTTTTCATCCCCAAAAATTCAACGACAACAGGAAATACGCTGGCAATTTGTGGTTTTGGGATTTGAAATTGCATTTTGATCCTTAACGAGATACATACGGTCATCCACACACTCTTCAGTTTAAGTAAATCTTTCAATTTCAAATCTTTATATAGTTTTGACAAACGCGATGTTATCCAATTGGTCCACATCTCTCCCGGCGGATGTGGAGCTAAAATTAATCACTCTCTTTATTTTCTCTGGCTCAGCTTTTGTTTCTTTTGCCTAATTTTAGTACGTCTGGTAATTAGTGTCTGATTATATTATTAATTAGTTTCTGCCTGCCTACTGCTTAGGTCTTTAGTGACTGTATCACGGAATATCTTAGTTTGAAATGTCGAAGTAAGGTATTCATAAAATTTCGAGGGAATTTTCGGGATGAAAACTATCCTATGTCCTTTCTCGGGTCACATACTATATCTGTACCAAATTTCATTGAAATCGGTTCAGTGGTTTAGGCGTGAAGAAGAGACAGACAGACAGACAGAGTTACTTTCGCATTTATAATATTAGTATGGTTTTTTTTTTCGTTAGCCTGTTCTGTCACACTCCTGGGCAAAGGCCTCCCTCCAGTCCTTCCATCGTTTGCGATCCTCCGCTTTTGTGGTCCAATTGGGCATATATATATCCGTCAAGTTCGTCCCGCCATATCCTTCGTGGTCTGCCGCGACCCCGAAGTATGGATTTAGATGACTAAATTTTGAATGTTCTTCATCGCAAAGTACGATACTTCGAGCTTCACAATAACTAATAACAAAAATTACTGTTCCCCTCCCATAGGTGTTGTTATGCTGCCTATGACATATAATCCTACGCTGAGATTCTTCCCACTCTTAATATTAATGTTTCGGTTAGTGCCAGATTTAAGGTAGTAATAGTAGTATCAAGTACGTATCAAGTAAACGACTACTATGAACGACGACTACTACAATTATTTCCTTAAAATGCTTTCTAATTGTTTTTGCACTGATTACTAAAAAATAAAAATAGTTCCCTACAAGTTTCTTTAACAAACAATAATATTGCAAAAGTAACATAAAATAGCTTGTAATCGCTCCTAAAGTTTACCATGTGGCAATATAACCGTAATACAGGCTCTGCTTAGCGCGGTTACAGAAGCTACATTCATTTGCTAGAAAATAATACAACATTGCTTCCTGTAACATTGTACTAAGTTGTTTCGAATCGTGTGCAACATTTTGTTTGTCATTGCAATAATATGCCGTTTAACCTTTCAACGACCAACCGACAGCCGGCTGTCGGGCTGCTGTTGCCTTTCTATTGTGTCTCAAATCACGTGTGCTCGAAGAATTAATGTGAGTTATAGTAGCATTTTTGATGTTTTAATATTTTATAGGCACCCAATCTACGGATTTTTTACTTAAATCGTATTGTTTGGAATAGAAACTTATACAGGAAGCATTCTGCTATTGAATAAAACAGCAGCAGAACACCTGTAGAAACGTGTACAAATATTTCTTTACACAGTACTTATAAAATTATGTTTCCTGTCTGTATTTTCGCTTAGATCGTTTACACTACAATATGGATTTAATACGGTTTTCATGAAGTTTCAAAGATTTGTTATACCTACCAGTGCAAAGCTGAGGCGGGTAAATCTTTGAATACAGTTTTATTTCTTTTTAAAAATAAAGGTTGGTTACCCTAGGTTACATAGGATTATAAGACTACTAGCTTTTGCCCGCGGCTTCGCTCGCGTTAGAAAGAGACAAAAAGTAGCCTATGTTACTCTTCATCCCTTCAACTATCTCCACTTAAAAATTCACGTCAATTCGTCGCTCCGTATTGCCGTGAAAGAAAGACAAACATACAGACAGACAGACACACTGTCACATTTATAATTTTAGTATGGATTTTTTTTCGTTTCCTTTTTTCCCTCCATAAGTTATATTTTTTTCGGTGGGTTTTGGGAAATAGAAAATTTTCGAAGGGGAACGAACTATTTTTACAATCCAACTTTCCCCCTTAGGGGGGAATTTTTAGGGTGGAGTTTGGGAATAAGCCGTTCAAATAATTTTTTTCCAGACCTAAGACATACCTTCCTTCCTTTCACTACATAAGCACCTAATCCATACTAATATTATAAATGAGAAAGTGTGTCTGTCTGTCTGTCTGACTGTATGTTTGTCTTTCTTTCACTGCAAAACGGAGAGACGAATTGACGTGATTTTTTAAGTGGATATAGTTGAAGGGATGGAGAGTAACATAGGCTACTGTTTGTTTCTTTCTAACGCGAGCGAAGCCGCGGGCAAAAGCTAGTATTACATAAATCATTCGTTATCAAAGTTAGTAACTTGGTTTTCTTTGCCTCTGTGTACTCAGTTGGAAACTTATTAAAAGAGAGGTACGTAAATGCCAAAGTGGGACACGGCCAACTTGTTCTAAGTTAAATAAAACTTACTGTGTTAGAGGCACTGACTATTTTGTTTTCAGTTAAATGGAACAGTTCGTGAGTTAGGCCCGAGTCACACCGGAATGGCAGCGGCGCGGCGAGCATGCCTGTGTGCCGCCATTCCGGCATTAGTGTGTGTTTTTTTCTCCCGACGCGAAAATAAGGGCAGGGTCTGTGGCACTGTAGATCTTAAACTGATAAACGAATTTGGATAGATTTTTTAAATTAAACTTTCGAACACACGTGATCTGTGACACAATAGATAGATAATAGCAGCCCGACAGCTGGCTGTCGCTTATTCGTTGGAGTATGTTATTTGGTAACGGTTCTTAGACATGTTTCATCATATTGGGACCGCCATTTCGAAGTTATCAACTCTTTTGTTAGCTTCAGTGGCGATCCTAATTAGTTCGGGGGCGGGGGTTTTTTTTTATTTATACTTGTGTGGAGAGAACTGTTGTAGCCCTATGCCGCTTTCCACCACAGATAAAAGCAGCTAAGCAGTGAATGAGGTCAAAGCTGAGCTACGAAACTGACCTTTACCATTAATGCTGAATTGACTAAGAATTATAGATTATGATTGGGATCTTGTGAAGCTCCGTAACCGTAACTTTCGGATATCTGTAATAAATATCAGATATCTGTCTGTGTATGCTTAAATCTTTGAAAGTACTTTGGTAATATGTATATGTAGATACAACATCCGTCTGGTCGGAGGATCCTCCCTTTTCAACGGAGGATGAGGGACTTTACACTCTGTCCCTCATACCCCCAAACTGATGACCCCGAGCATGAACGTCAGCGCAGCCTTCGTGACGTCATCATCATCGCCGCATCACTTCCTCGAGCTTTCGAGCAGCGAGTTACTCAGCCAGCCAGCATCCACGGCTTCATCGGGTTTCCTGACCACTAGCATGCAGCGGACGCGCATTCCTGGTCATCACCCGCAGCCTCATCAGCGACTTTGGCACAGCACCACTGCACTTCGGCCGGTCAGCAAGCAGAGACGCACTTCTCTCCTGGTCGACGCAGCATCCTGCCACAACGCAACACTGCATCACTCCGACTCACTGGAGCATTATATGCAGCACTGCATCACTCCGACTCACTGGAGCATCATATGCAGCATCACCCCGACTCACTGGGGCATCACCGCAGACAGTTCCGACTCACCGTGAACTATGCGGCACTCGGTTCCGACTCACTGGAACTTCCACTGGCCCGGCAAGCATCGTAAGAAGATGTATGGACGACTCATCCTGTATCGACCTCCGGTCTCGGAGGGGAGTGATGTGGCGACATCTATCGCCGAATATGCGAACTACAGCTAACAATCCTGCATCGCGATATCAAAGTTTCCGGCGACATTTGAACGGATACAACAAACCCGACTAGAACCGTCGGGCAGTAGCCCACCAGACACAACACCCGTCTGGTCGGAGGATCCTCCCTTTTCAATGGAGGATGAGGGACTTTACACCCTGTTCCTCATACCTCCAAAGTACGCAACGGATTTTGTACATCGAGATCTTTTGCAATGCACATACCTATATCAGTCACACATCCTAACATTGAGTGTCATCCGTAGATTTTTAAGAATCCATTTTTACCTGGGCTAAACTATAGGAACATTGAAGAATCCTATTCATGGGTTTGAAATATATCTAAAGTTGAATGACATCCCAGCCAGCCTGGCATTATAATTTTTTTTTACATGTTTAAGTTTGAGATTATTAAAGAATAAACATCTTTCATAAACAGTATCGCCTAAGTACCAGACTAAGTTTACGTGGGCTGAAGGCCCGTCCGCCTTAACAATATTAAAATTTGTACTTATTTGCTTATTTTACTTTTGACTAACAGCTGTCCTCTGCAGCTTCACCCGAGGATTTAGTTACTCTTACATCTCTGCTTTAATGGAAGTGGATTAGCCACACTCTTCGTAGGGCTGATGTTAATACCGCTGAAATCGCCTTTGAGTGGCAGCCAGAGGGTAGGCGAAGACGCGGACGGCCAGTACATACATGGAGGAGATCAGTGGACAAGGAGCTCGGGAAGGGAGGACTTAAATAGGAAGACGCTCGTAGAATTGCGCGGGACCGGCGGGATTGGAAAAAAACTTGTTGGGGCCCTCTGCACCAGCGGGGTGCCTTAGGACATCAACAACAACAACAACATCTCCGCTTTCATAGTGTTATCCTATATGTATCGTCTACACTACTCATCTTTAACTTTGACTATCTTCTATCCATCTATATTATATACAATGGTAAACTGACTGACTGACTGTTGATATATCATTGCACTGCCCAAACCACTGCTCTTAGAAACGAATTGGTAGTCAATAAGAAAAAAAAAACCGGCCAAGAGCGTGTCGGGCCACGATCAATGTAGGGTTCCGTAGTTTCCCGTCCGTCACAATAAGTGTTCCCACTTATAAGTTTAAAAAAAGGCTTTTGTTACGTTGACATACTAATTATTTTGTACAACCTTTTTCTATCAAGTTCAAAATAATTTTCCTAGAAAGTCCTTATAAAGTGCTACTTTCCAGATTTTTTTCATATTTTTTAAACCTACGGGTCAAAAGTTAGAGGGTCAAGCAAGAGCGTTGCTAAATAATAACACTTATTTACTTACCTACTAGCAACCCGTCCCGTGGCGTTGAAATTTTTTTGAAAATCTTGGTATTTCTTTACCGATGCATCTATTGTGTGTACAACACAAACACCTCCCTCTTGAATTACTCTATCTATTAAAATCTAAGGTAAACCCCAACACCCCAAGGTACACTGGCAGAAAATATCTAAGGCGCCTCTGTTCCGTCCGCCTCTGTTCGTCCGCCTCTGTTCGTCCGCCTCTGTACCGTGTTCGTACATAAAGTTAAATAAATAAATAAAGAAAACCGACAAAATCTATTGCATAGTTTTAAAGATCTAAGCATACATAGGTATAGACAGGGGAAAGCTACTTTGTTTTATACTATGTTATGATAATGAAGCCTGAGAGTAAAACGCGATCATTCCAAAAGTCAATCGAATTGCACCCAGAATCGATTCCAAATAAATCAGGCATCGATTACGTATAGATTTAGTAACACTATTGTTTGCGCAGGAGTCGCGGAAGTCGCTCGTAGATAATTGCACGGCTATTGTTTAAAGATGTGGGTCAAACGAGTAGCTGAAGGATTTCTGTTTATGAAAGTGGACGTGTGTTTTGCTGTTTAACTTGTAAGTGTTGCTTAAGTGTACATAGTAGTTGAGTTTAACTAAGCTTGTACTTTATTTAACTAGCCTAATTCGTTCGTTCGTAGAAGTCGTGATGGCCTAGTGGTTAAGGCGCCAGCCTCTCATGCAAGAGGTTGCGGGTTCGAATCCGGGCAAGTACCAATGTGACTTTTTCAATTCATATGTACTTTCTAAAGTTTATCTTAGACATCACAGACATCGGTGAAGGAAAACATCGTGAGGAAACCTGGACTTGTAGTTAATATAAGTCCGAAATCGCCAACCCGCCTTGAGCAAGCGTGGTGATCAATGCTCGTGCCTTCTCTGTATGAGAAGAGGCCTTTGCCCAGCAGTGGGACAGTTATAGGCTGGTATTATTAATTATAGTCTCTTGGATATCACAGACATCGGTGAAGGAAAACTCCATTAGGAAACCTGGGCTTGTGATAAATCCGAAATCGCCAAACCACCGAGAAGTGGCCTTTGCCCTTCAGTTTGATAGTAATAGACTAGTATTAATAATTATTGCCCCAGTGCAGAGAATTTTCCACAACTAACATTCTTTATTTTTAACCCACAGCGCAAAAAAAGGAGAGTTATACATAAGTTTCCATGATAATTAATTCATTATACATTTCGTTCCAGGTAAAAACTAATTAATCTCGATTATATGATATTCATAGGTAAATATACCGACGGTGTAAAACTAGAGTCAATTACAAAATTTAAAATACCGCCCCCAAAATTATTAAGATCGCGACTGCAGCTAACAAAAGAGTTAAAAACTTCATACAGCAGAACCAATTTTTATGATATATGAAAGAACCACCTAAGAAGATAAACCTACTTTCAAATAAAAAAACCTGCATATAAATCGTTTTACCGGCTACGCTAGCTACGGTACCGTAGAGAGAGTACACATACATAGTGGTGAAACTTCCTCTTTTGCGTCTGGGGTAAAAAAAGTATGGAGCGGAATTTCAGCAATAGACTGGTTAATTCATACATGTATCGAACGTGGTTTATTTCAATCTAGCTGTCTCTGCTTAATGCTCTGCTCCCGTGGGTCTTAGCGAGGTATTATGTAGCCTAATCTGGGGGCACGGTATGCCCCCGCCAAGACGAGCCAAGCGAAGCGCAAGGCCACTACCTACCTTTTCTCGAAATGTTTTGTCGTTTTTTTGAACCCTCATAGAGTTGGTTTCTGATGTACCAGATAGTTAGTTTCGTTCGTTACTTACTTCAGAAACTAAATATTCGCATCACCTCCACGACGACGGCAGCAAAACAGCAAAGCCATACATTTTTACTGATATTTAGAATTTGTGAAGTTAGGGTCGGTAGATTTAAGTCGTGAAGATTCAGAAGCTTGGCTCTACATGAGATCTAAAATATTTTTCACAGGGCAAACATTGTGGTCGTCTTGGCAACATTTTACATGAAATGTTTTGGTGGGATGTATTATTCTGATGTATGCGCCATATTACTGTAGCGTTTCAACAAAATCCGTTATGTAGTTTTTGTTTGAAATTCATTTAAATTCTATGAATTTGATACCCCTTTTCTTTCACGTTTTCATCTATAGAGTTGAACGTTTTTTTGTTTAAAGGAAGACTACAAAAATCGGATTTGTTAACATTTGCTGCTTATGAAGTAGATTCTGCTAATGTATATGTATAAACTGACATAAATGATTTTAAATAAAAAAATATGTAGTTAATAAATAAATAAGTACGTATTATTATTATAAATATGTAGTTCAAATTAATGTAAGTATGTTTCGAATAAGTAAGTGGTACTTAGGCACACTCAAGGTAAATGTTACAGAGATTAGTATCAAATCCAATACACATATTATATTTTGATATTGATTGGCCTCTTAAAAATTAGTAGACAGACCTGTCAGAAAGAAAAAAAGATTTCTGCATAAGAGCCAGGTTTATGGGAGAGTTAATCCATACTAATATTATAAATGGGAAAGTGTGTCTGTCTGTCTGTCTGTTTGTCTTTCTTTCACGGCAAAACGGGGCGGCAGATTGAAGTGATTTTTTAAGTGGAGATAGTTGAAGGGATGGAGAGTAACATAGGCTACTTTTTGTCTCTTTCAAACGCGAGCGGAGCCGCGGGCAGAAGCTAGTGAGTTTATATTTTTAACTATAGCGGTCCCCCGCGGTTTCACCCGTGTTTTTAGTTTCTGCTCTGCTCCCGTCAGTCGTAGCGTGATGTTATGTAGCCTATATGTTATTCTGAGGTATAGCTAAGTAATATTACTGTAAAGTTTTATCAAATCCGTTTAACCATAACCTTTCTCGATAAGTGGGCTATCCAACACAAAAATATTTTGGCAATTCGGACTAGAAGATATTGAGACCAGTGCGTTCAACCTAACAAACAGTTTTTCAGCTTCATAATATTAAGTATAGATACACTAGCTTTTGCCCGCGGCTTCGCTAACGTTAGAAAGAGACAAAAAGTAGCCTATGTTACTCTCCATCCCTTCAACTATCTCCACTTAAAAATCACGTCAATTCTTCGCTCCGTTTTGCCGTGAAAGAAAGACAAACATACAGACAGACAAACACACTTTCCCATTTATAATATTAGTATGGATAACACGATGCGTGGCTTGGCTACGCATCGCACAAAAAAATTTGAAAAGCAAGCTCATGTGCTTGCTTTTTTGACTGACGACCATTTTTCAGTTATCATTTCCAAATAAAAACCCTGTGAGCTCTCAAAGCTTCTCACATCCACTAAAAATATCTAAAAAACACTTACTTACGCATATAATAGCCCTGCGGCAATTAATGGCCTTGTAACAAAATGACCCCAAATTAGTCGGAACAGTACGGTGCCCCGAAATAGGTTCATCGGCCTGTTAGGTCGATGCCCTCTCGTTTTCAGACGACGCGCTACGAAGGGCTTGGAAACTTCACGTTTTATTATGTGTTGATAATATATTTTTTAGTTATTGAGTACTTATTTAGGTAGTAACGCTTTCGGAAAATTCTACGAATGAAAGAAAACTTACAAGCAGAATGGTTTATAAAAGTGAATTATTAAGTAGCTCTAAAATTTATTTTTGTACTAGTATTAAATACTTGACTTTCTTTACTTTCTAAAGATTATCTTAGAAATCACAGACATCGGTGAAGGAAAACATCATGAGGAAACCTGGACATGTAGTGAATATAAGTCCGGAATCGCCAATCCGCCTTGAGCAAGCGTGGTGATCAATGCTCGTACCTTCTCTGTATGAGAAGAGGCCTATGTCCTGCAGTGGGACAGTAATAGGATGGTATTATTATTTATTAAATACTAGAATTATTAGTTACACGTGTTTCTTTGTCGGATTGTGTTATCTATGAAAATCCGCCTGTGTACCGTTGTGCATAAAGTGTAAATAAATAAATAAAATGGTAAACTGACTGACTGATAGCTGACTGTTGCTATATCAATGCACAGCCCAAATCGCTTGTCATAGAGACATAAAACTTGCAAGGTGTGAGAGAGGGTAACCACTAAGAAATGGTTTTTTTTCGTAAAGGCGTAAAATAGGGGTTGGAAGTATTGAAAGATACAATGAAACGTTTTAAGGTTATGCAATTTTCATTTTTATACCCGGGGTTTGGGTTGGGTTTTTGAACCACGTATTATTAACCAATAATTATATTATGAAATCACTTTTTTTAAGCACAGAACTTTCAGCCATTTACAACAACAACAGTAAAATTTCACTTAACTTGCATGTTCTATTTTCACACCGAATACGAAAAATCGCGTTTTACCAGCCTGTTAAAACTAGTAAATCGTACTATCTAAATAAATACATTTGCTGAAATAGGCAATCAATATGTATGCTAATGTATTGTGTGCCTTTACTGTCCAGGAATACAAAACAGTTCAATATAAACTTATGCTTAGACTTGTAATTAATCACGGTAAAGTATCTAAAATAATAGTAATGATTTTAAATGTTTATGGAATTGCTAAAATTATTGACATAATAATTCTTTCTAAGTTCATCAATGACATGACTGATATCCAATGTCATCATGACTGCCAAATATCTACGTATGATAACCCAGTAATCAGAAGCCAGAAAGTTAGACGACAGTCTAACCAAGGGATATCGCATATAAAGAATGAACAGAAGATAAATATTAGCCTAGTCCTGTTAAATCAGTCAGCACCTGACTTAAATCGACGCATTTTTAATGGTGATGTTTTTAATTACGTGTAAATTGTCTATTTGACAGCGGGACTAAACTAATATTTATCGTCTGCCCTTTTCTTCAATAAACAGATGCACGAAACTTAAATTACTAAGTTTATGAACCAGGGAATCAGCGCCGTCGTCTATTATTCCTTTTAGGCGTTATATATTGGTAAACAAAACTTTCTAATTTCTATTTCTTGCTTCGAAAGTATCTGACTACTGGGTTAGTGGCCACCGGCACTTATTTTCATTGACAGAGATCTCGCAGATGCTTTTTCATCCCGGATACAAAAATAATCTCTCTCATACCCTTCAAACAGGAACAATTAACAGCGTTGCTAGATGCTATGCGGCAGAAATACTTATGCGCTTACTAATAATCACTGTGTAAAATTATGCAATGAATAAAGCCTGTGTAACCATACATTTTTTGACCTATAAACCTGTCATAACTTTATGCAGCGATTATTAGTAAGGCGCTTATAGTGGAACTATAAAAAACAATACATCCATATTGCTTGTGAAATTTCACATCGTAGCCTTGATAAAGCTCCATTTTGATATTAAAATCTGTTTAATCTACGATAAAAATATGAGAAAACAGATTGATTTTGTTTTATTAGTTCCGAACATGATATTTTCATGGATTTCTCTTTTAACTTTCCTCAACACGTGTGACGTTTTAACCAAATTAATACCTACTATTAACTCTTGATAATCCCGTTATGTGACTACTTTATATTCTGAATGTAGATTTGGAGAATATTTACTGTTACAGTGTATTGGTCACGTGACACGTGACAAATAAGTTCATGGTCATTTTAGACATTATGAAAACTGGATTTTTTGTTAAATTGAAGGAAATAGGTATTGATGGGGTGTCGAAGTTTGAGTTTCTTTCTCTGCAAAAAATCCTCGACGTCACATATTATTTTACTAGTAACACATTTTTCTGACGGTGCCGTCTATTCTCAGTTTTAAAATGCAAAACATACTTTTAAAATAAAATTCACCAAACTCCATGTCTAGTCTAGGTCACAGTTTTTTTTTATCCATAAAATAAAATTGATGTCTAACAGTTACTAGCTGTTATTTATTCAAGAGATTTTTTCCTAGGAATAAACCGGCTGTTAGTTAGGAATTTTGACTGTGTGTGTGGTTACCTAACGGCCAATAGTAAACATATCAGCATGTGACTATTGACTAGTGCCATCAGTGATAGAACGTCGTCTTCCCATCTTTTGGTTTGCCTGCCTCCATTTCTTTTGCTATCTCTACCATTACATATGGATACCATTCAGTCACTAGTTTGGTCCATTTCTTTTTATTTTCTCTTAACATATGTCCTGTCCAACGCCATTTAAGCTGTCTGTAGACTGCGTGCATTTAGAAAATTATTTTTTTCTTTTTAATTTGGAAGACGACTTAAAGAAAATAGCTGGTCCGCTATGGATCAGTTTAGCAAGAGACAGATACGTGGAAATCTTTAGAGGAGGCCTTTGTCGACAGACAAGCTGTTCCACATCTAGTTGGCCATCAAATTCATAATAAATAGTAATTTGGTTTTTTAGCAATAGGCATGTAATAATTTGTAAGGAAAGAAACAGCTTATTGATTTTTTTTTACATTATGGAACGTCGCGAACGCTTCCCCCAAAGAGCGCCAACTATGCTAGTTTTGACACCACGCAACTACTGCCAGTCAAACGTTGTAAGACACTACGCATACTTATTCAACTAAGTACTTCGCGTTTCACTAAACGATTTTGGCCACACTAAACAGTTCTGCTTCTATCGGTCGCGTTCAGCGTCGTGAGAATGAGAAAAGTCGTCAAGCTTAAGGAACTACGCACATTTATCAGCTCTTTTCAGCGTATATTCATAGAAGACAAGGATTTTACACAAAACAACAGATGTGAAAAGTTGAACGGACGCGTATGCATCCTCATACAAAATTGGTAGTGGTTTTTTACGGACTTGAAAGATAAATAGATCTGTAAAATGTGCGTACATTTTTAAGCCTTGATAAGTTTCAAATCCTCCAACAGGATAGCTAAATTTTCAGTAAGCTTAACTTAGCTAAGTATTCAACGAAGATGTTTTATTTATTGAAACCGTGTAGCAGAACGTACCGCATCACGTTTGTCCAAGTGTGGTCTCCGCTCTAAGGGACTAAGCACACTTATTCGTTCCGCTGAACGATTTTGGTCATATTTATACAGTTTATATCTATCAGTATCGTTCAGCATTCAACGATTTTATACAAAAGCTGAAAAGACGTTGAAAGCAAAACGAACGCGTACGCGTTTTCATAAAAAAATGTTGTTTTCTATGGACATAAGCCTAATAGAGCTGAATAAATGTGCGTAGTCCCTAAAACGTAGGGTATAAGAGAGTACTCTACGTTAATTCCCCAAAGCCAAATACGTTAATTCCCGAAAATTCTTGCCTATAAACTGAAAACTGTCTGATTTATTCTTTCTATCTTAATCACGTTAATTCGCCGTCTTTTACCTTGTATATTTTATATGTGCTATACATATATGAATATTGCATAAAGTTGTAAGTTTTCAAATATAAAATAGAATAGAAAGAGACAAGTAGAGAAAGTTGTGATGGCCTGTGGTGGTTAAAAGAGTACGCACACTTATTGAAGTCCAATCGCGTTTTGCTAAACGATTTTTGTTACACTTGTACAGTTCTACGTCTATCAGTCGCGATCAGCGTCGTAAGAATAAGAAATTCTGCCAAGCTTAAGAGACTACGTACATTTATTCAGCTTATGTCCATAGAGAAGACTCTGCACAGTCGTGGAAAGCTGAAACGTCGTTTGCGAGTCATCATACATACACAATAATCATGGTTTTCAATAAACATAAACTCAATAGAGCTGCGAGACGGAATGGGATGTGCGAGACGGAATGGGATGCCGTCGCCTCCTTCTGCGAAGTGGTTATGCTAGTGAAGGAAGCGGCGGCGCGCGAGAGGCAACGACGAGCCTCTCGCCCCGGACTAAGACCCAGGCGAAGACGTCGAGAGTCGCAAGACGACTACCGGCCACCGTAGGCGCGGTTCTGCGGATGGCGAGCGATGGGTAGCTCGCCACCCGGCTAGGACCAGGACCGCGTAGACGGCGCGTTTTGTTCCACGCGCGCCTCAAAGAGAAGGAGTCAGCACAGGAAGGGGCCCAACAGGGCCAACGCCTGCCGAAGTTGCGGAATGTTTATAGTGGTTACCGTGACCCTGGAACATAAAGGGCAATCGAAGGAACATGAGTGGGTTTTAGTCAGTAAGAGTCTGACACGCCCTCCCGTCGCACCCAGGACGGGAGCAGTCATTGGATGATTTCCCACTCACAAAAAATAAAAAAAAAAGAGATGAATAATTGTGCGTGGTTTCTAAGGAAAACTCGCATCTCAGCATTAGACCGGGCTTGGACATTGTAGGAGTAAGCAAACATCGTGATGAATTCTACCTATTCCTAATATAAATCTAAAATCGCCAATCTGCATTGAACAAGCTAAAAGGTCTTTGTGTGTATCCCATTTATTAATCATTTAAATTATATAAAGGAAACTTTTAAAATCTATTGCATTTAATATTTATTTTTCCTATATAAATCAGTATAAACACTGTTATTATTACTGACAATAACAAATTAAAAGTACCAATCAAAAAGTCAAATTGTACATGCAACACTATTTCGCTAAGTAAACTTAAGATATGTTTGAATTACGCTTAAACGACTGAAAGTTTCAGAATTTCATTTATACACGATGTTTCTAAAATTGTTTGGCTAGTTATTCAGTTCCGTTCATTTTAATTAAATATGAGGTTGCATACGATCTCACTGAAATATGTTAGGTAGTTTTAGGAAAACGCATTATGGAAAGGCTTTTCTGCAGACGTTGTAACACACACATTACTGGATTACCTATAAAACTAGATTGCTAATATAATATAATAATATAATATAATATCTTTGGACAATTCACACACGGTCATCTGATCCCAAGCTAAGCAGAGCTTGTGTTATGGTAACCAGACAACTGATATACATACTTATATAGTTTATAAATACATACATATTATATATAGATAAATAACACCCAGACACAGAACAAACAATCATGCTCATCACACAAAGTTTGTCCTGGGTGGGAATCGAACCCACGACCTTCGGCTTAGCAGTCAGGGTCACTCACCACTAGACCAACAGGCCCGTCAATGCTAATGCTCTAGTTCTTGTATTAATTTTCATAAGAAATCTCAAGGCCCTGTGGTTAAAAGGACCCGCCTCTCACGCAAAGGTTGTGATTTCAAATCCCGACAAGTACCAATGTGACGTTTTTTAATGGGGTATTTTACATAATTTACCAATAAATGTAAGACATAATTTCGATAAAATCTTTCCTATTTTAAGCCCCAAAAATCTGGTTCATATATAATTTACTGTAAAATTCGATTTTTAGCTGCTTTGTTTGTAATCAATAAATAGTTACGCAATTGAGTTGCTTACTTAATGACGTCATAAGGTGACATTGCCATACAAAATCTAAGTAAGAATCACGTGTTGACAGCTCATAAAAAGTACGTCAATTGATGATGGTGTCAAATACCGCATTTGTATGTACTTTCTAATCTTTATTTTTGACTTCACTGACATCTTATGCCTCGGAAAGCACGTAAAGCCATTGGTCCCGGTTGACTATCGTAAAACTTTGACAATCGTTACGGTTCGTCAGAATCCAGAATGTCTGACCAGCCTAACCGTGTCGCCCAGTAACTGGGAGGTCTCATAGGCAGTCGCTTCAACATGCTTGGAGAAAGACTGAGGAGCCTAGTCTATTCTATCAGGAAATAGGCGATGACAATGACAACCAGTACGCGAAGATATCCTGCAGAAACAAATGTTATTGAAAAGTGCAGAAAATTACTTTTTATTTGTAAATTGATTACAATTACACTTATTATTTTAATTCAGTTATTAACGACACCCTAAATACTAATTTTATTTTGTTGAACGCACTAATTTCAGGAAGTATTAAACATACTGGTTCAAATAAAAAAAAAACATATTGTTATGGAAAGCCTATCGAGGAAAGCTTTTCTCATTGTTACGACGCTAAACACGGCTGATGGTGGTGAATAAAATGTGACTAAAATCATTCAGCGAAACGCAAATGAAGAATAAGAATACATGCGTATACATAGTGAATAACGAATAAGTGTACATAGTCCTTATGTCCTTGACTATAACAATCAAACCCAAGTTTATGTCCTGCTCGTTATAAACAAAAACATGTTTATAAATAATGAGAACAACAATTTGCATGCTTTTAAACTTTTGAACTGAAAAGCCTAACCGCGGAGTGATAAGGCCATTTGCATGCGATCCGTACCTCGTCGTTGTATGAAGTGGACTGACGACAGTCCGAATGCAGTTACCGAGTGCAGGCGATGCATATCAAGCAGTATTTTATCTGAGGATATGTGTTTATTTTGGGATAAGCGGATTAGTAGGTTGTAAAGACAGTTAAATGTACTTCAATCTCTTCATTATAGTTTACTAGCTTTTGCCCGCGGCTTCGTCCGCGTAGAATAACTCCCGTTCCCGGGGGATTTCCGGGATGAAAACTATCCTATGTTCTTTCCCGGGTCCCAGACTATATCTGTACCAAATTTCATTCAAATCGGTTCAGTGGTTTAGGCGTGAAGAAGAGACAGACAGACAGACAGACAGACGGACAGACAGAGTTACTTTCGCATTTATAATATTAGTACGGATTGAAACCTTCGAACACACGTGATTCGAGACACAATAGAAAGACAATAGCAGCTCGACAGCCGGCTGTCGCTTGGTCGTTGAAAGGTTATTTAACTGCTTTTCTGTAGTATATTCCATAACTTGACGGGCCTGTTGGTCTAGTGGTTAGCATGTTGTGATGAGCATGATTGTTTGTTCTGTGTCTGGGTGTAATTTATCTGTAACTAGCTTTTGCCCGCGGCTTCGCTCGCGTTAAAAAGAGACAAAAAGTAGCCTATGTTACTCTCCATCCCTTCAACTATCTCCAGTTAAAAAATCACGTCAATTCGTCGCTCCGTTTTGCCGTGAAAGAAAGACAAACAGACAGACACACTTTCCCATTTATAATATTAGTAAGTATGGATGTATTGTCTGGTTACCATAACACAAGCTGTGCTTAGCTTGGGATCAGATACCAAAAACAAAAACTTGCACAATCTTAGAAACGAGAGGTCGTAAGTAACACGAATAAAAATTTCTTTTGATTTTTGGTTCACTGGATTAATTTGTTTGCAAATGATTTCTACTTCTAGTAAAGGAATAGGTCGAATATAATAAGAAAACTATCACAGCTTAGTAGACTGTTAACAAGTAATGGTCAAGTAAAAGTATAAGTTCATAGAGTTGCACTGGAGAAGTGTAGATCAAAAATCGCTACTGCAATTTCGTAAGAGCCTTTTCCTGTACGGATACTAGAGACTTGCTTGACACGTTTTTAGATATATTGTTCATAGTTGTTTACATTAATTGGCTCAAGTTTCTTATTACTGCAAACCGAACTGTTCGGCGTATATGAGAGGCACACTGGAGAAGTGCAGATCAAAAATCGCAACTGCAATTTCGGAAGAGCCTTTTTCTATTTCATGTACAGAAAATTAACCCTCTCGTCACTGCGTGCACTAAATCCGAAAATTCGTATTTCGGTCAGCAAAGTAGATATGTATCCAGGGCCGTCATATACAATTGTGGTTTTCTTGAATCTATTCAAATGAAATTAAACTCAATTGAAGAACTAGTTATTATCTACTATAGTTTAAATTTTTATTAGAAAATATCCATGGGTTTTTGAGAAAACTTAAATTGTATCTGACGACCCTGGATACTTATCTGCTTTGCTGACCGTACTTTATTGCAAATGCATTTGGGTTTTTAATTATTTAGTATTATTTAGTTTTATTTATTTTTTTATTTCACATTTTTTTAAATAACCCTTCCCCCAATTGAGACGAATTTAATGACACGTCATTTTTGCCAAAATCCGTTAAATTGTTTAGGCTGTAGGGTGTGGAGGGTTATGCCCGAAAAATATGACCCTCCTTTCGGTATAGGGTAAAAATTGGTTTATACCGTTAAATCTCGACTTCTAGTCTACTTTAAGTTATAGAAGTTATGACATTCCTTGTTTTGTTTCACACGACTCACCAACGCACGCAATCAAGTTGATGAAAGGACAGCTTGCTTAATTGTTTTTAGCACAACTTCTCACGTCTGTTACGCAGACTAGTTTTAATAGATCTAGAGCATGATCTAACATAATCTATATTTGTTTTGTATACTAGCTGTTCCCCGCGGTTCTACCCGCGAAGTCCCGTTCCCATTTTAGAATAAGAACTATCCTTTGTCCTGGGATTTTAGGATAAAAATCAATCAATCAATCAATCAATCAATCAATCAATCAATCAGTCTTTATTTGTGAACACAGGTAGGTATAAAATACAGATCTTACATAAAATAATATAGTCGAGCTCTGTGCCCTACCAACTAAATTGGTGTACAAATGTGTTGGCTTTTAACATAAAGTTTATATATATGTAACGCAAAAAATTAGGTCATCAATTATAATTATTTTTGCATGCATGTCAAGATAATAAATTATATTTTAAAAACTATCCTATGTCCTTTCTCAGTCTATGCACTATCTAATTTAAATTGATTCAATGGTTTTGGCGTGAAAGCGACAGACAGACGGACACGAGTTACTTTCGCATTTATAATAATATTATTAGTACACTAGCTTTTGCCCGCGGCTTCGCCCGCGTGGATGTCGAACTTCTATCCACAGTTTTAACCCTGTAGGGGTTGATTAAAAAAAAACTTTTCTTAGTGACTTAGGCTTACTCTTCACAAAGAATAACCCATCCAAGTTTCATGTCTCTAGTTAGTTACTGTTAAATATCAACCAACGCGTTGATATCAGTCAAAAAGTTCCGGGGCAGCGGTAACTATTAGAATAAATGCGCAACCCCGGCAGGCATTGGCCCTAAAGGGCCTCGTCACGTGCTGACTGTTCTGCGCCGTTGACACGGACCTAGTCCTTATCGGACGGCAAGCTACCCATCGCTCGCCGTCCGCAGTCCCGCGCCTACGGTGGCTGGTAGTCGGCTTCCGGCTCTCGACGCCTACGCCTAGGTGTCCGGAGCGTGAAGCGTGACGGTGTCACACGCGCGCCGCAGCCTCCTTCTCCAGCATGACTGCTTCGCAGAAGGAGGCGACAGCTTCCCATTCAGTCACCCCCGCCGATTGCCTCTGCAAGATCACGGCGGTGGCCCGCCCAAAAGGGGCATACCACCACCTTATGCTCCACCGTGTCCTCTAGGCGACCGTTGCTGCAGTGATGACACCCATTCTTCGCTTCCACCCGAATCTGGCACAGGAACCTCCCGACTGGGTTGCGACAGTCGCAGTCCCCATTCCGCCTTAAAATCCCGCCGGAGCTGAGGTGCATCGCGCTGCGATTAGCCGCCGCAACGCAGCTATTTTTAGTTACTGATCGGCTCCCGTGGCTCATGGTGCGGTTTATGTTATGTAGTAGTATTCTGATGTATAAGCTAAGAACATTTTGCAAAGTATGTAAAATAAATAAATAATTAATAACTAAAAACTTGTATTGGATAACGTAACGTAACTATATTGATAAGGATTTACTTTATTCATAAAAACACCTTAGCAAATCATGCATTATTTTCTAAATAATTCTACTCAGGATAATCATAATGTTTATACATGCATCGTGGGAGATTTTAACTTAAAAACTATAAACTGGACTGACCTAAATAATCCTCTAAAATATCACCACAGAAATATTCTCGATCAACTATTAATCGATTTTACATCAGGTAATAATCTCCGACAATGCAATTTTGTTGCCAACCAAAACAACAGACTTCTTGATATTGTATTGGTGGATGTGCCAGGTTGCTGCGTTAGTGAAGCGGATCCTTTAAGTGTTATAGACCCTCATCATCCTCCATTAGATATACAAGTAACATTAACGGAATCACTTAAACTAAAATCGAATAGCATTGCAAAAGTTAACTATTATAAGGCCGACTATGATGCAATAAACAAACAATTGATGGATACGGATTGGGAAGACTGTCTGGGAAGTTGCAATGGTTCTGACGAAATGGTAGATGTTTTTTACAACGTCATTACGTCAGCTATTAATACTTTTGTACCTATCACTCGAAAACGAAGTGGTAGAAGCGTTCCAACGTGGTTTGATAAGAAACTTCTTAACTTATTGAAAGAGAAAAACAAACTTCGTATTAGGTATAAAAAGTACAAGAATCCCCTTGACATGCTGTCACTCAGACTAATATCCAAGCGATGTGATAATTACGCAAAAAAGTGCTACAATAAGTATATAGAAAGTACAGAGGAATCAATTACCAGATGTCCGAAGTTTTTTTGGTCGTATGTCAAGAACAAACGTGGTGGAGAAAGTTCATACCCAGCTTCAATGACTAATGGTCATATAACCGCTTCGAATGGAAAGGAAATAAGCGAGTTATTTGCCTCAAGCTACAATAGTATCTATAAAGAAGAAACTATATCATCCTCAAGCCAAAACTATGTACCCTCCGAACACTTAAAAGCAATAGCCATGCACTCGGACAGTATAGGTCTCATTGACATTACACATGAGAATGTTGAGAAAAAACTAAAAAACCTTGATATTACCAAGGGGGCAGGCCCAGATAATATTCCACCAGTCTTTATTGTTCGATGTGCATCAAGCCTGGCTGTTCCTCTGGCGAAAATATATAACACCTCAATCCAATCTGGCCAGTTCCCTAAAGAGTGGAAACAAGCGAAAGTAGTTCCGGTCTTCAAGAGTGGAGACCCTGGCGATGTAAAGAACTATAGACCAATATCCATACTTCCGATTTTCGCTAAAATACTGGAATCGTTGATATGTCCTCATATTGAAAGCTATTTTTCTAAGTTTTTAAGCGATCATCAGCATGGCTTTGTAAAGAACAGATCCACAAGCACAAATCTGGTATCGTTTGTTGAAGCCGCATGCGAAGCCATGGATAGGGGAATGCAGGTTGACGCTGTCTATACGGATTTTCGCAAAGCATTTGATAAGGTTTCGCATTATCTGCTTGTTAAGAAACTTGCTACCTACGGCGTCACCGGTAGTCTTCTGAAGTGGTTTGGTTCTTATTTGGCTGGTCGGGAGTTTTATGTGGTTGTTAATGGGTTCCAATCAGGCAGGTATGCAATTGCCTCAGGCGTGCCTCAAGGTTCTCACCTGGGCCCAATACTATTCATCATTTATATAAATGACGTCACATCATGCTTCCACAATACTAGCATATATCTTTTTGCAGACGACTTGAAAATTTTAAAAGTTATTAGATCTCAGCAGGACGTAAATCTAATGCAAGAAGATATTGATCGGTTATCCGCATGGTGTTGCCACAATAGAATCTCGTTGAATAGTTCAAAATGTAACCACATAAAATTCACCAGGAAAATTGATAAAGTGAATTCAGAGTACCAAATAAACGGAGTAACCTTAAGCGAGGTGGATGTAGTCCGAGATTTAGGAGTTATCTTGGATTCCAAGCTAACATTTATACCTCATATTGAGAATATAATCAATCGATCACAGCGTATGCTAGGCTTTATCATCCGTAATGGGAAGGTATTTCAACGCCCACATACTAAATTGACTCTATACAATAGCCTTATAAGAAGCATTCTGGAATATTGTAGTGTGATATGGAGGCCGCACTACGCAACCCACTCGCTGAGGATGGAACGAGTCCAAAAAAGGTTTGTCCGATTCCTGGGGTACTCGAAGGGAAGGCAATTCAATTACCTTTCTTACCAAGAGAAGCTAAGCCACTACAAGATGAGTACCCTGGAAGTCCGAAGGGAACTCTTGGATTTAAGATTTGCATATAAGCTGCTCAATAACACAATTGACTGCCCACAATTGATATGTAGGTTCAATTTTAGAGTCCCCCGTAGACCACCTCGCAAGCCTATAACCCCCCTAGCTCCACCTCTTCGACGCACAGTGTTTGGTGCTAATTCGCCTATATCCCGCATGTGCAAGCTAATGAACGAGCGCAGCGACTTGGTTGACGTCCACTCAGACCCAATAACGAAGTTTGTCAGACATACTTAGTTTAAATATTGTTTTTTAATTTTTATATTGTTTTTTAGATTTTAATAATGTTTTTTTTAGTAATATAATGGGCATTGTAAGTTCAAGCTAAAAATTACTAATTTATCAGAAAGAGCACTAAGCATGTGGTGTTTGCCTGTAATTGGTTGTGCAGTTAGATTTAAGACTCAATTACGTTTAATTTTTACTTGTAGTATCTGTAACAACTGTTGGTGAACCTTAAATAAATAAAATAAAAATAAACTAATTTCATTGCCATAAAAATGGTTATAAGTGAGTGAACTATAAATATTAGACATATGCTGTTGCGGACTTTTTTTTATAGAACTTTTTAGAGGAACAATTCTTTAGTACATAATTTTTGACATACAGATACAGACAGACAGACAGACCTACAGAGAGACAAAAAAAAATTACTGATTGCATTTTTGGCATCAGTATCGATATCAATCATACTTAAATATACATTTTAACAGTTTTATTATAAGCTTTGCTCAGCAGTGGGCACTTATAGGCTGAGGATGTTGCTATAAAGGGCAACAGATAACTATCGGTCTACCATGGTGCATGACAGCCTGGTGACAGAAAAAAAACCCCCTTTCTCTCCCATGGGAGGGAATTTCCAAAAATCCTCTCTCAGTGCTCAGTTGCATCACTGGTGGAACCTACGTGCAGTGTTAAGTGAATCCATAAAGAAATAAAAACATTCCATTTACCCCCCCTTTTTATCTCCCATGGGGGGAATTTCCAAAAACCCTCTCTCAGTGCTCAGCTACATCACTGGGGGAACCTACGTACAAAGTTTTAAATGAATCCATCAAGAAATAAAAAAAAACAATAAACCCCCCTTTTCTCCTACATGGGGGGAATTTCTAAAAATCCTGTTGCATTGCTTAGTTGCATCACTGGTGGAACCTACGTGCAAAGTTTTAAGTGAATCCATAAAGAAATTATTAAAAAACAGTTTTCCCCCCTTTTTTCCCCCATGGGGGGAATTTCCAAAAACCCTCTCTTAGTGGACGCCTACACCCCCTAACAAACACACATGCCAAATTTCAGCTCTGTACGACTAATGGTTTCGGCTGTGCGTTGTCTGTCAGTCAGTCAGTAACGGAAGCGTTTTATATATACAGATTAGTATATCGATGTAATTAGTATGGATTGACACGGTTAGTGCGTATGGGCACGTGATATTATTTGTCTGGTCTACTGGTATTTATTCCGAGTATGGGTGTTTGTTATATGTGAAAGTATGTGAGTATATATAATGTTTGAAAATCCTCCATGTTACATGTGAAATTACTAGCGGATATAAAAAATGGAAAACTGACTTATTGACTGACTGTAACTGTTAATATTTCAATGCATAACCCAAACCTCTGGTCTCAGACACATGGAATTGGAATGATGTGTTGTTTGTAAATAGTGGGTAACCACTAAAAATAATTTTTGGAAATTCCAACCCTTAAGGGCCAAAATAGGGGTTGGAAGTCTCGACATTAATGCGGGCGAAGTCGCGGGCGAAAGCTAGTATGTAACAATTGTAGATAACGAAGTGCGTTATACATTGACAAATATTGTTGTGCCTGCATATTTTAAGATTATTTTTAGTGTGTAATAGCAAACAGTTCTCTCCTGTAAATCCAATCTCCCTAGTAAATGCAAATATAATTATTTTGCCTACTAATACTTGTTTCGAGCTAGGCTATTTGTATATTTGAGCTTATATATTTTGTAAACCCTTCCACGATACTTACTAAAGAAATGACTAGTGTAGGATAGAAAAAATCTACACTTCTCATAAAAAAAATCGAAACACCAGCGTTTTAATTTGTTAAAAAATTTAAACACCTAATTTAATACAAAAGAGTTTTCATTCCATGAAAAAAAAACGTTATTGTATAGCTGGTAATCTGGCCATTACAATGGTAAGCGAAAATTTAAAATTCGAAATTAAAATTTCATTTGTTTAGCTTCTAAATGAAATGAATCACTATTTTGAGACAAATGTGCGTCTACAGTTGGAGAACATTTCACGTTCAAAAACTAAAAATTTGCGTTTATCTTTGACGTTTTTGTTTTTAATTTGTTTACTGTGACTTTAAGACGTCTGAAAAAAGTTTTATTTTCTAAAACATATGGATACTTTGCCCACAGAAGCCGCCCAAGTGGTGGCATTGCTGGATTCTGGACTTAGTTAGCGTGTTGTGGCTCGAACATTGCATCTAAGCCTGTCATCTGTTCATAGAGTCTACAACCGCTATCGAGAGACTGGTATGTTCACGCGCCGTTCTGGATCTGGCAGGAATCGGGTCACTTCTGAGAGAGATGATCGATTTATTGTAACAACTTCTTTGCGAAACCAACGCCTTAATGCATTTCAACTGCAGCAGCAGCTTCAAGTTGTACGAAGGGTCGCTGTAAGTGACTCTACAATTAGAAGAAGGTTGAAGGAACGTGGACTGGTACCACACAAGCCAGCAAATGGACCGAAATTAACTGCAGACCATTGAAGATCGCGCCTTGATTTTGCACTCGAGCACCTAAATTGGTCATACCTCCAATGGAGCAAAGTTCTCTTCTTTGATGAATGTAAAATCATGCTCTATGGTAACGCGACGGAAGGAACAAGGTCTACAGAAGAGATGGAGAACGCTTTGCATAATGCTGCATTGAAGAAAGGGTCAGTTATGGTGGTGGTTCGTGGACGGTTTGGGGAGGAATCAGCGCCGACGGTAAGACAGAGCTTGCCTTCGTGTCTGGGCCAAGTCTACCTGCTTTGAACTGTCATCGGTACGTGGAACAGTGCCTAGAGCCACACGTGATGCCCTATGCACACTTTATCGGCAACGGGTTCACATTTATGCACGACAACGCCAGAGCCCACACCGCGAGCGTCGTACGTGATTACCTTACCGAAGTCGGTATCTCCATAATGGAATGGCCAGCAAGGAGCCCGGACATGAATCCAATTGAACATCTCTGGGATCAACTAAAGCGAGCGAGAGATCCTGCCCCAGACTCACTTGACCAGCTGAAAAGTGCCATTCAGGAAGAATGGGCAACATCCCACAGCATGTCATCGTAACTCTCATCCGATCGATGAAAAATCGGATGGAAGCTGTGATAAGAGCTCAAGGAGGAAACACTAGTTATTAAACGTTATTTAATAAAAGTTTTTCATTTTTTTTTTCACCTACGTGTGTTGTTTCGTTCTCCATACAAAATAAAAATGATTCATTAAAGAAAACACGAAACCTATGAAAATTTAATTTGAATTTGGTACTATTAAGTAGTAAAAAGTCACTATTAAGCGACATTTGATTCGTAAATAATAATAAAAAACAGATAATCCTTACAAAACATAAACTTGTAAGGTGTTTCGATTTTTTTGATGAGAAGTGTATTTCGCTTGATAACGACATAAGTGGAAAACAAAGCGATTTATGGATAATTGTCCTGCTAATCCATGAAATAAAAAAATCAGTCTATTACAGTTCTACTAGTGAAATTTATGAGAAGTAAGTAGTATACTACTATATTTATTATATTACATTACGACCCGTTGAAACAGGGAACCCGGGTGAAATCGCGGTGGTACAACTAATCATACAAATAAATTCTTCAGCACTGAACTAACACAGAACATCGACTGAAATTCAATCGTTCACTATATTGCTCGGCTTGATAGTACCTTCGGTGACATCTTTATAGCTATAAATACTTATAGACATTAGTGTTATATACGTCAGTACGTATATGGTTCATATACCACCAATACCTAAGCATAAATGGCGTTGTAAAAGTTTTCCTCAACACGGCCCACTCGTAAAGTTCTGTAAACAATATCTGATAAACTCATTACTGTTCACGATGTATTTCAACACGTCGCCTTGTGACGTCACTCAATTCATCTATGGAAAATCAAAGACAAGTCTACACAAAAGAAACAATTTAATTTTCCATCATTTTCTTTATAGACGTAAATAAATATGACGTTTTAAAAGATCTGTACACGTGTCACAACCTGAGTGTTTATTATAAATAGCCGTAGCCAGTGGGCTTACAGCCTAACCTTGTGGAGATCACGCTTGACTGCCAAGTTGTTCGATAGATGGCGCTGCGTGTACCAAAAAGTTTTACACTACGCGACAGTTTTCAGGTTACGTCAGTAAACACGTTGTGACACTTTTATTCCCACTTTTACAGTATTTTTAACAGTATTGCGAAATCGAATTTTAAGAGACACACATTTTGGATATAGTTATGAAAATTCATACAAATTCGGTTGTAAAGTCGTTTTCGTAGCAACGTGCAAGTTATCTTATCTGCTACATAGATACACATAGCTGTTATGTATTCATTATTCAATATTGAAATGCGCAATTTCTTGTAATGTCACATTACCTACTGTGTCTAAACTATATTTACGTTTATCGACTTGTGCGCACTACACAATGGAATATACGTCATACGTAATTAGATTAAACATTCGATCCAATTCGATCTTAATAAATGCATTCATCGGAATTCAGTAAAAGGGTATTAAATGACGTGATATTTAGACTTTATTTCTCAACATCAAATGATAGAACAATCATAAATAAATCTAATACAACTATACCAAGCGAGGTCATTGAAATCGTTATTCCGGGTCAAGACAGATTAGATTAACACGCTAAATTGAGAAATATTCAGTTTTACTCTTTGTTACAAAAGACATTGTCTTAATTCACAATGAAACGCATACTGCATTCCTGAACAAAGAAAAAAGCGAATAAATATCGCAAAAGAACGTTTCATTAAAAATAATACATCATAAATAAGGTCTTCAAATTAATATCTGTCGACAAAAGGAACATACAAAATGGCCGCCACAAATAAGCCGCGTAGCGTTTCTGAAAGCGTCTGTCTACGGATGTTTGCGTCTCTGTCTTGCTCTGTGTCTACGTGTTCGTGCGAGAGGGACGGCGATAGTACCCCGTGGGGCCTCGTGTCAAGGTGACGTACCCTTGCGCACGAGTGTGCAAACTTGCGCAGGCGAGCGAGGTTGTTCCAATTGTGAATTTTGTTCAATGGCTGACGAATGGTCTTAATTTTCGTTTGTATTCAAATTGCTTGGTTACTGAAATGTTTATTTATGGAGTTGGTTTGATGATGTTTCATGGGAGTTTTGTAATATGTTTTTATATATATTCCTGGCTAGAGAACATATTACTTTTAGGAAACAGTTTTTCCACTTATCTCTGCATGGGGCTATTTGGGACCAGTCTTTATCGAAGTAGTCTAATTCATAACATCTTGTACCGGAAAAAATTATTCATTTAAAATGTAAAGGTACCTACCAATCTTGCTAATACTATAAATGGGAAAGTTTCTAAATTAAAGTTTGTGAGGATGCATAAATGGAAGAATGTTTGTGAATGTTTGTTATTTCATGCAAAATCTTCTTAACGGATTTTGTTTTGTTATAAATGTACAGTCTTGTAGCTTACACAATATGAGTGAAGCAGTTCGCAAGACCTAAAAATTGATTGCGGGTGAAACCACGGGACGACGACTAGTTACACAATAAAACAATATTACACAATAAAATAAAATTGCTATTTTACCTACTGAATATTACTGCTAAACAAATTTTGATCTCAAACTACATTGAATGTAATAAACTTCTTTTAATTAAGCTGAAGCTGATTTTAGTTTGTAAAAAAAATAGTATCAAAGAAGGCTTTGTAACATCGTGCTACGACCCACTGGAGCGGGGCAGTAACCAAGGACCTGAGTGAAACTGTCCGCTTTAAAATATCACCCGTGTCTGATAGTTTAAATAAATACTAATAAAATAAATAATAATAAATATCACCACACAAATAGGACAACTCACACACGGTCATCTGATCCCAAGCTAAGCAGAGCTTGTGTTATGGTAACCAGACAACTGATATACATACTTATATACTTCCTAAATACATACATATTATAAATAAATTATACCCAGACACAGAACAAACAATCATGCTTATCACACAAAGTTAAAAACTATACAGCAAATGTAAAATTTTACAATTAAAGTATAACTTTATGACATAAATATTTATGACATAAAATTATATTGCTGTGCGTGATCATCACTACATTTAAAACATAGTCGCGTTCCACTGTTTGTCCCTATGTGTGCATAGGTCTTTAAAACTAAATGGATTTTTTTAAATAACTTCGTGACATTGGTGCTGATTCTCTTGTTCACAAACTTAACTAAATTTAAGTTAAATCCATCTTTTTCTTTTCCTTTCTTAAAGAAACTTTAGTTTAGTCCTGTCAAGTAAGACAGCGCCTGAAGAAAATTGACGTATATTTAGTCGCCATATTTTTAAATCGCGTCTAAATTATCCATGGAGTGTCTAAATTTGACAGGACTTAACAATCATATTATCTTCTGTCCTTTTCTGAATTAAATGGAAAGAGAAAGATGCACTTAACTTAAATTTACGTTAGTTTGTGAATAAGAGAATCGGCACCATTGTGTATTCAGGAATCATTACTAAATATCGTTTTCAACCTTTTATTCCGAGATTATACCAGTTTTAAATGATGTCTCGGTTTCTACTACTTGTCCCGTGAGCCGTAGCGTGATGATCTATGATGAGGTTGCGGAATGTTTATAATAGTTACCGTGACCCTGGAACATAAAGGGCAATCGAAGGAACATGAGTGGGTTTTAGTCAGTAAAAGTCTGACACGCCCTCCCGCCGCACCCAGGACGGGAGCAGTCATTTGATGATTTCCCACTCACCAAAAAAAAAAATGTTCTTTGATGAAAATGTGAAACTTTCATAAATTTTTTATCTGTAGTTTATTTTTAAACCTACTATAGAATAACATCACTACATAATATAAAACAAAGTCGCTTTCGGTTGTCTGTCTGATCCTGTGTATGCTTAGATCTTATTTTGATGTGGTTTTAAAAATGAATAGAGTGATTGAAGAGAAATGTTAATATGTGTAATAGGTGCATATTATAGTAAAGAAAAACTGGGATTTTCAGACATTAGTTCCCCCGTACGAAGCTGGGGTGGTTCAGCAAGTATAGAATAATATTCTTTTGGGTTCATAATTTACCCTCTTATTTCTAGCAATAAATCTAGCTACAAAATCCAACTACAATTCAAATTAATTAATTTTCTTAAGCCGTAGTAGTTCGTAAGACAATGACAGGAAAATTCCAATATGGTGACAGTATCGAGCACTAAAACCAACGCCCAAGTTTTAATAATAATGCCTTTGTATGACATGGCTGTATCGTGAGTCAGATACAAGAGAATTCTACCATTATAATATCGATTCATCATCGGTCCACTACACACAATCTTCATAAACTCTTTACTAGATTTCATCGAAAATGGTTCAGTTGTTTCAGCCGTGAACGTTTTTATACATTATAGTTACATTTACATCTATAAGAGACTAGCTTACGCCCGCCTTAATGTCTATTTAAGCCCCTTAGGAGGCGAATTTTCAAAAACGCTTTTCACGTTTTTAACTCTTATTGGCCCTCGTTGATATGTCAGTCATTCAGTCAGCTTCTATTTTTATATATATATATATAGATTTATTTTATGTATTATTTATTAGTATAAAGGTATTGTCTCTTTCTTGAAATTGGTTATTAACAATCGCTGCACAATTTTCATGACAGAACATGCACTTCCAGGGATTTTCCTGAAAGTTGTTTAAAACAAGTAAGCCTGTCTGTACATATATCTACATAATTATATAGAAGCAAAATACCAATCTCTAATTAATCAGGAAAACTCTGAAAGTCACACCTACAAACGTAACATTTTTCAGGTAGGTTTCTTATAGGGTGTAGATATTTGTTAAGATTTTACGAAACTCCATCTCTTAAAAGGGTAATAACGCGGGTTGAAAGTTTTAACACTCAGGAGGGCGAAGCCGCGAACAAAAGGTAGTATTCTACATACTTGTGACTTTGTTCGTACGACCATCAAGCACAAACGTAATTTAATTTTACGTTTAGAAAGTAATTTTGAAATATTATTTACAATTATTTATTTGCACGATTGGAAAACATTGCAAACTTCAAGAGTGGGTGTACGGCAAACCTTAAGTTCATATCAACACAGTATCTAACTGCCCTTTCTACAGCGTGGGATGACAGGGACGTAAACAGATAAAATGTCAGTCGCTAACTTTGACATTTAATTGAAGGCAAAGCTTAAAAATATTATGGTTGTTATTGTTACTACTAATATTTGCTGTGCTTATGCATCTTGTAGGCTACGAGATTCATCTTTACGTGCAGCTTAAGAGTTTAATTCAATATTTTGAGAAAATATAATGGTAAATGATGTTCGCCCCGATAATTATAACCGATATTTTGAACATTTTTTTTTTCATTTAACCTTTCGATGACTAATTTTAATCTTTCTAGTTTAAAGAAATATTAATCCTTCGACAACACGTGATTTCAGACAAAATAGAAAGACAATAGCAGCCCGACAGCCGGCTGTCGGTTGGTCGTTAAAAGGTTAATAATGGTGTAAGGCACTCCAATTTTTAGCACCATGTTAATTATTGTAACTTGAAATATGTATTTTGACTAAGCTTATAAGCTTAAATCCCAACTTCCTCTTCATTCGACATTTACACGACCGAACTCGCGCGCAATAACCAGTCTTTAAAATGTAGGTTTTGTATAAATATTTGTTATACCATTAGAAGCGTTCTCGAATTTTCTTCAAACTTCATTCAAGTTAAGTTCTCATGTGTGTTTAGTAAATTGTGAAACTTTCGGGTGTTAGTAAAGCCTTAGGTTTGAGTAATTCAATTCTTCTTTTCCAAGTTTCAGGATACCTTGTGGTTTAATTAAGCATGCTTTGTATGCTGTAAAACAGTCATCAAAATAAAGGATAGATATACAGTTCAAGCACGTACTTTGGCTTAGGCCATGTTCTGTCTCTATCGTGGACTTGACATTTGTCAATTGTGTTACAGTGACAGGTATAGTGCTTAGCCAAAGTTCGTGCTAAGTTACGTCTATTTATCTCGCCATTAGACACAGCAAATATACTATGCTTGAATCACTGTTTTGTTCATCCCACTCGGGTGATAGCGTGATCCATACTTTTTTCATATCCATCCATACTAATATTATAAATGCGAAAGTAACTCTGTCTGTCTGTCTGTCTGTTACGCTTTCCCGCTTAAACTACTGAACCGATTTGAATGAAATTGGTACAGATATAGTCTGGGACCCGAGAAAGAACATAGGATGGTTTTCATCCCGGAGATCCAGCGGGAACGGGAACTATTCCATGCGGACGAAGTCGAGGGCAGCAGCTAGTAATATATAAAGCCTGTGTGTTGACAAGAAGAACTTGTAATATTCGTGCATTTGAATAAAATCTTTGCAGTACTTTTTATAGGCTATCAGCTTGTCAGTTATTTAATGACATTAAAAGTAATAAGTTTTAGGGAGATATTTATTATTCGACGAGCCTATTGGTCTAGTGGTTAGTGACCCTGTCTACTAAGCCGGAGGTCGCGGATTTTCATTTTCATTAAATCCAATTTTTTTTTCAGGACAAACTTTTTTGTGGTATTCATGATTGTTTATTTTGTGATTGATTAATCATTTCTGTGGTTGATTGTTTAATTGTATTTGTACCATCTTTGTTCAGCAATAAATAAATTGAAATTGAATTTTTTAAAAGTACGCATATCACCTGTCTGGTTAACATAAATACACACATCAAAAGTGTCTAGGGATATTTCAATTGAACCTAAATAACTAAAATTCTATTAACGTTTTGTTAAGACACCTGCACATTAAAATAAATCTTGTTTAATAGCCTATCTAATCTGATAATAAACTTTTAGATAAAGTTAAATTTAAAAAAAACTTAGAAGAAGAGAAAACCCTCAGACAAAATTTCAATCTTACCTTTATTTTTAAAACATCAGAACCCAAACATAACAACTATTTTTTTTTTATAAAAATGTTATAAACTTAAAACTAATAATCCGTGGATCCCCCTAAGACTCTCCTGACACATCTGCAGCGGTTCTGAGTACTCAAAACAAGGGTGTCAATATCTTGCTGTGGAATATTGTCCCAAGTCCTGCTAAGATGCAAGAAAAGCTGGTTTTCATGCACAATATCTTCAGGGAAATTCCTAAGAGCTCTTCTCTGAAGCATATCCCAGGCATGCTCAATAGGATTTAAGTCAGGGGATTGTGCAGGCCAGTCTAAAGCTTGGATATCATGCTGTTGTAACCAACTTGTAACGATACGCGCCGTATGTAGACGGGCATTGTCGTGCATTAGCTGGAAATTTTGTCCCATTAGCTGTCTGTGGGGCAAGATTACAGGCTCTAGCACCTCATATCGGTATTTCAGAGCAGTCATATTGTCTTGTATCCAAACGAGGTCCGTTCTACCGCCGAGACGAGTTCCTGCCCAAACCATAATCATGCCACGTTGATATGCATGAACTTGTTGTGGGGGCTGCAGTCGATTCCAACGTCCAGGTTCTCTCTAAATGCGTACTCTTCGCGAATCAGGATGAAATCCAAACCTGGATTCATCAGTAAAAAGCACAAGTGGCCATTGAAATTGGTTCCAGTTTTCGTGTGCAATAGCCCATTGTAATCTTCTTCCTCGATTGCCTCTCCTTAGCGCTGGTACCCGAAGTGGCCTACGAGCACGTAGTTTGACTTCATGCAGTTGTCTTCTCAAAGTTTGACCTGCTGGTAAGCGGTCCATACTCTCTCTGTAGCCTTTGAACCAATTGCATCGCCGTTACATTTGGTTGACTTCGTGCAGCATTTACTATGAATCGGTCCTGTACATGTGTTGTAATGCGTTGAGGTCCTCGGTGCCGTTCCACCACTTCCCCCGTGACACGGCATAACGTGACCAAAGCCTGGATATGTGTGCATGAAACCCAGCTTTTCTTGCATCTTAGCAGGAATTGGGACAGTATTCCACAACAGCCTGACACCCTTATTTTGAGTATGCTGATCCGCTGCAGATGTGTCAGGAGAGTCTTAGGTGGATCCACGGATTATTAATTTTAAGTTTTCAAAATTTTTAATTAAAAAAAAATTGTTTTGTTTAGGATTTGATGTGTCAAAAATAAAGTTAAGATTGAAATTTTGTCTGAGTTTTTCCACTTCTTCTAAGTTTTTTTTTAATTTAACTTTATCTAAGAGTTTATTATCAGATTAGATAGGCTATTAAACAAGGTTCATTTTAATGTGTAGGTGTCTTAAAAAAAAATTATAGAATTTTAGTTATTTAGGTTTAATTGAAATATCCCTAGACACTTTTGATGTGTGTATATAACTTAACACAGACTGCCAAGCTTGCGATCAGATGGTCATTGGCCGTGTGTGACTTGTCCCAAGATATATTTTTTTCTGCTAATGGGTAGAAAAATAAATGATAAAGTCGTCTGAGTCCGCAATAATCGTCATTCACACAGACGGATTCGCGGTCGAAAGCGAGTATCACATAATTTCTATAGGCCAAAGCTACACGTTCAAAAATACAATATTAGATTCTGTATTTATTGAGCGTGTAGCCACACAATTTGCTAAATGCATTCAGGCTTGAATTTATTGTTTCGTACTATTCATCAACTCCACCATATTTGACTTCTCCTAGCTCCTTAAATATTGATAATTAAGAAAAACTTTGGAGACATACTTTGTGCAAAATTGAATGTTGCTTATTTTTGTAGAAGTAATTGAGTTGATATTTTTAAAGGTTTTTGAGATATGGGTAAAAAATTGCAATAAATAACTTTTCCACTCTCCCCCGTGTAAGCTTTGCGACCCTTGGGTTATTTAGTATGTTCATCAATAAACCTCAAATAAATAAACATCCTTGGATAACTAACACACGGTCATCTGATCCCAACAACTGATAAACATACAAATATAATTTATAAATACATAAACATTATAGATAAATTACACCCAGACACAGAACAAACAATCATGCTCATCACACAAAGTTTGTCCTGGGTAGGAATCGAACCTAAAGAATAAAAAGATTAAATAACTAAGGTGCCACAGACAGACAGACACACACTAAGCGCTCAAACAACATAAAAACAAAAAGAGGAATTTTTTGCTTCGGGTTAAAATGACACTATCTACCAATCAATATTGCAAAACGAGAAAAAACTAACTATACTAACAAAGAGGACAAATACCTTGAAAATCAATCTCTATGAGTTTATAAAAGGACTTTTACGCTGAAAATAACAATTATTCCAATAAATACATTTAACTTCCTACACAACACAATCCGCCCACGACTCGAGTCACAGAACTCCTACACTTGATACATAATATACTCGGTATAACTATTTGTTTTCTTTGCTTATTGTGAAAACATCCTTTCAAACTTTGAACACACGTGATTTGAGAGACAATAGCAGCGCTACAGCCGGCTGACGGTTGGGCGTTGAAAGGTTAAATTGTTTTAGAGATTTTAACATAAATAACTCTACCTAATTCCAACCATAAGAAAATTTGCCTTTTCCCAAGCTACGTAGGGGTCAGCTTCCAGCCTAATGGGAGTCGCCTGGTGGTTCAGTGGTTTACATGAAGCGACTGCCTATCAGACCTCCACAAACCAGTAACTGGGGATCAGGATATCACATGGTTAGCCTGCTCAGACTCTCTTCTTTCTTTTATAAACTACGTAAAATTAGCTTTTTCCTGCGGCTTCGTTAGCCCATTTTCATCCCCTATTTACCATGTAAGGAGTTGTTTCTTAAATTCTCCTTTCAGTTCACTTTAGGAGTTACTGCTTTGCGTTGTTTACCAGTGGTCGTCGGCTATGCTCTCTCGTTCTCATTCATTCACAGACATCGAATGAAAACGTATTATAACATTTCTGTCAAACAAATCAGTCAGACTGTATTTCATTTACTCGTTCGGGTGATGTACGAGTTCGAAAAAAGCTATTTAACCTATTAGACCAGTTACAAGAGCGTTCGGAAACGTTTCTTTTAGTAGAGTGCGAAGATACGGCTCCTATTCGTTCATCGTTCACGAATTACACAAGACTATAATTTACCACCAAAAAGCGTGTCTACTTATACTTACCCTCTAAGTTTCATGTGTAGGACCAGCGGCTTGGGCTGTGCTACAATCTAAATAAACTACAATATAAAGTTAACAAAACATAACTAAACAAATTAATTTTGTACAGTGAGAAAGAAAAGATTTTGACTTCAAAAAAAGCTTTAAAATAGGATCGTCCGAAAAACTCAGCGCCTTACTAATAAACGCTGCATAAAGTTATGACAGGTTTATACGTCAAAAAATGTATGGTTACACAGGCTTTATTCATTGCATAACTTTACACAGTTATTATTAGTAAGGGCATCAATATATTAATAATAATGAAATTCCTGGTTTGTCCAGACCGGGCAAATAGTGACCGAAACACACTAAGCCGTTTTTTGATTGTCATGTAGATAAAATTATTTGTATTAAAGCAATCTTTCAGCAATGTAGTATTAATGTACTAAAATGTTATTGCCCTAATTACTTACTTGCAAAATGCGACCATTTTGAGAAAAATGGCGTACTTCGGTACAAAACATGCTGAAAATTTTGTAAACGTTATTACGCAATTTTTCGCTCGATTTCTCTCTTGGGATTTATTGCTAAATTCATCCAGCTAGACTAAACCCTTATTACGGCAAAATTTAATTCAATTTATTTTACCCCAGACTTATTACGTTTATTAATAAAATGGATTATTGTAAACCGTTAAACCCTCACTCAAAAGATGTTTTTCCCATTGTAATTAATCTCAGATCTCTTACTCAATCTTATCAGTTATATGTATATCTTTCATCAATTTTAATTTATACCTAGTATTAATTAAAGTCGTAAGCTGAGCATAAAATATTCGTTTTTGACAGTTTATCGATACAAAAACTCTTTATATGAAGTTTAGTAGAATAGTTTTTATCCCAAAAATCTTATGTGAACAGGAACTACGCTGGAAAAACCGCGGGTTATAGCTAGTATGCTGCAAATCTGAAAAGTTTCAACAAAATCCCTTCAGTAGTTTTTGCGTGAAAAGAAACAAACATCCATCCCCACAAAGTAGGATTTTCATGGTTTTTCTTTTCATTTCCGTAGAATTAAGTAGAGAGAAACTTTCACCAAACTACACTTGTAAGTCCCAGAGTCCAAAAGACACCTCATGTTTTATTCAGTCAGCTTCAGGTTACCTCTTAGCTACCTGTGTTAGAGCTTAATCCATTACAGTTACACTACCGGTTCAGACTGGGAGTTAAAAAACCGGTCAAGTGCGAGTTCTACTCGCGCAACGAGGGTTCCGTTAATTTGTTTTTTTAGTGAAATAACTACAAATTTACGGTTTTCGGAGTTTTCTCTTTACTTGTGCTACATGACCTTGCTTCTTGCCAAATTTCACGATTCTAGGTCTATGGGAAGTACCCTATAGGTTTTGAATTTTGATTCCCTTGAAAATGTCTAAATATGCAATATTAACCGCTGTATCTTTTTATTGCGTTGATTTAGAAACTTGATTTTTTCACTGCTTTGAGAGATAGCAGACCTGAGTATGTGATATTAATTTCAGCTTGATATCTCGACGCGTTTCTGAGAAAAAGGTTCTTGACAGACAGACGGACAGACGGACGCCTGATGTGAACTAACTACAAATTTACGGTTTTCAGAGTTTTCCCTTTACTTGTGCTACATGACCTTGCTTCTTGCCAAATTTCACAATTCTAGGTCAATGGGAAGTACCCTATAGGTTTTGAGTTTTGATTCCCTTGAAAATGTCTAAATATGCAATATAAACCGCTGTATCTTTTTATTGCGTTGATTTAGAAACTTGATTTTTTCACTGCTTTGAGAGATAGCAGACCTGAGTATGTGATATTAATTTCAGCTTGATCTCTCGACGCGTTTCTGAGAAAAAGGTTCTTGACAGACAGACGGACAGACGGACGCCTGATGTGAACTAACTACAAATTTACGGTTTTCAGAGTTTTCCCTTTACTTGTGCTACATGACCTTGCTTCTTGCCAAATTTCACAATTCTAGGTCAATGGGAAGTACCCTATAGGTTTTGAGTTTTGATTCCCTTGAAAATGTCTAAATATGCAATATAAACCGCCGTATCTTTTTATTGCGTTGATTTAGAAACTTGATTTTTTCACTGCTTTGAGAGATAGCAGACCTGAGTATGTGATATTAATTTCAGCTTGATATCTCGACGCGTTTCTGAGAAAAAGGTTCTTGACAGACAGACGGACAGACGGTCGCCTGGTGTGAACTAACTACAAATTTACGGTTTTCGGAGTTTTCCCTTTACTTGTGCTACATGACCTTGCTTTTTGCCAAAATTCATGATTCTAGGTCAATGGGAAGTACCCTATAGGTTTTGATTTCCTTGCAAATGTCCAAATTTGCAATATAAACCGCCGTATCTTTTTATTGCGTTGATTTAAAAACTTGATTTTTTCACTGCTTTAAGAGATAGCAGACCCGAGTATGTGATATTAATTTCAGCTTGATATCTCGACGCGTTTCTGAGAAAAAGGGTCTTGACAGCCGGACGGACGGACAGACGGACAACAAAGTGATCCTATAAGGGTTCCGTTTTTACCTTTTGAGGTACGGAACCCTAAAAATTAAGTTACCTCTGTCGGGTGGAACATAAAATAGCAAATGTAGAGAGAATTAGTTGAATAGAATAATTTTATTTTATTTGCATTTTTCTGTGTGATGGCTGTAGCTTTATCGACTGGAAAATTTTGCTCGGGACTGCCTGCGTGATAGTAAATTAGATAATAAAAGATAGATGTTAGCACTCGGAGAAAAAGTAACTTTCTATTAGTAATATTTTTTTGTTATAAGTGAAGGTTTAAGTGCCATTTTTTGAAGCGATAAAAGTTCGGGTTCCTAACGGAGAACAATGTGGCTTTTTAATTCATGCGTATTTTAATTTTTAGTGCCTTGGAAAGCATGTATGTATTGGTGTCGGAAAATCTGTCAAACTAAGGAGGGATTATGCACACTTATTAAGCTCTATTTAGCCGATGTCCGAAAACAATGATTTTGTACGAAAAGTCCGTGCAGCTTTTCGCGTTTTCTCAGCTTACGTATAAAATCGTTATTTTTTATGGATATAAGCCGAATAACGCTGAATAAATGTGCGTAGCCCAGTAACTAGGTCATCGAGGACTATGTAAAGAAATAAATCACAGGTATTTACATGCATCCGGTTGAAACACTTGTCCAATATATAGTTCGCGTCACGTAAGCTTGCCCTTCTGAAGTTAGGCTTTTGTGACGACCGCGCAGGTACTATCACGTACAAAAGTGTTACGTTCGTAGTTTTTTTTCCGTTTTTTACAGAATCGAATTAGGCTGTAAACATTGCGATTAAGCTGCTTCTAAACGGGCAATATTTTACTGTATTTATAATAGCAGTTATTAGTTTGATTTATGTTGGCGCGGTGAAAATAAAATAATTAAAAACCATAACAAAGTTTAACAGTTTTGGCAACAACAGTACTTTCGCATTGAGCAAGCAGGACAGAAGTAAGCATCGAACGTATGCGAGTGACAGAGACGCCATTACCAGCGCCATCTTTCAAAAACCGCGCATGCGCGGTTCACGTTTGGTTGTAAATTCAACTACTGCGCAGCCAATTGCGACGAACTTCAGAGGGGCAAGCTTACGTGACGCGAACTATAGTTTGGAATACGCTAGGAAGATAGTTATAATAAACACGGTAAGGGCCGGTGTTGCCAAACATAAAGTGTAGCGTAGTAGTTCATAAATTTAATTTATTTCCTCTTCACATTTACTTTGATTACTACTACCACTACTAGTTACTGGGTTGTGGAGGTCTGATATGCAATCGCTCCTCCTTAAACACTGGTATCCAGCTTAATCCGGTTAGGCTGGCTAGGGAGATGATGATGACACTTACTCTGATTGCCACAGCTTTGTTTCACTTCAGTTACAGATAGTTAGGGATAATAATTTCCTTGGCGGGGTGCGGGTGAAAGCGTGAGCGAATCCCGTACCCCCGCACATAGGCTGGTCGTGATACATCGTGGTGGTTTCAGCCAGTAAGAGTACGTCATTCCTATCGTCTTGGCCAGATGGTGGAGAGTCCAAGAGTAGTCACGCATAGATAGTCGAATAACTATAAAAAAGGTACAATTAAAATTTTCATCGGTTAAATTATTTTGTTAATCGATAGTTGTCTAGCTTTCTTAATCGAAAGTTGAGATACAACTTTTTAGGGTAGCAACTACTAGGTACTAATTGACAAAATACTCTATAGTTATATTATAGCTATAATTAAAATACCCGCATGACCTTTGTTTAGCAAACAGCCATAGGCAAAATTTTGCTTGCGTTTACATAACACGCTACCAAATAGTGATTGTTCAAATGTTTACGCCAAAAATAAAAAAGCCTTTAAAATAGTTTTTTTTCTCCACTTTATTTTATTATTTTATTTTATTTTTATTTTATTTCTTATTTTTGCTTAGTTTGTTAGAGGAGTAAGCGTAGTTAATAGCCATAGATTATGGCTTTCTCTCTTTGTGTAAGGAAAATGAACTTCTAATGTGTGTCAATGTTCTTTCATCAATAAATCACTTAGCTCACGGCTGAGCTTGGCTTTCCTGTCTACGGACTATTTTGTAAACAGAAAATTGTGTGACTGTATCTTAAAAGTAATTTTAAATATTCCTAAAAGGTTTGTCTTTTTTTGTTTGCAATTAAGAATGTAATTAGTAAGAGTGTAATTAAGTGGTTTATTCAGATACTATTATTTATCATTACAGTACGAAGTAATAACGAAAAATCATCATCATTCATTGAAATATATTAATATTATTTATTTATTCAGAACAATAGAAGTCGGCAAAGTACAATTTCTGAAAATAAATGGCCTACACATTATATTAAGGCTTAATCAAATGCAATATCTTTAAAGTATATTAAAATTTACATTAATAACTAGCAGTTCTCCACGGTATCACCCGCGTCTTTTGAACTTGTTTTATTTTTTTGTTTTTTTTAGTAGGTGGCCTAAACAAAAGACATGGGATTATTTTTTATCTAGTAACTAGCTTTACTCGCGTTAGAAAGAGATAAAAAGTAGCCTATGTCACCCTCCATTTCTTCAACTATCTCCACTTGAAAAATCACGTTGATTCTACGTTTTTTCGTGAAACACGGACAAACACACACACTTTATAATTACCCATTTATAATATTATTAGTATGGATGTAGATTAACATACTTACTAGTTTTTACCAAACCAATTCAATCAACGTTTTACCTACTTCAAAATAAAAACGGGCACAATCTTTACAACTAAAATTAAACGCCCCAACTCAGCGAAAACCTAAATAGTCACAATTTAGTCTTTAACCTCAAATTAAAGTGCAAAACCAGCGCAAACCCGACTCATAACCATAACATAACTAGTTTACGTTCGGTTAAGCACCAGTTAACTGTAATAGGGGTTAATCTAATTAATAGAGACTGTCTAGGCAGATCTGTCCGCTGTTACTCGGACGTTTATAATTGACGTAATTGAAGGCCACCCTGCGTCCGGGGATTGTGTGTCGAATGGAGGATTTGGATTTCTATGGATGGAGGACTGCATCAGTCCTCTATCTATGGAAATCCATATGGATGTCGTTATTTTGTTCTCTTTGAAGTATAGCTACAATATTAAATCCTTCGAACACCCGTGATTTAAGACACAATAGAAAGACAATAGCAGCGCTACAGCCGGCTGTCGCTTGGTCATCGAAAAGTTCAACAGTATCTTACTTGCTCAAAATTCATCCGTGTTTTGTTTTTCGTTTGTGATCTTTGTAATGTAATTAAAAATCAACCTGCGTCTGGGCTTATGTGTCAGATGGACGACTGATTGAGACTTGTAATTTTGGTATCTATAAACTGGAATTGCAGTATTTAAGGCTAGTTCCAAGCTTCCTGTCTAGGCTCAGATCTGTCCACTCGTACTTGGACGTTTAATATCACGTAATTGAAGATCAATTTGCGTCCGGGGATTGTGCGTCGGATGGCAGACTGATTGTAGGGTGCGCTAATTTTGGTATCTATAAAATGGAACTGCAGTATTTAACCCTTAAACGAACAACCTTCCTTTTGATTTTGACTTACATGGCCTATTAACGTTTTTTTTTTGAAATGTTGACAGCACATTTAAAAAATGACAACTGTGTATTGTCAAATTAAAATATGGTCAAGGTGATAAAAATATATTTTTTAGTTAAAAATTTCAGTGGCAAATATTGTCTACCTCTATATTAAAAAACTAAAAAAAGAAAAATAACTTTAATTTCGGAAGTCGGTGTAAACGTAAAAAAAAACAAACATAAACGGAAGCCGCCGCATCGGCTTCGTTCGGCCTTATTTCATCGCTTCGGCTTCCGAAAGCGGTACTTCTATTACAAAAAAGTGTATTTAAGTGTACCTATTAACAAAAATAAATTACCAACGCAATACTTACGTTTTAACACAGAGCTTAATATTATCCCGCTGCAAGACATACAGAGAAGACCACTACGCTTTCTTAAGACGGATTGGGAATTTCTTAATTGCTTTAATTATGACTCCAGGTTATTTCACAATGTCCTTCATCGATGTCAGTGATGTTCAAGAAAACCTAAAAAGTTCATATAAATTGAAAAAGTCACATTGGTACTGGCACCAAGAGACGGGCACCTTTGAACCATCATGCTATATGTGTCGATGATTCGTGTTATTAGAATTCCACACTTCTGTCCGTGACGTAGGGATCACAAAGGCAAGAACTAGATAATAATAATAATAAAAATAAATAAATATCCTTGGACAACTCACACACGGTCATCTGATCCCAAACTAAGCAGAGCTTGTACTATGGTAACCAGACAACTGATGAACATACTTATATAATTTTTAAATATATACATATTATAGATAAATTACACCCAGACACAGAACAAACATTCATGCTCATCACACAAAGTTTGTCCTGGGTGGGAATCGAACCCACGACCTCCGGCTTAGCGGTCAGGGTCACTTACCACTAGACCAACGGGCCCGTCAAAATACATAATTATAGCCTATAACTTCAGGCAACAGTGTACTTTCAATGATAGCATCTTGGTATTAAAGCTTCCAGAGATTGACTATTTATTACAAACAAAAAATAACTATCAAACTTTGCTTCATTCCAATATTAATATAGGTGGTTTGGGTCTAAATCTAATATTCCTGTATTATTAAGGTTCTTAGGAAATCCTAAGAACCTTAATAATACAGGAATATTTGTAAGCCCCGAGATAGTCCTAAAGGAAAATTCCTTTAGGACTATCTCGGGGCTTACAAACTGAAAGAACCCTCGGAAATTATATTAAGACGTTCGTCCCTGTCATCAATCCTGACCTTTCTGACAGTCTTTTCAAATAGTCAAAAGTCCGAAAGTCTGAATTCTAGTCTTACCATGAAGTAACGGGTTACCCAATAACTTTACGTGAAGATCGGATACGTTTTCCGATACATATAAAAGACTGGTTTACTAGGATGAATCTTGTTGACTGACTACAATGGAAGACACAATTCCCAACATGCGCGAACTTTTTCAATGAAAAATAGTCGTCGAGCTGTAAGCACTCTTTTTTATTCAATTTAACTTTCTAATTATTTAACACATTTATATAGTCAATTTCCAAATTTATTGTTTAATTTTACGACCATAGAAAATACGTAGTGTTTTGGCTTTTGTATCATATTTTGGGCTTAGGCTGGATTAATTGCTGAGTATACAAGGCCAAAAAAGCAGGGGAAAATAGGCCCTTTAAGCGCAATAGACTATCTATATCTATAAATATAGTTTTAAAAAATAGTTAAACAAAAGCATTCACAGAGCTCCCAAATTAAAAAAAAACAAACACTATTTTCACGAACCGGGCTTCATGTTGAAACTTACATATATTTGTAACAACTAATGTACACATGAATGCAATAAAGTTTTTCAGTTTGAGTTTTTTTTTCTACCAGTCGATAATTTTTTTTATTTAAAATCTAGATAAAATTTTGTTTCTCTCATTTGTGAATTATTAAATTGATTTAGAAAATAAGTATCTAATTTATTTACTCGTTCCACAAATCAGTATTATGTTGCTGTCAGTACATTGCGTACTTAAACCGGTTAAGTTCTACAAACAAGAAGTTAAGTTACCCAATGATATAAAAATGCAACTTCTAAAAAATTACACGTTAACAGTTCAAAAGTCACTTTATTCCCTGCTAAGTTGACCCAGAATCAATAATCCTTAAAACTACATCCATCGATGCCCTTGTATAAAAACCGTTTACAAACGTTTTACAAATGAAGCAATGAACGAATCGCAGTTTGCACAGAATAAATCTTCAATCACTTTCACCAGTTACCCTATGCCAATTCTAGTTAACAAAGAAAGAGCTACATACATAGACTCATTTGCATGCAAAGCGTTGTCCAAAGTGCTTGCAAACGAAGCAATGAAAAGAAATCTCGTTAGTACAAGGGGAAATCTTCGTAGAACATCCACTTTGGTGAAATTAGCGCACCCTCACATGATCCTTTTAAGTGGCCAATGTGGTTCACTTGAGTCCATTATCGACAATGAACGTTTAAATGGCGGTTAAAAACATTTAGGGGACGCAGCTGCGAAGTTGTTCAATTGTAAAGAAGTTGTGGTGAAACTTAAAAGTGTTGTTTTATCGTTTCTTAATTTGTAAGAAATAATAACTTATAAGTTTACTTCGTTGCCTGTCAGGTCAATAAAGATACAATTTTCCACGAAAGCTTCAAGTGTGAATAAATATGAAAAATTAGGCAAGAAAACCATTTAGATCCCTGGAAATATCAATCAAAAGATCATCGTCATCATCATCACTCTAGCCTTTTCCCAATTATATTGGTGTCGGCTTCCAGCCTAACCAAATTCAGCTGGATAACTGATATCGAACTGAATCCGGTTAGGCTAGAAGCCGAATCATAACATCCACACTCTTCACGTTAAATTAGGGTTGCCAGATAGAAACCTATCATTTCTGGGTCAATTTTATACCTGTCCTATTGTTTCCGGGACAATTCTAAAAAAGGAGAACCTAATTATATTTGTTGCACAATATCTCTCTACTTTTAACCCTGAAACCCCCGAAACAAAATACACACACACACACCACACCACGATAATAAAGGAACGGAAAAAAACTAATACGTTTTCGGAATCCGGGACAAAGGTCTAACTCTTGGACACGGGACACGACATACGATTTTGGGACAATCCCGGACAATCCCAATTTTCCGGGCGTCTGGCAAGCCTAGTATCATTGCTAGACACATTAATTTTGTTTTGCGCGTAACACAATATTCAGTATTGTTGTAACCGGCTTAAAAAGCTCAAGGTTTTATGACAGTATCGTTACGTGAAGTGTATGACACTCCAGCTAATCTATGTCAATGCGACACTCTTATAGAATGTCAATGCGTTTTACACGCAGGTAATTCAGACAGGTAAAAAGTAGTGGTAGATATAGAAAACAATATACTTAACTGAGCAGTTACGAACTAAAGTTAAATAACTACTCACAACGTAATAAAAAGTGGCCTCATCTTATAAATAAACGAGTGAGAATTTTTGAAACGATACTAGATTTATAGTTATTGTTTCTGTTAATTCTATACATAAATGGACTCTGTCAAGCATAGCTAAATGTGCTACGAGACGAAAACCCCTGTTTTATAAGACCAAGCGACTCATCTTCCATAAAATCCCGCATGCCGTAGCTATTGTAAAAATAGTAATTGGCTTGGACTTCGTCGATGCTTTTATGAAATTATCTTTTGACAATGGTACACACAATACATTAATAACGTATTTCTCCGAAATCCTGTTGATGAAATATTCTGTCATAAAACCTTTGTCGACAAAATTTCGGCTTCCGTTACTAATAGAAGTGAGTGACAGTTAAATTTATGCGACAGAATTTTCAGTAAATGCATTGGAGGAGTAATCAAGTATGCACATTTATTCGATACGACTCGGTAGGAAACCTGAACAGACGCGGAAAGTTGAACGGATACATTTTTTTTTTCTTTAGCCTGTGCTCTCCCACTGCTGGGAAAAGGCCTCCCACAATTCCTTCCAGAACGGAAACATACGCGTTTTTAAACAAAATTGTTTTCCATGTCCCTTAACGCGACGAACTTTCCTGATGCCCATTTCACACGAGGGCAGAACAGTGGACGCACAGGACAGTACTGTTCTGTGCGTTTAAACAGTAAACTGTCTTGTGCGTTCAAACAATAGCAGTACTGTACTGCCCACTGTTCTGCCTCACTCTTCTGCCCTCGTGTGAAATGGGCGTCAGACGTGTGTGGTGCTTTCTTATAGCACCACGTGTCTTCTACCACATATTTATAAATCTAGTAATCTTCTGTAATCAATTCAATTTGTCTGCTAAACTGGTAATTAACTCATTTTATATGGTATATATTCCCACACTAAGGGTGACTGTCCATAGAGCTTAGATGCATACAAATCCGACGAAAATAAGCGTAGTACACGCATACGCCTTGTCGACACAGTATTATATACATAGGGGATGTAAGTTTATATTTTTGTATGTAAGCTGCATGCAGGCGTAGGCGTACGCTAGCAACTTTAGTTAATGGTCATGGGAAAACTGGGGGAAACTGTTTTTTAAATCGTTGGCTAAATAACTTACCAAGCATCTTCTTTATTCACTCAACATTGTTTTCTCGTAGAAACAATTTATTAAAGAAGTTACTGAAAAACTTTGCTAACGATCGATTATTCAGAACTCTAAAGCAATTTATATTCGAACTAAGGCTCAATAATTTGGAACAGATTTACTAGAAAGTTCTATAGGTCTCAAACTAGTAACGAACTATAAAGCCGAACTTTTAATATACGGACTTCTATTAAGAATCGCTCTTCGATTCGATAAAACTTCATCCCTTATTCACGTGGAACTGAATCAATAAGAAAGCTGTTTGTTCATCAAGGATGATTCTGTATGATCCCTTACCAACTAACTAATGTGATTACCTACATTTTATTTCCGGACGTTACGAGTTAATCACACATCTAGGAATCTATAGCTCAGGAAATCCTAACCCTAAAACAGGAGATGGAAGTTTCAACATTAATGCGGGCAAACCTGCGGGCGAAAGCTAGTCTTCAATAAAATTCTAAGCATGTTAATAAAGTTCTAAACAAGTTACTGGCAGTGCTTACTACAAAAAATTAAATTGAGCTAGAATCTGATATGACAAAAAACATAAGTTACCCACCAAAAGTTCAGGAAAAAGTCGTCGTTATGATGTTAGCAATATAGTCCTGCAAGGTTTGTGTTTCATATCCTGTCCTGGCGACCCGCCCTAGCTTCGCATGGGTGTTGCAAATCTTTGAAAATCTCTGCTTTTCTCTACTGTATTATGCTAGTATTATAAATAAAAACCTGCCTTTTACCTTCCAAAGAATAATACCTTCCACATGTGCCGGGATTCAAAACAAACCTCGGACAACTCTCTGTCTTGCCTAGGCTCTGTTGGCAGTATATTGTTGCGGAATGTTTATAATAGTTACCGTGACCCCGGAACATAAAGGGCAACCGAAGGAACATGAGTGGGTTTTAGTCAGTAAAACTCTGACACGCCCTCCCGCCACACCCAGGACGGGAGCAGTCATTTGATGATTTCTCACTCACCAAAAAAAAAGTATATTTATAATATAGTTTCAAAGCATAGTGATTTGGATATTACGTGCAAAATACCAAAGTATAAAAAGGGCTAAGTCATATTGTTTTGTTACCTACTTATTTTATCATGATTTATTTTATTTCTATTTGTATTTTATTTTGTTTTGATTCCTATTTTATAAATTTTTGTATTTTGATTATTTTTTTATAGAGATACTGTGTACTTACCTAATAAATGATGTAGTCGTCTGTAATTGGAAGCACACAACGTGTACTGTCCGTAGTTAAGCCAACTTGCATGTAATTGTGTAGCCTCTGGGCGATCCAATAATTAAATAAATAAATCACTCTATCTATTAAAATAAAACAACGCATTAATATCCATTACGCAGTTATATAGATTTAAGCATTGATAGGGTCAGACAGCGGAAAGCGATTTTGTTTTATACTGTAAACAACACAAAAATAGTTTCACTTCCGACATGGAAGAAAGAAGAGGAAATTCATATTGTCCCCTGTGCATGTCGCAAAGTTGTAACAGATTTTGGTAAAAGGAAGTTATTAGATGAAAAACCCACTTCTACGTAATAGCCGGTCATAACGTCAAAAACGAAAACGTGACACACCAATTTTTTATGATCTAACAGTGAATTCCAACGTCTATGCCTTCAGGGTTGTTCTGGGTTGAAAATATCGTCAGAATGCAAATAATATGTAATGTATTTAATAATGTACATATTATCAAGTTTTTGATAAAAAATAGTATTAGCACCTAATTTCCTAAAATAATATTGCATATCCGATCTAGGTAGATGTTGAAACAAAAAAAAAAACTTTGACTTTTTCTGGGTATAGTTGTCATTCTAAAGTCACCATTATAAAGGAGAATAATCTGTCTATAATATAAATCGGTAAACTGACTGACTGATTGTTGATAAAGGTATCAACGCACAGACCAAACCGCTGGTCCTATACACATGATATTTGGAGATGTTTTCTTTGTGAAAAGTTAGTAACCACTAAAAAAAAGGGTTTTTGTAAATTCGGGCCCTAACGGGGTGAATTAGTGGTTTGAAGTTCGTCCTCTACAGATTTTACTCTGCCCCAAAGGTTTGATCTTGACTTCAAAATGTCGTTAGAAAAGACACCCAGTTTTTACCGAGTTTAAAATTAAGAGACAATGCTGAAAAAAAAACCTAGTGCGATTTGGCCGACCCTCTGTTTACGAATGAAAAGCTAATTTATAGAAAATACTATTGCACTTGTCATTCTCTAGTTGACATAAACCCTTATAGTTACGTTTGCAAGATGGCGCTACTGTCGTGCATGTTCCCAATATAGTACGCGAGTAGTCTAGTTAGAAGCTTAATTTTTTGTTACATCGACTTTTCTCTAAGATCACGAGAAGTGCCCTAGGAATCTTTAAATTTAAATCTTTTTTCTTATTTAATTTAGACACCTGACATAAAATGGTGCTGTAACATTGGCCTTTTACTTATGTGAAACTAGCTTTCGCTCGCTTGGTAATATTTCCCTCGAGTTCTGTCAGATCGATAGTTTTTTTATCTCAATTTATTTAGGGGCATTTGTCTCCAGATACGTGAGAGCCCCAGCGTTACCTAAACTACACATAAAAACAACAAGAAAAAGAATCGCGAAAGGTTATGTGAAATTATATTATCCACAATATACATCGCTGCATCGGATGTTGCCTCCGCTAATATACTTAAAAATACTCCTTGATCATATTTATTTTTATTAAATTTCTGCATCAATGACTTCGGGTTCCGGGAGATCTCTCCTCTGATATTTAACATATTCTACAAGGAATTATTATTACCAATTTTTTGAAGCCCCTGTGAGGCCCTCCCTTCTTTATACAAATTGTATAAATTTACTATTTATTTTATTTATTTATTTATTTATGGTTTACCAACAGATGTTACAGCTAATCATGACTTATGTTTGGTAGACTTAGAATAAACAATACTGCACACCCAATTAAAGGTAAACACCGCATGCTTAGTGTTTTACAGCTCAAAAAGAATATGAAAAGTTATGTTATTATGAGTGTTAGTAGCTTAAACTAAATATTAATTCTTATTACTATGTTAGTGCTAGTAAGGTTTTTTTACTGCTATATAAAGTATCTAGTTTTCACGGTTAGCATTGCGAATAAATTTAGCTATGTTGTCTGTGTAGATGTCTATAAGATCACTATGCTCATTGATGAGTTTGCATAATCGTGGTATAGGGGAACTTGCGCCAAATTTAGTTCTACGAAAGGGGGGGACCAAGGGTGTGATCGGTTTTCGGGGAAGTTTTCGAGGCACTCGGAGGGAAAAGAGGCAACGACGAGCCTCTCGCCCCGGACTAAGACCCCGGCGAAGACGTCGAGAGTCGCAAGACGACTACCGGCCACCGTAGGCGCGGTTCTGCGGATGGCGAGCGATGGGTAGCTCGCCGCCCGGCTGGGACTAGGACCGCGTCGACGGCACGTTAGTACAGCACAGGAAGGGGCCCAACAGGGCCAACGCCTGCCGGGGTTGCGGAATGTTTATAATAGTTACCGTGACCCTGGAACATAAAGGGCAATCGAAGGAACATGAGTGGGTTTTAGTCAGTAAAAGTCTGACACGCCCTCCCGCCGTACCCAGGACGGGAGCAGTCATTTGATGATTTCCCTCACCAAAAAAAAAAAACAATCTAACATGACAATATAAAATTGGTATAAAACTAGGGTATAAAATTGGTATAAAACTAGGGTATAAAATTGGTATAAAAGGAGGCTGATATTATAGATCGATTGAAAAATATGGCTAATGCCACTAAACCCCAAAACGATTGTTCTCAAAACTCTACGGCTTATATATTAATTCAACTTTAAACCCAAAGCGATTTTAAGCATTAAAATTAAACTAAGAAAAATACTTTAAAAATACCCTTTCAACGACCAAGCGGCAGCCGGTTGTCGCGCTGTTATTGTCTTTCTATTGTGTCTCGAATCACGTGTGTTCGAAAGTTTCCAGGATGATTTCATAGTAAGCAAGGAAATAAATAGTTATACACGAGTATATTATATGTATCAAGCGTAGGAGTTCTCCTGTGACTCGATTCGTGGGCGGATCTTGTAGGAAGTTAAATGTATTTATTGGAATTAGTGTTATTTTCAGTGTGTGTCTTGATTTACGTGTGTTTAAGGTTTAAAATGGAAAAAAATTGGGGTTTAATGAGCGTAAAGCGTCAGATCGGGAGCTTCTTGTGTGAATAACAACCCCTGACAGTCGGTCAACGATAAAACTGTATCCGTCTTAATGTTAACCAGCTGTTAGTGTTGTTAGTACATGTTATCTAGTTCTTAGTTGACTACGCAACTTCATCCATTCTTCGAGTAAGCTCTTATTGCGGTTAAAGTGAAAGTAATTTGTTTATAATTCGTGAAATCGTCTGTCACGATTCGCGAACGAATAATTTCCATTTTAATAGCTCATGCTGGGATTATCGGAGTCAAAGTATAGACAATAAATATAGAAAATAAAAACTGGGGTCTTTGAAGAGGTTATTCTTTTTAGTCTGTCGCACTCGCAGTCTAGTACGTGTCAGGAATTCAGCCCCGTGGAACCAAAGGGTATCGCTCAGTAACTGTGTTATAGAGGTCAGTTATGCAGTCGTTTCACGTAAAACACCGGTATCTGGTTTGAATCCGGTTAGGCTCAAAGCCGATACCAATGTGGTTGGGAGCAGGCTGGATAAATAAATAAATATACTGGGACAACTCACACACGGTTATCAGATCCCAAGTTAAGCTCTGCTAAGAGCTTGTGTTATGGTAACCAGACACCTGATATACATACTTATATAATTTATAAATACATACATATTATAGATAAATTACACCCAGACACAGAACAAACAATCATGCTCATCACACAAAGTAGTTAAGTAGTTAGTAGTGGATAGTTGATGATGTTGCCCCACACTACCAAAATCCTCCTGTATCATGGGTGCGCTTACAAACTTTTACACTCATACACACAAACTGACTGGAACAATTACCTTATTTTTTATTTTATTTTTTGGCGAGTAGGATATCATCAAATTACTGCTCCCGTCCTGGGTGCGGCGGGAGGGCGTGTCAGACTTTTACTGACTAAAACCCACTCATGTTCCTTCGATTGCACTTTATGTTCCAGGGTCACGGTAACTATTATAAACATTCCGCATCCCTGGAACAATTACCTGTAGGCCTTACAAATATTTATAACGTCGTGCCATGACTGCATTTTCCTTCATGTCCATCGTTTATTGTCCTTTCTTACTCTTCATACAACATTATTTGTTGTTTGTTTTGTTTTATAGTTCGAGGATTGTTCTGATAAATAAATATAGGCTTAATATAATATATCCTTATTATTATTATGATTAATTAGCTTATTATTATAATTAACCAGACTTGTAGAACTTTAAAAAATACTTCACGTTCCTAGTTTATTTAAAAGCAATATAAAAATGCGCTATACAAAAACCACAATGACATTTAATTTTTTATTTTTCGTCTGTTTATTTGTTCTGGGTTCTCTAAAAGGCCTGGAACTGTTTTGACGAAAAAACTTGCACGGGCAGATAGATATCCTGGGACAATTGACACACAGTCATCTGATCCCAAACTAAGCAGAGCTTGTACTATGGTAACCAGACAACTGATAAACTTACATATATGATTTATAAATACATACATATTATAGATAAATGAAACCCAGATACATAATGTTATTAAAGTAACTGGGCTGTTTAAATTTTGAAAAAAGCTTTATGGGAATCGCAGAATCATTTCTTTTTCTTACATCTGAGGGCACTGTCGTGCCCCCGCTAAAAGAAGCAAGCGAAGCGCAAGGGCACTACCTATACCTTTTCTCGTCTTGAAGTGTTTTGTCGTTTTTTTGAACCCTCATAGAGTTGGTTTCCGATGTACCAGATAGTTCATAATTACAAAATATGATGTAAATAATAGGCTCATTAAACATACAAAGTCTCAGTTGAATAGCTCTAATACTTTAGATTTTATTGATATCTAAAATACACCGATTTCCTCTTCCGTAATGAGCCATTTCGCATTATATCGAGATTTAGCATTATCTGTGTTACTCAAGTTAGGCCTATATAACTCTTGAACTTACAGTTGTTCAATTCGGATCTGTAGTTCCTGTGATTAGCGCGTTAAACCAATCAAACTAACTTTTCAGCTTTATGATATTATATACCTCATCATCATCTCCCTAGCCTTTTCCCAACTGTGTTGGGTCGGCTTCCAGCCTAACCGGATTCAGCTGGATACCAGTGTTTTACGTGGAGCGACTGCCTATCAGACCTTCACAACCCAGTGACTGGGCAACACGATACCTCTTGGTTAGACTGGTCAGAGTTTCTGGCTAACCATTAACGACTGTCAAAGTTCTACGAATGACAACCGGGACCAACGGCTTTACGCGCTTTCCGAGGCACAGGATGTCAGTGATGTCCAAGATAACCTTTAAAAAGTACATCTGAATTGAAATAATCACATTGGTACTTGCCCGGATTCGAACCCACAACCTCTTGCACGAGAGGCGGGCGCGTTATCCACTAGGCCATCACGACATCATATACCTAATTAATTATATTAATTAGTATAGATATATTAAACGCAAAGCCCTGTATAGTCACTTAGTCACTGATTCATCAACGATCAGCACCTTGCACCTAGAGAGCTAAAATTTTGTACAGAACTTAATTTACGACGTACTCGTAGAATATCAAATAATTATTTAAAATTCAATCCCTATTGTGGGAGAAAAAGGGTACAAAATCCGTACTAATATTATAAATGCGAAAGTAATTCTGTCTGTCTGTCTCTTCTTCACGCCTAAACCACTACACCGATTTCAATGAAATTTGGCACAGATATAGTCTGGGACCCGAGGAAGGACATAGGATAGTTTTCATCCCGGAAATCCCCCGGGAACGGGAACTATTACTACACGCGGACGAAGTCGCGGGCAAAAGCTGGTTATAGTATAAAAAGAACATTAATTTAGAAACACGAAAGTAGCTTTTTTCAATACAATAACAATAAATAAAAAATATGTTGCTTCCACTTTTTTCTATATTTTACCATCATCATGTTAAAAAAATGAGATTTAGCTATTTAATGTAAGTCACAAAAAAAAAACATTTTTCAACGTCCTGTAATTCACGTTGGTTGTAAAATAGGGGATGAAAGTTTAAATGTAAGTAAATAAACAATCAGCATAAAATCTCCCAGAAACTTAGGTAGGTATTTGTCTTTGCAACTCTTGAGTTTATGATTAGAAACAGTATTTTTTACGTAAGTACAAATTAACTACTAAATTGTCTACAATTTTTTAATTCTTTTGTTCCGCATGTTTGGCTAAATTTCGCGCACTCCTCCGAGCACGTAATTTTATATTTAATTATATCATAAATAACCGTAATCCCACCCAATCACTACGTTTGGCACCAAAAGAATTTAGTTAGGTATATTTCAAGCAACGTTTATCTATTGTACACCTCTATTTAGTGCCCGTAAAATTATAATATAAAATAATAGGTCGGGGAAAAAGTTTCTTCGCATTTTTTAAGAAAATTCAAAACATTTTTTAGCATTGTTTATTTACATTTAACTAAAGTATGTAGGTACCATTTTGTTCGATAACTTTTTGCCATCTTGTAGGTAGGGACATGATCCCATTGCTAAAAAAATTTTGGGACTTCTGATCAAAATACCACAACAAGTGGTTTTGGCAGTCCTCCCGTGATGTTAACCTGACACTGCCTAAAGAATTCTGAAGAGACCGAAACAGGTGGAAATCTGAAGGTGCAAGATCAGGACTATACGGCGGATGCATTAACACCTCCCAGCCAAACTCTCTTAATTTTTGCTGAGTGGCTAAAGATGTGTGAGGTCTAGCGTTATCATGATGAAAAACCACACCCCTTCTGTTAATTAATTCCGGCCGCTTTCTCTCAAGTCTCAACTTCTTGCTTTAATCTTATCAGTTGTTCGCAGTAGAGTTCAGAATCTATGGTCCTGTCTGGTGGTAACAGCTCATAATAAATAATGCCCTTCCAATCCCACCACACACATAGCATCACCTTGTTGCGAGTTAATCCGGGTTTCGCCACAGTCTGTGAAGCCTGACCGGCCTTTGACCACGACCTTTTTCGCACGTTCTTGTCGTATGTGATCCACTTTTCATCACCGGTTATCAGCTTCTTCAAAAATGGTTCGGTTTCATTACGTCGTAATAATGAATCACAAATGAGTACACGGTTCATTAGGTGTCTTTCAGTGAGCTCGTGAGGTACCCAAATATCGAGCTTTTTTTCAAATGAGACAAAACTGTTTTGTGGTCAATTCCCAGTTCTTCAGCTACGTCGTAACTAATGACGTGCCGATCTTGCTCCACTTTTTCAAAAATGGCATCCATTTTATCCGTAATAGAGCGACCAGAGCGAGGTGCATCTTTGACATCAAAATTTTTGGGATTGAAAACGCTTAAACCAAATTTGTGCTACTCTCACAGACACTGCACTAGGTCCATAAACATCGCAAATTTTTTTCGCGGCTTGCGTTGCATTTTTTCCTTTTTTGTAGTAAAATTTTAAAATGTATCGAATTTCTTCATTAGTTTCACTCATCTTGACAGTACGAAAAACAAATGCAAAGCACACATTTTCCTAATTTGAATTTCGAATTATGTTCTTTAAAATTTAAACTTTCAATGATACCAAAACCAGCCAGATACAAATAGTATAGCCAAAGAGATTTTATTACAAGTTCATACATACTATAATGCGAAAAGACTTTTCCCCAACCTAATATATGGACTCTGTAGAGCATAGCTAAATGTGCTACGAGACAAAAACCCCTGTTTTACAAGACCAAGCGACTCATCTTCCATAACATTCCGCATGCCGTGGCTATTGTAAAAATAGAAATTGACTTGCGTCGACGCTTTTACGAAATTATCTTTTGACAATTACACACACAATACATTAACGTATTTCTCCGAAATCCTGTTGAATAGACTCTGTCGAGCATAGCTAAATTTGCTACGAGACGAAAACCCCTATTTTATAAGACCAAGCGACTCATCTTTCCTAAATTCCGCATGTCGTGGCTATTGTAAAAAAAATAGTAATTGGCTTGGACTTCGTCGACGCTTTCACACAATACATTAATAACGTATTCCTCCGAAATCCTGTTGATGAAAGATTCCGTCATAAAACCTTTGTCGACGAAATTTCGGCTTCCGTTACTAATAGAAGTGAGTGACAGTTCAATTTATGCGGCAGAATTTTCAGTAAACGCATTGGAGGAGTAATCGAGTATGCACATTTATTCGATACGACTCAGTAAAAAACCTGAACAGACGCGGAAAGATGAACGGATATATTTTTTTTTAAACATAATGGTTTTCCATGGACACACGCTGAATGGAGCTGAATAAATGTGCGTAGTCTCTTTACGCGACGAACTTTCCTTATGCCATGCCCATTTCACACGAGGGCAGAACAGTGAACGCACAGGACAGTACTGTTCTGTGCGTTTAAACAGTATACTGTCCTGTGCGTTCAAACAATAGCAGTACTGTACTGCCCACTGTTCTGCCTCACTCTTCTGCCCTCGTGTGAAATGGGCGTCAGACGTGTGTGGTGATTTCGGGTCAGAGCCCATTCGTCCCCTAAGATTTGTCCCCCAGCATAAAAGTTGTGGATTCGGCCCCTATATAGGTGCCCATTGGTCTCCTGGTAGGGGACCAATTAATATTTTAATAAAAAATATTATTTTTAAGGTACCCATTCGTCTCCTCTAATATATACACAATATAAGTTGAAGATTCGGCACCTATTCAGGTGCCTATTGGTCCCCTGAGATAAAATTAGCTATATTTTACCTAAAAAACGGTTAACACAGTACACTTGTGAACAGTTTATTAACGCACTTAATTTAATTAATCATAACAGATCATTGAAAAAAGAGCTATGATGAATTATAATCCGTCATGATAATAATATAACCTGTCGATAGACTATGATGTAATATTGTCTCTCTACGAATGGCTTGTTAAAAAAACGGGTATTAATGATTGAAAACTGAAGAGAACAATAGTACTAGGCGCGCAGTAACGTGAAGTAGTCATGTAATAAAATCTAAAATTCACTGTATTTTTGATTTTCTCACAAGATCACCTTAATCAATCCAAAGTACTAGGCGCGCAGTAACGTGAAGTAGTTATGTACGAAAATTTAAAATTCATTGTATTCTTAATTTTCTTACAAGATTACCTTAATTAAGCCAAAGTACTAGGCGCGCAGTAACGTGAAGTGGTAAATAGAAAACGATCGATCGACGAATCGATTAATTATTTTGAAGACTTACTTAATGCCTAGAGCCTATTAAACTTAATCTTATTTGAAATACTTAAACATGATATTTAAGGAATTATTATATTTTAATTTTACCCTTTTCTGCGCGACTGTACCAGGACTACCAAGCTGCAGTATACACATATACTTGTACTAATATTAGAAGAATGAATTAAAATAAATATTCTCCATGGGACGAATAGGCCCCTCAAAAGTTCCAGGGGACGAATGGGCACAGGGTGCGAATCTTAGGAGACGAATGGGCTCTGACCCGTGATTTCTTATAGCACCACGTGTCTTCTACCACATATTTATAAATCTAGTAATCTTCTGTAATCAATTCAATTTGCCTCCTAATCTGGTAATTAACTCATTTTATATGGTACTAGCTTTTGCCCGCGACTTCGTCCGCGTGGAATAATAGTTCCCGTTTCCGGGGGATTTCCGGGATGAAAACTATCCTATGTCCTTTCTCGGGTCCCAGACTACATCTGTACCAAATTTCATTCAAATCGGTTCAGTGGTTTAGGCGTGAAGAAGAGACAGACAGACAGACAGAAAGACAGACAGACAGAGTTACTTTCGCATTTATAATATTAGTAAGGATATATTCCCACACTAAGGGTGACTGTCCATAGAGCTTAGATGCATACAAATCCGACGAAAATAAGCGTAGTACACGCATACGCCTTGTCGACACAGTATTATATACATAGGGGATGTAAGTTTATATTTTTGTATGTAAGCTGCATGCAGGCGTAGGCGTACGCTAGCAACTTAGTTAATGGTCATGGGAAAACTGGGGGAAACTGTTTTTAAAATCGTTGGCTAAATAACTTACCGTACCAAGCATCTTCTTTATTTACTCAACATTGTTTTCTCGTAAAAACAATTTATTTAAGAAGTTACTGAAAACCTGTGCTAACGATCGATTATTCAGAACTCTAAAGCAATTTATACTCGAACTAAGGCTGAATAATTTGTTTAAATAAGTTCTATAGGTCTCAAACTAGTAACGAACTTGAAAGCCGAACTTTTAATGTACGAACTACTATTAAGAATGGATATGCGCTCGTCGATTCGATAAAACTTCACCCCTTATTCACGTGGAAGTAAATCAATAAGAAGGCGGTTTGTTCATGGATTATTCTGTTTGATCCCTTACTAGCTAACTAATATGAATACATAAGATTTTTTTGTAAAACTCGTCACAACTGTTTTCTTTAAATTCAGGACATACTTATCGTTACGAGTTAATCACACATCTAGGAATCTATAACTAAGGAAATCCTAACCATACAATTTTTAATAATATGTAAGTTCCAACATTAATGCAGGCGAACCTGCGGGCGAAAGCTAGTCTTCAATAAAATTCTAAACGTGGTAATAAAGGTATTAATACACTGTTCACGCTGGTTGTATACCTGTATGATGGAAAATAAATTAAAAAACAAAAGAATGGCTTGATTTATCCACAACGGCAACGACAACATAAGTAAATCAACATTGCGTTATAAATGCAGGGTCGGTGTTTACTACAAAAAAGAAAATTGAGCTAGAATCTGATACGACAATAAAACACAAGTTAACCATCAAAAGTTCAGAAAAAAGTCGTCTTTTATGATGCTAGCAATATTATTTTATTATGTTTGGAATACTTGCAGCTAACAAAGTTATGGTTCAGTGGGTGGTAAAACAGTGGCCATTTACAAGTTTTCGCAATTAAAATAAAGGTGCGTAAAATAAAAATAGAGCAGAGAGAGAGAGACTGCTCTGTTGTGCAAGTTAGAAATTCAAATCAATTAATTCTTATGACACTGGGTCTACACTACTTCTATTAAAAAGTTACACTAACAGATAATAATACATTAGTGAAAATAGATTTGATTTGATATAATAGTTGTTTTGATATTGTTAGATTTGATATAGTCCTGCAAGGTTTGTGTTTCATATCCTGACCTAGCGACCCGCCCTAGCTTCGCATGGGTGTTGCGAATCTTTGAAAATCTCTGCTTTTCTCTACTATAATATGTTCGTATTATAAATAAGAACCTGCCTCTTGAATTTCTTCCTCATGTGGATCCAAAACAAACTTGGACACTTCGCCGTCTTACCAAGGCTCTGTAGGCAGTGCAATGTAGTTTCAAAGCATTTGCCAAGGCTCTGTAGGCAGTACAATGTAGTTTCAAAGCATAGTGATTTGGATATTATGTGCAAAATACCAAAGCACAAAATACCAAAGTACAAAATACCAAAGCACAAAATACCAAAGTACAAAATACCAAAGCACAAAATACCAAAGTACAAAATACTAAGCACAAAATACCAAAGTACAAAACACCAAAGTACAAAATACCTTTAAACACACGTGATTCGAGACACAATAGGAAGACAATAGCAGCTTGACAGCCGGCTGTCGCTTGGTCGATGAAATGTAAAAAGGACATAAAAATCGTAGTCATATTGTTTTGTTACTTATTGGCGTGATGAGCTTGACGTACACCACGAGGGCTGGTTCGAGGATGCAAAGGAAAAAGAGTCTGGAGGAGTTGGGGGAGGCCTTTGCCCATCAGTGGGACACTTCAAAATGTCGTTAGAAAAGACAACCAGTTTTTACCGAATTTAAAATTATATTAGAGGCAAAACTGAAAAACCGGTCAAGTGCGAGTTCTACTCGCGCAACGAGGGTTCCGTTAATTTGTTTTTTAGTGAAATAACTACAAATTTACGATTTTCGGAGTTTTCCCTTTACTTTTGCTACATGACCTTGCTTCTTGCCAAATTTCACGATTCTAGGTCAATGGGAAGTACCCAGGTTTTGAGTTTTGATTCACTTGAAAATGTCTAAATATGCAATATAAACCGCCGTATCTTTTTATTGCGTTGATTTAGAAACTTGATTTTTTCACTGCTTTGAGAGATAGCAGACTTGAGTGTGTGATATTAATTTCAGCTTGATATCTCGACGCGTTCCTGAGAAAAAGATTCTTGACAGACAGACGGACAGACGGACGCCTGATGTCAACTAACTACAAATTTACGGTTTTCGGAGTTTTCCCTTTACTTGTGCTACATGACCTTGCCTTTTGCCAAATTTCATGATTCGAGGTCAATGGGAAGTACCCTAGGTTTTGAGTTTTGATTCTCTTGAAAATATCTAAATATGCAATATAAGCCGCCGTATCTTTTTATTGCGTTGATTTAGAAACTTGATTTTTTCACTGCTTTGGGAGATAGCAGACCTGAGTATGTGATATTAATTTCAGCTTGATATCTCGACGCGTTTCTGAGAAAAAGGTTCTTGACAGACGGACGGACGGACGGACGGACGGACAGACGGACAACAAAGTGATCCTATAAGGGTTCCGTTTTTACCTTTTGAGGTACGAAACCCTAAAAAAGAACCTAGTTCGATTTGGCCGACCCTATGTGTACGAATGAAAGGTATATACTACGCGAGTAGTCTAGTTATAAGCTTAACTTTTTATTACATCTACTTTTCCCTAAGATCGCGAAAAGTGCCCTATGAAACTTTAAATTTAAATCTTTTTCCTATTTAATTTAGACACCTGAGATAAAATGCCAGCGTTACCTAAACTACACATAAAAACAACAAGAAAAAGAATCGCGAAAAGTTATGTGAAATTATATTTTCCACAATACCCAAGTAACACATCAAAGCATTATAACGGCCGACTTACAGCATTTTTATATCGTTTTCGCATCTTGATTTAGTTCCATAGTAGCATTACAAACGTTTATACGGCTACTGTAATGCTTATTTGGGCACAAATTATACGGCTTTAGATCCTTAATATGTTCACATTAGTTGTTTAATCGCATTACAGGCGCATTATATTAGCATTATTGTGGTCAAATAAAGTACCATTGGCATTAAAGAAGCATTATTGTGGTCAAAGAAAGTACCAGTTGCATTAAAGAAACATTATTACGGTCGACGAAATTGCCAATCGCATTACAGAAGCATTACACTGGCAATGACATTGATAGTGAAGATGCTAATTACATTACAAAAGCATTAAACCAGCATTAGAATGTAGTAAAAGAATGATTGGAGCTACATAAGGGTTCACAGTTAGAACTTAAATAAACCCTACATCATTGCAAAAACATATCTAATGCCACGGTACTAATTGTTATAATACTCTGAACGTCCCGTCGTTCCAATTTATCAACTTTGGCTCGCAATATAATATGAACGAAGACGTCAAAACTCAGTGCGTGACACCATTTTTGAAACAAAATTTATAATACTGGGTTAGGTTTTGACTCTTTTTTTATGTCATACCTTCAAATATTACTGCGCAATGTAGTTTACTGTAAATATCTATATAAGTTTCTTTGAAAATTTTCACGCGCCTTTGATATTTTGTGATTTTGATATCAAATGTTATTGTGTGAAATAACCAAAATAATTTTGTATTCTTAGTATAGAACGAATTTTACATAATTAACATAACAGTATCGGTTGGGAAGTATTGGATTAAGTTAACTATTATTATATAGGTCTATTACTTTTATAAATGGGTTGGAAGGATAATATTTTTAGGTTATAAAATATTTACAAAATGGTGGCAGCCTATAGCACCCTGGTGAGCGTTTAACAAGGCTACTTAATGCCGCCAGCAGTATAAATACTCACACATGTACAATTATTAAGGCCAGAGGCCAGAGAGAAGACTTTTGATGAACCACTGTAGTGCCATTGACTATAAAGTAGTTCTATATGAGTTCACCGATATACCAGTAAACTTGATGTAGACTGAATTGGTGCCATTACTTGAACGGAATTTTGGGGATCTTTGAGCAAAACTATAAAACCCATTTCAGAATTTTTGTACATCCTAAATCCGTATGGATGGATATTGAAGATAATATATTTTTCAATATCCAAAGTTAGGAATAAAAACACACAAACATAACAGAATACAGATATAATTATTCACCCCGTAGATTTGTGACAACTCTGAATAACTTAGGCCTCATCACTTGATCGGCAATGTCATGTAGCACAAGTAAAGGAAAAACTCCGAAATCCGGTTTATATATATATTTTTTTCAAATATTGTTGATGAATGTAGGTGTCCATTTTACGGAACCCTTGTTGCGCGAGTCCGACTCACACTTGACCAGCTTCATTATAAACGTATGCTAAACACACGGTTACGCAATACACACTGATGTCGACAAATGGTTTTACGAATGCAGTAAATTGAATGTATATGCAGCTTTACACATTTCAATAACTCACTTGTATTTGTTTAAAGAGCTGTTAGCAGTACAACAGCACTCAGTTGATCTTTAAAAATACAAGCATTACATTGGTTCACGTTCATGCTGTTCAGCGGCACTTGGCTTTTACTTAGCACTTAGATGTGCTATTACACAACAAAAGGCACTAAATACAGCTCAAAGCCGTTTAACGAATTTCGGTGCATTATAATGATACAAGTTTATGCTATTAACCAGCATTAGGCATTATCTTACTACTTTAAAATGCTATTGTAGACCCTAAGGCACTAAAAACAGCTAAAAGTTGTATAGAGGATTTTCGTGGCATTATAATGGTTCATATTTATCCTATTAAACACCATTGAGCATTTATTTACTACTTAAAAATGCTACTGTAAATCCAAATGCACTAAAAACAGCTGAAAGCTGTACAACAGCATTGTGGTTTGCTGCACTGAAACTAAAAGCTTCACAAAAGCATTTTGATATACCATTATCCACCCGATATACAGTATAAAGCATCTAAACGGTTTTGAAATGCCAATATAAAACGTCAAGATGCTCGGTGAACTTATATAAAAGTTTATACGGGCCTTAAGTTTTACATAAGTTTAATTTTCGTTTGTTAAAATGCTTTCTGTGTTACTTGGGTATACATTGCTGCATCGGATGTTGCCTCCGCTAATACGCTTAAAAATACTCCTTGATCATATTTATTTTTAGTAAATTTCTGCATCAATGCCTCCGGGTGGGAGATCTCTCCTCTGATATTTAACATATTCTACAAGGAATTAATATTACCAATTTTTTGAAGCCCCTGTGAGGCCCCCCCCATTCTTTATACAAATTGTATATATTTACTATACTTAGTATTATTTAGTTATAAGTTTTGTAAAAGTATATTATATATACCTCCCGCGGTTTCACCCGCGTTAAAAATGTTAAGGGTGAACAACCCTTATCACTTAGGGGTATGAAAAATAGATAATAGCCGATTCTCAGACCTACTGAATATGCATATTAAATTTGGTAAAAATCGGTAAAGCCGTTTCGGAGGAGTAAGGTAACTAACATTGACATTGACACGAGAATGTTATATATGTTACTAGCTTTTGCCCGCGACTTCGTCCGCGTGGAATAATAGTTCCCGTTCCCGGGGGATTTCCGGGATGAAAACTATCCTATGTCCTTCCTCGGGTCCCAGACTATATCTGTACCAAATTTCATTCAAATCGGTTCAGTGGTTTAGGCGTGAAGAAGAGACAGACAGACAGACAGACAGACAGACAGACAGACAGACAGACAGAAAGACAGACAGACAGAGTTACTTTCGCATTTATAATATTAGTAAGGATAGGCAAACTCCGAAGCTCCGGCGCTCCTAGGTTGGACTGGTCAATCCTCAGGTCAGACTGAATGACTTAGTCAAAGCCCAAACAAATGTAAATTTTCGGCCTTTGACTAAACAATTTTCGTCAAACCTGGGAGAGACTAATTTGGTCAGGCAAACGTCAAAACACAATTTTATTAAATCGGGGTTTGACGAGTCAAACTCCGATATAGGTATGAAGTGTCTTATCTTCGTATATTTGGAAGCATTTTATCATTTAAGCAGCTTTCAAGTCTTAAGAACCGCTTAACTCTGCCAGTTCTGACACCTGAGATGCTTTGAGAGAATGCCGTGTGGCATTAGGCCTGCCTTTTGTACGATGTGCAATAAAGTATATAAAATAAATAAATAAATGCTTTGGAATATACGGAGGTTAGTTTGTAAGATTAGGTATAAAAAAATAACATTTTTAAAATTTTGATGTTTATTGTTTTAATAATTTCTTCATTTCTTCAATGAACGAACATGAAATGACAAAACAATCGGTCGGAACACCGCGAGAGACATTATGAACCTGTTTAAACATGTTCAGATCAACGTTTGACCGAGTTTTGCAGTCGCTTCTAGGATTGACTAGGCCAAAACCGAAACAGAATAATTTACTTTCGACGTTTGACTGAAAAGTTAGGAGCTCCTGGGTTTGACTAAAAATACTTAAGGCAAAGGGCGAAATTGAAATGTATTTCGGGGATTGCCTGATGGTTTTGGCCAAACCTAGGATAACCCCCAGTCCTTCCGCGAAGAGACTGTGTATCGGACTTTGACTATAACATATATACCTAAGATTTATTCGCGATTAACATTAAGTTCACTTATTTTCTCTATTTATTACATAGAGAAAATAAGTGATAAGTTAATATTTCTTTAAATATATGATTTTTTCCACAAGGATGTGATGCACATCATCCATCCATTACACACATCACCATTTGGGAATGGTCTTTTAATAAAAAATACGAACTTATTTTAGGGTTAATGTCCCGATCGTAACCTATCTAACATGACAATATAAAATTGGTATAAAACTAAGATACTCAAGGAGGCTGATATTAAAGATCGATAGAAAAATATGGCTAATGCCACTAAACTCTACGTTTAGTGTTCTCAAAACTCTACGGCCTATATATTAATTCAACTTTAAACCCAAAGCGATTTTAAGCATTAAAATTAAACTATGAAAAATACTTTAAAAATACCCTTTCAACGACCAAGCGGCAGCCGGTTGTCGCGCTGATATTGTCATTCTATTGTGTCTCGAATCACGTGTGTTCGAAAGTTTAAAGGATGTTTTCATAGTAAGCAAGGAAATAAATAGTTATACGAGTATATTATGTATCAAGCGTAGGAGTTCTCCTGTGACTCGAGTCGTGGGCGGATCGTGTAGGAAGTTAAATGTATTTATTGAAATTAGTGTTATTTTCAGTGTGTGTCTTGAATACGTGTGTATAAGGTTTAAAATGGAATATTTTTTTTCGTTTAGTGAGAGTATAGCGTCAGATCGGGAGCTTCTTGTGCGAATATCAACCCCTGACGGTCGGTCAACGATAAAGCTGTAAATCCGTCTTAATGTGTTGCGGAATGCTTATAATAGTTACCGTGACCCTGGAACATAAAGGGCAATCGAAGGAACATGAGTGGGTTTTAGTCAGTAAGAGTCTGACACGCCCTCTCGCCGCATCCAGGACGGGAGCAGTCATTGGATGATTTCCCACTCACCAAAAAAAAAACACCGTCTTAATGTTAACCAGCTATTAGTATATTGACTACGCAACTTCATCCATTCATCCATTCTTCGAGTAAGCTCTTATCGCGGTTAAAGTGAAAGTAATTTGTTTATAATTCGTGAAATCGTCTGTCACGATTCGCGAATAATTTCCATTTTTAATAGCTCACGCTGGGACTTCAAAGTATGGAAAATAAATATAGAAAATATAAACTGGGGTCTTTTAAGAAGATCTTCTTTTCAGTCTGTCGCAGTCTAGTACGGGTCAGGAATTCAGCCCCGTGGAACCAAAGGGTATCGCTCATAACTGTGTTATAGAGATCAGATAAGCAGTCGTTTCACGTAAAACACCGGTATCCATTTGAATCAGGTTAGGCTCGACGCCGGACCCAACGTGGTTGGAAGCAGCCCTCCTAGACAAGTGGCATTATAGAATAGATAGCGAAAACGAATAGATTGTCAATTGTTTAGCGAAAGCTTACCTCAATTCCATACATTTGACAATCTATTCGTTTTCGCTATCTATTCTACAATGATACTTATCTTATATCTAGGCCCGCAGGCTGGATTGTTGATGATGCCCCACACTACCTACCAAATTCTCCTGTATCATGGGTGCGCTTACAAACTTCTACACACACACACATACTGACTTGAACAATAACCTTATTTTTTTTTGTTGGTGAGTGGGAAATCATCAAATGACTGCTCCTGTCCTGGGTGCGGTGGGAGGGCGTGTCAGACTTTTACTGACTAAAACCCACTCATGTTCCTTCGATTGCCCTTTATGTTCCAGGGTCACGGTAACTATTATAAACATTCCGCAACCCTGGAACAATTACCTGTAGGCCTTACAAATGTTTGTTGCGTCGTGCCATGACTGCATTTTTCTTCATGTCCGTCTTTTAACGTCCTTTCTTCCTCTCCATTCAACATTATTTGTTGTTTCTTTTGTTTTATAGTTCGAGGATTGTTCATAAATAAATATAGGCTCAATATAATTTATCCTTTATTAGTTTATTATTATGATTTACCAGACTTGTGGAACTTTAAAAAATACTTCACGTTCCTAGTTTATTTAAAAGCAATATAAAAATGCGCTATACAAAAACCTCAATGACATGTTTTTTTTTATTTTTCGTCTGTTTATTTGTTCTGGGTTCTCTAAAAGGCCTGGAACTATTTTGACGAAAAACTTGCACGGGCAGATAGATATCCTGAGACAACTCACACGGCCATCTGATCCCAAACTAAGCTGAGCTTGTAGGTACTATGGTAACCAGGCAAATAATAAACATACATACTTATATGATTTATAAATACATACATATTATAGATAAATGAAACTCAGATACATAATGTTCTTAAGAGTAACTGGACTGTTTAAATTTTGTAAAAAGCTTTATGGGAATCGCAGATTCATTTCTTTTTCTTAAATCTGGGGGCACGGTCGTGCCCCCGCCAAAAGAAGCAAGCGAAGCGCAAGGGCACTACCTACCTTTTCTCGTCTCGAAGTGTTTTGTCGTTTTTTGAACCCTCATAGAGTTGATTTCCGATGTACCAAATAGTTCATATTAACAAAATATGATGTAAATAATAGGCTCATTAAACATACAAAGTCTCAGTTGAATAGCTCTAATATCCTACTTTAGATTTTATTGATATCTAAAATACACAGATTTCGTCACTGACACACTGACACACTGATGATCATCAAAATGTTTGGCTACGTCCTGAAGGTCTAGAATGCTGAAATTTGGTATGTAATATGTAATGTAATAAACTTATAACTTTTGGCCCCCATCCCTTAAAATAGGACCCCCCTGGAAGGGAAGTTTTGTAAAGAAACAAGTAAGGCTGAGGCTACAGTAGGCAGCGATTTGCGATGCGACTGGAAGAGCGAAACGAGATAAACGTGGAATGGCTACATTATGAGCGAAAATCTGGCGTATATTCGATTCAATTTCGCTGATGTCGATGTAGCTTGTGCCGTGATTACAGTATTGTAGCTCCTGTCGCATAAAGAAATCAAAGATCGCTAGTAATATTTGATGAACGGTGTAGCCATACACGGTGAGTATCCATGTATTTGTATCAATCGCTCATGTGTCGCAGCTCGCGTCGCAGGCTAGTGTAGCCTCAGCCTGAATCATCTAAGTAAAAATGCAAAGACAGAGAATGGGCTATGAAAACCGGCACTGCTGATGTACAAGAAATACACCCCAAAAATAAACTCTAAAAAGACTGCCTTGCAACTTACAAAAAGAACTGAAATCCCACCAATAACATTTAACATGAAATGTTTTTGATGAGATAAACGATTCTGCATTCTCCTTTAGTACGCATAGAAAATAATTCCGTAATGAGCCATTTCGCATTATATCGAGATTTAGCATTATCTGTGTTACTCAAGTTAGGCCTATATAACTCTTGAACTTACAGTTCTTCAATTCGGATCTGTGGTTCCTGTGATGAGCGCGTTAAACCAATCAAACTAACTCTTCAGCTTTATGATATTATATACCTCATCATCATCTCCCTAGCCTTTTCCTAACTGTGTTGGGGTCGGCTGCCAGCCTAACCGGATTCAGCTGGATACCAGTGTTTTACGTGGAGCGACTGCCTATCAGACCTTTACGACCCAGTGACTGGGCAACACGATACCTCTTGGCTAGACTGGTCTGAGTTTCTGGCTAACCAGTAACGACTGTCAAAGTTCAACGAATGACAACCGGGACTAACGGCTTTACGTGCTTTCCGAGGCACAGGATGTCAGTGATGTCCAAGATAAACATTAGAAAGTACATATAAATTGAAATAATCACATTAGTACTTGCCCGGAATCGAACCCACAACCTCAACACGAGAGGCGGGCGTGTTATCCACTAGGCCATCACGACATCATATACCTAATTAATTAGTATAGATATATTAAACGCAAAGTCCTGACTAGTCACTGATTCATCAACGATCAGCACCTTGCACCTACAGAGCTAAAATTTTGTACGGAACTTACTTTTACGACGTACTCATAGAATAACAAATAATTATTTAAAATTCAATCCCTATTGTGGGAGAAAAAGGGTATAAAATCCGTACTAATATTAATGCGAAAGTAATTCTGTCTGTCTGTTTCTTCTTCACGCTTAAACCACTACACCGATTTCAATGAAATTTGGTACAGATATAGTCTGGGACCCGAGGAAGGACATAGGATAGTTTTCATTCCGGAAAACCCACGGGAACGGGAACTATTATTCCACGCGGAGGAAGTCGCGGCCAAAAGCTAGTTATAGCATAAAAGAACATTAATTTAGAAACATGAAAATAGTTTTTTTGTGTAATATGAACAATAAATATAAAATATGTTGCTTCCACTTTTTTCGATATTTTACCATCATCATGTTAAAAAAAATGAGATTTAGCTATTTAATGTAAGTCACAAAAAAAACATTTGTCAGCGTCCTGTAATTCATGTTGGTTGTAAAATAGGGGATGAAAGTTTAAATGTAAATCAACTATCAGCATAAAATGACCCAGAAACTTATTTGTCTCTGCAACTCTTGAGTTTATGATTAGAAACAGTATTTTTTACGTAAGTACAAATTAACTAAGTACTAAATTGTCTACAATTTTTTAATTCTTTTGTTCCGCATGTTTGGCTAAATTTCGCGCATTTCTCCGAGCACGTAATTTTATATTTAATTATATCATAAATAACCATAATCCCACCCAATCACTACGTTTTGCACCAAAAGCATTTTTTATATTTCAAGCAACGTTTATTTATTGTACACCTCTATTTAGTGCCCGTTAAATTATAATATAAAATAATATTGTCGATATTTTATCATAAACAACTCAACGTAGTAAATTCATACACTTTATGCTGCTCGTAAAATACAAGTGAGAATTTAAAGGGCTTGACGTTGGCACTATTTATAGACTATTTTATTATGGCCAACATCACAAAAATAACCAAAGAGTAAACCTTCTTTTGTCTAAAATACTTGTTAAATGATGTCATCGCTTTGTTGCCTGTCATACTCATAAATCAATGATCGCGTTGAAAAACAATGCTACCTACATTATAAAACAAATCGTCGACATATCGACGACAAAATAGTGGCCTCTCGAATCTCGAACGAAGTTATCAGTACAATTAGGAAGTATTTAGAGTAACGACCACGCCCCGCCGAAACGTATTTATCATCGCACATAACCTAAGTGCCTATAACTCGAACTGTTGCTAAGGATACGAGCCGCAGTTCTCGGAGCGAAAACAGCGAGGAATCCGCATACCTAGCACATAAACGAATAACATGGACGAGACGTGTCTAGAAGCAACAATGCACATCGATTTCTAAGCGAGTTGCGAGAGAAAGCGTGTACTTTACACCCCTGACTGGAAAAAAACTTGCGCACGCGCACCTAGCCGTTCTAAACCCACTAAAAACCAATAAAATACATTTTCTAAGACAAGCAATCATTTTTTTTACAATTTTCACATTGCTAACATTAAAGTTTTATCATTTCGCGACGTCACAGCAATCAACAAAGGCACGGGTAGTGATCGCGGCTGCGATTGCGACGTTGCCATGTGGCTGCAGGAATGCGGCCGCAGCGTTGCCAAGTCGCCACTCGATATGTCGGGCGATAAACGCGAGTGCATTGGGCGGCGCGGACAACCGAACCCACCATTTTGTTTTATGTACAACGCTTACTTACATAGAATTCTCTTTTTGAATATTTGAAAATTTAAATGTTCTAGAATGTCTGGAGATTTAACGGTTGAATTATTCTGATTTAGTTGACAGTTGTAACGTTTTTATGAAGGTTTGTGCATTACAGAGAAGCTAGTTCTATTTATAGATGATATTAAGGCAGCATGAACCGTTTGGTTGTCTGACTCACGATTTGCATCAGCGCGTGCAGATTCTACGAAACGTAGCTTTGTGCTATATTGAATTCTGTATTATTTTAGGGGAAAATCGTTGTTAATAAGAAGGAAAACGTTTTTAATTGTGACTTTCCTTATGTGTTGTGGCATTTAGCTTCCAAAGTACGATTTATATGTTTTGTTTGATGATAAATATGGATGTCGTATTTAAATGGCATTGTGGCTGTCTATATATGAAAGTTGGCTTTATGTTACGTCAGTGTTTAATGAATGATGCATATTGTCAGTTGTACATTCTTGAAACAATCGTGTAAGTAAGTCAATAAAATGAGTTTACTTGTGAATAACAGATACCTTTACAAAGTTGCAAACTATAACGTAATTTCTATTGTCTTGCATTTTTAAATTACAAGACAATAGAAATTATGAATAGAAAATAGATTTAAATTGTTTTTTAATTGACTTAAATAAATAAGTTCTTTTAAAATCTTTAAACAACATAAGTCAGAAATCCCAACATAGGTTATCAACTTATCAAAACCTAATACACCAAAGGTATTCTAAATATAAACATGTTATCTGATACCTAAAAGCAGAGCTATGTACATAATTACATAAACGCTCCTCTAAACAGCGTGTGCGCAGTATAAAGGCGACAGATGGCACCACCGAACGCGTTTGTCGATGGTTCGTGATTATTTGTCATTTGACACGTAGGCCCGAGGGTGGGGACCTATGCTATGAAAATTTTATCACGTCTCAGTAACTGGTTTTGGCTTGTAAATGTGTTATGGTTTTTCAGGTTATTTTTGTTTGGGAAGTTGTACTTTGATGGGTTTGAATAGAAAACTATGTAATATTATGCATATTTAGAGATTATATTTCGTACTGGTGTGATTAATCCGTAATTATTTCAATAGAGGTACTTTTATTATACTGACCACGTGGCCAGAATAAGAAGACGTAAAGTATACAATTTTAGAATTATCATACTTACATAACATACCTACTATAATATGTAGCATATTGTACAATATAAAAAAGAACATTTAATTTAGTCACAATCAGGGACGCAGTATTAATCAAGTAGGAGAGAGAAGGAAATAACACTGGTATCAAATTTTATATATTTAGTTTAAAACAGGATATGAAATAAATAAAATAATAAATGTTTATTAGGAACAAGTTACAGGACGCACAGGAGAAACGAAGATAGCTACTAAAATTAAAACTGTATCTACGGCTACGCCCAGCTCAAAAATATGGTACATTTGTTCCAGACTAGTTAATATACAGAAAAACCTCCTTATTCATAAAAGATCTTCAAACTGACTACACTTCCATAATAATACCAGCCTATAACTGTCCCACTGCAGGGCAAAGGCCTCTTCTCATACAGAGAAGGCACGAGCATTGATCACCACGCTTGCTCAAGACGGGTTGGCGATTTCGGACTTATATTAACTACAAGTCCAGGTTTCCTCACGATGTTTTCCTTCACCGATGTCTGTGATGTCTAAGATAAACTTTAGAAAGTACATGTGAATTGAAAAAGTCACATTGGTACTTGCCCGGATTCGAACCCGCGACCTCTTGCATGAGAGCCGGGCGCCTTAACCACTAGGCCATCACGACTTCAATAATTGCCTTAAAATCCCTACCCATACAAAAATCTTTACAACCAAGTAAAGATAGTTTCATTCACACATCTAATTGTAATTAAAGTGAGGTTGGCTCGTATTGTCACGCCGTGTCCCGTTGCGGGGTGAACGAACACCGCAGTAGTACCGTTTGAGGCACTTGTGGCGTCTACTTACAACCAACTTTGTTAGCACATAAGCTTGGATTATTAAGCTTTTATTGGCCTAACGTCTACCGCGTTAAGTTAAGTTTTATGCTTAGCCTGATTCACGTAATCATAACCGTAACAAAGAACTATATCGCAGCGGTTTAGTAGCTTAAATTAAATACTATGTATTGATTGGATTATATTGTACTAGCTTTTGCCCGCGACTTCGTCCGCGTGGGTTAATAGTTCCCGTTCCCGGAGGATTTCCGGGATGAAAACTATCTTATGTCCATTTTCGGGTCCCAGACTATATCTGTACCAAATTTCATTTAAATTGGTACAACCTGAACCAACCACTGGGTTTAGGCGTGAAGAAGAGACGTTTTTTGACGGAAATGGTTTTGACATTGTTTACATTCTACTCTTCACAATTAACGATGTACAAATACTATTGTGAAAGCATTATTTTAAAAGAGTAAGTATGGAGTTTCTTGCCCGTTCTTCTCCATACGAATCAACTTTTTGGAATGGGCAACTAGATTCATTTTTCTTTGTTTTTGACGTTCAAAAGTGCCTTTTAAATGGTCTATTTGCAATAAATGATTTGAGTTTGAGACAGACAGACAGACAGAGTTACTTTCGCATTTATAATATTAGTGCGGATTGTATAGAATTCAATGACTGCTAGATTCTAGAAATAGTCAATTTGCTTTTCTCACCTATGTTAAGGTTGCCTTCCAGTGTAACTGGCTCCAGCTGAATACCAGTGTATTGCAGTAGTGACACTGGTCAGATTTTCTGGCTTCAGACTTCCCGTATCGATTTTTACAGATCAAGAATAAGAACCGGGAAGAATGACTGTATCGTTTGAATTAAAAAGTTATATACACAGTTTCATATAAGGTTTTATAAATGGGTGGAAAATCCTAAACTTATACCGCCTTATTCCAAAACAAGGTTTTTCTTTAAACCAGGTTAAAACCGTTGAGCCAGGTTTTGTAATTTGAATCTTATTCTGAAACGATCAAGATTCGAAATACAAAACCTAGCTCAATGGTTTAAACCTGGTTTAAAGAAAAAGCTTTGTTTTGGAATAAGGTGGATAATGTTAGTCTGACATCACCAATCCGGTTTGAGAAAGCTTGGTCTTGGTGATCAATGCTCGTGCCTTCTCGTTTGGGCAAAACCTTTCTCTGCAGTTGAATTGTAATATGCTGGTATTATTAATCCATACTAATATTATAAAGGGAAAGTGTGTCTGTCTGTCTGTCTGTATGTTTGTCTTTCTTTCACGGCAAAACGGAGCGACGAATTGACGTGATTTTTTAAGTGGAGATAGTTGAAGGGATGGAGACTAACATAGGCTACTTTTTGTCTCTTTCTAACGCGAGCAAAGCCGCGGGCAAAAGCTAGTATTTCATAAATAGTGAATTTATTATTTGAAACATTTACTTGTAAAGTACACCTATTAATATTAGTTTTGTTTATTTTTTAGGTAATTAGCAGTTAAAGACGTAGAAACAGTAAGTTATTATGTCATCTACATAAAACAAAATCTTATTTCAGTAACGTAATACTAAGTGATACTTGGAGAAAATGATTTTTCTTCCATAAAACAGTTACTTAGAACTGTTTGTCGTCCATTTAGCCCGAGGCTACCCCTTGTGACACAGAGTCCTAAACAAAATATTATGTTCTCGAAGATTTTCTTCGTGTTACGAGAAAATACGAGATTCTGCGTTATGATTATTTACGTGGTAAAAGTACCTATATTAATTAAGTTGATTTTGTCATGAAATGTGACTTTTACATCGTTATAATAATAACTCCCTAGATTTTAAAAAGGATTATTATTATCTCCCCTTGCCTTTCTTCAATGAGGGTTTTTGCGTATGAGAAATCCGCTAGATGGCAATACGTAGGCGTCAGGTCCAACTGCAGCATGATTGGTGAATTTTGACATATCTGCCGATAAAACGACATGACATTGACAGATATGTCAAAAATTCACTGCCTAACAGACCTGAACAGCCCAGTTACTGGGCGGCACGATAAAAGTATGACCAGTCTAACCAAGGGTTGGTTAGACTGGTCAGAATTTCTGGCTTCTGATTACCCGTAACGACTGTCAAAGTTCTACGAATGACAACCGCGGCCAACGATTTACGTAGTCTTCGGCTTTATAACCCATACTTATCCATACTAATATTATAAATGGGAAAGTGTGTCTGTCTGTCTGTCTGTCTGTCTGTCTGTTTGTCTTTCTTTCACGGCAAAACGGAGCGACGGATAGACGTGATTTTTTAAGTGGAGATAGTTGAAGGGATGGAGAGTAACATAGGCTACTTTTTGTCTCTTTCTAAAATGGGAAAGTGTGTCTGTCTGTCTGTCTGTCTGTATGTTTGTCTTTCTTTCACGGCAAAACGGAGCGACGAATTGACGTGATTTTTTAAGTGGATATAGTTGAAGGAATGGAGAGTAACATAGGGTACTTTTTGTCTCTTTCTAACGCGAACGAAGCCGCGGGCTAGTATTAGTATAGATTTTAAATGAGCCATATGACCAACAGTTGTCTCATGTTGATAAAACTAATCAGCAAATCTCAATAACCTATTCCTAAACAACACGTAGGAACTACCAACATTTAGAAAGTTTAGAAACAATGGCTACCGGATACATTAATTTTAGAACCATGGGGAGTCAGCAGAGGGGGTCTTTTATTAAGATTTAGGAACCATGTTACACAACGGGCGATTTTCGGCTGGTATATTCAATTAATGATGATATGATTTCCAATTTTACTTCATATAGCTGTCCCCTGCGGTTTCACCCGCATTTTTCGTTACGCTTCGCTCCCGTGGGTCGTAGCGTGATGGCATATAGCATTCCTCAAAGAATTTTTCAAATCGGATCAGTAGTTCCAGAAATTACATACAAACTTACAAATTTTACCTCTTTATAATATTAGTATAGATAATAACACATAGTGTTAATCTAATTATCTAACTGCCCTAGCCGCACCAGTGGCATCGAGCGGCATGTTTTACAGTCTCAATCAATAAAAATACGTTACAAACACAAATAAAACAATATTTAGACACTACGGCTGTAAATAACAGGAAATCTTAATACGGTAACGTAATGGCAAAAATGCCTCACAACAAATCAAAGTCAGTTCAGTATTTAACATAAATCCATTCACACAAACTTTCACATTTATAATATTAGTAGGATAAGTCATATAAATATGTCACTATTACTTAAAATAGATGGATTCCCGAAACACTGAAAATCGTGAAAGATGAGGAGTAGCAGAATAAAAAAGCCAATAAAATTCAATGCTTTCTCAAAGTTATACGGATAGTGAAAATAAAAGAACTAAGAAAGGTAAACAGTGCTGAAAAGTACTGTGCTGCAACTTAAGGGCTGGTTTTTAAATCGATCGGATAACTTTAATCAAGTGTAAGCTAAAAACTTATTAATCGGGACTACAACTAATAAAAGAGTTTAAGACTTTGACAAGCCCGAATCTGATTTCAAAACATATCTAAGAATCATCCTTAGATAACTTACTATCAATAAAAAAAACCGCATTTAAGCGGTTCACCCCTATAAGTGTGTGCGTGTGTGTTACAAACAGACAAACACATATTGGTCAAACTTATAACACCCCTCTTTTTACTTTATGGGTTAAAAAAGTAATACTTTAGGTTTTTTTTTGCTTTCCCATCTAACTAATTGCGTCCGATTCATCGATATACCGTGACGCATGCTCCTTATACGATGTGCTGACAAATCCGAACTCTCCCAGTCCTAAATAAAAGCGTAAATGGTGACATATGACGCACGGTGGGCTGAAAATCGGCTTTCATAGACTTAGGGATTTCAATTTGCAAGTGCTTGTTTTTATGCCGGATATCGCTTCTATTAGTCATTACTATGTACAAAAATGACACCCGAGTTAATTCTACCCAAAAACGAAGGAAATATAATTTTTTTACGAAAAATTTGTATGAAGCTAGTATGAAAAATCGAATTATCTCCTAAACGGCATGTTTAACCGTAATATCCTTGGAGATGGTCATAGTGCTAATTATTTATGATTTTTTGGTTGGCGATAGGACGAAAAATTTAATGCCGTTTTTTTTTTAAAAATCGTCAAAATATTTTTATTTGTTTTTACGTATGAAACGATTCCTTTTGGTGTTTATGTTGAAGAACACGGACTTTTAACTACACATAACATAAAATAGCATCACTCCTATATTTCCGAAGGAGTTGGCAGAGGTTTATAGTACACCCACACGTAGCCAACTATGTTTGAGCTAGATATTTATCAGCACAAAATGAGTTTTAAAACTTTTCATACAACCAAATTACCAATTGTCTTCTAATGAGTCCAAAAAGAAGTGATTAAGTAACTACACTGATTAGGTCTTCTAATGAGTCTTAATAGGTGATTTAATGATTTTCAATATCTCACGACAATGGATTATATTTAACATTTCCTGATAAGTAAGCTAATTTGTTAATTAGCAGTGCTATGAGTTCTAAGAATAGTTAGTGACAATTATAGATTTTCATTAGCTAATGAGGAGATAACTAATGAGGGTAGTTACCTAATTATTGTCGTTTTGCAATAAAAGGGCTAAAGTTTTGTTTTATAATTTAATTTGTTCACAACTGTGTAACTGCTAACACTAAATCTGCGACTATAAAATCTTAAAATGGAAAGTTTAATCACCAATTTAGACTTGTTTGTTCTTCTACGAAGTGAGAGTACTTCATTTGATCATGAAGTATTGTTTAGTGCAGTTGTATCCCGCATAGGCGATTGCCTGTCTGACGAAGATTATGTTGTTCTCAAAGAATTTTGTCGGAGATTTACGCGAGCCGCTTTACAAAGGTGGGGGAAATCCAACCGATTCCTTGATAATTTCAGGAGAAAGTACGAGAATTGGTTGGGAGCAAATATTGATTGGCCGAGTTTTGTGCAAACTTTAGTTAATCAAGAACCAAGTGTTGATGAGATACCAAGAGCGCCCTCAGTCTCTCCAGAACCGTCGACATCAACGTCCATTGGAACAATGACGAAAAGATCCCGTAAACCATTCGAAGACCTGGGAAGTAAACAAAAAAAGAGAAGATCTGATGAACACACAGGCGAAGGTTCCAGTGAATTGGCATATGCAGCTGCAGCACGTTTAAAAGAAGAAGGGCATGGAGATATCGCCTCTGTCATCGAATACATGATGAAAAATCCTGAAGCAGCCGCTAAATTAAATGAAACGCTTAAGAAACCAGCGAAAACAATCATATTTACGCCAGAAAAGGCGCTTGGATTGCTTCTTTCGCTAAAACTCTCAAAGTGGCAATATATTACGTTGCGTGAGGCTGCCATTCGAGAAGGTGCTAAAGATATTTATCCATCTTACTATAAAGTGCAACAAACTAAGCTTGATTGCTACCCTCCGAAGCAATCAGTGACAGTTACTGATTCATCGGCTAGGATTACACTTCAAGCTTTACTTGATATCACGGTTACAAGAATCCTTCAAAGCCTTTCTAACGAAGAGCATAACAAGCAGTTGAAGCTGATATCCAAGTGGGGATTTGACGGTGCTTCTAACCAAAGCCGATACAAGCAGAAAATTGAGGGTGAGGAAGATGATTCAAGCATTTTCATGACCTCCTTGGTGCCACTAAAACTGACAGATGGAGACAACATTTTATGGACGAACCCAAAACCATGCTCAGTTTTGTATTGTCGTCCAGTTCAGTTTACTTTTGTAAAGGAGAGTGAAGCAGTTGTCCTTGGGCTGAAAAAACAAATGGATGAAGAAATTGAGGCCCTTATCCCCACAGAGTGCAATAATAATAATAGGGTGACTCATCAACTAATGATGACGATGATCGACGCTAAAGTCTGTACTTACCTTTCTGAAGCTAGATCAAATGCATCGTGCTACCTGTGCTTAGCAAAGCCTACAGAAATGAACCGCTTAGATGCTGTAACATCAAAAATTGTGTGTTCGGACCTGTATGAGTTTGGCTTGTCATCCCTACACGCCCGTATAAATTGTATGGAATGTCTGTTACACATTGCATACAAACTGGACTTCAAACGGTGGGCAGCGAGAAGTGATGAGCACAAAGAAATGCTACAGACAAGAAAGAAAATAATTCAAAATAAATTCAAAGATGAGCTCAATCTGTTGATTGATATAGTAAAACAAGGCTCGGGAACCACCAATGACGGGAATACTGCAAGAAAATTCTTTGAGTTTTCTAATAAAACCGCAGCTATAACCGGTTTGGATGAAGACCTCATCAAAAGATTTGCTGTAATTTTACAAGCAATTACATCTGGAGAGCAGATCGATATAATAAAATTTAGAGATTATGCTCGCAAAACAGCAGAAAAGTACGTATTACTATACGACTGGTTCTACATGTCGTCAACCGTTCATAAGTTACTAATCCATGGGGCTGACATAATCGAGAAAAATAATATTGTGCCGATTGGGACTCTCTCGGAAGAAGCCTCAGAGTCTCGAAACAAAGATTTTAGGAGGTTTCGAGAACATCATTCGCGGAAAAGAAGCAGGCAGGATTCCAATCAAGACATTTTAAATATGCTTGTTGTTTCTTCGGACCCTTTGCTAAGTGCACAAAGGCCTAAGTTAGATGCCAAGAAAAAGCAGAGCTTTTTTGCTGAAACTCTCGACTTAATTCAATTTCAGGAAACTGAGTTCGAATTTTTGGATATATCCAATCTGGATGCTGACTCAGAATTGGAGTCTGACAACGAGAGTGATAAGGAAAATTTGTAAAAAAGATATATATGTACATATTTGTAAATTTGTATTTGAGTGTGTTTGGGTTTTTTTGTAATATTTAATGATATGTTTTATTTTTTTTATTTATTTTACTTTATTTTACGAATGCTTAGTATTAATTCCTTAAATTAACTTATTTTGTATAAAATATAACTTCATAATGTTACTTCAATATAAATCTTTTTTTATTTAAATTAATATAAATGTGTCAAAAACAGCAATTTTTTTATTTTATTTTTCTTGTTTCGTGTGTTCTTAATATTTGGGTTAATAACATATCGAACTTTTTAACTTAGACACTAAAAGGGATCGTTTTACATGTAAAAATAAATAAAAATATTTTGACGTTTTTTTACAAAAAAACGGCATTAAATGTTTCGTCCTATCGCCAACCAAAAAATCATAAATAATTAGCACTATGACCATCTCCAAGGATATTACGGTTAAACATGCCGTTTAGGAGATAATTCGATTTTTCATACTAGCTTCATACAAATTTTTCGTAAAAAAATTATATTTCCTTCGTTTTTGGGTAGAATTAACTCGGGTGTCATTTTTGTACATAGTAATGACTAATAGAAGCGATATCCGGCATAAAAACAAGCACTTGCAAATTGAAATCCCTAAGTCTATGAAAGCCGATTTTCAGCCCACCGTGTGACGCCGCTCTGTCGCCGTGATTCACTGTAAGATGATTCGCTGATAAAATATATTTGATGCTCAATGCGTTGTTGCAATGTGATGATTTATTGATTTAAATCTGCTAGCAATGCATAAAACCTTCGAACACACGTGATTCGATTCAAAATAGAAAGACAATAGCAGCGCGACAGCCGGCGGTCGTTTGGTCGTCGAAAGGTTAATGTGGTCAAATGGCGACATTTTTATCCTATTCATATTAGATGTGTAAAATATTATGAGGATTAATGAATGGGTGGATATTTGTTACTCTTTGTGATTTTTTACAGTAAGGTAGCGAATACATCAGAACAAAAAATCACTGTAAGTATATCCCTTCATGTCTACAAATATAGACGAAAATAAGCTTACTTCTGTAGACAAAATATAAATATGATAGATGTACTTGGTTCTAACTTGTAAAGTAGGTCCCTAAAAGCTACATTGCAAAAGAGCCTTTATGTTCTTATTTGCCTTAAATACATTCTAAGAAATAAGGAGCTGAAATTCTGAAAACTGTATAGGGGGCGCTAAACTTATTCAATTAGGTTTGTCTAGATGGATGCATAAATCTGACAAATCGACATCTTATGTATATGAAAGGGTTTTTAAAGGATATAATGTTTAACTATTGTATTTATTCTTAAAAGCTTTCTGCAACTAAACTGTAAAATTACTTTGTGCCAAATTCCATTGATCTAGATCAACGGAAAGTACCCTATGAGTTTAGATTCCCATGAGGTGGTCGAAATATACGATTTTTGCTACACAAACGGCTGTAACGTTTTTTTTTCCTAAACTAAAAAAAAACAAACTTTGAGTTTGTTTTTTTTCACAGCTTAAGGGACCGCGGACCTGAGGATTTAGTTTTTATTTCAATTCGATACCTTCACGCGTTCCGAGATAAAGAGTCTTGACAGACAGACAGACGTCAACAAAGTGATCCTAAAAGGGTTCCGTTTTTTTCCCCACACGGTACGGAATTCTAAAAAGGCCTCAGCCTCAACAGTAACAGGCGGCCATTTTTATAAAAAAGTATTGAGAAAAAATTATAGTCTAGATAAAGATAAACTAGCTTTTACTTCAATTAACTCGGGCGATCTCAATCCAAAGCTAGGTTTACCCCTAAAAGGAGAAATTCTCCTTAGATGGATATTGCAGGGTTAAAGACCGCAAGGCTAATGCTCTCGGTAATTCTGTAAAATCGATATAACTAATGCCCTTACTAATAATCACTGTGTAAAGTTATGCAATGAATAAAGCCTGTGTAACCATACATTTTTTGACGTATAAACCTGTCATAACTTTATGCAGCGTTTATTAGTAAGGCGCTAATATTGAAAATATATCAATTAAAGTTTTTCAGTTACCAATTTACCATTAAGGTGGATGTTCAAGGTAGCCCGCGAAATTCAAATTTTCTTACGTATTTTTGCAATTTGCAGCTCGTTGTCTGGGTGTGTGTTATGTAGTATGATTTGCGACTGTAATAGTTAGTTACAGAACAAAAACATTTAAGTCATCAAAAAATATAATACTAGTATAAGTGTCGTGATGGCTCAGTGGATAAGGCCTAGTTGTTTAAGAGGTTGTGGGTTCGAATCCGGGTAAGTACCAATGTGACTTTTTCAATTCATATGTACTTTCTAAAGTTTATCTTGGACATCACTGACATCCCGTGCCTCGGAAAGCACATAAAGCCGTTGGTCCCGGTTGTCATTAGTAGAACTTTGACAGTCGTTACTGGTTAGCCAGAAACTCTGACCAGTCTAACCAAGAGGTATTGGGTCGCCCAGTTACTGGGTTGTGGAGGTCAGATAGGCAGTCGCTCCACGTAAAACACCGGTATCCAGCTTAATCCGGTTAGGCTGGCAGCCGACCCCAACATGGTTAGGAAAAGCTAGCCTTTTCTCTATTTATTCTTCTACTGTGAGACAAGAATATTTTGACTCCTTGATGACCAATCATAGCTCGTTTCGTTTGCATAAAACGAATTGACGAATTCACTGATGCATTAATCAAAACCCTATCTTCTCCTGATAATAAACTTAAAAAGGTTTGAATTCAAAGTCACTTCTGAAAAGGAATAGCATGATAATATAATAGAATAGGTAGTCGTTACTAACAAGTTTACAAGTTTTTTTTGTCTTGAATATTTTCATGAATAGAAAGTTGCGGTATTTCTAACTGCTGTATCCATACTAATCCATATCCATACTAATATTATAAATGCGAAAGTAACTCTTTCTGTCTCTAAATAAAAATAAAATGAATAAACCACTGAACCGTTTTGAATGTGGTACAGATATAGTCCAGGACCCGAGAAAGGACATAGGATAGTTTTCATCCCGGAAATTCCCTTCGAACGGGAGCTATTATTCCACGCGGACGAAGTCGCGGGCAAGAGCTAGTAGGTTATAAAAGTTTTTCCATTTATTTCTACAACTCGATAACATAATACATAATTGGCGTCTTCTAACACAAGCATTATCTGCTTAAATGGAGGCGCCATTACAAACAAAATGTATTTATTTATGGTTATGAAATAAATTTATTATTTATAATTAAATCGTTCTAGAAATGAATTCTAAGGCTGCAATAAGACGTGCGACTAAACTTAGCCGTCGACATAAATCTGCTTGCTGACGATGCGTCGACGGCAGCCGTATGCTTTTGTACCTTTGTTCAACCTAAGATGAATTCTTTGAACACTTTACATTTTTGAATAGAAGCTCTTTTATCGTGAAAGGGGCTGTCTTTCTGTGCATTTCCGTGTTGGAATATAAATTGTGCATGAACGTCAAGTCACAATATAGGGCGACATAAATACTAAGTATTGATCAGGAAATGCTCCAGATATCCGAATAAGCTAGTGTCGCAATAGCTAGTGAATAAGTTATTTAGAAATTGGAGTTTAGTTGTATGTTTAGGATTTTTTAGGGTTTTCGGTGGTGTTTGTTTGTTTAATTAATATTCCTGAAAAACGCAGGTTTATATCGTTGAATAATGCAAAAATACCAGCTTTTAATCCTTCGAACACACGTGATTTGAGACACAATAGAAAGACAATAGCAGCCCGACAGCCGGCTTTCGGTTGGTCGTTGAAAGGTTAAACGTGACTTCGTAGTTTGTTTGCGTGAAAGGTTTATGCCCTGTCATCATGTCCATTCTTACGTGATGTTTCCTTCTAATTAAATAGGACGAACGATATAGTTATTTAGATTTTTTCAGTGCTGATTTTGATCTAATCATTTTGATTTACATGTTTGCTGTAAAAATATTAAAAAGAGTATAGTTTGAAACTGCTTACGTTGTTTTAAACGAATATCGTTCATAATGCGCACCGCAAAGGAATGGAACTCCCTGCCGGCGTCTGTGTTTCCAAATTCATATTACCCGGAAGTATTTAGGAATAGAGTGCATAGGCATCTACTGGGTAAGCTCGCTCCATCGTAGGCTCCTCCGTCTATGCCCTCGGGCTAGTAGTCTGGGACCAAGAGCAAGCCCATTATAATAAAAAAAAATATATATATATGGTTTAACTTAGATGTTTAAGCAGTCAGGTAAAAAAATGACCGCGTTCTTTAAAAAAGTTCAGAATATAATTTATGTTAATGGGTTTTAACCGGTTCTGAACCTTAAATTCGGATTAAACTTTTTATAAAGTCAGAGGTAAGTAGTTAAGTACCCAAATCGTAGCTCTGAGTAGATGAATGAATATTATTTAAATATATGCGATGAAAAACAAAATAAGCATAAACAAATAATATAACTTTCTGTTTATTTATCTTATACTAGCTCTTCCTCGTGGTTTCACCCACATTACGTTAGGTTTTCGGTTACTGCTTCGCTCCCGTGGGACATAGCGTGATATTATACATATAGCCTATGTTACTCGTGGACAATGTAGCTTTCGAATGGTGAAAGAATTTTTAAAATTGGTCCAATAGTTTTTGAGCCTATTCATTACAATCAAACAAACAAACAAAGTTTTCCTCTTTATAATATTAGTGTAGATTACAACTGTTATCTTATTCTAAGAGTATTAAGTATTATTATAAGCTATACAATAAATTGGTTTGTTAACATATAAACCAAAGTTACATAGCGTTTTTTTTTTTAATTATTTTTTCGATCTATATGGTATCTATCAATGTCAAAAAGTGACAGTTAGGAGGTCTTAATATTTAACTGACAATAGACATACTTTATTAACCTTTCAAAGACCATGCGACAGCCGACTGTCGCGCTGCTGTCTTTCTATTGTGTCATATGTGTTCGAAGGTTAAAAGCCGCAGTATCTATTCGAAGAAGGCTTAAAGCTTCCCAAGCTGATAAGATTGGCATTTACTGTGTGTGTGAGTGTGCGTGTGTGATGTTTTGAAGTTGCTGTTGTTATTGGTTGGCAAACTAGCTAACGGTCCATATGATGTTAAGTGGCCATCGCCGCTGCCGACATCTGCATTATCAGGTCACGCAGGTGCGCTTTCGAAGAACTTATCTGTCTTGAATTGGCATAATCTTATGGCAAAAGAAATGTCTATGGATTTTTGAAATTGTCGAAAAAGCTTGCTCAGAAACCTTAGAAAGTTTGACATAAGGTTTTTATATAACTGTAATAAGAAACTGGTGCTGCAACCACTGACCACATCACGAGACATTTAGAGCTAGTCAATTCTAGCCATCCGGTTTAATCACAATCTATAAAATTTTAGGTGACATTTTTATGGTGAATAATAAATATGTTTCTCCCTTCTATTAAAGCTTCTGATCCACCAACATACCTGGATTAGTATACATTTTAAACAATATCAAAACAGAAACAAAAATATTTATAACCATGTCAAATAATAGGTATATCTGATAAATAATAACTCCGCCTTAATGTCAAATAAAGTAGTAATCATTTAACTACGTCATAATAAAAGCTCATGGAAAAACGTGAATTTACTTAATGTTGGTGCGGAGATGATCTCACACAAATTGTAAATATTCTACGAAACTGTGGAGTACTGCGGGGAAATTTGAATCCCTGGCTTGATTATTACTTATATCCTCACTAATATTATAAAGCTGAAGAGTTTAATTACACAAATTCTTGGAAATACTGGTCCGATTTGAAAATAACGGTTAAGTGAGAGTCGTTTTTCCTGGAATCTTAAAATAAAGAACGGTTTATGTTGTACTAGCGACCCGCCCCAGCTTCGCACGGGTGTTACAAATCTTTAAAAATCCCGGCTTTTCTCTACTATATTATGCATGTATACCTTCTTTAAACCTTCCTTAAAAATCACTCTATCTATTAAAAAAAACCGCATCAAAATCCGTTGCGTATTTTTAAAGATCTAAGCATACATAGGGACAGACAGAGGATAGCGACTTTGTTTTATACTATGTAGTGATATTGCAAATTGTAAGATGAAGCAGCTTGAAGATAGGCACATCAGAATCTTCAAGCTGCTGGCGAGAGTGATAAAAGATTCATTCCTAATTCGGACGTACCTCTTTTATCATTATAATGGATCCTAAAATTGCAAGTTTATGGGAGAAGGAAAAAAAGTGATTGGTTAAAAGAACCGACGTACTCTTGTGAGGTACAACGAATACCTAAGGAGGTTATTTATTCCCTTGTTGTTTGTTGTTCAAAGAGCACTTTTTTATGTTTTAGAATGTGTTTTTACGTAACTAAGAAAATCTTGCAACAATCATATTCAAGAAAACTATTTTGGAGCATCCAAAGTTAAAACAATGTAACCAAAAGCCACACATAACGTGGATGAAACCACTGAACGGCTATTTTATTTATGGTTTGATTATTATATAAACTGTTTAGTGGTAGACCGGGAGCCGTCATTTGATTGAATTTGTAGGTCAAGTAACGATGGAAATGATTTTACTGTTAGCATTATAGGAGAAACTTTGTTGGTTGTTATTTCTTGATAACTTAGCCCTTATTTCATTTGCAAAGAAAAGTAAGAAGAATAAGAAGCTAAGTTTTAAGCCTCCATTGCTATTAGTAGGACACCCTTAACATCGTAGTTGATAATCTAAAGGACAAATAAACCAGTCTTAAAAATAAACATTGTTTTAGATCTTAAAATCTACAATACTAAGACAGATAGGTTTTTGGCGGTAATTGACGCACAGCAGCATGGACTATTGAAGCTACAGTACATGACATTTGCCTAGTAGTTTATATGTAAGAGGCTTACTAAGAAGTGATTTTTAGGAAATCAACCCCTTTTTTTAGGGAGTGGGAAATCATTTAATTACTTCTCCCGTCCTGAGAGGGGTGGGAGGGCGTGTCAGACTTTTAGTGACTAAAGCCCACTTATGTTCCTTCGGTTGCCCTATATGTTTCGGGGTCACGTTAACTATTATAAACATTCCGCAACCCCGGAATGTTTGTAAAATTGAGGATAAAAGTTTAGATAAAATGAAAGGTCGAAACCATCCTGTAAAATAAAAACTCAGCCTCTCAGCTAGGCTCAGCTCATCGACGCGCTGGCTGACAATCCGGTTAACTAACTAAATAGGATTGACACGGAATTTTCATTTAATATACTGTGCGCTTCACAGTGTGAGTAGTCCAGTTATTTCAGACAATTTAAACCCCATTTTACGGAAAAAGTCCTAGCAGTGAGCCGTTTTTTTGTAGTATTAAGCGTTGTTGTAATGAAAATGTACCCGAAGTTATTTACATCACGTCTTCAGCTAACTAAAGAGTTGATAAACATATCTTAGAACCATTGCTAGATAACCTTTATATAAAAATCTAAATCTGATCACCCGTTTACGAGTTACGGTGCCTCCGACACACATATAGCGGTCAAACTTATACACCCTCTTTTATGCGAAGGTATCTCTGTCTGTCTATCTCTTCTTCACGCCTAAAACACTAAACCGATTAGAATGAAATTTGGTTCAGATATAGTCTGGTACCCGAGAAAGGACATAGGATAGTTTTTATCGGGAACTATTATTCTACGTGGAGGAAGTCTCGGGCAAAAGCTAGTAAGATATAAGCAGGTCGCACATATATAATAAAATTAGGTAATAATATATGAGAAATCTGTCTTTCTTCTTTCTTTTTATACATGACTTTGCGGATTGGAAACTGAGCCCTCCCAATGCGGCTTTTTAAGTTCTAAGACATCACTTAAATCTCATGCCTCGGAAAGCACGTAAAACCCGGTTGTCATTCACAAATCTTTGACAGTCGTTATGGGTAGTCAAAAGCCAGAAAGTTTTACAGTCAGTCAACTAAGAAGTATCGCGTTGCTCCATAACTGTTGTGTAGGTCTGATAGGCAGTCGCTCCATGTTGTCATTGGTATTTTGCTAAATTCTGTCTGTTAGACTATAAGCCGACCCTAATCTAGTTGGGAATAGCTTAGGGAGATTAAATTTCACGAACCTTTAATGCCTAGGCTATAGGGTTTTAAAGCAAATCAATCGTGTTGAGGAATTGAAAGTAGATAAGTATTTTAATTATAAATAATATATTAATATTACATAAAACGTACCTTAAACCTTCGAAGCACCTTTTAACAAACGTGATGCAAGACACAATAGAAAGACAATAGAAGCGCGACAGCCGGCTGTCGCTTTGGTCGTCGAAAGGTGTATAAGAAACCACTCTAAAATTAAAATATTTGTTTTTACTTTGTTAAGGTAGTTGTACGCATATAAATAAATATAAAGGTGAAAGCATAAAAGTAAAAGTTATAGTATTTACAAGTGTAACCAGAGAGTATATTTTTTTTACAGAGTTCTTAGATAAGGCCGTAGTTCCAGAGTTTCGTTTAGTGCATAAGTAAATAGATCGGATGGTTGTATTCGTCCTTTGTCTGTCCGTCTGTTTTCTCAGGGACTCAGGAAATGAAAATAGCATCAGTTTGAAGTTTCTGTGTAAAAATTAACTACTTCAACATGGCAGTTTAAGCCATTTATTTGTTTTACACTTAGGAATCAACACAGTACAGGATTATTTCCGTTTATTGAGAATCATGATATTTAGCTAAATGTGAACCGTTTATGGAAACTTTAAATTTACCCCGCTATCTAGTTTATATTTTTGATAGATTTTTAAAACTTTATACAAAATACATACTTAACAATGTTTTGTTAAATCCAACGGCAAAAATATTAAACTGGAATTCAGAAGTTTACACAACCAACAAAAACCAATATTTACATTTACGGAACCTTTGTTATTCGTACACGCCTCGTACATTTTCGATTTTTTTAATACTAAAACTGTTAGACGTCAATTTTATTTAATTAATGTACCTATTAGGATAAAGCATTGAGTGCAATGATATTATACCTAAGTAAAAAGGTGTAGATAGATTACCCAAACGAAATTCTATCTTCAAAAATGGCACACTAACGCACACATACATTACACGTCAAAGTAGGATGACATGATTGAAGTAACTTCAACTCTTTATTAATGGCATTTGCGGAAAACACACCACAATTCTGCCACGACCATGTTTATTTTACAATCACAAACGAAGAAAGATATAACAAAAATATATGCAATATGACTGCGATGGTCCCCTCCTTGTGAAGAGACCTGGTCCGTCAGCGCCTCGTCAGTGAATCAGATGATTGAAGTAGTGCCAGTGAAAAAGAGATAAACGTCAAATGTCAACGCGATACTCAGTATCATACTATGGTATCATGTTAGTCGATTGGCAAACTTTTAATGTGCCACTTTTTGACTGCATATAACCTATCTACACTTTTTTACTTATAACATCATTGATTGAGTGACTAACTCTTAAATGATGGATGATAATAATTCTTACTACTCTCAATTCTTTTTTCTCTAGCCACACAGTCCCACTACCAGGCTAAAGTCTCCGGTAAAGTCTTCCAGGCGTTCTTTTACCGCGCCATCTCAAACATAAATCGTACGCCCCAGGTCCATCTCACCACCTCTTCCTGGGCTGCCTTCGGCGACGCCGTCTATCTTATGGCACTCATTGCGTGAAGAATTTTATATAACAATCGTTTTGACCTGGTTAATTTCATTTGAGCCTGGGAGCCCTTTGGACATAATACGCATTTGTAATTTTAACGTCATTATCATGTCTTACATACTGTTAATTAATGCTTACTTCTATACCAATATCTCAGAAAGACTTAGTTCGAATAAAATGTCAAAGAAATAAAAAGTAGTCATCATCTTAAAGAAAGCTATACATAAATATCACGATACGACCTTCGGGAGCCGAGTAGTGCCTAAAGACACGGTTGAAATCGCAAAGGACAGCTTAATCGATATTAACCTTTCAACGACCAACCGACAGCCGGCTAGCTGGTAACATTATTTGAATTTTGAAAACATTTTAAACTGCATTCATAGATATTTAAATAATTTCATAGTTGAACCGGGAATCGAACCTGTTACTCGAGAAAATTAATCAGTCTGTAGTTTTATCCCACCGATCGAAAGGCTATATCACAAGGATTATTTTTTGCTAAATAACATAGTATCAAAAATAAAAGAAATAAGAAGGTACCATAAATTTTAACATTTTTAATACAAAATTAGTAAATTTTTCAAATACTTAAAACTAGCCCCTTCTTCTTGAATACAAAGTGATAACTTTTGATTATTTCGTTCCCTGACGATTTTTTGGTCTTTTTGTGGAGGCTATTTATTTATTTAAATGATGCGTATTACTCAAATGGGTAGATTTATTAGTGATAAGTAGTTATGATTGTCAATTGTATGTCCTTACGGCAATGTAAGCTTTTAATTTTTCAGAACAAAATTTTACATCAAATGTTAAAATTCACGGTCTTCCTTTTATTTGTGACACTATGTTATTTAGCAAAAAATAATCCTTATGATGAAACCTTTCGATCGGTATGATAAAAGTACAGAGTGATTATTTTTTGTCATGGAACAAGTTCGATTCCCGGCCCAACCTATAAATATTTAAAAATCTATTAATGGAATTTAAATTGTTTTTAAAATTCAAATAATGTCTTCTTTGGGTAAAATGTTCTATCTACAAGATTTAAGGTACTTTCCCCTTCATGTGGCATAGCCGTGGGACACCCTGTATAATATGCGGAAAACTAATTCCATTACATATAATAATGTCAAAACTTTACATTTTGAGAATAATAGAAATAAGTATTGTTTACTTACAAGGACAAATCGGTTATCTAGTCTAGACTGTAATAAAAAGCGAAGTAGTTTTTATTATTATTTTGTTTGTGGTCTCTGGATGTACTGCAAACACATTTTTTTCCTGATAATAACCTACTAGGATGACATTGCAGGCTAAAGCTAAGTAATCGTATTTTAAGCACCGCGTTTTAAAGACAATACGTAAAAATATCATTATTTTGATTAGGTGAGAGTAATCTGATATGTGCTATAGTCTATTTTATACCAAACAAAATACCATATCAATCCTCAGGTGATTACTATCTATGACGGGATAAGTTCCAAATACAAACGCCTTTAGTACACCGACGCATACGGCAGCGAAACCACGCAAGAACTGTCAGTAGTATGGCAGTATTTCGCAAACGCAATCTCTCTAGCACTAAGCTAAATGAAATAGTTGCGTTCTTGACGGTATCGTTTCGCAAAGAACTGTGAAATCGACACACAGACGCAAACGTTTCGCTAGTGGTGTATTGCATCGCAAGGATTCTGCTCCCGGGACTAGGATGACATTCTGACTAACCGACCGACTCTTTGACAATTCATAAGTGCATATATTTGGTCTAAGAAGTGGCTAAGTGAAAAAAGTTTTTCCAAAAATACATTTATTTCACAATTCATATCATTTTTGCGTTTGGTTATCTACCGGGCAAAAAGACAGGGCACCAAAGCCAGGGCCAAGAATTTTATTCTGCTGTCAATTGTCATTCAAACAAACAAAAAACAACAGATTAACAGCTGTCAACGCTCTCATGAACGTTTCTTTTTACGCAGTAACGTCGCGGGCAGCTTTTTTTCATATTCTTTTATTTCTAAATCTATGTGATATTAAAGGATTTTAAATACTGCTAAAAACACAAATTATTAGGAGGAATTTTATTAGTAATTTGTACCTCGGTACAGGTTTGCGCCAGAAAAAAAAACACCTCCTTTTGCTGATATTTGTTTGCGAAATAATTACTACTAGCGCACAAGCCCACTAAAATTACCACAGAGACACGCTACCGCAAATAGTTCCGCTGATATTCGCTGCCGCATGCGAATGTGTCGATGTTCTTAAGGTTTACAAGTGGTTAATAAAATTAACTTTAAAGTAGCTTTTATTTATTTACAATGGCAGACCTAATGCCTTAGGCATACTCTACCAGTCTACCAAGGATGATACAGAATAAACTCTGCTCATATATTGAAAATGAATCATTAATTTCCGCTTGAATCCATAACAGTTAGTGCTTTTACTAGTGCTTTAGATTGTATGTCTTAAATTTTACATTATCATTATAAAACACTAGTCACACAGGCTCACAACACTCCCCACTTTAACACCGACAATTTTAATAATTGACATTGAGTTAAACCTCCACCAACATTATTAATAACGTTTCGTTGAACACAATTAATTTATGTTGTATTTAGATGCTAGTGTAAAAGCTTGAACAACGGTAATGTTGTAGATTTTGTTGCAGACATTTGTTATTAAGATTTGGTAAAAACTTTAATGATAAATGGTCAAAAATGTTCTTTTATAATCAATACTAGCTGCCTCCCGCGGTTTCACCCGAGTTACAAATGAGGGGATATGAAAAAGTAAATAAATAAATATATAGTAACCGATTCTCAGACCTACTGAACATGCACACAACATTTGGTAAAAATCGGTATAGTCGTTTCGGAGGAGTAAGGTAACTAACATTGTGACACGAGAATTTTATGTATAAGATTTTCGTTGGCAAAAATTAAGGCTTATATTTTCATGACAAAAGCCCGAAAAATTGAGTTATTTTATTTCTTTTGTGTTATGAGCATGATTGTTAGTTCTGTGTCTGGGTGTAATTATCTATAATATGTATGTATTTAGAAAGTATATAAGTATATTTATCAGTTGTCTAGTTACCTAGTACAAGCTCTGCTGAATTTGGGACCCGATGACTGTGTGTGAGTTGTCCCAGGATATTTATTTATTCATCTATCTTCTTTAATCTTTTAAAGATAAAAGATAAAGATATATTTATTGCATAACTGTGTACATAGGATCTTAACAGTAAACATTACATTTCTAGTATCAACAGTCTACCCAGGTTTTTTATGTAAAATGCACGATTTCGTTGTTACGTTTCTTTATTTAAGTTTTATGCAACAAAAAGCCTGGATACTTTTGCAATTTTGTCACCAAATGTATGTATATTAAACTCTTGTCCGAAAAATGCTAGACCAAATAAAATCATTTTGACAAAATAAAAACAAAAGAACTGATTTCTGTCGCCAACTTCAGAATAGCTTTTACAGTAACAATACTGATTATGTAAATATAGAACACTAGCTTTTGCCCGCGGCTTCGCTCGCGTTAAAAAGAGGCAAAATGTAGCCTATGTTACTCTCCATCCCTTCAACTATATCCACTTAAAAAATCACGTCAATTCGTCGCTTCGTTTTGCCGTGAAAGAAAGACAAACAGACAGACAGACAATACACACTTTCCCATTTATAATATTAGTATAGATTTCACAGCCCGTATTCCCAAAATACAAGACATTCGGCTTCCTGCTATTGAACTTAAGTTATAAACGGATGCAAATCAGCCATTACCTCAGTTACCATCTAAGCTAGTCTGACTCGATTAGTTTATGCAACATTTCTATAAGCAAATAGAAAGTAAAAACTGGAGTACAGACTAAATTGCTCGGTGCTTTGTTTTCGATGTTATGTTGCGTAATGGCGACTTTATCGTGATTTGGATGCTTAATAGGTTCCTAATTAGGTAAGGTTCCTAATTAGGTTCTTAATAGGATCCTAATTATAATTAGGAATGCTTCGTAATATTCAAGTTTTGTCTTAGACTTCTTCTTTTAAAAGTTTTAGACCTAATGAAGGGCTTAAGATTTTAAGATAATTTTATTTGTCACTAACGAGCCGCCCTTGCTTAGCACGGGTGTTACGAATCTTTAAAAATGCCAGATTTTCTCTAGTATAATATGCAGGTATTATACATATATTTATTTATTTAAACTTCATGCACAAGCGTACAAGGGCGGAATTAATGCCTTAGGCATTCTCTACCAGTCAACCCAAAGTAGATGAGATATAACATGGCAGGTGCATAATTAATAACAATAAAAGGACACAACTTACAGAAAAACAATAAAAAAAAATTGAGAACAAGCATATAAACCTTCTTAAACTAATCTATCTCCGTTGCATTATATCACTAAAAGACTTTCATGCTGGACAAAGGTCTTCCCTGAAGTTAACCTCAAATATCTATCCTGCATCCAACGGGACCCTGCAGCCTTTATCGGATCAGCAGCTCCATGTGTTTACGCCGTCTTAGGATATTGACCGCTCCCGTTGGTCGTACCGTAATGTTACATAGTCTTTACTGTTCCTTATAAAACTGGCTATTGTTTACAAACTTTTTTTTCAGCCCTACTGCTAGTTCCAGATATAAGCGTAACGTCCCAGAGTTGTTTTTGTTGTGAGCTAATATTATTTCCATAAATCGGCAATATAACCTATTTATTGTTTATTTAAAGTTACTTTAAACTATTAGTAACACAGTTAAACATACTGAAAATTACGTTTTTTACGTATACCTAATAAACTGTGCAAGGGTGAATAAAAACAACAATCTATCAATCTAAATAAAACGCATTTACTACAATACTTCGACCTTTAAGGCATTTCAATAAAAAATCTACATACCTACTCAACTATTACTTCGACTTCGGAAGGAAAATGGAGATAGTTTTCATATTCCCATTCAGGAAAGTGTAAAATTGAAATAAGATTTTCCTCCACTGGGAGTTGGCGGAGACGTTAGATCGTGAGGAAATTACTAGGCTAGATACCGACGTTTCAGTTCCATCTTGTTAGCCTAGTTCATTTCGACTCCTGACTTCTTAGGCGTTTACTTGATGGCATTTAAAATGTTATATTTATAAGAAGTCGGAAATATATTAGTAAATTTAGGGAAGTAAGCGGTTTTGGTTAAAGAAATTTTACATTTCATCATCATCAGCCGATAGACGTCCACTGCTGGACAAGGCCTCCCCCAAAGATTCGTGAAAAGTCGTTCCCCTAAGTCGTGTTAGTTACACTTTTTATAACTCAAGAACGGCAGAACCGATTTGGCTGAAAATTGGTGGGGAGGTAGGAGGGACAGGGGACGGACATAGAATACTTTTTATTTTCTTTTTTTAGTAACCAAAAATCTGATATATAATAATACCAGCCTATAACTAAAACAAAATGAACTGAAATAAAATGGTTATTATTATTATTATTCCATTTATTTCATTTAAATACATATAAATTACATTTTTAAATATTGTTATAAAAATAATAAAAACATTTAAAAATATAAAAAATAGTAGCCCACCGGCATCGGGAACAGGGTCCAAGCTACCGATGGTCAGGGCTCCAGAGAGAGGAATCCCGGACAATGCGCGCCGTGTCCAGGAGTACCGCCTTCTGCATCAGGCCCTTAATCCAGCTGCCTAGCGAGAGCCTCCTTAGGTGTAGATCGAGGCTCTTAGCTATTATGCCATTGGCCGTCACGACTATCGGCACAATGACTGCTGAATCTACGTCCCACATGTCGACAACCTCGCGAGCCAAGTCAAGGTATTTGGACTGCTTATCCTTCTCGGCTTTAACGAGGTTCTCGTCATGTGGAACGGCTATGTCAACAATCATTGCCCGACGCTCTAATCGATCTATTACCACAATGTCAGGCTTATTGGCAACAATAGTCCTGTCTGTGATAATAGATCGATCCCAGTACAGTGTGATATGGCTATTCTCAAGAACTGGGTCGGGCACATACTTGTAGTACGGTACCTCCGATTCCACAAGACTGTATTTCAAGGCAAGTTGCTGATGAATAATCCTAGCTACAAGATTGTGTCTGTGCAAATAGTCTCCGTTAGCCAGACTAGAACACCCAGAAATAATGTGGCGGATTGATTCCCCGGGACGGTGGCATGCCCGACATATGTCAACCGTGCCGTCCTTCACAATGTATTTCCGGTAGTTGTTCGTCATCATAACTTCGTCCATTATCGCACAGACAAAACCTTCGGTTTCCCCAAAGAGGTCACCGAAACGTAGACAGGATACGGACGCCAAGAAATCTACATCGGGCCCATGTAAGACTCGATAAAAGCGTCCGTGGAGCTCCTTGCTCTGCCATACCGTCCTGCGGTCAGTTGTATCCAATACCACAGGTTTGCGCCAGTTCTCGTTTGCTAAAGAGAGCGGGGTGAGGCCCTTATCTACTGAAACAACATCCCGATGCATCCCCACGTCGGCTTTTAAGAAATACTCCCTGAGACTGCATATCTCACGGTTGTGCAGGGTCTTAGCATTCAAAAAGCCTCGACCACCACACTTCCGCGGGATATACAGTCTCATTACCGATGACCGTGGGTGATGCATCCGATTTGCGGTCAATAGACTACGGACCCTTCTATCCAGGGCGTCCAATTCAATTATTATTATTATAACTGTCCCACTGTAGGGCAAAGGCCTCTTCTCATGCAGAGAAGGGACGAGCATTGATCACCACGCTTGCTCATGGCGGATTGGCGATTTCAGACTTATATTAACTACAAGTCCAGGTTTCCTCACGATGTTTTTCTTTACCGATGTCTGTGATGTCTAAGATAATCTTTAGAAAGTACATATGCCATCTGTATGCAGATGACTTACAGATATACCAACATTTTGAGTTAACGGAGTTGCCCAGGGCTGTTGAGATTTTAAATAAAGACCTTGCTGCTGTTCAACTATGGGCTAAACGCTTTGGACTTCTTGTCAATCCCACCAAATCACAAACTATCATTGTAGGCAGTAGCAGGCTCAGATCTAAGATAGATTGGGGATCAGTACCTACACTCTCTTACGACGGCGTCACAATCTCGTATTGTGACAAAGTCAAAAATTTGGGCATAATTATGGATTGCAATATGTCCTGGGCACCTCATATCAATAATATCAGCAGACGTATGTTTTACACGTTTCATTCTCTAAAGCGTCTCCAATTTTTTCTTCCTTTCAACACCAAAATTATGCTAGCGCAATCTCTTCTACTCCCTATTCTCGACTATGCCGATGTCTGTTTTTTGAATGTGACAGAGGAGCTACTTAATAAGTTAGAGCGCCTTCAAAATCTTGCTGTCCGATTCATTTTCAGTTTGCGTAAATACGATCGCGTTTCCGAATATCGTGCTCAACTTAAATGGCTCCCTATCCGTTTTCGCCGTGATATGCATATCGTCACCTTCCTCTACAACATCCTACATGATCCCAATTCCCCTCCTTACTTACGATCCAGGTTCCAACTGCTCCCACCTCCTACTCGCTCTAGGCGCCCCTGTATCACAACGATGCTGGAGGTGCCTAGTAGCAAAACAAATTTCTATTTCCACTCCTTTACCGTGCGTGCCTCTCAATTATGGAATCGGCTCCCGAAAGCAATTCAAGAAAGCCCATCGATTAACTCTTTTAAAAACAGATTGAGAAGTTATCTACTATCCCAAGTATCTGACGCATCATCATCATAGATTCACTACATCACTATAAGGTTAGGTATATATTATATTTATGTATTTATTTTATATTTTAGTTTATTAGTTTATGTTTTCAGTATTTATTAATTTATGTATTTGCATTCATAAATATATATTTTTAGTCGTTGTTATTATTTAAACACTCTCTTGCACTATGTTGGCCCGTTTCAAGTACAGTCTATCGCAATGCCCTAGGTTGACTGGAAGAGATCTCTTCTAGAGATAAGTCCACCTTTGTAAACAAATTACAGTTAAGTTCTCTGTTAAACAGTTATGTGCAATAAAGTATATTATATTATATTATATGAATTAAAAAAGTCACATTGGTGCTTGCCCGGATTCGAACCCACAACCTCTTGTATGAGAGGCGGGCACCTTAACCACTAGGCCATCACGACAACTTTGTTTATACTGTTTGTGTTATATCCTTTAAAATTTATGCGAAAATAAATAGAAAGATGCCCTTACGAGCGATTCTGTTTTATTACTGCGGCAATAACTATAGTTTCTCCTTCTCCAATGTCTGTTATGTCCAAGATTAACTGTAGAAGCTACATAAATAGTCCAGTAGCATTTGATTTGTGGAAAAAATCCTAGTGAGCTGAATTTTTGTATACACCTTTATTACGGCCCTGTAATGAAGAAATGAAAATCGACATGGAAATCGTGCCGGCTAAAAATATTGTAAAGGTCAAAAGGTCACGAAAATAAGTTTTTTTGCAAATATCTTGCAGAGACCTATTGCTCGGAGGTCAATAAAGATCATTAAGCAATTGTTTGTCGTGAAATTATCTTAAAAAATGCCCTTTGCGTTATTCTGTGAAAGTAACCGTTGTCGAGGTAGGGCGCTGAGAAAACGACTAAAATATTATGACGATGCGATGCACTCTTTTTCTCACCATCAAAAAAACCCGCCTTGCATTTTACCTCCGGCATTCTACTAGAGGTTTTTAGCATATTTATCAGGTCAGCCCAAAACATTAACCATTTTGACTGGTTTCTTGCGAGTATACAACATGTCCCGGAATAAACGCACACCACCAGACACCCCAATTAAAATATTAAGTTATAATCATAATACATACACTGAATTTTTATTATTATGTTTAAAACACTGTTTTTTTTATAAATTAGTTGTACAGATTGTGGGAGAAAATTATAGTCACATTACAAATCTACGCATGCACACAGTCGCACTTGCATAAGGGTCTAGCGTAGTAGGTATTTCATCCATTTTAGTTTGTTTTGACTGTACAGCGGAAGTGTGACAGCAGTTTACGTAGTTTTAATTATTTTTGGGAAAAAATATTACCTATATTAAAAATTACAAAAATCGATTCAGTAAACGATTCTGAACAAACTATTTTCTCAAAGTGCATTAATTCAGTTACACATTGTATAGGCAGTAGATGTATATTTTTAATGAATTTTGTAGTGTATCTGCTCTATTATTGGACATGAGGTTTCAGACGTTAGGGGGCTTCTTGGGGCATTGCAGCCACGTCCCATACTAGTTGCAAATCCCTATAGAGTATGAATGGTTCAGGTGACTATAAAAATAAATGAATTGTGAGGCCATGCATTTTAGAAAACAATAAAAGCTTCACAGATCAAATTTCAAAGGACAGAAACCTTTATTTTATTGTATTGTATTGTATTGCAAGGTTTTTAGATAAAAGATAAGATAGATAGATAGATAAAAACATTTATTATAAAAGACAATCTTGCACCCTACTAATATTATGAATGTGAAAGTTTGTAAGGATGGATGGATGTTTGTAACTCATTTACGCAAAAACTACTGAATAGATTTTTTGGTTACTGCTCCGCTCCTTGGGCTAAGGTCCAAGGAGCGGAGCAGTAACCGAAAGTGTGTTTTAAAAATAAATAATATCAAACAGGCTGATCCCCTTTGGTTTCACCCGCGTTATATCAGATTTTTGGTTACTAAAAAAAGAAGATAAAAAGTATTCTATGTCCGTCCTAAGCTACCTCCCCACCAATTTTCAGCCAAATCGGTTCTGCCGTTCTTGAGTTATAAAAATAATAACCGCCTTCAAAAACTAAAAACACAAAAATAACCAAAATTTCGGAAGTCTGTGGCAACACAAATTAATTGGCAGAAGAGAAGCCACCGACTTCCGAAATTTTGGTTATTTTTAACCGACTTCAAAAAGGAGGAGGTTCTCAATTCGTCTGTATTTTTTTTTTCGTTTTTTTTTTTGTGTGTTTGTTACGCGATATCTCCGTCAATTGTAAACGGATTTTGATGGTTCTTTTTTTGTTTGATAAGTCATGATTCAGGGGTGGTCCCATATAAATTTTGTGGCGATCGGTTCAGTGCTTCTCGAAAAATTCACCAAGAACAAAAAAATATTGACGAAATTTTCATAGACGATGTGTGCTTTGTCTTCAAGTTTCTATTTTCGTTTTATAAGATTGTTAGTAGTTTTATTTTGAAAATAAATTACTTTGAAAGATACTATACACAGTCAAACTTTGGAAGTCGACACTAAAAAGTAAAAAATAAAAAACTTTTTTCAAAAAAATAATAACCGCCTTCAAAAACTAAAAACACAATAAAAAACTTTTTAGTGTCATCTCTTCATTTTCATTGGTTGACGCATCAGCATGACGAGTAGGTAGTTGTTGTCCTATGTTACACTTCAATGCTGTAAATCGTTGAAGAATTCCCTCGACTCCATCATCAGATTTACTGCAGACCTTCATTACAACCTATATGGGTGCGAAGTTCTCATCAATTTAAATGAATTAAGTCCAAACACAAGGTAGCTACTGTAAACCGTTGAAGAGTTCCCTGAACTATCCTTCGTCTTCATCATCAGACCCCTAATACAGTCACAGCCCATCTGTAAAGTTCTTATCAATACAAATTAATCAAGCCCAAACACAAGGTAGCTGCTGTGAATTGTTGAGGAGTTCCCTCGACTGTCTCTCGGCTCCATCATCAGATCTACTCCAGATCTTTATTAAATTGTAGTGCTATAATAAAATACTTAATGAAAAACTTACAAACGCACTAGTCGCCCCTACGATTTTTGAAAGTTCCCCTCGATTTCTCTGGTCTGCTACCTTCAAACCTTGATTTTCTTATGAAAGGACCACCTTGGAAATGTCTTCTTTCCAACAAAAAAAGAATCATTCATAAACGACGAAGTTATCCGCGAACAAACATAAAAAAAAAGCATATATACGGTCGAATTGAGAAACCTCCTCCTTTTGTGTAACTGAATTAATGCACTTTGAGAAAATAGTTTGTTCAGAATCGTTTACTAAATCGATTTTTTATTTTTAATATAGGTAATATTTTTTATCCCAAAAATTCAAAACTACGTAAACTGCTGTCACACTTCCGCTATACAGCCAAAACAAACTAAAATGGATGAAATACCTACTACGCTAGACCCTTATGCAAGTGCGACTGTGTGCATGCGTAGATTTGTAATGTGACTATAATTTTCTCCCACAATCTGTACAACTAATTTATAAAAAAAGAGTGTTTTAAACATAATAATAAAAATTCAGTGTATGTATTATGATTATAACATAATATTCTAATTGTGTCTGGTGGTGTGCGTTTATTCCGGGACATGTTGTATATAGATTTGTATGAAATCTTGTATGGATAAAGTTATAAGTTATTGGCGCAGGCAACCAAATACAGGATCTGCTTAAATTTTCTTATTATTATTTACTAGCCCGCGGTTATACCCGCCTTTTGGTGACTACTCCGCCTCCGTAGGTCGCAGTGTAATGTTGCATACCTTACTCGATAAGTGGGCTATCTAACACAAAAATATATTTTTAATTTGGACCAGTATTTTCAGAGATTTCCTCCTACAAAACAAAAAATATTGGTATAGATTTAACCTTTCGACGACCGGCTGTCGCGCTGCTAGTGTCTTTCTATTGTGTCTTGAATCACGTTTGTTAAAAGGTACTTCGAAGATTTAAGGTAAGTTTTATGTAATATTGATATATTATTTATCATTAAAATACTTATCTACTTTCAATTCCTCAAAACGATATGATTTGCTGTAAACCTAATATTAAAGCCAAGGCATTAAAGGTTCGTAAAATTTAATTTCCCTAAGCTATTCCCAACTAAGAGTGGGCTTACAGTCTAACCGGATTTAGCAGAATACCATTGTTTTACATAGAGCGACTGCCTATCTGACCTACACAACTCAGTTAGTTACGGCGGGGTATCGCGATACTCCTTAGTTGACTGACTGTCAAACTTTCTGGCTTTTGACTGTCAAAGATTTAAGAATGACAACCGGGTTTCATGTGGTTTCCGAGGCATGGAATTTCAGAGATGTCTAAGATAAACTTAAAAAGTCACATAAAATGGGTCCGGTTTTCAATCCGCAAGCTCATGTATAAGTAGCTACTAGCTATCACGTGTGTTCAGCTTAGATAAACTGCAACATATTAGGAATTTCTCCTGAAAGTGAACAGTAGGTACTGTTTACAAACAAATAAACAAACAACCAGACTCGCAACAAATTACTGTAGGCCATTCATATAAGTACATATTTGTCTCTTATTGAAAACGAACCCGCAAAATGCAGAATGGCAATCGATCATTTTTGCAGACGTAATAATTGTAAAGCACGTAGCATAACAATTATTTTTTGTAAAGCTAAGATTCTGCCTTGAAAAAGGCTCGTTAGCCTACAAATGTTAAATGTGTTGGGTACCTTACCTCTACCTAATTGCCTTAAACTTACCTTAACCTAAAAAGGTTACTTACCGAAATATGCTACATCAATAATACCTAATAATATATGACGTTGCGTTTTCAGTTTTGTTTGAGCAACCAATCAATCAATCAATCGAACCAACCGACAATCAGACGTCTAACGTACATTCATAAGGACCAAATCTCTAACAAACAGTTAATTAAATTAAAGGAATACCTTAGTTCTGTTTTTTTTTTTTATTTTAATCAAACGAAAAAATCTACAGTTATATGCAGCCTTTGATTATAAATGTTAAAATTTCATGGTTTTTGTGTCATGGGTGCGTCTACAAAAATACACCTATAGGTATTTACATGAGATCCGAATACTTACAAAAACACGTAAGTACCTACATTCGCAAATAAATTCGCACTCAAAAATATTATATTGCCAAACTCAAACTAAAAAAAAATATTTCTAATAGACCATTTAAAAGGCACTTTAGAACGTCTAAAACAAAGAAAAATGAATCTAGTTGCCCATTCCAAAGAGGTGTTTCGTATGGAAAAGAATGGGCAAGAAACTCCATACTTTATCCTGTTTTTTTTATTATTCAGACGACTATTACAATTTTCCTTTTCATAATAACCTTCCTTGGCATATTGAGAAAAAAAAAACGTAGGTGTTAGCAACAAATTTAACAATTCTATATTATTGATACGTGAAGCAATAACGTTGTACACCTTTTTACGAAAATTGCGCGAACGAAGAAGTATGAAATTTCGCACTCTTATAGTTTACTAGCTTTCGCCCAGTGCTTCGACCTTGAATTTCGATACTTCCAACCCCTATTTACTTTCTCCTTACTCCTTTAGAGATGGGATTTCAAAAATCATTTCTTAGTGGATTCACAAAAAAACAGAATCTTTAATGTTTCATGTCTCTAAGACCTGCTTTGGGCTGTGCGTTGATATTTCAACAATTTAGCAAATTATGAAATTATATGAAAAAAGAAACCTTATTCATTCCGGTCGAATATAAAAAACCACGAGTTTATAAGGATTTCCCAACTCAACCATTACTGCAATGTTTTCGTAGATTGTGAAGGAGCTTACGAAACTTTCAAAGTTTCATGCAATACCGGACCTCTCTCGAGGTCACGTGCCACGATAAAGTTTAGCTTTAATTATTATTGCTCCTTAAATACTGATAACTAAGGTTAGTTACTCTTAGTTACAATTTACTAAGTTTACTTAGGCTCTTGGCTAGATAACTGAAAATTACTTGAAACTTGCGGTGCTCGCGGTTTTGGGCGGTCTTTCGTGGTTTATATAACTTATATGTTTTTTTTTTATCTAGCCTATGCTGTCTCACTGCTGGGCAAAGGCCTCCCCCAACTCCTTCCAGACTTCCTTTTCCTTCGAATCCTCGGTCCAGCCCTCATGGTGAGCATCAAGCTCATCACGCCACCTTTTCCAACCTTCACCATCACAACTTATATGTTATTCTGATATATAACCTGTAAAAGTCCCAGGTCTCGCAACTCAGTTCTTCTACTGTAAAAACTTGTATGTAACAACACATCGCACAACTAATAAATACTATATTAAATTAGATTGTTTAGTGTGATTACATTTGTTATAAATTTTTCAGGCATCCGGGACGAACTGAAAAGTTTCAACTAAATCCGCTAAGTAGTTTTTGTGCGAAATCGTTACGCACAGGTGTTCGTATAATTTGTATATGTCTCATAACAAAATTTCACATTTATCATATTAATAAGTTAGTAGGAAGTTACTGTAATATGAAATGAATTTCCACAGTCATCCCGAAATACTAAGATCTATTTCGGGATGACTGTGGAAAAAATATTAACATTACGACAAGCAAGTGTTTATTTGACGGACCTGTTGGTCTAGTGGTAAGCCTGCTAAGCCGGAGGTCGTGGGTTCGATTCCCACCCAGGACAAACTTTGTGTGATGAGCATGAATGTTTGTTCTGTCTGGGTGTGATTTATGTATAATAAGTATGTATTTATAAATTATATTAGTATGTTTATCAGTTGTCTGGTTGCCATAGTACAAGCTCTGCTTAGTTTGGGATCAGATGGCCGTGTGTGAGTTGTCCCAGGATATTATTTATTTATTTGTTTTTTTTTTATTAGTCTATACATAAAGAAATTCTAAGAATAAACTAACACTAAGATTATTAACAGTGCAATTAAAACTAATTCGGAATTGCAATATTTAATAGCGACCTACCTGACCTAGGTTAAAATCAACCTGTGCTTCAGGCTATCACTTTACAGTCCAGTTTGCATTATTACAGAAGGTTACAGTAAAACTACTTTTGTAAATAGTAAATAGGTAAAAAAATACGCTTTTACACGTCATTTTTTTTAATCGAACGATGGAGCCGTTGTTTTCTAGCTGGACTACTCTGTGAAGAAACATCCGAAACAAACTCAGAGGTCAAAGTCTCTTTAAAGTCCATACAATAATGTATCTATCTCCTTCTTCTGGTGGATCTCCTTTTGAGGTCTCCTTCTGGTGGACTCCACTGTTCATTCTGGCTTTCAGAAGTTGCAGTGGTTGGGAATATAGTGTGGTAGCATTGCCCCAATAACAAAACTCACAGTCCAACCAGTCGGTTTACTTTCAAGGTAAAAGCTCGAGATCATTTACTCAAGGAGTTGGCAGACTCATCTCACTCTTAAAATATTGTACATGTATTTACTTTTATCTCTCTCTACTCTGTATAAATAGTATGTATATAAATATATATTTATGTATATATATATATATATATGTATATATTTATGTGTTTAAGTAACTATTTTATTGATTCCTGTAACTTTTCTGTTTTCTTGCACCTACCATGTTTTATCTCTGCATCATCCTAAGGTAGACTGGTAGAAAATGCCTAAGGCATTAAGTCCGCATATGTACTGTGTTCGTACATTAAGTTCAATAAATAAATAAAATAAATAAATAAAACTCTATCTCCTACTAATGCTGAAGGTAGGCGAATGAACATTTGTTACGCAAAATATACTCAACAGATTTGAACGAACACCACGCTATGACCAATGGGGTTTTTAGCAGGATAACCGATTAGATGACACTCACCACATTACACTTGAAAAAAATTACAAAGTTTACGTTTTAATGAATTTACTAAAGATGTGCTGACTAATCGGAAAATCCGAAACACCGGCAGGACGAACGGTAAGCAGAATCCACCGACTCGTAGTACGATTCACCGACTAATAATACCGGTTTTTGTAGGTATTAATACACATTGGTGCCCACCCCAAACGGGGTGGGCACCAATGTGTAGAGCACTAAATTTAATCGTAGAATATGGTTGAAATTTAGTAGTGCTCAAACGGGAATACTCCCTAAAATACGATGATTGTTTTAAATTCGTTTTTTTTTTATAACTTATGGGCTTGCTCTTGGTCCCAGACTAGTCCGAGGGCATAGACGGGGCCTACGATGGAGCGAGCTCACCCCAAAGATGCCTATGCATCTTCTCTTGAATACATCCGGGTTATATGCTTTTGGAAACACAGACAGGCAGAGAATTTCATTCCTTTGCGGTGCGCATAATAAAGGATTTCGAAAAACGCTGCGTGCGGATTCGAGGAATATCGACCAAGAAAGGGTGGTATCCTGCCGTACGTTTATTTTTTTCTTTTTAATGACAAAATCAAGGTTTACCAACTGTTTAATTGGAGGTGTCGTTTAGGTGTCATGTGTTTACCGGACTCCCGACTTATGGTAGCCGGATGAACCATAGAAATTTAGTCGCTAAGAGTCCGACATAAACCTCCATTAATTGGACTGGAATTCAAATCGCATAAATCTGCTGAGTTTCTTATTTACAAATTATTAATTACTAGCGACTTGGCCCAGTTTTGCACGGGTGTTACAAAAATTCCACCTTTTCTCTACTATAATAATAATATGCATTTCACCAAGGGGGGCCTGAGAAATGCTGGCTTAATCATCATTAGTTTGCAGGAATTATAGAAAAATCCCTGCAAACTAATGATGATTACTAAACAAACTACACACATCAAAAGTGTCTAGGGATTAAGCATTTTTATGCGGATTTCTTGAGATTGAGATGTGGCTTTGTAATAAATTTATGATTTTATAAATTTATATGGATCCTTTTTGGTGCATTTCATAATTTGAATCAGGAACTGTGAATCAAATTCGAGTAAAAGATGAAAATCAGCTGTCAATATTTTCCCTATAAAAACATACAACGCATTGAAGACATTATTAGTGCTACTGTTTCCCTACTACTGATTAAAACCAACGTTATTATGGAGCGGTGACGTCATTTAAGCAGGGAAGAAATGCTCAGAGCCGTGGGAATGATAGAAGCTGGTTCCCGGCAACGTACTGTGGCTTTAGCTCTGAATACAAGTCAGAGTGATATCAGTCGACTTTGGACACGTTACCGAAGCACTGGTACCGTGGCTGAGCGCCATGGAGGACGGTATCGCTGCACCACACGGAGACAAGACCGATACATTCAAATCTTAACTCGAAGAGCTCCAACAATAACCGCCATGATGTTAGCCGTGAGGCTTCATCACTCTTCAGGGAACTTAATTAGCGACCAAACAGTCAGAAACCGCTTGCATGAAGTGAACCTTCATTCCCGAAGACCGCTACGGGTACCACCTATAGCAATGCACAATCGTAGGATTCGATATCAATGGGCTCTTAAACACAGAAATTGGGCAGAAGAACAATGGCGTTTCGTGTGCTTTTCTGATGAGTTTCGTTTTGGTATGAGACCGGATACAAGACGAATACGACACTGGAGAACCCCTAGACGCCAACAGCGATTAAAATCCTACCAGGAAGTCCATCCTTATAGTGGTGGAACCATCATGGTATAGGCGGGTATTTGGATCGGCGGAAGAACTGAGTTGATTTGGATCAGAGGCAACCTCAACGCTCAAATTTATGCTGAGACGATTGTATCAGACGTCATCGTTCCTCTACAAGTGCAAATCGGTCCCTTATTTCAGTTAATGCATGATAATGCACGACCGCACACCGCAAGTGTTGTAAGACAGACTCTCGCCGCAGCTAACATCAATGTCCTGCCCTGGCCTGCTCAGTCGCCAGACTTGAACCCGATTGAGCATGCATGGGATATGCTACAGAGAAGAGCTCTGCCGAATATGGAGGGTATCCAGTCGCAAGAAGACCTTTTTTTGTTGTTGCAACGAACATGGGCGGCCATTCCATAGCGTGATTTGGATGAACTCATTTTGAGTATGCCAAACCGATGTTCTTGTGTTGTTAGTGTTCGCGGTAGAAACACGGATTATTAATTGTTTAAGTTACCCAATAAAATTTTAGAGAAAACTGTTATTTCAGTCTTTTTTTCGAACTTTTGTGTTAGTGGTTCAAATGTCAAAAATCCCTTTATTAGGAAAATGGCAAATTTCTTTATTAATGCAAAGGTGACTTGGTTTATCGTTACTGTGACAAACGAAACACTTTATTTGATGAATCCTTAAAGAAAATTTTAATTAATATCAATCAGGAGAAAAGTTATTGCAAAAATATATGTTGATCCCTAGACACTTTTGATGTGTGTATGTAGTAACAGACCGACAAGGCAAAACAATACTTAGTCAATAGGAGGAACCATTTGACTAAGTATTACAATACTAAAAGACAATAAACCACTTTTTTAAATAAAATAAATTTACGTTGTGTTCTTAATCATATCATGTTATAATGACAACACAAAAATATTTAAACAACATTTAAGTACCACAATTTAAAAGCTATTCCACATTCCGAACATGTACTTGCGGTGACCGAATGTGACGGCACGTAGACTGATAACAACTGATAACGTAGCGTCGTCACTGATACCGCAGACCAACACTGATACTAATATTAAGTAAATTTTATTTTGGTGAAGTAAAATCGTAGAATTGTAATATTAGCTCATGTCACAAATCAAATTTATTTTTTGTAAAACATAGGATCTATCCTAGGTCTAGATCAAAGTAGGTCTTATATTAAAGTTCCTTGGATCATTCTACGAAATTCCAGTTTACCTACTTACTTTCAAATTCCTAGTTGTTACTAAGAAATTAAGTTACTTAATGAAAGAAACGAATAGTTCGCACTAAAAAGTTGACATAAAAAAATTTTTGGCGATATTTAAGTTTCACTTTTTAATATTTCGACGATAAACAAATAAAGATCATTTTAATCATTTTCATTTCATTTCATTTTAATATTTCGACGACCTAGCGACAGCCGGCTATCGCGCTGCTATTATCTTTAGTTTAGTACGCGGAATTTTCGTTTTTCTGGAGTTCCGTTGTCTATCTCTGAATGAATATTATGCTAGATCTTAAAAATCTTATTAGAGCACTTCGTGGCAATATGCAAACCACTATCATCCTCGCAAGTTTTTCCTTTACTATAATAATGCATTGATTTTTTTTCATGAAAAATGAGATATTATTATCTTGTTAGATCGCTCTAGTGTGAAAAATTTAACGCTATATTGAAAGAAAAAGGTTTGTCCACCCTTTTCTTTCATCACCCTATTTTCGTAAACAAGCAGTGCGATGAAAATGCATGAACGGTTTTATTACAAAATAATTGTCTGAAAAATTTGATAAAAAAAAAACAAAAAATATTAATAACTTTTGAAGTACGTTACGAAAACATAATATTACGGTTTGAAATTTTGAAAAAAGTCATATGTCGGGAAAACCACGACCAGTAGACATAATGATTGCCGACTCGTAGTCAAACCAGATTATCACACCAGTGTGACAAACAGGATTTTTTTTCTCGTTTGTCACACCACTGATTTTTCCACACCATTTATTCTTAACTAGGGCTGTCCTAGAGCTAAATTAAAAACCCTCAAATTATCACGTTTTTATTTAATTAAAAACCTTTAAATTACATTTTCACGCAATGTTTCAAGGAAATGATATTTCCCCATTTAAAAGTTTTAATTGGCAGAAAGAAAATAATAAAATTATCTTTATCAGTTTGGTCGGTCCTTCTTTTTATCCGATATTAGTTTCCTTTTGATTGAATAATAGTGTTAATTGATGCGTAGTTTTTATTTTTATTTAATTGGGAGTGTCAACTTTCACAATCGTTGTAGGTCCTGAGCCTTTGACCACCTATTCACCTATATTCCAGTCGGCGATATATTGTTCATGATTTCGCTTTTCGCTATAAGCTCTGACAATAATGATAGTAACACTAACTGACTTTATTAGAATATAAAAGCACTGCACTAGCAATTATCGTATACATGGTGTGGAAAAATCAGTGGTGTGACAAACGAGAAAAAAAAAACCTGTTTGTCATACTGGTGTGATAATCTGGTGTGACTACGAGTCAGCAATGGACATAATATGTATAGTTTTGTAAATTGATCAAAGATCACAAATATCTTAAAACTCCTTTATTTTATTATTAAACACTTTATTACTTCGATAACTACTGTTTATTTAACCTTCTGTAATGAAGTTAAAAGGAAAAGTTTAATGCAGCTAAATAGACTTTACAAGTTAGGTTAACGAGAATTGACCTTCTGGTTTTATGCTTCAGTGCTTCTTCCTAGTTTTCAGCAGAAGGTTAGTTGATGATTACAATTTTAAACACCTATTGTTTTGATTGTAAGATGCAGTTCTCAAGGTCTAAGAGTTAAGGTACGGCGAGCAAGTTTTCGTTCAGTCGACAATTATTTTGAAAATTAACAATTTAAAGTTTTGATGTATAAAAAGAATAAATACTTCGATAATTAACTAAGTCATAAATGCAACCAGCGTGTTTTTACGGTTCCGTACCTTAAAAACAACCCTTGTATCACTTCGCTGCCCGACTTCGGGCAAAAGCATGGCAAAGTTGCTTTCGCATCTACAACAATAATTCTCAATTCTTTATTGCATGGCATAATGAATAAATATAAAGTTAGAGAAAGTTATACTAATAAAAACCCTTCATGCAACATACAACACAGAAAAAACATTGGTTTTAATTTTATTATTAGTACTAGCTTCGGACTGCGGTTTTGCACACGGGAATATCGAACTTCCAACTACTATTTTACTTCTTTAGGGGTCGAATTTCTAAAAATCCTTTCTTAGTAGATACCTACTCTTTACAAAGAACACCCTACAAGTTTCATGACTGGTTCTACAAGCGAAAAAACAAAAACATTAACACAGATAGATTACATTTGAACAAATCATGCGATACCTGAGCACATTATCGCTGACTACCTTGCACAGTTGTATATGAACTGTGACGTCACAGCATCCTGTCTGTTGTGCAGTAATTGAGTGGAGAGCCGCGCATGCAATTGTAAGGGTGTGGGGTCGACTCCCGTCTAGTTCATGCAACAGGTGGCTCTGCTGGTTTTAATCTAGGTATTGGTGCAGCTCCGAAGGTCTGTCGTGACTAAAATATCTGAAATCTTGTTTTCATCACATGTCAGCGGAAATCAATAACAGCCAATATAAGACTACGTCATCAGCGAGGAATATTATAACATCACGCTATGTCTTAATTGAGCAAAGCACTAACCAAAGAATTACATACGCGGGTGAAACTCTGAGAGCTAGTTAAGAAAAACTTTAAAATATAAGTTTGTAATTTATTTTTTAGGTAAAAATGTATTGTTATGCACACAGGCTTATCCTATATTGCAATTTCTTTTATAGAATTAAGGGTTTGCTGGAAGATAACTCAACTTTGTGTTAAGCTCGCCTTTGTACATAGCTCATTTATGTTTGCTGTTTTTATGTGTGTTTTCTTGTGCAATAAAGAATAATATGTTTGTTACACATATTATTTTTTTGTAAAAAGTTATTCGTCTCTTCCAACCCTGTACAATTCTTGCTATAAAATGTCTTATTTCGCTTGTTTGTAAATGATCGAGGATCTAAATAAAACACTATTTTGTTGCTTAGAGTTCAAGTTTGCTCTGTACTGTGTTCATTTAAATCGAGAGAGTCTTTAAAACGTAAAAGAATAATATATATCTTGATAATAATAATATCTTGGGACAACTCACACACGGCCATCTGATCCCAAGCTAAGCAGAGCTTGTGTTATGGTAACCAGACAACTGATAAACATACTTATATAATTTTTAAATATATATATATATTATAGATAAATAACACCCAGACACAGAACAAACGTTCATGCTCATCACACAAAGTTTGTCCTGAGTGGGAATCGAACCCACGACCTCTAGCTTAGCAGTCAGGGTCACTGACCACTAGACCAACAGGCCCGTCAAATGATTGAGGATGTAAATAAAAGGCTATTTTCTTCCTATGAGTTCAAAAACAGCTATGTTGCTCTGTACCGTGTTCATTAAAATCGATTCAGTGGTTGAGTCTTAAAACGTAACAGAAAATTAATTAGTAGTAGTTTGCAGCATTTTCTAAGAAATAAAACGTACGGCTAAGCTCCCTAGTGGTTTTAGAAAGAAGCTTTGTGGGATCCCTGTTTCAAGCTACAAAACTACAAATATTTAATAATTTGTAAGAAAACTAACAACCCTTTCTAAAAAGCTCTGTGAATTAGGTTACTACTGATAGGCATTTGACATAAGATTTATACGGCATTTGACATAAGATTTATACGTAACGTGTCAAAACTCTGTGATTAAAAATTTGCAATTAACAAAAGAGTTGATAACTTCGAAATGACCATGTCCAAGAACCATCGCTAGATAAACTCCTTTCAAATTAAAAACCCGCATTCAAATCGAATCATCCGTTTAAGTCCTACGATGCCACAGAAAGACAGAAAGACAAACAAACACACAAATAGTGCACGGGGGTTCAAAGTACCGTAGCTCTACATCCACAATCCGATATTTAAAAGTTAAATTACTTGTAATGAAGATACATACAACGTACAAATTTTACGGTACAGAGCCAAGAATCACACTGATTTATTTATGTGCATAAAAAAAACATCAGTGATATAAACGCGACTAATTAATTTGTCACGATTATTTTTGAATCACGTGTAAACGAACTCGATTCATTTGCAATGCATTTGAGGGATATCCTTTTAGCTGCATTGTAAGTGTACCTACTCGTATGTACTTAATTATTTTCAGCAGGCTTTTTACTTTGAAACTTACAAATTACGATTTATCTCTTATAGTGCTGGCCTTATATAGATACTATATCGAAGCAAAGTATTCTAAAATGAATCTCTATCTCTATTAAAATGTAAAGGTCACAGATTAGGTCATAACATAAAACCTACAACTTCGTCAGATCAGCTAAAAACTAATTTTGCGACAAGGCCGAAATATAAGGATTCTTGATGTCCACGCGGTCGAAATCACATGTAAAAGCAATGTCAACCTATTACTGTTCCAGTCTAACCAAAAGGATGTCGTGTCGCCCAGTAACTGAGATGTGAGGTCTAATAAGCAGTCGCTTCACGTAAAACACTGGTAACCACCTGAATCAGGTTAGTTTCAAAGCCAGCTTCAACACAATTGGGCAAAAGGCTATGGAGATGATGAGACCTGTTCCACTGCAAGGGTAGGGTCTCTTCTTTAACACTTGGCATTGTTCACCACATTTACTCAAAGCTCGTATTCAGATCTGCATTAAATATTATTTTACATGTAGCAAATATTCTCATAATATTTTCCGTTATCGATGCCAGTACATCACCAAGGTAAACTTAAGAGACTACGCACACTTGTCTTATTCAGGTACGGTCAGCATCAAAAGTCGCTAAACACTTTCAGATTTTCAAAATCACTGTATACTATTATCATCTATTTAATGTGTTCTGTTTAATGTTTTATGTATTTTAAATGATGTTCATTCAATACTGGCGCCTATCTTGTTGAGCGATTCATAGATGATAATAGTATACAGTGTTTTGAAAATCTGAATGTGTTCAGCGACTTTTGATGCTGACTGTACACTCGCGTTTCGCTGAAAGAGTTTTGTCACACTTATACAGTTTTACTTCTATCAACCGCATTCATTGTCGTAAAAAAGAGAAAAGACGTCATGCATAAGGAACTGTGCACAATTATTCAGCTATATTCAGTTTATGTCGATAGAAAACCGATTTTGTACAAAACCTGAACAGACGCGGAAAGTTGAAAGGATGCGAACGGATGCGTATACATTTTCATGCAAAATAGTCGTTTTCTATCGACATAAGCTAAATAGAGTTGATAAAGTGTTTGTAGTACCTAAAAAGTACATGTAGATTAGTACTTGTACGTTGAAACTGTAACTGCGGAATGTTTATAATAGTTACCGTGACCCCGGAACATAAAGGGCAACCGAAAGAACATGAGTGGGTTTTGGTCAGTAAAAGTCTGCACGCCCTCCCGCCGCACCCAGGACGGAAGAAGTCAGATGATTTCCCACTCCCCAAAAAAGAAAATGTTTGATGGACCTTGTCTGGCTGCTATTGTGTCTCGAATCACGCTTGTTCGAAGGATTAGAAGTACCTAATTGATCGACCATAACGGAAATAGCCAAGACAAAGGAGACATAAAAGCTAATAAATATAGTTTCATTGTAGCATTTTCCATTAAACCAACAAACCTCAGCACAGAACATGACAAACACAGTACATTTTCTATTTTCATCGTAGCACAGTCTAGCCCACTACGCAATTACGCCTGAGTTGCGTCCCAGTAAATCCAATTTACGTAATAACGTGCAGTAATAACTTTATTCTCGTCAAATAACTAGGAAAGTGATCTTATGTGGGTAAACGTTTTTATGACACCTATTTATTATTAGTTAGGGGTCATTTGACTATTAGGTATAAAGGTGTTTTTGTAGTTTTTAACTACCCTTTGTCAGCAAAATTAAGCACAGTTCTTAGCTAACCAATATTTACGTAAAATAGGGGGAGGGCTCTACGTCACTTAAACATTGGGACATATACATGATGAAGTATTATTTTGTTAAAAGGATAATAAGTTAAAAATTGCTATCTTAGGGGACCTATCCTGCCCAAAACCTAACCTGCCTATATCAGTTTAATTCTTAGACCCAAAGCAATCTATCGTGTCCTGCCTTTTTTAAAATACTTACTACATGTCTTGGCCGTTTTCGAATTTTTTGCGTAGTAACACATTTACCAATTAGTTTAAATTAATATAGACTACTAAATTATGCTCGCGACCTCGTCTCTCGCAACTCCAAGCTAACGTTTTCGGCTCATATTACACCTAATATCATGTAGTTTTCAAGATATCAAGTTTACTAATTGAATGACCTTTCGCATTGACATCTTTGGTTTCTGTTACGTTTCTACAGGTCTTAGCGTAATGTTATTAAGAGTATACTTTGCTTTACTGCAGTGACCATACTAAAATATTTTACCAGATTCGATTAGTACTTAAATCCAGATATTAGCATTTAAACAAACAATGATTTAACTTTCGTCGACTAAGCGACAGCCGGCTGACGCGCTGCTATTGTCTCGAATCACGTGTGTTTGAAGGTTTAGACAAAGAATCTTCTTAGCTTTATTAGATGAGAATATTCCTTTAAAACACAAACTTGTTTCATTTGAATTGAATGGTTATTACTGTTTTAAAACGGACGGAATTAATTTAACTAGCTTATTTCATTTTATTTATTCAGAAGTGGGTTATTTTTCGTGTCTGCTGTTTTTCTTTGTTTAAGCTATGAACTACTAGTTAGTAGTTAAGCTAATTAGTTCATCATGTCATGTAAAATATTCCTTTGTGCGTGTTGAAACCTGGTTAAGGCAAGTCTAACACTTTATAGGCTTTTTTAGTATATTTAGAACTTTAGAAGCAACGTAGTAACAGGCATTACTGCCGAGTCCGGGGTTGTGCGTTTGTTTTCCAAGTCGGATGAAGAATGAATGGGTTTTCCATTACTTACAAGTTTTTCAGTATCTAAGCAGAACGCACCTAAAACTCCTAAAATAGTTTCCCAGGTATGCCATTCGTAGATCTTTGACAGTCTTTACAAGTGTTCATTAGCCGAAAAGTCAGAATCACTAGATATGTGATAACACTGATGTCTGATAGGCAGTTGGTTCTTGTAAAACACCGGTGTTTCACTGTATCCCGTTGGACTGAAAACCGCCTTTAACATAGTTGAGAATAGATATGGAGATATTGATTCTTAGAAACAGTTAAGAATTTAAAAACCTTAACTACTCCTAAGAATCAATTTCCTGCTTTTCCCTTCAAAGAAAAAAACCCGATTCGTTCATTATTATTTTCTTTTATATAATATTGAACAACATGAATACAAAAAGGAAAGGCACAAAACGGAATCGATTAGCGTGGACACAACAAACCTCAAACACCGGCCAAGAGCGTGTGTCGGGCCACGCTCAATGTAGGGTTCCGTAGTTTCCCGTCCGTTACAATAAGTGTTCCCACTTATAAGTTTAAAAAAAGGCTTTTGTTACGTTGACATACTAAGTACGCAGAAATTATTTTGTACAACCTTTCTGTCTTTTTTGTACAAAAACTGTTCTTTCTATCAAGTTCAAAATAATTTTCCTAGAAAGTCCTTATAAAGTTCTACTTTCCAGATTTTTTTCATATTTTTTAAACCTACGGGTCAACAGTTAGAGGGGGGGGACGCTTTGATTTTTCCTTTTGGAGCGATTATTTCCGAAATTATTGACATTATCAAAAAATGATTTTAGTAAACCCCTATTCATTTTTCAATACCTATCTAACAATATATCCCACGACAGGGCTAAAATTAAAAAAAAAACACTTCCCTCTTTACATATAGGGGGGCTACCCTAATAAAACATTTTTTTCCCATTTTTATTTTACCACTTTGTCGGCGTGATTGATATACATATTGGTACTAAATTTCAGCTTTCTAGTGCTAACGGTCACAGAGATTAAGCGAGGACGGACGGACAGACAGACAGACATGGCGAAACTATAAGGGTTCCTAGTTGACTACGGAACCCTAAAAAAATACTTCTAAAGATCTTTTTGACTGAATAATTGAAAATTAAATCAATATCATTTATTGAATACATAAAGAAGATGCATTCAGGTTTTCAGCATGCAATATTAGGAACTATCGTATTTGGCTCTATATTATATTATATAATAATATAATAATAATAATAATATCCTCGGACAACTCACACACGGTCATCTGATCCCAAACTAAGCAGAGCTTGTACTATGGTAACCAGACAACTGATAAACATACTTATATATTTTTTAAATACATACATAATATAGATAAATCACACCCAGACACAGAACAAACATTCATGCTCATCACACAAAGTTTGTCCTGGGTGGGAATCGAACCCACGACCTGCGGCATAGCAGTCAGGGTCACTAACCACTAGACCAACAGGCCCGCAAATATATATGACACTACCACAAAAATCGAGGATGAAATCAAACAAACAAGCTGTTTTTTTAATCATAGTGACTTTTACTCGTAGCGTATGCCAATCCTCTGACGTAGTGATTTTACTTTCAAATGTGGGCCATGAATTTGAACAAAGCCTTCGTATTGTCGCCATATTGTTGGGAATAGAATCCATACTAATATTATAAATGGGAAAGTGTGTCTGTCTGTCTGTCTGTCTTTCTTTCACGGCAAAACGGAGCGACGAATTGACGTGATTTTTTAAGTGGAGATAGTTGAAGGGATGGAGTGTAACACAGGCTACTTTTTGTCTCTTTCTAACGCGAGCGAAGCCGCGGGCAGAAGCTAGTAGTATAATATGTGTTATTCGGCTAGAAGGGCACTGTAGTAATCGATTTATGTAGTACTGTTTGAAACAAGCCTTTATCAGTTCTGTGAAAATTCAGGCCATTTACATTGAACCCATTGAAATTGTCCCATACAAAATCACATCTACGCGTATATTATATAATTATAAAAACAGTCCTTTTAATGTTAATCAACGTACAGCCAAAATTACTGGAGCTAGAAACATGAAAAGTGTACAGTAGTTTCTTTTTAACCGACTTCTAAAAAAAGTAGGTTCTCAGTTTGACCTGTATGTATGTTTGTCCGCAATTATCTCGCGTTTGGCTGTACCGATTTTGATGCGGTTTTCAGCAAAGTGTTTGTTACATTCTGGGGAAAGTTTTAGTAAGTATATAACACTAATGGATATCCCGTGACGTTGCGCGCATGGAGCCGAATTCATTTTATAAGCTTATAAGTAGTTTTATTTTGAAAGTTACTCTAAAACGTAGTCAGACATTGAGACTCTAACTAAAAAGTTAAAAAGAAAAAGACTTTTTCCAAAAAAAGATAACCGACTTCAAAAACTTAAAGGACAAAAATAACTATTTCGGAAGTCTTTTTTATGACGATTGAAGAAACGATTTTTGTAAATTCAACTCTTAACTGGGTAATATAGGGCTTAAGAAAGCTACTATCATTTACTGATTATTTAGTTCTTAGTTTTTACACACTGTCATGAAAAACTATCTCATGTAGAACAGTGTATAAGAATAAATGTAATACGTGGTTCAACCCACACACTCGCACGTGTAGCATCGTCGTTAAAAGTTGCGTCCAACTTGTTACTAAAAGAAAGGTATTGCTGCTACACTCGACAAGTATGGATTTATGTGTTAGATAGCAATCTTTCATTTTTTATGTAATAAACAAGTAAATAAAAATGTCCTGATGGCCTAGTGGTTAAGGCGCCCGCCTCTCATGCAAGAAGTTGCGGGTTCGAATCCGGGCAAGTACCAATGTGACTTTTTCAATTCATATGTACTTTCTAAAGTTTATCTTAGACATCACAGACATCGGTGAAGGAAAACATCGTGAGGAAACCTGGACTTGTAGTTAATATAAGTCCGAAATCGCCAACCCGCCTTGAGCAAGCGTGGTGATCAATGCTCGTGCCTTCTCTGTATGAGAAGAGGCCTTTGCCCAGCAGTGGGACAGTTATAGGCTGGTATTATTATTATAAACAAGTAAATAACGTAGAAGTACCTATGAACGTTTATACTTTATAGCAAGAATCCTCTAGTCCTGCACAAAAGAGATTATTTAGTGCCTACAAACTCTCATGAAAATAAAATTTCAAAAATGCCATGGAAGCCGACCCAACATCGGTGGGAAAATTCTAAGGATATTATGATGACAGTTATGAAAAACTTCTGTCTCGACACATATAAAGCTTGCTTCGTTCGTACGGTGGGCAAAGCAGATAAGTATCCAGGGCCGTCAGATACAGTTTAAGTTTTCTTAAAAACCCACGGATATTTTCTAATAAAAATTTAAACTATAGTAGAAAATGACTAGTTCTTCAATTAGGTTAAATTTCATTTGAATACATTCAAGAAAACCTCAATTATTTATGACGGCCCTGGATACTTATCTGCTTTGCCCATTGTACGTGGTTCAATATCACCCACACACTCACACGTGAAGCCTCGTCGTTAAAGTTGCGTCCAACTTGTTACTAATAGAAAGGTATTGCCGCACCGCTACACTCGACACGTGTGAATTTATGTGGTTTACTTTGTAGAGCGATAATTTAAGATAGTGTTTCAGTCTTACCTTTTTATTTAATATACATAAAAATATATAAAAATGTTGAGGTATCTTTGGCTACGGCTGGTAGAGAAACCATATAGTTCACTTCGCAAGTTTCGAAGTTCCGTACTTCGCGGTGATAAACATTCGAGATTTGATATTCGTGGTAATGAACGTTCAAGATACCGTACTTTTCAATGATGAACATTCGAAGTCACGTACTTCCGGTCAAGCACCAATGTAACTTTTTCAATTCATATAAGTACTTGTTATAAATCTTGATCGTCACTGATAAAGCTCTGTGCATTTTATAAAAGAATCCTTTCTCTGCTAACAACATAATTAATTAATAAATTGTTTTCTTTGTTTTTTTATTTTATTTTCGCATGTTACTCATAAATATATTTTTACATCGACTTCATATTTCTGATATAATCAAAATCCTTGCCAGTTTTCGTTAATATTATGCTCCCCAAATCGTCTTGACTTTTAGAACTTGAGTTGAAAAATTGTATAATGGCATGAGGCTGAGGAAGAAAACTAGATCTAGCCTGACATGTAAGAACTAGGCAAAGGAACACTAAATAACTGCCAATATAATATTTTATCAAATATTTTACATACAATTGAGTAAACACGTTTAACGTTATTATAACCTCCGAAACATAATAACAACTGTCAATGATAGCCGAAGAGATGTTGCTCAAGCTGTACCCGCCAAAAAAGTGAACGATTCAGTCTAAGTGTTGGCCCACCAGTATTGACAGCCTAAAAAATAGCGAACTTTAACTCTGACACAAGTCTTTCAACTTCAACTTCAACTTTTATATATAATATGGCAATCCACCGAATTTACAGTGATTTCTGCCAATGTCCAGTTTAAAAATAAAATAATATTTTAGTGACAATTGTACGGTTATTAAATTATAGTATGGAGATCATACACGTGTTCTTATAACCAAGAACACGAGATGACTCACCACAAGTCTTTTAAAAATCATCAATTCCACTGACATTAAAATAATTAAATATCTATCTCTAAACAATTAAATGTCAAACTCTAATATTCGTTAAAATGTGTAGCGACAACAGACAGTGTTTTATTTGTTATTTATATGTATCATCTGGTAAACTGATTGATTGTCTGTTGGTATCAGTGTTGGGCAAATTGTAATTAACTACAAATCAACAATTACAATTACAAATTGTAATTGGCGACTTCAATTACAAATTACTTGAAATTATTGAAAAGTAATTCAACTAACAATTACAATTTGTAATTGTAATTGTTATTTGCAATTACTCAATTACTTGTGTATATTATTTAATTTAAAGTTGAGGTAGTAAGTTTAATAAAACGTTGAATGATTCATCAAATATGTTTATTTATTAAAAAAAAGTGATTTACTTTAAATTAGATTTTAACACTACTCTTTGTTCAAACATTTGATCAGAAAGTTTGTGAGATTTGGTAAATTAATCATTGTAGCATATGAGAACAATCTCTCAACAGGGCCTGATGACGGCATTAATGTATAATACTTAAGAAACACCTGCTTAATCTCAGGATTTATTTATTTATGAATACTTTATGCACAACGGTACATAGGCGGACTGTAATGCCCCGCCTATGTTTTGATGAGTTGAGTTGAATTTTTTGTCGAGCAAAATGTTTGGCAGGATGTCTGTTTAGCACTGAAGTGTCTTTATCCGGATCAGCTAGGTACTTGGACATAAGAAATCACACAACAATATAACACGAAGTAACAGCAAATAAGTACAGAGATGCGCGGGCGATATGTGCCCGCTAAGGACCGCTAAGGACACACTGACCGGCGTCGTTGCCGTTTCGTTTACCATCTCGTTCTATCCAATGTTATTTGTCGAACTACCGCACAATTTAGGTGGTTTTGTATGTTACCTGCAATGCTACCCCGTAAAAAGTAATTGGGTAATTTGAATTACAAATTAATGTAATTTGAATTACTTGTGACTAATTGTAATTGAATAACAGTAATTTCAATTACAAGTAATTTTAATTAAAGTAATTCAATTACTTTTCATTAATTTAGTAATTAAATTACAAAAGTTAATTAATTGCGCCCAACACTGGTTGGTATATCAACGCAGAGCCCAAACCGCTGGTCCTAGTGACTTGAAACTTAAAGGGCATGTTCTTTGTGAAGAGTAGTAGTAGAGTGTGATTTATCTATAATATGTATGTATTTACTTGCTTCTGCCCGCGGCTTCGCTCGCGTTAGAAAGAGACAAAAGTAGCCTATGTTACTCTCCATCCCTTCAACTATCTCTACTTAAAAAATCACGTCAATCCGTCGCTCCGTTTTGCCGTGAAAGAAAGACAAACATACAGACAGACAGACAGACATACTTTCCCATTTATAATATTAGTATGGATGTTTATCAGTTGTCTGGTTACCATAGTACAAGCTCTGTTTAGTTTTGGATCAGATGACCGTGTGTGAGTTGTCCCAAGATATTTATTTATTTTGTTTACTAAGAATGGATTTTTGGAAATTCCAAACCTTACCTAAAAATTGGGGATGAAACTTTCGATATTCACGCGAGCGAAGCCACGCTATTAATAATAGATAAAAAGCCAGCAATCTATTTGTACTTCTTTAATAGGCTCATTTTATTAATCCGGGCTTTTTGTTTTCTATAAAACACCCGCTTATGAAGTAACTATTAACTTTAATCTACGTTTTTAAGCAAAAGTATAAACGAAACTAATTATCGTAACTGAATTACAGTTATAATCCAATATCAAGATTTAATGTTTATGAAATTTTAAATGGTTCTTCAATAACATTAATGATGTGGAAGTACATTAGATAGTAGAATATTCTTTATGGTACACCAATAGGTCAAAAACAGTAAAGGACAACACAAACAAAAATGCAAGAGTACAATAGGCGGCCTTATCGCTAAAAAGCAATTTCTTCCAGACAACCTTTGAATGGAATCAAACTACACACATCAAAAGTGTCTAGGGATATTTCAATTAAACCTAAAAAAATAAAATTCTATTAACTTTTTGTTAAGACACCTACACATTAAAATAAACTTTGTTTAATAGCCTATCTGATCTGATAATAAATTTATAGATAAAATTAATTTAAAAAACACTTAGAAAAAGAGGAAAAACTCAGACAACATTTCAATCTAAACTTTATTTTTGAAACATCAAAACCTAAACATCAAAACAACTATTTTTTTTATAAAAATTGTTGAAAACTTAAAATTAATAATCCGTGAATCCACTTAAGACTCTCCTGACACATCTGCAGCGGTTCTGTATACTCAAAACAAGGGTGTCAATATCATCTTGTGGAATACTGTCCCAAATTGCGGTTTCTGAAGCCATGAGGACCAGTCAAAGCGTTATATCCAGGCTTTGGTCACGTTATCGTGTCACGGGGGAAGGGGTAGAACGGCACCGAGGACCTCAACGCATTAAAACACATGTACAGGACCGATTCATAGTATAAGCTGCACGAAGTCAACCAAAGGTAACGACTATGCAATTGGTTCAAAGGCTACAGAGAGAGTATGGTTTGCTGGAAAGCGGTCAAACTTTGAGAAGACGACTGCATGAAGTCAACCCACGTACTCGTAGGCCACTTCGGGTACCAGCGCTAAGGAGAGGCAATCGATGAAAAAGATAACAATGGGCTATTGCACACGAAAACTGGAACCATTCTCAATGGTCACTTGTGCTTTTCACTGGTGAATCCAGGTTTGGATTTCATCCTGATTCGCGAAGAGTACGCGTTTGGAGAGAACCTGGACGTTGGAGTCGACTGCAGCACCTACAACAAGTTCATGCATATCAAGGTGGCACGATTATGGTTTGGGCAGGAATTCGTCTCGGCGGTAGAACGGACCTCGTTTGGATACAAGGCAATATAACTGCTCTAAAATACCGAGATGAGGTGCTAGAGCCTGTAATCTTGCCCCACAGACAACAAATGGAACAAAATTTCCAGCTAATGCACGACAATGCCCGTCCACATACGGCGCGTATCGTCACAAGTTGGTTACAATAGCATGATATCCAAGCTTTAGACTGGCCTGCACAATCCCCTGACTTAAATCCTATTGAGCATGCATGGGATATGCTTCTGAGAAGAGCCCTTAGGAATTTCCCTGAAGATATTGAGGATGAAAACCAGCTTTTCTTGCATCTTAAAAGGACTTGGGACAGTATTCCACAACAGGATATTGACACCTTGTTTTGAGTATGTTGAACCGCTGCAGATGTGTCAGGAGAGTCTTAAGTGGATCCACGGATTATTAATTTTATGTTTTCAACAATTTTTGTAAAAAAAACGTTTTTCTTGTTTAGGTTTTGATGTATCAAAAATAAAGTTAAGATTGACATTTTGTCTGAGTTTTTCCTCTTCTTCTAAGTTTTTTTTTTAAATTTAACCTTATCTAAATATTTATTATCAGATTAGATAGGCTATTAAACAAGGTTTATTTTAATGTGTAGGTGTCTCAACAAAAAGTTAATAGAATTTTAGTTGTTTAGGTTTAATTGAAATATCCCTAGACACTTTTGATGTGTGTATTTAAAAAATGGGTAACATTAAAATTGTATACAATTCGGACGCAGCAACGGTGTAGCAGAAGATCGGATTTAGGCATATCCTAAGGCTCTTGGGAGAACCCTATGTACTAGTACTATGTACTACTAGTACAGCAGTAGATTGACGCGTTCTGTTTAATAATAATGATGATGGATGGATACTTTTATAAATCTCGACACTTCAAACCCTGAGTTAAGACTTGATCAGCTTCCTTAGTATTTTATTGCTAATCTGCATAGCTAAGTCGGACGGTTTGGGTACGATTTCCACCCAGGACAAACTATGTGATGAGCATAATTGTTTGTTCTGTGTGTGGGTGTAATCTGTCTATAAAATTTAGAAATTATATAAGCTCAGCTTACTTTGGGAACACATGATCGTGTGTGAGTTTTCTCAGGTTATTTATTTCAGTAAAATCATGGTCACGGTAACTATTACCATAGTACAAGCTCAGCTTAGTTTGGGATCAGATGACCGTGTGTGACTTGTCCAAGGATATTTATTTTATTTATTTATTAGCTTTTGCCCGCGACTTCGTCCGCGTGGAATAATAGTTCCCGTTCCCGGGGGGTTTTCGGGATGAAAACTATCCTATATCCTTTCTCAGGTCCCACACTCTGTACCAAATTTCATTCGAATCGGTTCAGTGGTTTAGGCGTGAAGAAGAGACAGACAGACAGACCGGCAGACAGACAGACAGAGTTACTTTCGCATTTATAATATTAGTATGGATAAACATTCCGCAACCCCAGATCCGTTTAATTGTCTGCTATATATAAAATTAATGTTTCAATTACTAAATCGATCTAATTTTGGCAGAGAAGACAATACCTACCTATCTGGAAACCATAAAAGAAGCTTTTCATTATACTTGTCATGGCATTTATTTACTGAAATTACAATCGATTTTGTATTCTGCCTAGTGGAACTACATTAAATACTGCATTGTTAAATCGTGTTGATAATTAAAATGCAATCTTAGTTTTTGATTGCCAGATCTCTGAAAAGAGATCATTGTATGGTCATAATCATGTTTTTTTTTTACCACGGGACTAAAACTAAAACCCCCTAAATAAAATCATTTGCATAATCTTTACATTGTATTTCCTCTTTTGGCTGAAAAATATTTATTTTTACATTTCGCTGAAATCAAGATCTTAACTTTCAGAAATATGCCTGTCACGATTTCTACTACTATTCGATATTAGCTGAAGAATATTAAACCTTCGAAAACACGTGATTCGAGACACAAAAGAAAGACAATAGCAGCGACAGCCGGCTGTCAGTTGGTAGTTAATAAGATAATTTGGTTTCAAGTTTGTAATGTATATAATTATTTAAGTATGTAAAGTATTTGTCTAAGGACCATGATCTGAATGATCAGTTATCTCTATCATAAAGCCGCTGATGTTTGGTTACTAAAATTATTTGAACTATATATTGTAAGCACCATGACGGATACTAATAGATATAACTTGTGTGACGGGCAGATATCGGAATTAGGTGACGTGATTTGTTTACTGGTAATGTCGTTGGTATTAGAATGGACGTTACTAAGACTAAATGAAATAATCAATCCGGAAACTATAATTAATAGTTAAAAGTATAGTAGTAAGTATATATAATAGTTAAAATTTGAGTATGAAGGGGGGTTAAGGCTGTAACTTATGGCAATTCTTTAAGATCTTGTAATATTTCAACGATAGGGTAATATTTCACAGTTAGAATACCATACTTTTTTATGCCTAGCAAGGTATCGATTTTTTATTGGCTATTTGTAATTTATAAGTTTATCTTCATGATGTTTTTTTATGTTATCAGCGTAATCCTCCCCTAAATTCTTTCAAAATCATTTTGTTGTGCTACCTCAAACCAGACGTAATGGCACGTATCTGAGACATCTTTATAACATTAAGCATTAACAGAACATGATGCAAAATCGTTCAAAGTTAGTGTTAAGCCTTTATTATTCCAAAAACCGGCCAAGTGCGAGTTGCTTTCGCAAGAAATGTTGTTACACTCGCAAGAAATCTTGTTACAGTAATATTTTTTTATAGATCCATTTATTTAATGATAATAATAAATCGTTTATTTGCATTAAACATGGTATACAAAGGTGTTGAATAAGAATACAGTAGGTACAAGCATGTTTAGCTAAAATGAACATAGCACGCAAAAATTTTAAAGTAAACTATACTTATAACTATTTAAGGCATTAACATTTATGATCCATAAATTCTTTTAAACTATAAAAATTACATTCATTTAACCATTTATATAATGCAATCTTCAATAATCTTATGTTTAATACTTTGTAATGTCTTGGCGTCTTGTTATATATCCGCACACATGTTGCAAGACAATTTTTATTATATATTTGGTCAGTCTTGGTAGATCACTCTGTACTAATCTAAAAGGATCTCGTATTAATTAACGGTTTTCAGATTTTTTTCTATACTAGTGCTATATGTTACTTTGTGAGAAATTCCATAGTTCTAGGTCAACGGTAAGTATACCCCTTGGTGGAAATTCAATTTTCTGATTCAATTTTAGATGTTGTTTTCTAGGGTCATTTGTGCGTTGCATACTGAATTTGCTTTCATCTGCTCAAGATTTAACTACATAATCATGTACGCAATATTTCTACTTGATAAATATAGCAACAACATACACTCAGTGTAGTTGTATTTTATTTTCTGTACCTAAATATATTCCGCATTTACTAAATATATTTTTTTCTTGTTTTAGGTAAGACATCAACCTTTCGCCCCATCAGTCATCATTACTCAGTAAGATTACTCTGATATAATCTGCAATTTCGTATAAAAGGACCAGAAGCATAAATACCGCCTTGCGAATTTCCTCTTAGGGAATTTTGATCTTGAGAGTGTCGACATATACATTTTTGCGACATAAACGACCGTAACTTTTTCCCTGAAATTAGAAGTTTTATTTTTCACTGCTTCAAGGGACGGGAGACCTGAGTATAAAATTTTAATTTTAATTTGATACCTCCACGCGTACTCCAGATAAAGGAAGAACATTTATCTCTAGAGAGCGAAGAAACGCCTTGTCGGAGTACAGATGTGTCGTTCTTAAGTTGTTTCGTAACGTAGTGTCGAAATTAAGAGGTGTCGGAGTTCCGTCTTGTCGAAGTTAAAGCATGTTTAAGAACGATTTTTCGAAATTCAGTTTGGTAGTCGAGACGGACACCAAAGTGATCATAATCATGGGTTCTGTTTTTCCTCTTGGGGTACGGAACCCTAAAAATGGTAATTTATTGTGACCTTCTCATATTTACCAACTGTTGGAAAAGAGACAGATGCGAATCTCGCGGATATGCGCAGCGTTGTGGGTACACACTCGTCTGTAAATGTTTGTACGATACAACAGATTGTAATTATCATTATTAGACCATTTACCCACCGTCCGTTCAACCGTCTATGCCCTCGGGCTAGTCTGGGACCAAGAGAAAGCCCATAATAATTAAAAAAAAAAAAAATGTACATGTAATGTAAATGTAATATCTGCAGGTATTAATAATAGTATGAAAAAAAAAAAGATTAAATCGTATGGCTCAACATTTTTAAATTATGAAGCAAAGTCTCTTACCGTTTCTGTCAGCTATTCAAAATATACGATGTTCATATTGTTTTACAAACAAAAAGAATTCATGAGAAAGATTTATTAGAATATACATGCATGTAATAGTAGAAACCAAGAATTTCTTAGATTTGTAAAACGACGTAGATTATTGTCAAACATTTCCTATTTCTGATACTAAACATACAAATATACAAGAAATTTGTTTATAATATTAATGCACCTACCATGTTATTTTTGCACCACCCCGGATTGACCGGTAGAAAATTCCTAAAGCATTAAGTCCGCCTAGTATCGTTTGTGCATTAAGTTTAAATAAATAAATAGACGAACAACGGCACTTTAGTAAAAATCTTTAATAAATTCAATAGTCGAGTACAGAAAACTAAAATCAAAGCGTATACTTGTAATATGTCCATGTAGTGCAATATTGTGTATAAAGAAGAATTTATAAGGACCGGTTATACTATATAAAATACTAGGTACCTAAAAAAAGGAACCTTCCTTTGTCCAGGATCGGGTCGTAAATGACTGTCTCGTTTCATGTCTCTGGTCCCGAACAAATAGAACGCAATACACGTTCTATTTATTCTTTCAGACAAAATACAAATTGCCGTACAGATACACGTGGAGCGAAGACACGTTATAACATCGTCATAAACTTGATAAATACCCGCGACGACTAATTAATATCCTATTTGCCCGCCAAAGGTCTCCATCACACGGTATTGAAATAGCTGTCACGCGTTTACGTAACAAAGAGCCGACGCTTGGGCAACCTAACCACGCTTGCAACGATTACTAACCAATTAGAGGGCCCTCCATCAAATCGAATTAAAAGACACAATATTAAGTAGAAAGTTTGCAATTAACAATACAAATACGCAACTCAGATGGCAGGCCGCCCATAAACTGCGTCCAATAATGTTAAAAACCGAAGGCTCGCCTTGATGTGATGCCAAGGAGCGTTTATTTTTGTAGCGAAAGTCTGCGCTGGCGCGCGCTGGGGAAAAGAGCCGTTAACCGAACGACCGGCGGAAACTGCCGAGCTCACCCGAGCGATACCGAGTGCGCGCTTAATACAGCGAATGTGTTACAACATACTGTTTTTGAGTTTATGTTGAATTCTACACTTGTAAACATGTGTTTTGAGGCATTTTATACGAGTAGAAATTGCGTTACAGTTAAATCAACAGCAAAATCTGGGATTTCTGTCGTATTTGTAGTGGGAAATGCAGTTAAAACTGTGCGCGTTAAGCGTCACATTGTGTTTTTTGTCGGTCGCTGTCTATTTACACTATCTCACGGAAGACGGCTAACCCCTCGGTTGTCGGGAGCGCGTTTTTTCTCTTTTTATTATTATTAACTTGGTCGAGACATAAAGTCGTACGTTGTTCTCATGTTGTTGTCTTCGCTTGGCTTGAATTACGGCTGCTTGTAACTGACGCCGTTCGAATAGAAATATTCGATTAGGGGCCTATTTCACCATCTTCAAGTAAAGTGTTGATTAGTAAATTCCCAATTAGCGTTAACTGGCAAGTAAAAGCTATGAGTATCTTCTGTCAATTTCACCATCGAAAACAAAGCTTCAAGTAGTAACTCATTGGTTTAACTGAATGATGTCAAAATCATACGTCTCATTCGTTCAATGTTACGTCAATTGTCACTCGACAAACGTCATTTGCAGTTGACTTTGACATTCGTGTCTTTTTTTTAGCTTCTTTGTTTTTTTTTTTTGTGAGTATAAAGGGTATTTTTTTTTTACAATACGGCATTCTGTTGTTTATACTTGGAGGACTGACACTACAAATATCAGCCGCACTTTAACGTTAATAAAGTCTATTTTTTAACTCTAAAGTGTTTTAGTTGAGACGGATTGATTTCTAAAATAAATAGTTGACGCAACGGAGCGTAGGAATAAAGTTTAGGTAGGCCTGGGCACTTATTAAAATTTTAAACACACGTGATTCGAGACACAATAGAAAGACAACAGCAGCGCGACAGCCCGCTTTCGGTTGGTCGTTGTAAGGTTAAGCTATACACTTCCATTATAAACTGCTCCCCAAACCACATCGGGGCAGCATAGCCTAGAAATGTATTTAGGTTGATACGGTACTGAAAGTATAAAGTCATTTCTGCAATTAAAAAAGAATTCTCGTCTACGAATTATCATTTAATTTACTTAAAGATTATTTTATGTTTTATACAACAATTCACTCGGTTCACTGCATAGGTTAACTTGAAGGTAGTCAAATATGTCCGAAATCAAGCAAATTTTAACTTTTAATTTTTTTTTTTTTTTGGTTACCGCAATACAAGTTCTGCTTTGTTTGGGACCAGATGGTAGTGCAAGTTAAAAAAAAAAGGGATTGCACAAAAGAACAACCGTTCTAAACACGTGGCAAATATTTTTAACCGCCAAGTAAAGACTCTATTGGGCAGATGAGGTGGCTAGTAAGTTTCGGGCCAGTTAAGCTTATAAGTAGTGCTACTTGGAGGTGGTGAAATTGGCATGTGTAGTCACGGGTGACTTTAACCAATGATTAGCTAACTTGACACTTTACTTGGAGTTGGTGAAATAGGCCCTAAGTGAGACACAAGATTTTGCGTCGAACGGTTTGTTTAGGAATACTATAAACGATAGCCATTTGTTACTGATTAGTATCGAATGAGGAGCCTTGAATGATAATATTGTTTATCTCGACGAAATTATCTGCCATATCTGATTATTAGAATGCGTTCAGTTTTTGGTTGTGTAGCTAAGATGTTTCTGAGTATCAATCTATTTTGTTGTTGTTTGTATTCAGCAGAGTAATTGACATTTTAAGTCTTGTGTTTGATCTGAATTTCATGGAATTTAGAATTTACTTTGATTGCGACTTTCAAATGAAAATAAACTACTTTTACTGGCTTCACTGACGTGGTTGGCAACTGAGAGTTTATATTTAGATGAAACCTAGTAACTTTATATATACCTTAAATATATATAATAGCCTAAACTAATCAGGAAATGTGTGTAACAATGTGTATAAGTAATACAGATTTCTGGCTTAGAGACCCGACTCGACATTCGTTTTATAATTATTCAGAAATAAGTTTAGTCTATCGAAACAATAAATCAGGCTTTATCTGATTTATTAAATATCCCGTTTTTATAATAATTTCAATGTTATTTTTATATATTTCCAATGATAAGTTTTAGTGCATCAATACATAAGTAAAAAAATATACCTGGGAAAATAGATACTTAATTACATTGAATAATTGTAAATTATTAATTTGAAAAAAAAAAACATAGTTGCCCTCGTAACAAGGTCGTCAATAACTGTAAAAAACTGGCTTATTAACTATTTCCAAACTTAATAGTTCTTATAATGTAAGAATTTTAGATTCTGACTTAATTACTGACAGCCATATAAATGTGACGTCTTAAACAAACTTAAAAAACTAAAAGCATCCCTTTCAGTTGCAAGAAAAATCTAAATATCGTCGGACTAATTTATCAAACTTCTTAACTCCAAACATGGTTTACAAATAAAAAAAATTATATTTAATAGAATATCAGTTTTTTTGTTAGTCTGTTCTGTCCCACAAAATCTTCACCCAGATTTATAATTGCATTAAAATTATTCCCGTGCATATTAAAAATACACAGTTTTTACCAGCTCCTGTAAATCTGATCCTTTAGAAAGAGTAGATAACTCATTCTATAATTAGGCCGACGATATGTAGTGTGTTTTTCATTTATTCAACACGATTATACCAGCCTGTTACTGTCCCACTGCAGGGCAAAGGCCTCTTCTCATACAGAGAAGGCACGAGCATTGATCACCACGCTTGCTCAAGACGGATTGGCGATTTCGGACTCATTAACTACAAGTCCAGATTTATTAATGATGTTTTCCTTCACCGATGTCTGTGATGTCTAAAATACATTTTAGAAAGTACGTTGGAATTAAAAAAAAAACTATACAAAATTTTAAATCGGAGAAGCATATTCTCCAGTTATAAGAGACCACTCATGCCAAATGATAATAAAATTGTAACACTCCTTTATTTTCATTTATTCAGCACAAAACCTTACAAAGCATTTTCACAATTTACAAATAAGGTGACTGGTGGCCATTTTGTTTGTTGTAATTACTGTTGTCGTGATGTCAGCATTGATCTCATTTAGCGGATGAACACGCGTAGTGCATTGTGATTGTCCTGTAATGCATTTCGATATCCCATTTACATAACCAAGCTAAATGGATGGGGTAAAATGTATCAGTTATTGAGTTTCATTTCGTTGTTTGGAGATTAAAAATGTTAGTAATCAATCCTTTTTTTTATTACTTATGGGTTTGCTCTTGGTCCCAGACTAGCCCGAGGGCATAGACGGGGCCTACGATGGAGCGAGCTTACCCAAAAGATGCCTATGCACTCGTCTCTTGAATACATCCGGGTTATATGCATTTGGAAACACAGACGCTGGCAGGGAATTACATTCTTTTGCGGTGCGCATAATAAAAGATTTCGAGAAACGCTGCGTGCGGATACGAGTAATATCGACTACAAAGGGTGGGTCTACACTTGTCCTGAAAATTTTTGAATTTCAGGATCAAAGATTTATTCCGAATTCTAAATAAAACCAAGGAAGAAAGGCCTAGGGCATAGATGCACTTGCACCAAGTAAAGATCCTGCATAACCTCACAGAGTAATAAACTTTCACCCATTGATTCAAGGTATATTCTCTCATAAACTTCTGAAATCGGTTCTTTTCATGCAGTTTCATTGACTCGTAGTTAAGTTACGGCTAACTTTGTTTTGTACGTAACGTTGTAACGTTAGCTATGTACTACGTGAGGAGAGTACGAATCTCATTGGTTGGATATTGTGATGTTTGTTCATCTTTTTTGTAAATTATTTTTGACTTCCTCGTCGCAAAATGAAGAATCGCACCTTTTTGGCAATTCTCAGGTTGATTCAGAGAAATCTTTTTCGCTTTTTCATTAGAAATTTCTTAGTAACAGTTTGCACAATAGAAAAATAATACCAGACCTTGTTGTTGCAAAATTGCATGGCAACTAAAGACAGATTGGCGATTTCAGACTTCGATTATAAGTACAGGATTCCTCACGATCTTTTCTTTCTACGATGTTAGTAATATCTATATATATATATAAAAGAAAGTCGTGTTGGTTACATTTTATAACTCAATAACGGCAGAACCGATTTGACTGAAAATTGGTGTGGAGGTAGCTTAGGACCAGGGGACGGACATAGAATACTTTTTATCTTCTTTTTTTAGTAACCAAAAATCTGATATAACGCGGGTGAAACCGCGGTGAATAGCTAGTCCTGTATAAACTTAGAATTTGCGTATGGATGGAAAAGTTACTTTGATACTTGCGCAATTTTGTAATATCTGCCTTAGTATGAGAATAATATTCCCATGTCTTTAGTAGCAAGTCAAACCGTTGGTCCTAAGCGTAATCTCTCCCCGGTTGAGTCATATTGCAATCCCGTCGAACTATGAGAGCGAGGGAAGATGAAATGCACACGTGTGTGTGCATTTACACACACATTTGTATATTTACTGTAATATCTTCTGCGAACGTGGATAGCCTCCATTGAGATTGGCCTTCGTAACTGTAATTCAGTTAGAAGTTATCATATTTGAATGGGCCTTTTATGGTACTTTCATGTTTTGTACTTGTACTTACATATAAGATAATATTTTTATTTATGCTACGTATGCAATATTGACGAGAAAATTATCGCTCAAACAATAGCAATTATATAATGATATTTATATAGAGATTGTATGTTTGTAAGTATTAATGATCCAATTAGTAAAATATTTTAATGAAAACTGGCTAAGATTTTTGATATTATAATGTTGTATGCTTGATTTCCAAGGTGAAAAAAAGCCAGTGTTGAAAACCTAACAACCAAAACGTAAAAATATCATAGATATTCAATTTATTTTCAAGAAAGATTATACTAAAAGCAAAGTCAAATTACAAAAGTTGACATTCTCAACCTAATGTTTTTGATAGTCTCTCTCAAGAAACTAATCGTGTGAACAAATTAATTGAATATCGCGTTGTGACGTCAGAGTGTAATTGAGTTCGTTAAATCAAACTTACGACAAGCGTACTGATAACGGTAACAATAGTCATGGATAGATTCTAGAAATCATTTAAATTCAAGAAGAAAATATGTCTTTGTAGGAATAAGTAAATCTTTCTGCGAGCCCAAGGAAGATTATTTCACGGATAGGGCATTAAAATAAGGCATATCGTAAATAATATAACAATACATACATTAGCCTTCAAATAAACCATTTATTGACACTTGAATTCTCATGGATTTAACCGATCAGAAGCTAAGTAGCTCGTACCAATCATCTTATTATGGAGAAGATGAAGAACGTTCCACGGTACAATATAAAAATAATGTAATAAGTCGTGCTCGTTAAAAATGGTATTAATAAAAAACAATAATACTGAACTCTAAAAAAAAATACCAATAAATAGTCTCAACGTCTTTTTGATCTCTCAAACCATAATAAATCTAAAATTTCCGTTTATTTACAGATAACAGATAAAGATTCATTTTATTTGATATACATTCTATTTTATTTATTAATATGTTTGTATTACAAAAACCATTACTAGTGATACTCAGCTTAATTCTAAAATCCATTTTGTAATTTACTAACTTTTAAACTTTTGCGTTTCATTATAACAACATAATATTATTAAATCGGGTATTAACGATTTAATAATATTACATTTTGTAATTTCTTTCTCCTTAGTCATTTGCTACATCCTTATCTCTAAATACCTCCACCAAATCTTATTACGACCAGTCTAATTATAATGACAGACCAAAAGACAACCCTCCAATTCCACCGACCCCATAAAACCATTACGGAACACACACATACATACAAAATACCTCAGCACACAGCCACGCGGTCCATATAGCGAGACACGTTACTAAAATTAACATTCTTCATCGCGAGAGCGACACGATTTCATATTATGAAAACATACTATAGCGTCATTATGTACCAACTACGTTTGTGGTGTATCAGAATCTCCGTTCTTTGTACGTGTGGGTAAGTCTCCGCGAGTATTATAGCCGATAGATGGCGCTGTGAGCACAAGGGTCGTATTGCAACGCGATGTAAATCCTATTTGTTTTTTAGGGGGTTACATTATAGGGAGTTTGGGGACGTTTCATGCGTTAGGGGTGTTTTGTGCTACGTTGCAGCGGAGGGTTAAAGTTTTCATAAGGGGTCGCTGGTTTCAAAATGTGTGCTTACAAAAATTCGTAGATTAGTTATTTGTGTTTTGAGGAAAGATGAAAGGCGCAATGTTTTATTTACTACTCTAAATATTTTAATTCAATGGATTCAGTAAAAAATACTAAATTACCGATAATACCTTGCTGTACTAGGTATACTTATAACTAACTACCAATACTTAGACAAAATGAAATTCAAATACTACGAAACTGCAAATAAGCTTAAAATATAATAATAGTCCGTCCCTATCTTATTTGAACGCTGGAAATTTGAGTTATCAAAGATCTCTCGATTTTCTAAGATTAACAAAGGTAGCTCCGGCACAAAGTTTACTTCCAAGACTTGAACAAAAAATATCTAATCTATACTTAATATTAAATTTTAATTGGGTCAAGTATGCTTGTTTTAATTATTTGTAAGAGGTTATATCTGAAACTACTAGTTCGATTCTAAATACTCTTTCATAGACAGTAAGCTACACAATACCCAAATGTTTTGGGTTATCTTCTTTCTTATGTTTATATAAAACTAGCTTTTGCCCGCGACTTCGTCCGCGTGGAATAATAGTTCCCGTTCCTGGTGAATTTCCGCAATGAAAACTACCCTATGTCCTTTCTCGGGTCCCAGACTTTATCTGTACCAAATTTCATTCAAATCGGTTCAGTGGTTTAGGCGTGAAGAAGAGACAGACATACAGAAAGACAGACAGACAGAGTTACTTCTGCATTTATAATATTAGTACGGATGGTAAACGGACTGACTGATTGATGGACTGTGGACATATCAACGCACAGCCCAAACCGCTGGTCCAAGAGACATTAAACTTGCAGGGTGTGTTCTTTGTAAAGAGGAACCACTAAGAAAGCATTCTTGAAAATTCCAACTCACACGGGCTAATAATTTTATATAAATAATATGATGTATCCATTTTTCATATGGCTAAAGTCGTGGGTTGTAGTCATAAATATATAAGCACAAAGAGTAGTACATATAACAGGGTCCGTATGAGTCATAAATAAATACCCTAGGACAACTCACACTCGGCTATCCGATCCCAAACTAATTCAAGCTTGTACTATGGTAACCAGACAACTGATTTATGTATATTATAGATAAATTACACCCAGACACAGAACAAACAATCATGATGCTTATCACACTAAGTTTGTCCTAGGTGGAAATCGAACCCACGACCTCTGGCTCAGCAAGGGTCACTAACCACTAAACTTACAGGCTCTTCAAATAGTAGTATTGTAAATGTTTATTGTACGAAGGTGACCACCTAACATTAAGCTTAAGTCTGTGCCCACTCAAATCTGTGTGCTTCTCTCAAGTACCTTCATGGTTCTTGCACATTTTTGACCTAAAGTATGGACTTTAAAAGAGACTTTGACCTCTGAGTTTGTTTCGGATGTTTCTTTTCAGAGCAGGCCAGCCAGGAAACAACATTTTACTGTTTTTTTAAGTCTGCTATAGCAATAGTGTTTTTTTTTATATAAAATGGCAATCAGCAGATACTATCAGCAAATTCTGCCAGTGTCATGTAATGGCTACACATGGGATCTTGTGGTTCATATACTCTTATAGTCTTATTTATTACTTAAAATGTTTTGGCGTCCAGTGATGATTGGTTCTAAAACAACACAAATATTATTGTTAGTGGATAAACTATATAACATGAAGACAGTACAGACACTTAACACAATAAGAGGGTATCATAACTTTATATTGTTAGCTGATATAAATTTAAAAATAGCATTTATCATTTGGGGATCTGGGAAAAAGTAGAGAAGGTGACAAACACCAACGATCGTTTTTTGACGTATAACGTCTACCTTTTGACATATTTTCTATACAAAAAACGTCAAAGTTATTAAATATTCTGTCAATGACCGGTCATTGAGACACGGTTGCAATAGCAGACTTGAGCCCCAAATGAGCAGCTTTTTCTAATGACATACATAAATAAATATTTTTTTATTTTGAAAGTAAGGCATAGTACAATAAATTTCTTACGTATAAGTTTGCAGTACAATTGCATATTCCTGAACTAGGTTAGAAACCTGTGACTCAGGTCAGGAAATCTTACATAAACAAATCATAAGTTTGCTAATACCTCTTCTTTCTACCGAATAAGATCTTCAAAAAACCTTAATCACTAATATATCCTTTTTAAACACAGTCATACCAAATAAACATAAAAACCTTTAATACAACACAGATTCGTGAATCCAACGCCATTACGTTCGTTAGTGGGTGAATTTGACGTCATGTGGTGACGTCACAGTCTGCCAGCCCACACAGCTCCACTTCTGTACATTTATATTTATACCAAACTTTACTTTAGTATATTTAACTGTTTAGATTATTCGGAGCTGTTATGTACGCTACGGTATTACAGTTTTTCGTCGCGTAGTTTTCATGATTTTATTTCCGTAATGGGCATTTCTATTTTCTCTGGGGGAAGTCTACGTTCAAGAGAGGAAGGTAGTAAACTGCTGTGATTTTATTTTGATCTTGATATAAAAAGAAAATTCTGTTCATTTCAACAAAAGCTATCTTGTCATCAAATATTTTGTACCAACTCACCGCTCACAAAGTTTTAATGATGTTACCGCCATTTTAAGTCGTAATTTTGTTGATGTCAACTGAAAACCTCTTCTTAGAACTCGTCAGTGGTAATTTATTTCTTAAAACTCTTAAAGCAGATGAAAATGTTCAGATGAATGTGTGGAGTGGTTAGAATTGAAAAAGAAAAGAATAATTACGTTTGAGGAAGTCTGAAGTCGCCAGTTACTGAAAACCTAAAAGAGAATCAAACTAAACTAACTCTCTTTAACCTTTCGACGATCAACCGACAGCCGGCTGTCGGGCTGCTATTGTCTTTCCATTGTGTCTCAAATCACGTGTGTTCGAAGGATTAAATACTATTTTTCAAATTTTTTTTTTTTTTATAACTTATGGGCTTGCTCTTGGTCCCAGACTAGTCCGAGGGCATAGACGGGGCCTACGATGGAGCGAGCTCACCCAAAAGATACCTATGCACTCTTCTCTTGAATACATCCGGGTTATATGCTTTAGGAAACACAGACGCCGGCAGAGAATTCCATTCCTTTGCGGTGCGCATAATAAAGGATTTCGAAAAACGCTGCGTGCGGATTCGAGGAATATCGACCAAGAAAGGGTGGTATCCTGCCGTACGTCTGGATGTCCGGTGGTAAAACGGAGACGGGGGAATGAGCTCGTGTACTACTGAATGAGCACCGAAGTGCAATCTGTAAAACACCGCCAGACAGGCAACTTTACGCCGATATGCTAGAGGTTGCAGTTGGGCCACCAGCTTCTTGTCGCCAATCAACCTCCTGGCTCTGCGTTCTACCGAATCCAATGCGGCCAGTTGGTATTTGGCTGAGCCATCCCATAGGTGACAGCAATACTCCATACACGATCGGACTTGAGCTTTATAAAGTGTTAGAAGCTGTCCCGGCGTGAAATATCGCTTAACCTTGTTAAGGATGCCCAGCTTTTTCGCCGCAGTCAGTGCTTTGGACTCGATGAAAGCGGCGAAGTTGAGGTCAGAACTCAACTCCATGCCAAGGAGTTCTAGGGAGCCGGTTAGATTTACAGTTGCACCTCGGAAAGTAGGAGCCAGGTCAAATGGGCTCCGTTTAGCGGAGAACAGACACGCTTGCGTTTTGGCGGCATTGAACTGCACTAGATTGTGATCACCCCATTGGGACACACGACTCAAGGCAAAGTTCACTCGCTCTACCATGGCCTCTCTCTGTGAACGTATATCGTCCCTACTGTCTTTTGCGCTGGCCAGATATCTCTCTACAACGGTACTGTCATCTGCGTAACCGACTATGCTAGGATTTAGCAAATACTTTGTCACACGCGTTATTCTCTTTTAGGTAATTAATTGTTATACAATTTTATTACAAGGTACTTATGCATACATAGTACTTATGCTAGACATAACAATTTTGTGCAATTTCTCCAAATTTTTTAACTAAAACAAATTATTTGACTAAAAAAAATGGTGAAATAGGCAACTATAGTCCAGTTGGACGGTACCAGTCATCTCCCCGTCTATTCTGGGCCGGCCTCTGTGACCACTCTTTTAGAGCCGGTCGGGATGCATTTGGGACCGGGACCGCGGTCCTAAGAGACCACCCTGAAGTTATTTTCGTCACCCATTGCGTGAAAACTTTTACAATAAAAAAATGTGAAAACAAATCCTTATTTTTAATTCATCAACAAAACAATCAGGCATTTATTTAACAAATATAAATAAATAAAGAATAACAATTGTAATTCAAACTAACCAAAAGTTTCTAAAGTTTATCTTGGACATCACTGACACTCCGTGCCTCTTCTCCTCGTGCCTCATTTTCTCTTCTCCTCGGAAAGCACGTAAAGTCGTTGGTACCGGTTGTCAATCGTAAAACAGTCGTTACGGCAGTCTGACCAGTCTAACCAAGGGGTACCGTGTCGCCCAGTAACTGGGTTGTGGAGGTCTGATGGGCAATTGCCTTTCGTAAAACACTGGTATCCATGGTTAGGCGCGCAGCCAACTCCAACGTAATTGGGAAAAGGCTAGGGAGATGATGAAATACAAGAAGACCATCTGTCTAATTACCATGTAGTGAACATAAATAAATACCTCGACAATCCACGTCCATTATATAATTTATCAGTCTGGTTACAAGTCTTTCTAGTACTATCATTACCACTCTATTTTAAAGAAAATAACAATGATTAATATGCCTATTTGAATGTCATGCTTAATACAGGGCATTTCTTTAGTAACAAGGTCACTTTGAATCGATTCTGTGTTCAATGACATTAATATTTAAAAAATACTGCCTTCGTTTATGTATGTACATCGTAATTATATTATTAGAAAGAAGAAAGAAAAAAAGTTTATTCGTGCTAATGATACAGCAGTTTTACACTTTACAGTAGAAGAACTTAATTAATAAAATATAATCCACTATTGCACGAAAGGAGTAGCGCTCAGCATAAGGCCCGAGTCACACCGGAATGGCAGCGGCCGGCAGCGGCGCGGCGAGCACTTTCGGTGTGAAATAATTTTAAACTTTAACTACATACTTAAAAGACTAGTATCGCTCGAAAATCTTGAAAAGGTCGCGAGGCCGCGTGCCTCGCGCTTCTTCCGACGCTGGCGGCCGCTGCCATTTCGGTGCGACTCGGCCCTAATGCCGGACCCATACACAGGCACGAGTCCACGGCGCTGTTTTTCAGCGCTAACCGAACTAACTTTCGCCCGCGGCTTCATGAATGTCGATACCTCCATCCCTATTTTACCCCTTTCGAGTAGGAATTTCCAAAAATCCTTTCTCAGTCTTTACCGAGTCTTTTTGCAAATAACATACCCTGTAAATTTCATGTCTCTATCAGCGGTTTGGGCTGTGCGTTGATAAACCAATAGTCAGTCAATCAGTCAGTCAGTTTACTATTTTATATCCATACTAATATTATAAATGGGAAAGTGTGTCTGTCTGTCTGTATGTCTGTCTGTTTGTCTTTCTTTCACGGCAAAACGGAGCGACAAATTGACGTGATTTTTTAAGTGGAGATAGTTGAAGGGATGGAGAGTAACATAGGCTACTTTTTGTCTCTTTCTAACGCGAGCGAAGCCGCGGGCAAAAGCTAGTATATATATAAATCTAACTATCTAATCATGTATACTTATCCTGATTAATTCATTAGCGCAGAGCTTCATCTAGGGCTAAAAGCTTGTAATTTTGCACCCTGCTTTGCCCTGGCTGGCGGTTTTAAAGAGCTCAGTGTTGAACTGCAGGTGACCACGTCTAGCCTAGATAACAAAAAATCCTTTTTGTGATCAAGGCTCTCTTCTTAATCGTGCACTCTTGACTGAGTGGTCGTGATCATGGAAAGTCCTTAGTAGCTGCCATTGCGATTTCTCTCCACTTGTTTCTATTAGTGGCGTTCCTCGCGCACTCCACGATTGAGCTGGATGTTACTGTCTTTATAGCATCCGTCCATCTGGTTGGTTGATCAAGGCTAACACTTAGTAAATACAAACGAAAGTATATACAAGCGAACGAAGCCTGCTACAGCTACACATGGCATAACGGTCCAGTGATCAAGACGGCCTGTTCTAAGCATGAGGTTGTTAGTTCGAAAGCGGGAAGCACATTATGCGAGTTTTTCAATTTTGTTAGTACTTGGTGTATTTTGGACATAATTGCCATTGTTAAAGAAAACATCATGGGGAAACGTGGGCTTAGAATTTATGTCAAAAACTTTGATCAAGTGCTTATCAATAGTCATGCGGTGCCCTTACCTTGTTGAACAATAATAAGCCTTCATTATTAGTATCAATAAATGGATAATATTTTTCCCTTAACAAAGAAAGAAGCTCTGCACAAAAGTATAGTTTAGGGGTTCTCCAAAGGAATACAATGACGGTATCTCAACTGACTACTAGTGGGAAATATCTCCTATAAAATATCCTTTTCCTATCTCTAGATGTAATTAGATTATTAAATAGGGTTTACTAACAGTTCCTGTACATAGGTATAAACTTTAAATAAAGCATACAATCAGTCTTAGACTTATACGCTTTTCTATGTATTAAGGTGTTTGGCCCATTACAGGTCAACCAGCATATTATCTAGACGAATACATTGGCATGTGTCTTGGTAGAACAAATTTTACTAAAATCAATCGATTTATTATGTTTACTTCTATAACACACATACTACTTGTATTAAAAAAAAAACATCTCGAAGTATTTGTAACGACGCTGATAAAAAATCTATTCTTAGCATACATTTGATTGTATTAAACCTAGATAATAATGTCAACACATTGGAAATGTTAAACCAGTATGATGTAATTAAATTATTAAAAAACTGTATGACAATACTGGCTGGCATTTTAACAGAAGGAAGCTTTTAACATATGTATAAATTAAAGAAATTGGGGCTAAATGTCAATATTGTCACGATTTCTTGACTGACATTGCTAAAACACAAGGAAAGGTTATATATTGGTGCTCTAGTTCACAAACTAAACCAAATTAAAATTAAGTGAATCTTTCTCTTTCCATTTCGTTAAGAAAAGGACAGTTGATACGTGTCAGTTTAGTCCTGTCAAAATTAGAGAGCGTCTGACGTAAATTGACGTTTTTCAAAAATGACCATGTTTTAATTGCGTCTAAATTATCTATGGAGCGTCTAAACTATCTAATTTGACAAGACTAAACTAATATTTTATCTTCTGCCCTTTTCTTAATGAAATAGAAAGAAAAAAATGCACTGAACTTAAATTTCGCTCAGTTTATTAACAAGGGAATGTGCACCAGTGTCGTATTATAATATACAAAAACAATGATCCTATACGATCCATGCATCCGTATTATAATATAAATAAATAATATTATAAATGCGAAAGTAACTCGGTCTGTCTGTCTGTCTCTTATCTTCACGCCTAAACAACTGAACCAATTTGAATGAAATTTAGTACAAATATAGTCTGGGACCCGAGAAAGGACATAGGATAGTTTTCATCCCGGAAATCCCCCGGGAACGGAAGCTATTAATCCACGCGGACAATGTCGCGGGCAAAAAATAGTCAAATATATAAGAATAAGTAGAATAATGTGTTCAATATCAATCGTCGGTTGTGGCTCGCCGAGTGGGGCGAACAGTTACAATGGACGGTTTTGTAGGTTGCACCGTTGTGCATTAGACACACAACACTTGGCGAGTTTCTAGCAGCCAGCTGTGTAAGTATCACGATGTAGATTTTATTGGTAACTGCTTTATAGGAACAATGTATTAAATATTTGATTGAAAAGAGAGGCAGTGCTGTTGCTTGTTCTTCTTCAAAAAGATCTATCTGATGCAAAAACGAGCAACTTCAACCTAACCTTGATTATTCTCGAGTTCAAAACTGGGCTTCTTCTTTCCTGCTGTCCCCAACCGGGTTTATAATGATCTCATTATAATGTATTCGTTTACCACCTAAGAATACTTATGAAAAGCAATAAAGAAATTGAGTATTAAACTTTTTGATTAATCTATTTACTCACCTTGAGAATTCAAACGTGCCTGTTAATGGTTTAATTGAAATAGTTCACTCAATAACTAAGAATAGTCTGTTGTTTTGACAGTCTTTCCATACAGAACAGACATACAAAGTGTGATAGCCAAATTGCGACTGGAAGCCGACCCTAGCAGAGATATCACAGTTTGTCTAAACAACAACTGTCAGAAGTGTGTAATTTATGTTTCACGTATAAAACAATATTCGTTAGGTAAAATTCGCCCAGTAAATACCCAGGCTAGACTAGGCTTTAGAAATTAAACGTGAAGACAGATTGTCCCTAATATTAAACGGCGAAATTTCCTCAAAAGTTAACACAAGTGCCTTGCAACTAAACGTTGGTTGCCAAGTAACAATCCAGTAGATAACGTTCACCTTGCAGGATCAGCCGACACGCTGACCCAGATCATGCTCAAGGCTGTTTTATTACCTTTCCTACTGAAGTGTACTAAAAAACTAGACCACTCATTGTTTAGGAAAACATCGTAAACCTTAGTAACTGGGTCACTAATCGGGGGGCACGGTCGTGCCCCCGGCCAAGACAAGCAAGCGAAGCGCAGGGGCACTACCTACCTTTTCTCGAAGTGTTTCGTCGTTTTTTCGAACCCTCATAGAGTTGGTATCCGATGTACTAGACACTTCATATTCACAAGAAATAATGTCAATAACAGACTCAATAAACATACAAAGTTTCAATTGAATAGCTTTTATACTTTAGATTTTATTGATATCTAAAATACACCGATTTCGTCACTGATTCACTGACACACTGACACACTGATGATCATCAAAATGTTTGGCTACTTCCTGAAGTGCTAGAATGCTGAAATTTGGTATGTAGCCTAAGTTTAGTATACAACCAACAGAAAAATTCATAAACTTATAGATTTCGACCTCCATCCCCTAAAATGGGGGTGTGGAAGTTTGTTTGAACAAATCAAGTAAAAATGCAAAGAGAGAGATTGGGCTATTGGGCTATGGGATATGAAAGCCGACACTGCTGATGTGGCTACTTCCTGTAGTGCTAGAAAGCTGACATTTGGTATTATAAGAAGTTTGGTAAGTTTGGTATCAACCACCTAAGAAAATTATAAACTTGTGTCGTTGACGGTCGTGTTGCGATTGCAATATTTTTCGTATTCGTATAAATAAGTTTTGCGGCTTATTTCAGTGGGCATAATTTTATGTATTGGTAATTGGTTAATATACATACATACCTAAATTGTTACGGTGTTGAACGGAATCGTAGCGCGATCCTCGATGACAAAAAGTTTAAGTCTTACTTCCCTAGATGGCGTTGGGATCGAAATAGATCGCGCTATGGTTTCGTTACATCGGAAACTATAAGTACTATTTGAATTTTTATATATCTGAGAATAATATTGTTTGCACGTTTGCACGAAAACTCGTTTATATTGTGGAGTCTTATACTACAGTTATTCGGGAGCGCAATACAGCCTTTAATAATTTCTCCTAGATCGAAAGATCACCGTTGTACGATCAAGTATTTTAAGAATAAAAAGTGTGGGACTTTCAGGTCAATTTAGTCAAAAAAATCTGTGAACGAAAAGAAAAAAAAACACTGAAAATACTGCCTAGCAACTTACAAAAAGAACTGAAATCCCACTAAAAACATTTCATATAAATGTAGCCAAGACAACCACTTATCCATTCAGACGTGGCGGCCATTTTTTTCAAAATGGCGGATCTGTGACGCCATTTGCAAAAAAATGCCAAAAAAACGGAATGTAATTTTTTTTATTTAATTGGAATAATAACTTGTATGGCGGCTAATAAGAAAGCTATTCTTATTGGAATCTTTATAAAACAACCATAACATCAAAACATTGGTTTAATTAAGATTATATTATAAATATTGTAATTTGAAACCGGGAAAAGCGGGAAAATTTCGACTTTTCCGACTGTACAAAAGTCGTTATAACTAATAAAACGTACGTTTATTTCATAAAACTGTTACTTAATTTACATAAAAATACCATAATTTACTTTAATTTACACAAGAACACACAATGCCATACATAATCTTTATTCCACAAGCTTTACAAGGTCGCCGCGATAAGGACGACCCACTTGTCAATTCCGAGAAGTGTTATTTGAAACTTCGGTGCGGCAACGTACGGACGTTCAAAACACTTGACGCGTGAATTTATGTCATCCTTGTTTTTTTTTTCTAAACTTTGTATAAGTTAGAGCAGTCAAAATATATATTTTAAACGAAGTATTATGATTAAAATAGTGCGCATATAAAGACGCCATTTGCATCGAGCTCAATGAGCTCGCTCCACAGATGCGCCATTTTGAAAATCGAGCTCATTGAGCGCGCTCCACAGACAAGGGGATAAGGTATACCCTGGGAAAAATATATCAGATCTCATGTAGAGCCAAGCTTCTGAATCTACACGGCCTAACTCTACAGACCCTAACTTCACAAACTCTACATATCAGTAAAAATGTATGGCTTGGCTGTTTCGGTACTTACTTCAAAAACTTAATTTTCGCATCACCTCCACGACGGTAGCGAAACGGCGAAGCCATACATTTTTACTGATATGTAGAGTTTGTGAAGTTAGGGTCTGTAGAGTTAGGCCGTGTAGATTCAGAAGCTTGGCTCTACATGAGATCTGATATATTTTTCCCAGGGTATACCTTATGTGGTTGTCTTGGCTACATTTATATGAAATGTTTTTAGTGGGATATTACTTACTTGAATATTTTTGCTTCTTGTATGATTTGTTTGAAACTTGTGGTGGAAATGTTTTATTATTTCAAAGTAGGTATATAGTTTTCTAAATCAAAAATAACTGTACCAATTATAGGTTTCTCTGTGTGTGGAATATAGTTAAAAATGTGTATAGCGATTAATTCGTATACAGTAGTAAAAAATCGACCATAGTACATAATTTTAAGTGAGATCGCATTTTTACATATTAAGGAGTAAATAGAATGATGATAGAACAATCTTTTCAATTTGGCCACATACTAAATCAATAAACAGAAGAGTATAACTGTTATACGCGTTTTCTACTGTTATAATATGAAAATATTAAGATTCTGCCAATTTATAAATCTGTGCCAAATTACATAATCTTTCGTTTGCGAAATGTTCGTAAAGAGCTGCACAAAATTTTGCTTCTCGTTTTAATAAATTACTTAACTTTTTACTAAAATCAACTTGTAACTTCCCCAAACACTAGCCTGTAATAAACAAGTCTTGAACTCTGCTTAACCCCGTAAAACAAGGTGAGCAATTTGGACATTTTCGAGGTTTTCGCCGACTAGGTCACATGCAAACATACAACCAATTAACTGATTAAGTAGGACGGTGTCGGCTAAACTTTTAACACGTAATAAAATGCGTTATTTAGAGTGTGATGTCAAAGTATTATTAATATGAAAAAGAATGGGGAGTCATCTCGTGTTCTTGGATATAAGAAAACGTGTATGATCTCCATACTATAATTTAATAACCGTACAATTGTCATTTAACCTGAAATATTATTTTCAAACTGGACTTTGGCAGAAATCACCGAAAATTCGGTGGATTGCCATAATATATATAAAAGTTGAAGTTGAAAAATAATAGTTTAAAGGTTATTTATTGAAAGTGCTGGAAACAATGCTAAATTAGAATAGAAAAGAGTTCAACGATCTTTTGGAATGTACAACATAGTTTTTGGTTTTGTTTGTTTTAGATGTCCTTGTATCATCTTCTGTTTGAAATAATATTATAATAACACATACTTTCCTTTGAGATTGGTAACTAAAACTTAACTCAAGGTAATCCTTCAAACAGACGTGATTTGAGACACAATAAAAAGACAATAGCAGCCCGACAGCCGGCTGTCGGTTGGTCGTTGAAAGGTCTCCAAATGCTAAGCAATACTAACTGCTTAACTTGTAAGTTAACAAAATTATGATGTGTTTACTTACCAGCATGTTCTAGCCAGTGTGTTAAAAATAAGTGATATTAGTATTTTCTCAACAACGTCCAAAGATTGGAAGTTGATGGTTTTGGGAATCTTGAAGGCTACAGTGAAAGTCACCCCATGCTGTAAATCTTTGACAGTTGTTACGGGTAATCATTGTATATCATTTCAAATTGGTTTTCTTTTAACAGCTTAATAGGCGAGACGACAAAAAAAAGTAATTAGTCAGTCAGTTCGATTTTTTTTTTAAATTTGACACTTAGCGCCTTGCTAATAAACGCTGCATAAAGTTATGACAGGCTTATACGTCAAAAAATGTATGGTTACACAGGCTTTATTCATTGCATAACTTTACACATTGATTATTAGTAAGGGCATTATTTTTTCTTTTTTCTCGTAAATGAAAAATTACGACGATACAGTGCGTTGATACAATTTTTACAAGACAGTGACGTCAAAAGCTCCCACTTCGGAACTTTGTTGCTCTTTATCTTTGTATTTCTTTATTCATTTGATCAAGCAAAAAATACGTGTCCGTATTTTTAGCCGGTCTATCAGACGGACTAAACAGAATGGCATTTATTTAATGTATGTTACACATTGCTGTGGCGAAGCCATTGAGAAAAACGGCGAAGCCCTTGCCGTTTCGCTCGACATCTCAAAGGCTTTTGACAGGGTTTGGCACGCTAGTCTCCTTAGCAAGCTTCCTGCTTATGGCATCCCGGCTGACTTTTGTAGCTGGGTATCAGACTTCTTGACGGGACGGTCGATCAGAGTGGTCATTGACGGCTGCTCTTCGGACCTTATGGCCATTGATGCCGGTGTTCCTCAAGGGTCTGTCCTTTCTGCAACACTATTCCTGCTCCATATAAACGATATGCTAAATCCTAGCATAGTCGGTTACGCAGATGACAGTACCGTTGTAGAGAGATATCTGGCCAGCGCAAAAGACAGTAGGGACGACATACGTTCACAGAGAGAGGCCATGGTAGAGCGAGTGACCTTTGCCTTAAGTCGTGTGTCCCAATGGGGCCATCACAATCTAGTGCAGTTCAATGCCGCCAAAACGCAAGCGTGTCTGTTCTCCGCTAAACGGAGCCCATTCGACCTGGCTCCTACTTTCCGAGGTGCACCTGTAAATGTAACCGGCTCCCTAGAACTCCTTTGCATGGAGTTGAGTTCTGACCTCAACTTCGGCACTTTCATCGAGTCCAAAGCACTGACTGCGGCGAAAAAGCTGGGCATCCTTAACAAGGTTAAGCGGTATTTCACGCCGGGACAGCTTCTAACGCTTTATAAAGCTCAAGTCCGATCGTGTATGGAGTATTGCTGTCACCTATGGGATGGCTCAGCCAAATACCAACTGGCCGCATTGGACTCGGTAGAACGCAGAGCCAGGAGGTTGATTGGCGACAAGAAGCTGGTGGCCCAACTACAACCTCTAGCACATCGGCGTAAAGTTGCCTGTCTGGCGGTGTTTTACAGATTGCACTTCGGTGAGTGTGCTCATGAGCTACACGAGCTCATTTCCCCGTCTCCGTTTTTCCACCGGACATCTAGACGTACGGCGGGATACCACCCTTTCTTGGTCGATATTCCTCGTATCCGCACGCAGCGTTTCTCGAATTCCTTCATTATGCGCACCGCAAAAGAATGGAATTCCCTGCCGGCGTCTGTGTTCCCAAATGCATATAACCCGGATGTATTCAAAAGACGAGTGCATAGGCATCTTTTGGGTGAGCTCGCTCCATCGTAGGCCCCGTCTATGCCCTCGGGCTAGTCTGGGACCAAGAGCAAGCCCATATATGTAATAAAAAAAAACAACTTTTTCACTTATAGAAGCAACACGAATAATGTGACCAAAATTTTGGATTAAAAAGAGTGCCCATGAAAGTCTTGCTTGTTATTTTCCGTAGAGATCTACCTATGTTTTGAAATAAGCAACTAGCTTCAATTTTTCTAGTGAACTGACTCTGTAACATTTCATAAGTGTCTGTAAATGATCTAAGTGGTAGTGCTTTGATTTGATTTCATTTTATTCAAGAGCCAGAAAGCCTCTCAATCATTCTAGCCAAGGATCATCGAGTTCACCACAACACTTGAAAGAAAGAAAGAAAAACAGTTTATTCGCGCTAGTGACAGAGTTTTACATTAGACGAACTTACTATAAATGAAATATTACACACTTGCACGAAAGGGCTAGCGCTCAGCCTAATGCCACTTTTATCATCATTGGTATTCAACTACAGCCTGATACACTGGAAGTCGATACTAACATAGTTTAGAAAAGGCTATGATGGTACGAATATAAAGAGATATGTGTCACCCATGTATTAAACAATAAATAAATGATGACTTACGTGAAGCCTCGATACTCGTATATAAGTCAAACGTAGCAACTCTCATGAGTATATAGGTGGAACATTTTAATAACCACAGGGAACAAAATATGCAACAGATTTTCCTCTGACAATAAGATTACCTATTTAAGCAATTTGCTTTTCATTGTTTATTTTCATAAAGCCCCTTTAATAACACATTTCTGGTAATTTGATCAAAGGGCCAATTCCCGTAGGTCCAAACCTACCCGCAAACTCATTGTAGCTACAATCTAATGTCAAACCTAGTTAAAAACCAGGGATATAAAATGCATTTTGACATAAATTAAAATGCCAACGTTAGGTGCTAAAAGTTAATAGAATTTGTCCGAAACAAAAAACCTTTTGCGCTCCATATTGTATACCTGTCAACGCACTTTCAGCACTTTCACTGCAGCCAGTCTTTTGTTACAATATTCTATAACTAGCTTTTGCCCGCGACTTCGTCCGCGTGGAATAAGTACGACCGCGTCCGTTCCAGGGGGATTTCCGGGATTAAAACTATGTCCTTTCCCGGGTTCCAGACTATATCTGTACCAAATTTCGTTCAAATCGGTTCTGTAGTTTAGGCGGTTCAGTCGCATAATGTACCTTTCGCAAAACGCACCCCCAACGAAAAACGTACCTTTCTCACAATGCACCTTTCTCATATTGCACCTTTCTCATAATGCACCTTTCTCATAATGCACCTTTCTCATAATGTACCTTTCTCATAATGCACCTTTCTCACAACGCACCTTTCTCACAGTCACAAACTTAGTCAAATTTCCGGAGCTTTTTTTTTTTTTAATTCGACCATTTCTTTTGCAGCATCTGATTAAGCTTAACCATAGAAACCATTTAGGATCTGAGAAGTATGGCCCTACGACCTACCGTTTCCGAGTTACAAGCCATTTACTTTTTTTTAAATATCTTGGAACATTCGATTTTTTTAAAGTGTAAGACCGGAGCTCTCGTTACGGTAAAGTTTGGCCCTACGTTAACAATACACATAATAACAACAAACTATAACTTAAAACTAATAAAATAAAATAAAAACTTTCTACCCTATAAACCTACTAAACCTAAAAAATAAAACAAAATAAATTTTACCAAACTACTAATAAACAAAATCTACTGAAAAATAAACAAAATAATAACTTATTTATAAAAACAATCGAAAGACTAAAAACCAGGATAAAATGGCTAAAACAACTAAACAGAAAATTTGGATCGAATTCCCAATATTTCGCGTATTATGTGTATTGTTTAAAGTAACTCTGACTTTCGCATTTATAATATTAGTACGGATATAAAAATGAATCGCTGAATGTGAAGCTCAAATGTCAAGAACAACTGAACGGCACTGGAATTACGTATCTTGCAATAGCCGAGCGATCGCGATGATTTAGCAAAATTTTGCTGCTCAAACGTCAATTCAAAATACGTCACGTCAAATAGCAAACTAGCGATAGTGCTGCCTCTGTGGAGCAATCAGTTAACTAAAATATTCATTTTTCGTTTGGTGGTTTCGTATTTAATATGGTTTTTAAGAGCAAAGTTAAGTTTTTTTTGTTAAAGGTGATATTTAATTAGTTCCAGCGATTGCTACTTTATCGTCATCGTAGCAATAAGTGCATTAGAACAATCAGCGAGCGATTAGCAATCGGTTCATACATAATACGATTTTTTTTGACGATCGCGCGGTGATCGCGCGATCACTGCGCAAATATTGCTCATTGCTGTTTCATAGGTAATAACCCCGCGTATTTCGCTAATTCTTCTTCAATTTGAACTTCAGTACCAAACCTTATGGTTTTAAACTTTATAGTTTAAGTGTTAGTGGAGAGGTTTCGGGAAAGCGAAACAATTGAGTGACATTAGCTGACCCGGCGGCGGCGTCCCGAATAGTAGAATAAGTATTAAAAAAACTTAACAATTAAAGACTGTTAGGCGGTACGAAGTCCGCCGGGTCAGCTAGTTCCTAATAAAACTGGCTCGGTAATATTATGTGGAAAAAAGCTTTAACTTTATTATATTAGTATAGCTATCTATTGCAACTAACAATAGGAACTGTCTTTCAAGTAGACTTTGAAAAGCAAAACTGATTTTCAACTGAAAGTTTTATCTCGCTGCACCGGCCGGTGTTTATCCAATTTGTTTCAGTGTAATGGACGGCCGATTGCAATAGCCTGGAAGATGCAATCTTAATGAAAAAAAAAATAACAATCTTTTACCGCTTTTGCAAAATAGGCTAAGATTAGGAGTTGCTTTTACAGTATGCTGTTAGTACTCGAAAGTAATTGGCGTAGTGGTTAAGCGTTTCGCGGGATCAGTTCCCGCACAGGAGAAATATTTTACCCGGATCTGGTTCTTTGTGTGTGTGGAGAAATTTCTAGTGTGGGGCAACGTACTGAAACTATAAAGAAAGTGTTAACGGATATATTGTTTACAGGACTGGCGAAAACAACACATTCAAAAGTAGTTTTTGCAGTTAAAACTACTTTTGACTAAAATTTTAACATATAAAGTTCAATTAACAGTCCGATTCAAAGCAATCCTACTCGGAGAGGTTATGTTAGAAGGCTAAGGCGGGCTTCGCTTCGGTCCCCCCTAAGCCTCGTAACGTCTTCGTGGTTATTTTTTAACCACCCAGAAATGGGAGCCCCAGCGAAGTGAAGCATTCTCAAAAGCATACAGTCAAAGCAATTTTCGACTGATCTTGTCAGTCAAAATACTTTGGAATGGTTAATATTAAGTGTCTTGACTGCAACATAATGCATGTAAGGTTTCTTATTCCTCTATAAATTGAAAATTGCAAGTAAGAGGTAATTTAACACCATAGGACAGAGATTTTATTGCTAAAGTTATTAAAAACACTGGATGTCTTATGTATTTCATTCATAAAAAATAAATACATTGATCCGTGCTATAATAAATACATTGATCGCATTGAAAATGTCCAAAAGAGATTTATCCGTTTTCTTTGCTATCGCATCCGTATTCGCTATCATTCGGATAAATATCTGAATATTTGTAAAAGATTTCACCTGCAGCCACTAATAAATCGCCGCAGGATTTTTTCAAAACCTAATAGTTAGTGTCATGTACTAGTTTCCTTTTGATGTCCATTAGCGTAAGCATTATTTTTAGTTTTCATGCTTTTCAAATTGTGTTGTGCTATGATAGTGATCCTTTAGATCCTCTATAATGTATACTGTTTCTAACCGTGAAAACCTGTAATTGGCTTTATGTTACATAATCAGCTGTTTTCATTATTTTAAGTATAGCTGTTGGTTTTCCATCTCAATAAATAAAGTTTAATGGGTTCCCCATTAGTTAATAGATAAATGCCTGTAACCGTCATACAAAAGACATTCCCTGAAATTGACCGCATTTTATCTGTTATCTTAATATACCTACATATAAGCTGAACAAATGTGCATAGTCCTTAAAGCCTTCAGAAATCTTGCGTAAAGTTCGACCATCAAAGTAGGAACAGTAGTTTAGCCGTACAAGCGTAACAGACAGCCATAGTTACTTATACAATAAAACTAGCTTTTGTTCGCGACTTCATCCGCGTGAATGTCTGTCATGGCCTGGCGAATGCATTAAAAAGCCTATGTCTGTGTTTAATTTAAAATAGTTTAATGTTAACCGTTTTTTTGTGCATGTTGTGTTAGCCAGTAAGTAGTTATTGCACTAACAAATGTATTTTTTGTAAAATTGTACTCTACAAATGTAATAGTGTACATAACTGTTGGCTAACCTAATAAATAAATAAAATAATAAAATAAAATAAAATGTCTTAAACTTACTCCATACCAAATTTGAATCAAATCTAGTTTAGTGGTTTACTAGTGAAAGCGTAACAGATAGACTAACCGAGTTACTTTCGCAATTATAATAATACTAGTTGTCCCCCGCGGTTTCACCCGCGTTATATCAGATTTTTGGTTACTTCTCCGCTCGCGCCCACGTAAACAGGATAAAAACAAAAAAAAAGAAGATATAAAGTATTCTATGTCCGTCCCCTGGTCCTAAGATACCTCCCCACCAATTTTCAGCCAAATCGGTTCTGCCGTTGTTGAGTTATACAATGTGTAACTAACACGACTTTCTTTTTACACGACTGCCCAAAAAAAAGGAGTGTTATATATAATATAATATAGATTAGGTGTCGCTTGTGAATTCTCCCGCTTCTTTGGTAACTACTCGACTCCCTTAGGTCGTAGCGTGATTTTAACCTTTAGCTTTCCTTAATAAATGGGCTATCCAACCAAACAAACAGACTCTCAGCCTTATAATATAAAACTAAAATAAAAAAGTGGATGTGTTATATATCTAGGAAAGTTTTGAGCCTCTATAAAATAAAATAACTTGTTTATGTCCTACTTTACGAGGTCGTTAAAACTTCAGCGAAATTAGTTTTCTTATTCCTACTAATATTGGATTAAATTAGTTTCCGCCCTACCTCATTCACTTCCAACAACTTTACGCTTGAAAAGCTCGTTAATATTTAGTTACTTATTTATTTTTAATATAAGAAAATTTAAGAAATAAATCGAACAAGTAAAAATAATTGAAAGTTCTCTACTTTAAGTATTTACTCGAAACAGAACTTTGAAGACTTGAGAAGGACTTAGGACTCGAGAAAACCGCTTTATGTCGGTCGAACATGAAATAATCTTTTAAGGGTCCCATTTTTCCTTTGAATGTGTTAATATGAGATCTTAAAAACCAAACTGTTTAAAACTGTAAGATTTGTCGATATTAGAAAACACATAATTTTTGCAGTGTAGCATAAAGCTTAACTTAGTGGGCTCATATTATGAACAAACGAAAAATAGAAAAACAAACTATTTTTCGTTAGTGCTGGTAATGTTTTATTCAAAATCAAATCAAATCATTTTATTTTGTAAAACATAGGGTGTATACAGATATAATAGGTTAAAAATACAAAATATGGTTCACTATGTTTTGCCAAAAAAATGGCGCACAAAATTTAGGGATATAATAATAATCATTAAGAGGACGAATTGGAAATTTTGGCATCAGTAATCTCTATTTTTGTCAGTAATTACGAAACGAATAAAAATATGAGTTGGTGATCTGAACAGTTCATGATGAAAACCTTATTTTGTTAAAGTTCATTACATGATTAAGTAACTTTTGTAACAGAGAAAAAAATATCAAACATACCTCTTTTTAAATAGATTTTCACATTTTATGGGCAAACGGGACCGATTTTAGCATCTCAACTTGCTCTGTAGACAAGTCTATAAATACTCCTTAAAGTTGTAAAAGGAATTTCTCAAGTTATCATTTCCGACTAAATAAAATAAGAAAAAGCATTTTGTCGTTTACGTCCTTTTGTTATAAGCTAACGCGCATATGCAATCCTCGCCCCGCTGAGACGCTCAGTCCCCTCTTGACCATTGTCAGCGACGGGTCTGTGCTAGTCGGCTTTCGGACTGCATCGGCGATTGCGTGATCAAATTTAGCGGTTTTATTGAATAAAAATGGGAAAAATGAAAGAAAGATATTCCAAAAGGAAAAGAAGAATATGTCTTTTAGAAAAATGTGCAAATATGACGAAAAGAAAGTAAGTTTTCATAATGAATTGTGAAATGTAAAGTTTACTAAAAAAGATGACGTTCAAAAAGTCACTTTGACTTGATGTTTATTAATGTTCGGAGAGCGAAACTATGGAGTCGTCAACTTGTAACAAAAATAAAGAAATGACAGCTTCCTTTTAAGGTATGTATGAAAAATTCCTGAACCTCCTAACGTTTTGTAAAAGCTAAAGGTAGTATTATTATTACTAAATGATAATATTGGTTATTGTAACGATAGATGTAAGATGGAATAAATAAATAAAACCTTTTTTTTTTTGTAACTTCTAGAAATGAAAACGACGCTTCAACGAATTATGCAGAGTTGCAAAACGTGTAGCCCGCTTAAGTTTTGTTGTTAATTATTCAATATTACAATCAAAATACCTAATTCAACGATGAAGTTAAAATTAAAGATCCTCTTTTATTTTAGAAATGCTGATACACAAAACGAGGGCATTCCCGCAGCTACAGTGAGTATATTAGACAATTTTGTTCTTTATAAATAACCGACGTATTAGTTAGTACTAGGCCATGAATTATTTATATTTTCAGATTAGCGGACAGTGTCCGAGTGATAAAGTTTCTACTGAAATGATAATTCGACGCCCTACTGAATCATTACTGAGTACTCGGTTTATAAAACACAATAGATTGTCTGATTTTGTCGGAAAAGATGGAAGCAGGTTTTAATGGTTGCCTAGATATGAGAACCCAATAAAAAAAATGAAACATAATCAGTATCTGTGAAGTAAATAAATAAATAAATACACAATGGGCAAGAAAAACATTTTCCTGCGCCATGCTATCACATCCCATTGTACGATATTGATACTTATTTTTTATATTAGTTTCAGATGGAGCCGGAGGTACTAGATATAGGCCATAGAATAATATATGTGAACCACTTTGTAACAGAACTTATAAAGTTTTCTGAACACAAGTTTTTGTTTAATTGTGGATTATAGCCACCTTAAAATTTGAGTCTAAACATCACGTAGGCTTGCAATCAGAATTTACATATGTTTTTTCATAGTGTGGTTACAAAAATAAAATAAAATCATCATTGGCTGATGTAAACAAAGACGTCGTTGCTGGAGTTATGAATGCTGGTTGAGGTCAAACACAGCTCAATCAAATTTTTGTCTTGAGAAGGTTTACCCAACATGCCCGATTTTACTTACAATAAAATGCATAACGATATCTGTGATGACTGGGAAAAGACTGCATGGGATGAGATGAAAAATGCTGGCGATAAAGAAAAAGAAGCTGCAATAAAGGAAGGAAGAGTCAATAAAGACGGTATACCGCATACATGGCGTGCCTTTTAACTTTTGTCGTTTGAAGGAAATACCGCATCTAGAACCATATAGTATTTTTTATTGTTTTTAAAAGTATTTGCGACGTAGTTTAATTGACTTTTGTATAGGCTCGAATCAGCTTAAAAATATTTATTTCACTCCAAAGTAGGAGTCTTCGATATGGCTGGTTTGAAGGCGACGACTGTTCCTTCACCTGACTGAAACCTTTGACCACATAGATTTTTCTTAATTTAAGAACATCGTCAAGATCTTTTACGTTTTTCTGCTTCAAATACTTAATTGTTTGACAAGCGCTTTGTGAGCTTCCGCTGTTGTAGTGTGGGATGATGCATAGTTTTTGAAGAGATTTTCGAATTTCAGCACTGACTTATGGAAAATAATCTGTGGTATGCCAGTTTGCATTAACTGTTTTACGTTTTTAAAGTATAATAATTGTCGCAACGTTATCGGTTTTCTCAACGAACATGGCGACTTACTTCCTTGAAATGCTTCTGAAGCGAACAACTTTAGTAGGTTTTGGTTCGTTTTGGAAGACCCAGATTTTAGATTGATGTTTAAAATCAGGACCCTAGGCATAGATCTAAGATGCGTCACTACTGATGATATGTCACCTCGGTTGAACTTTTGAAGAGTTTTCTTACATCATCGGACGTGGGGTGCCTTTTGATTGTCGGAAGGAAATGTACGACAACCCAACGGAAAAATAGCTCTATCCCACCAAGTGCCTCATGCTAGATCATTCAAATAGCTGTCCCTGAAATGTCCAATAATGCCTCTATCCTTGTATATGCTACATTTTTAACTTCGAGATTTTGTTGTTTCTCAGTGAAGGCGTATTTTAGACATCTTTCATGAGATTTACCGCTAGGGCAGATATGTCGACGCTAAAATTCTAAATTCTAGAATTCAACACTCCGCAAAGATGGGTCTTTATCCAGGCATACAGATATTATCTCTCCGAATCACTAAAGTCGTGGTAGGCTTTTTCGAAAGTTATAGAAAATTGTAGCACGAACATTTTCCTTAGTGAGATTCATTTTTGTATGTGTCTTGACAGATTCAAATTGACGTTGTGACTAAACAACTGCGTTAATCCTAGGTAATACTTTAAAATAATAGTTTTTGAAATAACGCTAATTCGAATATTGAACACTTCCAATTTCAAAATTACCCGTAAATGTATAAACGACAAATCTTAAAAGGCGTCCCTTGTAGATGTCATTGCAGTTGGCTGTTGGCGTAAGCGATCTTACCGGAATAAATATGCGGCATTAACAGGGTGTGCAGCTATAATTGGTAGACGTTTTTGTAATTATTTCTTATTACGATAATAAAATATATTGTATAATAATAATACACACGAAGTGTTATATGTGTTTTATTGTAAATGATATCAATGTAGAATAAATTATGTTCCTTGTTAAAATAAACACACACACACTCACAGTAATTTAATACTTACAAGGAAAAGGTTCCAGCCTTACAATACTTATGTAAAAGTAAACAAAGATATTTTGATCGTATAAAATATGATTTTTTTAAATATTCTACTGTAAAAAAGAGATCTATGTGTTAGTGTTTTTCAAATAACGAAAATCTAAATTACGTTATTTGAACTAACACGTGCTAGTGTTAGCACGTGTTAATTTATTTCCGGAAAGACAATCAATAAAAAAGACAGGAAAATTCATAAAAAAAATTGTAAGACAACTCCAAGGTGTCTATGTTCCGAGCCGCCGCCGCCGCGCACCGCTCACCGGCGCCCTCTGTTGCAATGCATACGTTACTTACCGGGGTGTGTGCGGGTTGCGGGGTGCGCGCGCCTGGTTTTTAGAATTATTGTTAAACAATTCGTCGCCTTAAGCAGGAATGTGAATTAAATAGATAATGTCAATATGAAAATTACACAATACATGGTTACGAAGCCATATTTGTAAGAGGAGATGAATTTGTTAGTAAATTATATAAAATCAATGTCAATAAAATAGGTTTATAGCATGTCAATTTAAATATGTAGTTTAATGTAGTTAAGCAACATATGGTTACAAAGTTTTAATAATAAGCAGTTATAAATAAGTCGGATGTTCATACCTCTGTTTATCAGTAATAAACTCAGTGATAGAATAGTAACACCTATCCAGTAAGAACTTAAACAAACACTTTTTAAACGATCCCAGACACTGCTTATTCCTTAGGCTATTATTATAAGTCAAAGTCAAAATTGTTTATTTCCATTATCCTTTATGTTACAGTCATTAGTCCAGACTTCAAAAAAAAGTAAAAAATAAAAGCAACAGTGAGTAAATTAGCAAATGCTCTGAGAGCAAGTGCATAAAAACCTGTTTCAAAAAGTGCTGAAATTAACGTGTTACACTAGACAAATAATGGCCTTTAGCTGAACTCTAAGCACTTAGGGGAATATTGTGTCGGTACTTTACAATCTCTGTAACGACACCCAAAGGCCGAATAACTAAGATAGCCTTGACCAAAGCACGAAACCGGTTCGAATACCGATTTTGTTTAGACCTCTAAGTAAGCGAATGTTTTGTTTTTAAAACCAATTGACGGGCGGCGAAAAATTGTATTGCGATCTGCCTACTAAATATTTTGTAGTTGAAATGTTTTGCGGTTGATGCAGTGAAGATTTTTTTTTTCTGTTTATTTTCAATCAGTCCTAAGACTATGAGCGAATCTGTTCCGTGAACTTGTCATGTGGAGTTGCTTCCCATTGGAAGCATCTACTCATCTGCTGCCCAGAGCTACTGCCGGTCTTCCAGCTCTAGAATATGATGACGTTTTAATCGTCTCACATAGTGGTCAATGGTGAGCTGACGAGCAAGTTCATTAGGGTGACGGATTAACCGCTCTTTGTATTTAGCTGCCAAGCTCTGAATTTTCTCTTTGATTGTTCTCATTTCCAAGTGTTCGTGAACTTCGTTGTTAAAATAAGATGCAGTGAAGATAAGATGAGAATTTTAATCAGCGCAAAATAATAATATAACTGGTTTAAATTAAGCATCCGACTAACCGGTTTCTATTATTCTAAACCGCTTGTATCGTAATCGCAGTCGATTTCTACACCAGTAGCTAATTCCCTACCTTTTCTCAACGATATGTGCTTCTTAGTAGGAAACGGTAGCAAGCGTAATGAAAAGCGCAAAACGATTTGCCCAGTGGAAATCGACTAACAACCTACAGCGTGCATTGCTGCACATCACTAAAGTAGTTAGTGATTACACACATCACTATTGAGTCGTCAGTTCGCTAAAAAACATGGAAGTGCGCGCTCCACGAACTCCACGTTAATCAATTCTTTAAGTGATAATAATTCGGGCGGCCGCCCAAAAACCCTTCAAAATCATATAACCCTGCAATCATAAAGTACCTAGCGGACGAGTGAAGACAGCCTCCAGACCGGGGAACATCGAATTTTGGTGAGTCGTTTCATATATTGCTAATCGTTTTAACTAAGCCTTCATATCGTTGAAAGTCTATCACTAGATTTTCCCCCCTTATGTTGTGTTAATCCTATTCCATAACGCGACATAATTTTTGGTGCCGAAACCCGGGACTCTTTAGATAAGATATCCCATAGAAAATAGTAAATTTAAAATTCCCAATTCAATTTTACGTCTCGTCCGCCATCATTGTTAAGTGACCGCGGCGTATTGCCGACCGGCGAAAATTATCTATTTAAATCTCGAATAGTATTGAATATTTCTCCTTAGTATATGAACAATTCGTCTTTATTCAATATTATTTAATTATTGCAGGGTATATTTTAATGCCAAATCGTGAATTCGTGAAGAAATTAACAAACATTCATTCATTCGATTATTTGAATTCGTAGTTAACAAGGCAGTAATGGCTGCCCAGTCATCGTGAGTGACCTAATTAATACGTAATTCTAATTTCAAAAGTTAGTTTGGAATGGATGTGTATTTCTTCAATTTGGACGGCTCGCAATTAATTCGTAGTGTTTATCACGGATATAGACCAGTGATTTGTACCTAATCAATGTTCAGAATTGTTGCTTCGTACGTAATAAATTTTATGCAAATTATCGTGTTATTTCAGTGCATAGAAATTTGTGCGTACAACTTATCGTCGCAACAATTAATAGCAGGTAAACAACGTGTTTCCTAACTTAGTATACGTGTAGGTACAGATCAATCGTTTCGGTTCTTTGTTATAGTATCGTAATATTATAACATTGAAGTTTGCATGCATTTATCATTGACAAGTGAAAGTTTTATTGTGTTGACGCGAACTGTAGGGTTCCGTAAGCGTATCCGTGTGGTTCCGTGGGTGAATTAGTTCAGTGTTTCACTATATATTTTCCGTTTCGTGTTTTAAATATTTTAAATCAATTTCAGATAGTGATTCATCATGTCTTATCTTACTAAAAAACGTTGTAGTGTTTCAAAGAAATCTAAATCTATAGATGGAGGTGGTCTGTCGTATGACGACCTACCGGTACTACGTCGAAAGCGTACTTTGGCCCTAAATCGATTAAAAAAGACGTTAGAAGTGGCTGAACTGGCTCAATCAGATTCTTCTCGTTCGGATGAGTTCCTCGCTTATTATTCTACCATTGCAAAGCATTCTAAAAGTTTTGAAGAAGCTCATTTAGATATTTTAAGCGTGATTGATGATGAACATGCTGAGCGTGAGGATGTCATTCGTTCTGAATTCGACAATATTTATTATAAAATTGTCGCGATTTATAGTTTACTCTTTCCGTCTGTCCAGTCAGTTGTTAATTCACCGTCTATCAGTCAGCCGCAGCCCTCGTCAGCTGTACGTTTACCAAAGTTAGAACTGCCTAAATTCGGAGGTAACATTAAAGAATTTTCAATGTTCTATGATGCGTTCAATAATCTTATTCATTTAAATAAGTCACTTTCGGACTCTGATCGTATGCAGTATTTGCGGTCGAGTTTATTCGGGGACGCATTAGGACTCATTCGTACTTTTCCTGTGGAAGGCGAGTATTATTCTCAAGCCTATCAAACATTAGTGAATCGTTACCGCGATAATCGTGAACTCGCTTTTACTTGTTGGCGAGAAATGATAAACATTAATTTGAAACTTAGTCCACCTACCGAATTTAGACGCACTTTAGATCTTTTTAATGAAAACTTAATTATTTTAAAAGGCCTTAATTTACCTACGGACCAATGGAATTTTATCCTTTGTTATCTACTATTGTCGAAATTAGATTCGAAGACGCGTTGTGCGTTCGAAAAGGCGCACCCGTCTCCTGAGTTACCTTGTTTCAACACACTTAAAGACTTTCTTGAATCGCAATGTGTAGCCCTCGAGCGCGACACTCACTTCGTGGGTTCTCGCGAACATTCTTCTTCTTCTTCTAGTAAAGGTGTCAAGTCGAACCTCTCTAACAATGATAAGAAAAAGGTTTCTTCGTCACTGTTAGCGAATTCAGAGAAGACAGCCACCAAAGCGTCTGTCTCCGTTTCCACTGGACGAAGCGAGTCTTCTAAGTGTCCGTGTTGTTCAGAACCTCATTCAATTATGCAGTGCAAATCATTTGCCGCGAAGTCCCCTCAGGATAGGCGTGATTTAGCAAAACAAAATCGTTGGTGTTTTAACTGTTTAAAACCTTCACATTTAATTCGTGACTGTAAATCTGTGTTTACTTGTCAGAGATGCCGTCAACGGCATCATACTTTGCTTCACCATGATATAGATTCGAATAGTTCTGAACAAAAGCCTTCAGCCAGTGAACCCGTTAGTGTTATGACTAATTTAGGAGATAGTTCGGTTGTTCTTCTATCGACTGCCGCTATTGATATTCGTGATTCGACGGGCAACTACCAGTCTTTCCGTGCTGTTATCGACACTGGTAGTCAAACCCATCTAATTTCAGAGCGTGCAGTAAATCGACTAGGACTTGACAAACGCGTGACTTCGCGCCAACTTCGTGGTGTAGGTCAATCGCCAGCCTCCATCTCTGGAGCTGTTACTCTTCAGATAGGTATTAAAGGTCAAGTGGCTTTCAATATTGAAGCATTGACTATGCCTAACATATGCAATGATATGCCTAAAGTTCATCTTGATAAATCGTCGTGGCTTCATCTTCGCGGTCTCAATTTGGCGGATCCAGATTGTGACAGACCTGGTCCGATCGACGTTCTTCTTGGCGCTGAGCTCTTCTCCTCACTCATCTTACCTGGTTGTGTGAGTGGTGGACCGAGGCAGCCTTCAGCGTTGAATTCTGTGTTCGGCTGGCTTCTCATAGGAAGTGTGTCTGATAAGCACACAGACAACATCGATTCATTCTTCGTCTCTGACGACCAGATCTTTCAGGAAGTCAAGAAATTCTGGGATTTAGACATTATCCCTACCGTGAACAAGATGACTTTGGACGATCAACGTTGCGAGCAAATCTATAGTGAAACAACTACTCGTGATTCTACCGGTCGTTACAGCGTAGCCTTGCCGTTCAAGGAAGACAAGGAACCATCATTTCCTGGATCACGAGCTTCTGCATTGAGACGTTTTCATTCTTTAGAACGTAAACTTTCCACTGATTCGATTCTAAAGCAACAGTATTCCGACTTTATGTCTGAATATCTTCAGAGTGGCCACATGAGTGTTGTACCCAGTGGCGATCTACTTAAAGGTAAATTCTACATACCACATCATTGTGTTCTTCGACCTGATAGCGCGAGTACAAAACTGCGCGTCGTTTTCGACGCGTCGAATAAAGACTCAGTCAAAGGCGTTTCGTTAAACGAAACCTTACTCGTAGGTCCGAAGTTACAAGCTAACATTATTGAAATTTTGTTAAGGTTTCGTACTCATCCTGTAGTATTCTCGGCGGACGTTCGTCAGATGTACAGGATGATTCAAGTTCATGAAGAACATCGTGATTATCAAAGAATCTTCTGGAGATTTCATCCATCTCAACCTATTTTAGAGTACCGACTTAACACCGTTACTTACGGCATTTCTTCTTCACCTTTTCTAGCTTGTCGCACCGTCAGGCAACTCGCCGAAGATGAAGGCACTGGCCTTCCGCTAGGCAAATCCGCTTTATTGAATGACGTGTACATTGACGACGTAGTAACAGGTTGTTCGAGTTTAACTCAGGCTTTACAAACAAAAGCAGAAGTTATTGAACTTCTCAGTCGAGGTCAAATGGAGCTACGCAAATGGGCCAGTAATAACCCAAAGCTGTTAGCTGATCTTCCACTAGAACACTGTCTTACGGACAATGTTTCGATGGATGTAGAGAAATCTAACACGCTCAAGATATTGGGTTTGAAGTGGGACCCAAAGTCTGACCATTTCGTGTTCGAAGTTAAACCTCAGAACCGTGCCTGTAGTAAACGTACCATTCTTAGCGAACTCGCACGCATCTACGACCCACTCGGTTTCTTATCGCCCTTGGTATTCTTTGCCAAGTATCTTGTACAACGGCTGTGGGTCTTAGGAGTATCGTGGGATGACAATCCTCCTGAGGACATTCAACGTCAGTGGAATCTCTATATTTCTGAAGTTTCTATAATTCAAAATTTAAAAATTTCGCGTTTCCTTTTAGTTCCTCAAATCAAATCGTGCGAAATTCATGGATTCGCCGATAGCAGTCAGCGTGGGTATGGCTGTGTCGTGTACCTTCGTGTTGTAAACATTCAGGAAAACGTCAAAACCTTCTTCGTTATTTCGAAAGCAAAAGTTGCCCCTCTCAAAGTTGTTTCACTTCCTCGGCTCGAACTTTGCGCTGCAGTATTACTTGCAGATCTTCTCAAATTCGTTGTTGAGGTTTATAAGCCTCTTCTTCCTGTTTCAGCAACATATGCGTGGTCAGATTCAACTGTCACCCTCGCCTGGATTCGTTCACCTTCCTCGCGTTGGAAGACATTTGTGGCCAATCGTGTCAGCCATATTCAGGATGCGATCCCTGGTGCAACTTGGCGTCATGTACCCACGGCTGACAATCCAGCTGACATAGCTTCCCGTGGGCAAACCCCAGCGGAACTTGTCAACAATTCTCTATGGTGGGCGGGGCCTCCGTGGCTCACGCAAGATTCTCAGTTCTGGCCTTGTACCAGTTCAGATCTTTGTGGTGAGGACTGTCGTGCTGAAGAAAAGGTACAGGTTCTTATCACAAACAATAATTCTTCAGATTTAATTAATGACCTTTTGATTAAATACTCTTCAATTCGTAAAGTTCAACGTATCTTAGGATTGTGTTTACGTTTCATTCATAATTCGCGTTATAAACATAATCGCTGTTCTGATCTTCATTTAAATCGTACAGAACTTCATAACGCCTTGTTAATAGTCGTAAGACATGTTCAGTCTCTTCACTTTTGCGAAGAAATCAAAAGGTTGAAGGAAGGTAAACTTCTTTCCAAACAAATGCGAAAGCTTAATCCTTTCATCGACACCCTAGGTATTCTCAGGGTGGGCGGTAGGCTTACGCGTTCAGGCTTAGCCTACGCGCACAAACATCCGGCTTTGCTTCCTCGTCAAGCTAAGTTAACTTTCATGTTAATCGATGCCTTCCATAGAGAGAATTGCCATCCTGGCATTAATACATTACATTACTTAATTAGTCAACAATTTTGGATATTGTCGGCTAAGCGTGCCATACGACATCAGGTTTCGAAGTGTTTACAATGCTTTAAAACAAATCCAACTTCACTTGAACCGTTTATGAGTGACTTGCCTTCAGCACGCATTAATCAAGTCAAGCCTTTTAGTATTGTAGGTGTCGACTACGCAGGTCCGTTCCGCATCAAATCCGGTAAACACCGCGGTGCTCGGATTAGTAAAGCTTATCTATGTCTTTTCGTTTGCTTCACAACAAAAGCAGTTCATTTAGAAGTGGCTACTGATCTTACATCCGACGCCTTTATCGCCGCTCTCCGACGTTTCGTAGGACGTCGCGGTCGAGTTTCAGTTATCCACTCTGATTGTGGTACTAATTTCGTAGGTGCTCACCGAGAGCTGTCGTCTTTGATGCGAAACGCGACACACATCGAGAAGATTGAATTCAAATTTAATCCTCCTGCTAGCCCACATTTCGGCGGAGTGTGGGAAATTCAGGTGAAGGCAGTCAAGTCGCTACTGTATCGTACCGTTGGCAATCAATCGTTAACGTTAGAAGAACTGTTTACATTATTCGTTCAAATAGAATCGGTATTAAATTCAAGACCACTTTACCCGTTGAGTTCAGACCCTAATGACTTCGCGGTTCTTACACCAGGTCATTTCTTAACATTAGAGCCTCTGACGTCTGTTCCGGATGAGGACCTGTCCTCATGTAATATAACTCGTTTAGGGCGATGGCAGCTAATTCAACGTTTTCAACAAGATTTTTGGAAGCGTTGGAAAAATGAATATCTTCATTCGTTGACTCAACGTGCAAAGTGGACGAAACATTCCCAACCGCTGGAGGTGGGGTCCATGGTAGTTATTAAATCTGACTCTCCTCCGCTTCACTGGCCTATAGCCCGTGTAGAACACTTGCATCGTGGTCCGGATGGAATAATACGTATCGTTACTCTTCGTCTACCAAACGGTTCTTCTCTCATACGTCCGTTGACAAAGGTATGTCCTTTGCCAACTTGCACAGATTAGCTTTTCATACGTTAATCTCTTCACGTTAGGTTAGTTTTTAATCGTTAAGTTAGAATTAAGCAAATTGTTCATATACTAGGATAACAGCCATTGGCTTCTATTTAGTTTACATTCTACCGGCGCCAATGAGCATTCACATTTCCCCTTTCCTTTTCATGAGTAACTAATTTTCTTTGAAAATACGACTAGCGTGTATTTTGATGGGCGGAATGTATCGTAATCGCAGTCGATTTCTACACCAGTAGCTAATTCCCTACCTTTTCTCAACGATATGTGCTTCTTAGTAGGAAACGGTAGCAAGCGTAATGAAAAGCGCAAAACGATTTGCCCAGTGGAAATCGACTAACAACCTACAGCGTGCATTGCTGCACATCACTAAAGTAGTTAGTGATTACACACATCACTATTGAGTCGTCAGTTCGCTAAAAAACATGGAAGTGCGCGCTCCACGAACTCCACGTTAATCAATTCTTTAAGTGATAATAATTCGGGCGGCCGCCCAAAAACCCTTCAAAATCATATAACCCTGCAATCATAAAGTACCTAGCGGACGAGTGAAGACAGCCTCCAGACCGGGGAACATCGAATTTTGGTGAGTCGTTTCATATATTGCTAATCGTTTTAACTAAGCCTTCATATCGTTGAAAGTCTATCACTAGATTTTCCCCCCTTATGTTGTGTTAATCCTATTCCATAACGCGACACCGCTTTAATTGAACGTAACCGGAAAAATAGATTTTGATACAAATACATGACAATAAAGTTATTATCAGAAGAAACCGGGAAAGTAACAATATTCATATTCTTTAATGCACACAAAAAAATATAGCAAACAAAAGACTTGTGTACAATGGCGAGCTTAACCCAAAATTGAGTTTTCTACCAGCAGACCAAAAATTAAATTTACAATGTTAGTTTGATTCAAATTTCTTTCTAAGTTTTTTTTCCACATCACTGACACCGATAAAGAAAACTCATAAAGAAACTTGAACTTACCTATACTAATACTATAAAACTGAAGAGTTCGTTTGTTTGGTTGTACGCACTAATCTCAGGACGTACTGGTCCGATTTGAGAAAATATTGTTGTGTTTGATAACCCATGCCCATTTATTAAGGATGGTTAAAGGTTATGTAACATCACGCTTCGACTTACTGAAGCGGGGCAGTAACCACAAACGCGGTTGTAACCGCGGCAGACAGCTGGTAATTGAAATAAGTCTTAAAGCTTGTCCTTAAAGGATGAATTCGCCGTTTCGCGCAAACGTTTCGCGCGAAATTATTCGCGCGTTGGTGAGATACTAGGGCCGTCTTGTTGCGTCCAGATAACGCGCGAATTTCAGAGCGAGTACACGTATCATGTATAAATTTTGATACGGAATCGTTTATAGACTCGCGCGTAGGTACGCTGTTTCTAGGCGAGACGGTCGCGCGTGATACGCACGAGAAAATCGCAGCGAATTTGCCCTTTCTGGACAAGGCCTTAAATCGCCAATTCGCCTTGATTACTACTCATATCTTCTCAGTCAGAGAAGATGCTGGTCCTATTTTTTTCTTATTCTACGTACTTCAAATTGTCAACAGGCTCTACAATAACAATTGACGGTCTACGACTTTTTATTATCAACGAGAGTGCCAATGAAACAATTACGATCCCAATGGATTTTATTTATTATAAACACGTTTATAACTTTAGGGTGGTGTTTTACGACAAGAACAATAACAATCACTCAAAAATATGAAATTAAATTACCAGAAGGAGGAGAGCACAATAATTATATGCGCATACACAGGTGTACACTCCTTTATCTCACTTTTATAGACAGGAATAGCAATTCGATGCAACCGAGGAGAGATAAAGAGTACCAACGGTGTCTAGAGTAAAAATTTGTACAAGTCCAAACGATTTAGAAAAAACTCTAGCAAGTTTGTAGCTTCGACACTTGTCTTATAGCTATTAACACGTAGTGCAAGCAGGGATTTTAGCTTGTACAAGGACACAATTCTTGGTTACACCACAAACTAAAACTCTAGGCTATTACTCAGAGACTAATGGAAAACCCCTAAAAAACTGCGAGCGTACAGTGTCTATCAAAAAAAGTTAGCAATTGGTATAAATGAAGCTTATAAATACTTACTAAATTATTACTTCATGCAAACCGGGTTTTTCCAATTTTAAAAATCGATAATAATTACGATGCGGTTTTTCCACACGGTCGTACTGAGCCTTCGGGGTAAAAAACGGCTTATTCGTTTTCAAAAGGACTTGAGCAAAAATTTTTACATTTAACGCCCCATTATATTTTTAATTAAAATTTCCAAGTGGTCCTTATGTGCTGGGGTCTTTGCATAAACCTTTTTTAGGAGTATGTACTTTAAAAGGGCCATATACAATTTGAGAACATAAGGGAAACTTGTCTGTCAGTCTGTCAAGACTTTTTTTTCAGAAACGGGTTCATCATTTTTCTAACCGTTATCAAACTACACACATCAACATGGTCTAGGGATATTTCAATTAAACCTAAATAACTTAAATTCTATTAACTTTTTGTTAAGACACCTACACATTGCTTGGCTGTTTCATTACTTACTTCAGAAACTAAATATTCGCATCACCACCACGACGACGGTAGCGAAACGGCGAAGCCATACATTTTTACTGATATGTAGAATTTGTGAAGTTAAGGTCGGTAGATTTAGGCCGTGTAGATTCATAAGCTTGGCTCTACATGAGATCTGAAATATTTTTCACAGGGCAAACGTTATGTGGTTGTCTTGGCAACATTTAACATGAAATGTTTTTGGTGGGTTGGAATATCCCTAGACCAGGTTGATGTGTGTATGTAAGGGCCCAACTTCTCGTCTAAGCGGATTCAGCTGAATAGTTGCGGAGACAATCGCCACATTTTAAACACCCAAACAACAACCCCGTTGTTACTGGTAACACGTTACTCCTTCGCTAGACTGATCACACTTTCTGGCCCCTGACGATGACCTGAATAACGATTGCTATATGACTACCAGACCCAACCGTTTTACGTACTGTCCATGTCAGTAAAGCCCTAGATAAACTAAGAAAGCAAGTATAAATTGAAATGGGGCACATTGCCCGGCTCATTGCCTCAACATCATGCATGAGACACCTCTCATGTATGATGTTGAGGCAATGAGCCGACTTGCCTTAACCTGGGCTATAATGACAATGTGTTGAAGTTTGTTACCTTAACTAAGTCTTCAGGGCCAACGCCTGCCGGGGTTGCGGAATGTTTTTAATAGTTACCGTGACCCTGGAACATAAAGAGCAATCGAAGGAACATAAGTGGGTGATCTAAAACTAATTTTAAAGAGGAAAGATTTGATTTTTGTTTGTTTGAACCGAATAGGCTTGTTAACTACTGAATCGATTTGAAAATTTTTTTTACCAATATAAAGCTACGTTATTGGCGAGTATCATAGGCTATATAACATTACGCTATGACGAACAAGACCGGAGCATCAGTAATAAATGTTTCAAAAACGGGAAAAAAATACCTAACTAACCTAACCTGAACAACCAATCATTACGCGGATATAAATACTTAGGTCTAAATTTTCAAATCAACGCATTCAAAAGATCAGCCGTCGGTTTACGTCACATATTTTGAAACTAGACGATTTTTCGTTGACCTAGAATTGTGAAATTTAGCATTATTTAGGATTATTTTCTAGCACGAGTAAAGGAAAAAAGAAAAATCCGAAAACTGTTTTGTAGTTACATCACTAATTAATTAATTTGTGTGAAACCGTCGGTGCGCGAATTCAAGTGGCACTTGATGGGTTTTCTAGGTAAGATTTTTATCTATTTTTCTGAATGAGTCTAATTTCTTTTTATTGACCCCTATTTAAGTGGATCTTGGTTCCATGATATATTTCATTTAGTAGTTCAAACCTGAGTATGTTTGACTTCTAACAACCCACGTCAATTTTTCTCCCATTTTTCAAAGTAATTTTATACATAGTGTAACAACATTATAATATAGTTTAATTGGAATTAATTATATTCTAACCAAACATTTTAGATATAGGCACATTGAACTGTTGTCGCTAGATAATAAATACTTAATGCTTATTGAATCACTAATTATAATGAATTATTAATTGATTGGTAAAGTCAATAATACTTAGTTTGACGTAATTCATGTAGTTTAGGAGAAACTGTTGCTTGGCTCATTTTGACAGAAACGTAGTTTTTTTTATGGATGGGAAATCAATAAACGACTTCATACTTCATACGTCAGGCTTTTACTGACTAAAACCCATGTTCCATTGGTTGCCCTTCCTTTGCTTTATGCTGAGGTAGGTGCCTTTTCTGGCCTCGCACAGGCTTTATTTTGTAAGCTTTGTTTGTTAATTGGTATTATTTTAATTTGTGTCTGTGTGTGTCCAGAATAAATGTGTTTTCTTTCTTTCTTTCTTTCTCTTTAAGTTCTGGGCCGCGGTAACTAAAAAACTATTCCGCAACCCACAGAAAACGTAGATCACTAATATACCTATCCTACTTAGTGTTTTTAATTTCTTTAAAACGTAATTTACTGCATACAATAGTTTTTACACATGCCTGCGAGGTGTGGAGAGTTCATTCTATTATTAGCCGGCCATATTATTGGCTGTGTTGCAAAAACACTGAATATTTATATTTCCTGCTCACTTGCCGGGAATACAAACAATACTACAAAGTAGTACTTTGAACCGTTTTTAATGACGAACGAACATTGACTATGTGAAAGTGGTTGCTGGCCTGGTTTTTTTCATTTCCCCCTGTTTATGTTGGAATGGGAAAGGTTTTTAGAAAGGAATATGCTGGAGAGATGCTTTTTGTTGCTTGTTTTTACTTCACTTAATCAGTGAATATATATACATTTTAGTGCAGTCGAATCAAAATCGTCAAATCAGTCAAAGACACTTCTCTCAGCTCAAAATTAAAGGTAAAAATAAAGAGTGACTAAATTTACGAAAACTATTTAAAACAATTAAGAAACATACATATTTTATAATAATCACACTCAGACGCTATGCGTTATTTTAACAAAATTCCGTTAGTGCTTTTTGTTCATGCTTATTAAAAAATTACAACAAAACAACCAGATATTTGGCTACCTAAGAGATCCAAGAATATCCACAAAAAAGGGTTCCTTTGATACCCACTTTTAAAAATGCAATCGACTAGAAACATTCTACACGCACACAAAACACAGCGTATTATTAAACCAATATTTTATTAAAATTGCTGAAAACATAAACTTTGGGTTGGAATATAATAACATAAACTTCGACCAGTAATAAATATTGAAAGGTAAATACATATAAATGGCTAAAGGCCAGCCGGGACCAGTTTGTCGTCAAATATTAAAGGGACAAATACTTCAGTTTTTCTTTATATTGGCGGTATTTTATATAACATAGACAAAATCAATTTAATAACCAAAAACCAAGACAGGGTAAATGCTATTTACTTAATTGGCCTCTCATAACTCGACATTTATGCCCTTAGTAATAATCACTGTGTAAAGTTATGCAATGAATAAAGCCTGTGTAACCATACATTTTTTAACGTATAAGCCTGTCATAACTTTATGCAGCGTTTATTAGTAAGGCGCTTAGAATGGATCATCTGATTATTTATCTCAGTTTCTCGTCCATAGTCAAAATATATAGTAGTTATACATAGTAAAAATATATAAGTAGCATAGTAGTTTAGTCCATAGTAAAAGGTAAAATATTAATTTTTCATGTAAAATGTATACATCGATATTAAAAACCTGAAGTTTCTTTGTTTGTTTTGTTGAACGCAATCACAGGTTCAAATTGAAAAGTTCTTTTGGTTTATGGCGGTCTATTTTACTAAAACAAGCTAATTATAACATCACGCTACTAACTACGAGAGCGGAATATTAACCAAACCGCGACTCAAATTGATTCCTTTTAGGACCCTATTCAGGGAGAATCTTTTCACGACTAGCTGATTAACAATTAAATCAAAATTTGCTTTATAAGTACATTGAAATTGAATTAACCCTTCGACGACGACGCTGCTATTCTTTCTATTTGTCTCGAATCACGCTTGACTCAAATCAATGCATTCTAAATGCATATTTTTCTTTATTAAAAAATGCATTCCGTACGTGTACTTTTCGCTTTAAAAATATGACGAAAACCAGTGCTAAACATGGCTTGGCTAACTAAAACTCATTACACAGACGGCCGTGGAGGAAAATTGCTGTAAACATACATTGTGACGCACGCTGTTGTTGACGTACACGTTTTTATTACTTTTAATACCTACTGTGTTTCATATTTATCAGCTGAAATTCATACTAAACTAACCTTTCGACGACCTAGCGACAGCCGGCTGTCGCGCTGTTTTTGTGTTTCTTATGTATCCCGAATCACGTGTGTTCGAAGGTTTAATAAAAAATAATCTAACACCTGTAAATGTCCCAAAGTAAAAAAAAAAAAAAAAACCTTTAACTGTTCCATTATATGCTCATGCCTCATCTCTATAGAGAAGGCTTGGTCAAAATACTGCTAAAATGGAAAAGTTGGTGCTACTAGCCTGTATTCGAAGCCACAACCTCTTGCATAAGAGGCGCCATAACCACATTATTGCGCCATAACTGGCCATCACGACTTTATTCACACAAATCAATTGAATGCATCTAACTGTAATGTTTATAGAAATATATTTATACGAAACCTACAAATCTTAAAACTAATATAAACTGGAACGCTTGGTAGATGTATGTAAGTTTGTTATTGTTTCACGCAAAAACAACTGAACATCAAAATAACACTCATTCTTATTGTAAGTAAACAACGCGAGTAAACAACAAGATTAATAATATATATGTATAATGTTCAATATAAGAAAGAGAACCAATTCGTCCGCATCACGGTCTATGGGATAAACGTCTTAAAGGCTAGCAATATCAATATTTAAAATTACTATTATCATTGCTTTATGAAAACCTACACAAATCATTAACTAATTTTATGGTTACAATAATAGAGATACATGAAATCCCTTATATTACAGATTTCATCGTAAATATCCATATTTTACCCCTGTCCTATCTAACTTCTGCCAAAATCGACCAGCAGATTAATCAATAACCCGAAAACAAAACTCCCTAAATAGCTCTCCTAGCCCAAAACCCAAAGAAAAACAAAAAAAAAACGCCTTAATAAATAAATACCGTTACATAACCGAAAAAAGTAACCGGATCTCGCGTTGATTACTACATAAAGTCTTGAAATAGAATAACATTAGTGAATAGTAAGGTCGAATCGATCGACACAGTGCGCATGACGACCGCCGATGCGGCCGTGACGTACGAACAGTACATAAGGATTATGTACTAAATAACTGGAAGGCTTCGCTCGATAGTACTTCAGGAGGTATTTTTATACCTGGCGGGCAGAAAAACCTGGTTTTTATCGATTTAGATGTTAAAAGACTTAATGAATCGAATGGATATATATTTTCTTTTAGCGATTAGGACTACAATAACGTTTGAATCGAATGAAAATGAGCTATGAAACGCCGTTTAGACTAAAACGACTGAAAGTTCTATCAATCAGACTTAATATAGGTACTTAAAGATTTTAAAAGAGATAAAGTTGTGAATGTAAAAGCTAATTAGGAATGTAATGATAATTGTTACATTGCTTACTTAGAATTTGATGTTATTGATCTCTTGAGTTTTACATTCAAAACCTTTTATAACTTATGCAACCAGCTACTTTCTATTGCTTCCGCCCCGGTCATTTTTATGCAAACTGCCGCGATCGGGTTTGAATTCCTGTTTTCTGTTTTTACCCAAATGCCGAATGGATGGTTATGTTTTTCGAGCGTATGTATGTATGTATGTACGAGAACATCTCATTCTTTGACACGCTCTATAGCCTAAACCCATTAATGGATTTCGAAATATGAGGTGTCATTGAATTTGCCTCAGTTTTGGAAATGACATAGGATATATTAATTTAAATAATAGATAATAATACCAGCCTATAACAACAGTCCCACTGCAGGGCAAAGGCCTCTTCTCATACAGAGAAGGTACGAGCATTAATTTAAATGAAAGGAGAAAAAAAAAATTAATCTTTCGACGACCGAAAGACCAAGGGGCAATTATATAAAACAGAATCAAAGGCACTGACTTCCGATATTGCAGTAGGGTTTTTGTTTTTTAATTATTATTTTTTGGAGTTTTGTTTACTGCGCCTTTTCGATATAAAATAAAACTACAGTACACGTTTCATGTTTTTAGTCTCGGTAGTTTCTCAAATTGCCTGTTTCTTTGCAGTTAAAGATGGATTTATAATGGTTAATTCACCATACAATAGAAAACTTTCCTACACTAAAAATAATATAAGAGTTTCATGTAAATATTCCTATAAAAATTCAGCTTTGATATCCGCGAGATTTTTTAAATAAACCAAATGATAGTTGGTGATGATTGATCAATCAATCCGAATGTCATCGTAAGCTCTTTTCGTCATGTTAATTTGACGTCTAATAAATCATAGTCAAAGCGACAGATTTGTGAAAATAATTAAATTGACGTACATCAATAAATTGAAACCATATTTTTATGTTTCTGCGAAGTCTACAAACGAAATAATAAGTATTAAAATTATATTAATTTTGTAATTTGGTTCACGCTTTTACTCGTCAGTATTGATTTTTTGGCTATTTCAAGCGAACGACGGGTCCGTTGTTTCATTGCCGACTACTTTGAAAAGGATCATCCGAAACAAATCCAACCTTTGTGTGATATTAAATATGTGTAAATATGACTATTTTTATTAAAAAAAAATTGTCAATTAGTCATTCAGAGTTAACGTTACTTTTTTTTTTTTTGGTGAGTGGGAAATCATCCAATGACTGCTCCCGTCCTGGGTGCGACGGGAGGGCGTGTCAGACTCTTACTGACTAAAACCCACTCATGTTCCTTCGATTGCCCTTTATGTTCCGAGGTCACGGTAACTATTATAAACATTCCGCAACCCCGGCAGGCGTTGGCCCTGTTGGGCCCCTTCCTGTGGAGTTAACGTTACTTAAAATTTGGCCAATTGGCATGTTCAGACAATAAAACAGTGCCTTTAGCTCCGTAATATTAGTACCTATTACTTTGTAAAAGTTAATAAAAAAACAATTACTTATAGTGTCTTACTTATTGTAAGTATTAATTTATTTTTTATATTCGAGGTTTTTTCTTCTTTTAACACTTTTGTCTTCTGAATTTTGTAGTAAACACCGCCCCTGTTTTAATACCTGTTTGTATACTTAGTAGTTTTTCTAGTGCTTTCTTTGGGTTCCATGTGGAATTGTTTATATCAATACCGATCAATAAAAACATAATTTAAGAAAAACTAACAATTTTAAAGTCATAAAACTAAACTTGTTGTTTAAATATAGTGTTTTACAAGAAACCTTACAAGTACGAACTTATTAAATGTTTCGCGGAGACTTGTCTTTTTGGAGTTTTGATTGCTTTGTATTAATGATAATATACTTATTGAATTCTATTCAGGGTTTTTTTTTTATAAACTAAAATCCTAAATTCTTCTATTTCCAAAATTAATAACGACTGTTAGTACTCTGCATATAAGTTCTGTCATCTCTTCAATCAATTTGCCAAATGTCAACAATATGAAAACGAGTTTTACGAATGTCAAGATTCTATTAATACAATCTAAGGCAAATTGCACTACAATTTTATTTACATTTTAACCTTGATCTTTTGGATCTAAAACCTAACTCAACATTCAAAAGTGTGTGATTTCCAAAAGTGCCGATAGTGTCATTTGAAGTAATATTATTTATCGTATCTACAGAACGTGCAAGTTCAGTATCAAATATAATCATTGATAAAGTTATCTTAATCCTCTTTAATCTTGCTATTTGTTTTGATATAATATTGTAACGGTTATTTATGTATTTATTTTATCGGCCAACCAACAATTGCTTACACTTATACATGATAGAATTATATATTTTTTTAAATCTAGGGTTAGTGTAACAATTTCTTACAGGTTAGCACCGCATGCATGTTATTGTTATTTCCATTCAAGAAAATCTTTAGAAGAAAAAACTATTTAGAAACAAAACGACCAACTCCATGTTGGTCGTTTTGTTTCTAAATAGTTTTTTCTTCAACTTGTCCATAACATGAAATAGGTTCTCATGCCACGAGCATAAATCAGCACGCTTGCTCAAGGCGGCGGCGGCTTGGCAATCTTAGACTTACCAAACTAATTTACTCCTTACTTAATAAAATCCAAGTTTCCTCATGATGTTGAACTTCACGATTATGTCCTAGGTAACCTTAGAAAGAAGATATGGATAGAAAAAAATTGCATTCGTTCTTGCTTGGTATTAGGACTGCGGTTCCGTAAAGTGGAAGCAGTGACATCCATTCTAGATAACCAAAAAATAATGATTGAAATTCAAAATGTAATAAGTCTATTTTATTTTTTATTTTATTTTATTCAACATGGGACAATAAACAGCTACAATATAAATGTTACAAGAATAGTTAATAATGATTAAACAATATTGCAGCCCACTACATTATCCACATATTAGCAAAAAAATTATGGTAATAATGAGTGCCGCTAGAATGGCAATACAATTAAATTAAAGTATAATTAAAATTATTAGTAAAATAAATATAAGAATAGAGAAAAGAAATTTCATGCAAATCACAATTAATAAAGCATGTTGGCTTTATAATAACAGAATACTCTTAATAATTTCTCTTGCCTATCCTTATCCTATTTGAATTTACCTCGGCTCTCTTCGTCATTCTTTGCCAAGTGGTTCTACTCTATTATAGGTTGTCCAGCCATTGACTAGAGCTTTCTTTAAGATGTTGTTGAAGACGGCCATCTAAGTTAAGGGTCTACCGCGCTTCTTCGGGCTGGTTTTTTTTAACCAGGACTTGTCTGGTCATGTGCAAAATTCAAAGCATTTATTTAACTTAGACTATTTACATGTACTTATGAATTGTCAAAGAGTCGGTCGGTTAGTCAGAAAAGAAAAGTGACGCTAATTGCCTGTTCCAAAACGTAGATCTCTATAGAGAAGAACAGGCAAGAAACTCCACGGACACTCTTTTTAAAAATATCATGTTTTACAAAATCTTGGTTACATTTTATTTTTGTTGCTTCTACATGTGAAAACAATGTAAGTATGTAACAAAATAAACAAATACAAAATTAAAATAAAAAGTCGTGGCTGTTAAGAGATGACCCATCTCAACTGATAGCGCCCGTTCACGAGCATGACGCGTGGCATCGCGTGCTCCTCAGGTCTTCGTATTACATAGCCATACCATCTGAGTCGTGATTTGCTGAGCTTGTCTTCCATCTAAAACCTAAGATATAATAAGAACATTATCTTATTTGTTGCTCAATTTTATGCAAAAAAGTCTGATTCTTAGTCCACAATTAAACAGCGCCTTACTAATAATCGCTGCATAAAGTTATGACAGGTTTATACGTCAAAAAATGTATAGTTACACAGGCTTTATTCATTGCATAACTTTACACAGTGATTATTAGTAAGGGCAACAGTGTTTAATATCATTTGAAATACATACTTGCTAGATGAAATATTTTATACATTTCTTTAAAAGTTGCCTACTTAGTTTGAAAACGAGAGAGAAGTCGTATCCACTAATTCAAGTATAGTGTATTTTTCTATCAGATTTATGTTATATACTAGCGACCTGAGCCAGCTTCGCACGGGTGATATAAAACTTTGAACAGCCCGGTTTCAGTTCACTATAATATGCATGTATTATACACTAGCTTTTGCCCGCGGCTTCGCTCGCGTTAAAAAGAGACAAAGTGGCCTATGTTACTCCATCGACCCTTCAACTATCTTCACTTAAAAAATCACGTCATTTCGTCGCTCCGTTTTGCCGTGAAAGAAAGACAAACATACAGACAGACAGACACACTTTCCCATTTATAATAATATATAATAATTTGAGCCACTCTATCGGTACAGACAGCAGAGAGCGACTTTGTTTATATATGTACTATGTATGAATACTACCTATATATAAATAAATAAAGTATGTAAGTCGATATTTGTTACGCCTCCACACAAAAACTGCTGTACTGTGTGTTACAGTAATAAAGCTTCAGGATAACGAATAAACGAATAAGTTACATTACATTACGCAATCACCCATCGGGAGCGGATCAGTAACCAAAAAACGCTTGGCTTTCCAAAAAACTCTTGGCCTTACGCGGTTAAAACCGTGGGCCAAACTTTTTATTTTTGTTTAGTGTAAGATTTTTGTAATATGACCAATTGATCATCTCTTTTAGGTATTTTAATTTCTTCTATTTATCCTCGATTTCCAACAGTCACGTAAAACTTTTGATCTTTTTAGTCAAGAGTTGAATCTTGATGCTCTTTGTTTAAGAAAGAATTGTATGGTATTTCGTATCGTATGTAAAAAATGGGAATCACAATATCAGTAATAAATAAAGAAATGCATATTGGGAAGTATTTTTGTGCGCAAAGTAAAAACAAAACCCACAAATAGGTAGTAATAAAATAACGAAATTACCAATATTTAACGTCTAATAATAAATATCTTGATTCAGTGGTGCACAAGAAGCTTGTCCAATATAAGATGAAACATAAATCCAAAGATATTGCAAGATTACGTGGTTCAGCTTATAATAGACAAGACTATTCTGAGAGGTTAATGATCAACAATCAAGTTTAATGTTTTAAATATAATATAAATGATATATATGTTTCCTAAAGGAAAATGCGGACGGAAGGGAAATAAGGACTAATGTTATTGCCTATAGGTAATTTATACCAGACAGTATCTCCAGTATCTCTCATCCCTCCAAATCCTAAAGACTACTCAAACTACATTTTTTTTACTATAAAACTACACAATATTCTACCCTATGTGCTTAGACGTAAGGTTCTAAATAATGTAGTATATCAAAGTAAAAGAAAAACAGGCTATCGTACGCAAAAAGATGGATTCTGGAGTTTGTTGTCTGTTTTCCGATCGATCAGTGACCTCGTAGCGCGTAGCAATTTCGTAGCAACAAACGTGCTACGAAATGGAATATGTACTATTTATACATATGTATACTTGTAAATAATGTGTATTTGTAATATTTTTGTTATTGATTTCGTATAAAAGGAAGTGTTAATAATAATGACAAAGACAATTATTGCATTTTATTTAAAAAAATTAAGTATAATATTTTTTGAACTCGGATTTTTTGTTTAGTTATTTTCATGAATAAAATTATTATTTGATAAACAGTATTATGATATTTGTTTTTTGTTTAGTTATTTTCATGAATAAAATTATTATTTGATAAACAGTATTATGATATTTGACAATCTTTATATTATATTATGAGCATTTCCGTTGTTTGTCCCGTTTATAGCTACAAAATCAACAATTAATAATTCGGTTTATTCTAATTGGTACTAAGAAATAGTTCATACAAATACTGCAAATTACTCCACCAATAAATGTGACTGTCTGGACTGGGGACTGTCTTTTTTTGGTCACTAGTGGTCGCCACTGTAGACTAAGGTCCTGAGCTACCAAAGGCGACTTTATAACATCGGTGACGAAACAAAGTTTTAAATCTTGAATCTTATTAAGTAGTTATAAATAATATCTCGTTTATTAATTGTAATGTAAATAACTATCATCTTATCGAAATATCATCATAGCGCTTTTTTTTTATTCCGCTTTAAAAGCGTTCACATTCATCGCCAAATCTATACAAATATTATAAAGAGGAAAACTTTGTTTGTTTGATTGTAATGAAGAGGCTCAAAAACTACTGGACCGATTTAAAAAAACCTTTCACCATTAGTTAGCTACATTGTGCACGAGTAACATAGGCTATATAATATCACGCTATGTCCCACGGGAGCGAAGCAGTAACCAAAAATCTAATGTAACGTGGGTGAAACCACGAGGAACAGCTAGTAATTCATATATGCGATAATTTTACGAAGAAATCACTTTTGTACAGGTAAATTATTAAAGAAATTATAATTTATGTCACAAAACCCTCGCAAAAATCAGTAAAAATTGGTATTTTTTTTTACTTCACTCGATACAAGCGCCTTTAGTAGCAAATTCACACAAGATAGTCCCCATTGTATCGATTCCTTAATGTTTTGTATCACAAATAAAACTCACGATATACAACATTTACATTGGCTAGAGACCACATAATAAAAATAAAAGGGGAAGTAAAAGAGAACTTCTTTGTCTAGCAATACCACTCAGAATAGGCTGACAAATCATTTTGCGGAATATTTATTATAGTTACCGTGTCCCTGGAACATAAAGGGCAACCGAAGGAACATAAGTGGGTTTTAGTCAGTAAAAGTCTCACACGCCCTCCAAGTCATTTGATGACTTCCCACTCCCCCCAAAAAAAACATCTTGGATTATGGGTCTATAAAGTTACCACAAGCTGCAAATGTTAATAATATTCCACTGACATGAGTGAATGACAACGACAATGACTTTGAGTCCAATGTTGTGCCGGAGTTGCGGAATAGTTATAATAGTTACCGTGGCCCCATTACATAAAGGGCAATCGAAGGAACATGAGTGGGTTTTAGTCAGTAAAAGTCTAGCTCTATGTTGTGGAATGAGCCATTCCACAACATAGAGCTAGACTACCGTGGTTTCCCTTAGGAATATTGGCGTTCTTACTTGATTTTTACGCCTTTCATTAATCGTTTATACATACTGTTCTTATTGTTTTTTTTTATTTTAATTTATTAAGAGTGACATGGCCACTCGCAGTTCAGCTCTCTAAAGCTATTTACTGCTCAATCGATCTTTCGTCGTTTTCCTACGCTTCATAGCAAACCCCTGAAAGGTGAAAATAACATCTCCAACAACAAAGTTAATTCTGTTATGATAATATGAACCTTGACACGTCGCATTTAGGTCGCGAGGGCAGATGGTCAAGTGATAACTTTGGGTAAGGAACGCTGGCACCGCGGCACCTGACAACTGGCATCACTTTATTATATTGTTATCTATCTGCACGCTATCTGATTATCTTTTTGAATTATGTAGTGGGTATAGGAACTGTAATGCGCGAGGAGAGTGGTCTTTTTATAGGTTAAATGTATGTATTTTTTTGTTTACTTGAGGCGCTGTCCATAGCAAACACCTTGTAAAAGTCTAGATTTTCGTCGCAAAGTTAGCCGTATCTATACATACCACAAGCCAGAAAAAAATACAGTGTATAGTCTAATATATAAAGAAAAGACTTACACAAAAACAATTCACAAATGTGGTCTAGTACTACGAAAAAAATGTTCAAAAAGACCTCGAAAAAAAGTTATCGTCTCGAAATTCTCAATTTTTTCAGCGACAACCATCATATTTTTTATATCTATAACAAAGAAAATTATATAAAGACATACCTAAAAAAACACAGAACTGTTTTTATTTAAATATTCAAATAAAACTGCAAAACTGCTTACATTTTTGCGGATTTGCCAAAATATTTTCGACCTTATTTCTATTAATTCGATGCACCACCGCGAATAGAATACTTACCGTGCCTTAATAGCTTTCGGCCGCGGCTTTAGCCTCGTGATTGTGGAAACTTTCAGCCTGTACCCTTTTAGGGTTAAATTTTCTAAAAATCCATTCTTAGTGGATACTTATGGCGAAATAAGTAGACGTTACTGTAACAGTGACAGGTATAGTGCTAAGCCAAAGTCAGTGCTTAGCAACGTCTATTTATCTCGCCATAACTCTTCACAAGAAAGTTCCTCCAAGTTTCATGTCTCTAAGACCAGCGGTTTGGACTGCTCGTTGATATATTTATGACCCTGCCTGTCAGGATACCTTTTTATTTCATAATAGATAGACAAATTATAAAATAACAAAGTTCAAAGAATTATGAAATTGCTTGTCTAATGAAAACAAAAATGATTTCTTTAATAGAAGGCTATGTATTGATGGGTTTCTTAATCAAAAGAGGCTTGAGGTCTTCAGTATTATATATTAATAATTATTTTAGGAGATTATTATTGTGCGTGTTCGACGGTCGAGCTATGGCGGAAGAGAGGGGAGAGGGGACGCCCACTTGACAGATCAGTCTTTGACAGTTGACAGTTTACTTTGTATTATATGGATGCGTTCCATTACAGGCTAGGCTAGTGCGTTATGTACCCCCGTCGCAAAAAATCTCAAGTTTGGCTACTATGGCACCATAGCTCTTAACCGGATGATCCGATTTGGATGTGGTTTTTTGTGTTTGAAAGTTGGTTATCTAACGATGGTGCTTACTTTCTTAGACAAGACATATTTCATGAAAATTTGTTTAACCGTTTCGAAAATTTCGACTCTTTTGTGAGCTGCCCTCGCGATCTTAATAACTTCAGAGGCACTTCAGAAACAGTTTTCTTTCGCATCAAAAAGAAGTCTTTTTCTAATAAATTTTCTTGCTCAATGATGTTGAGTTTCATGGGCACTACGCTTTCATAACAGATCCATACTAATATTATAAATGGGAAAGTGTGTCTGTCTGTCTGTTTGTCTTTCTTTCACGGCAAAACGGAGCGACGGATTGACGTGATTTTTTAAGTGGAGATAGTTGAAGGGATGGCGAGTAACATAGGCTACTTTTTGTCTCTTTCTAACGCGAGCGAAGCCGCGGGCAGAAGCTAGTATGTAATATGTCTTTTTACACCCCGTAGCTACGATTCCCTAGAAGCTACTTTAAAATTTATTCGTTTCTAGAGAAATATTACGTATGAAAGTATTTTTCCAACTAAATCTTTTGATTATTTCTTTCTTTTACTGCAATATGTTCTGTTGCTCTACCATGAGTTTTCGCAGTTTAATTCGTTACTGTATTCATAAATAATTTATTGAAATATTTTATAGTGTGCCCAGCGGTCACAGATTGGATTAACAGTGACATACATATACAATCGTGGTCAACTAATTAGGGACATTGATATAATTTAAGTAGCATTTAGTTTCTGTTAGCCGTAATTTAAGTTTGCTCGAGACTGACAATTTTGTCAGTATTGATATAAAACTAACCCAATATCCTAATAAATAGACATAATCATTAGAAGAATGGACCCTAAATAAAACAAAAAAAAACATCAAATTTCAATTTTCCTTTTTCATTCTATTCGTAACCTGGACAACTAATTAGGGACACTTAAGAAAACCTCAAAAATAATTATTTCAGAAAGGTAAATAAAATAAAATAAATAATTTGTTCATTTATTATTCAATGAAACTAATTTTAATACAAATCAATATCCAGAGTGATTGCTATGGTTTGCCATAACCACGTAACAAAGGTCCGATGTAATCTAAATGTCACATTTTTCCATAGTTATTCTGTTCCAGCCTCCTTGAAAGTACTACAGTTGATTTTTAACCTTTCAACTACCAAGTGACAGCCGGCTGTCGGGCTGCTATTGTCTTTCTATTGTGTCTCGAATCACGTCTATTTGAAGTTCATTTACACCATATAATTTCTTGTAATATTTCTCTCTCTCCAATCGTGCCTTTAATTGACTCTAAAGGTCTCACATAATTTCCAGAAAACCTACGCTATAGTTTTATGTTATCTCCACCATGTTTAACTTGCTTTCTGGTGTATTTTCGATTCTTATTGCTTTCTAGGACGCAATAAATACTACCTGGCAACACAAAATTTACCTTCGTTTCAATAAAACATTTTTTCATTGAAGAAATGTACCAATGTCGGTGCCTCATAACTAAGGCCAACCGTAGCGAGGCTGTAATTTTTTCAACACAGGAACTTTTCGCACAACCATGCCAAACAGATTACTCCAGCGCTATGTTCTAGTATAAATATTTTATTATTATATCTATTTGGAACTATAATCAATAACGAGCACATAATTGAGTATGTTACGCCCGATATGACCGTTATGCGTTTTTTTTGCATAGTAGTTTTTCTTGGTACTTTCTTTCTGAGTGCACGTTTAGTAGTTTTATAGATATTTAAATTTACACTTTATAAACAAGACAATGTCCAGTATTGAAAATCATTATATGGGAGCAACTTTGTTTGTTGTTGTTGTAATGTTTTGCTTATCTATGATATGGCTATTTTATGATATTAAACAGTAATTAATATTTTTCGCATTGTTGTATAACACCTTTTATTTCGCCTATGTTTAACTGAAATTATGATAATTATTTCAACAAATACAAAATCAACGTAAGAACTCCAAACGAAATTAATAAAAAAAAAGATATTAAGTAAAATTTAAAAAAAATGAGAATAAATCACACTACCTTTTTTATTGTCCTTAATTAGGTAAACAACTAGAAAACGCTGCGATTTGGTTGCAAGAGATTTGTTTTCATCTCAAACAATAATTTTCAAGTATTCTTAATATTAAATAGTTCGTAAAATTGAACTACGTAATTTAGTTTTCATACCACCTATTCGAAAAAGACGACTTTGTTCCCCTTTAAGTACGCCCAAAGTTGGTGTTTTCTATAAGAAACTTTCAGCGAGCAATAATGACGATTAAAAGTTACTTTTAGGCGCACTTTTTGAATTTGGAGCGTCTTTGCATGTTTTATGCCCTGTTATAAGTGCGCCCAAAATCTCTTTGAATTTGGAACGTCTTAATGCTCAGCGCCAAAGAATCGAACGCAAATCTTGAATGGCTGGTACGACGGCCAATACAATAGTCACGCCGCGGAAATAAAACGCGCAAACTACAGCCCGAGTTCTCGTAAAAATTTTCACGGATTGTTTTGCAGCAAATTATTAATGTAGCTGCTATTCTTATCGAGCTATGATAATAAGAGCAGCTACAATAATAATTTTACAGTAAAGTATGAAGCGCCTTTTATTTTCTCATAGAGGGTGATGAAAAGTAGAGTGTATCCAACTCGGGCGCAAAATATATTTTTGGCTCGGGCGACGTACTTTGAATCCCTCGCTACGTTCGGGATTCTATTTAAGAATCCCTCGCAAAGCTCGGGATTCTACTCTAAAATCCCTCACTTCGCTCTGGATTCAAAAAACGCCCTCGCCGTAAAAATATTACTTTGCGCCCTTGCAATACAATCTACTATTACATGATCTTACCACGGACTTAAAATTAAGTTTACCAAAAATTATGTTTAGTTTGTGAACAAGCAAATCGGCGCCATTAACTGAATAGAGCTGAATATTGAGTCCATTCATCGGGTTATTGACGGCCAAATTTGAGCAGTTTTATACAACATGTCCCGGAATAAACGCACACCACCAGACACCCCAATTAGAATATTATGTTATAATCACAATACATGCACTGAATTTTTATTATTATGTTTAAAACACTCTTTTTTAGGGTTCCGTAGTCAACTAGGAACCCTTATAGTTTCGCCATGTCTGTCTGTCTGTCCGTCCGTCCTCGCTTAATCTCTGAGACCGTAAGCACTAGAAAGCTGAAATTTGGTACCAATATGTATACCAACCACGCCGACAAAGTGGTAAAATAAAAATTGAAAAAAAAAGTTTTATTAGGGTAGCCCCCCTATATGTAAAGAGGGAAGTGATTTTTTTTTTAATTTCAAGCCTGACGTGTGATATATTGTTGGATAGGTATTTAAAAATGAAAAGGGGTTTACTAGAATCAGTTTTTAATAATGTCAATAATATCGGAAATAATCGCTCCAAAAGGAAAAATTAAAGCGCCCCCCCCCCTCTAATTTTTGACCCGTAGGTTTGAAAAATATGAAAAAAATCTGGAAAGTAGAACTTTATAAGTACTTTCTAGGAAAATTATTTTGAACTTGATAGAAAGAACAGGTTTTGTACAAAAAAGACAAAAAGGTTGTACAAAATAATTTCTGCGTACTTAGTATGTCAACGTAACAAATAGCCTTTTTTTTTAACTTATAAGTGGGAACACTTATTGTGACGGACGGGAAACTACGGAACCCTACATTGAGCTTGGCCCGACACGCTCTTGGCCGGTTTTTTTATAAATTAGTTGTACAGATTGTGGGAGAAAATTATAGTCACATTACAAACCTACGCATGCACACAGTCGCACTTGCATAAGGGTCTAGCGTAGTAGGTATTTCATCCATTTTAGTTTGTTTTGATTGTACAGCGGAAGTGTGACAGCAGTTTACATAGTTTTAATTATTTTTGGGATAAAATATTACCTATATTAAAAATTACAAAAATCGATTCAGTAAACGATTCTTAACAAACTATTTTCTCAAAGTACATTAATTCAGTTACACATTGTATAAATGTCATGGCAGACGCACTAGATAAATTCTGGATTTGGCACGACATCTCGCAAACAATTCCATACAATGTACAGCGTTAGTTACGTCGCCATTACTCATTAGATAAGTCTCGTCACGTGTTCCATCCGATGGTTGATAAGAGACAAGATCACACTGTCTCGTGTTATTGATAGTGATATAAACAACACTTGTTTATGTCTTTTTGTAAAGTAGTTTCTTACTGATGTTGCTCACTTTTAAACCCCCAAAACCAAAAAGAGGTTTTAAAACTTTGACCACTATGTGTGTGTGTATTTGATGCCGTAGCTCTTAAACGGGTGAACCTATATGGATGTTGGTTTTTTATTCGTTTTTAGATTTCTAGCGTTCCATAGGAGGCATGTAAGCATGTTAATACAAAATCGGCTCAGTTGTTTCGAAGTTATCAACTCTTGTCAGTTGCACTCGCGATTTCAGGGGTGGGGTATTTTCTCATTTATTAATTCCCACATTTTCTCCACATACAACTAGCCTTCAACGGCCACAGCAGTGACTATTGTTGTGTGTGTGTTTTGTTTAAGGTGAAAGCATAAAAGTAATGCAAAAGTAAGACATTCTTACGTATTAAGGACTAGCTTTTGCCCGCGACTTCGTCCGCGTGGATAATAGTTCCCGTTCCCGAGGGATTTTCGGGATGAAAACTATCCTATGTCCTTTCTCGGGTCCCAGACTATATCTGTACCAAATTTAATCCGAATTGGTGTAGTAGTTTAGGCGTGAAGAAGAGACAGACAGACAGAGTTACTTTCGCATTTATAATATTAGTATGGATTCCGTGAGTTTTAGAGAGTGTATACCTAATGTACTTACTTATTGTTATTCATTTGTTCATATGTACATATGAACAAATGAATAACTATAAGTAAGTAGTATTACTTGCAACCTTAGCGCGTTTGCCTTTTACCTAACTAAAATAAATATTTTGCTATCTCACGTTAATTCAACTAATTTCTATCTTATAATATCTTATTGTATAAAACCTGACAGCCAAGTCTCTTTTTGAAATAAAACGCCTTGAGGAACCTGCCCAACCTAATAAATATAATAAAAAACCCTTTTTAGCCAGAACTAGCGTTATCATGCAATCTACCAGTACCTACATTTATCGCGAGCTGAAGGCCAACTTATGTCCAAAATTTAGTCCCAATCTTGTCTTAGCGCCAATCAAAGTCAAAAACTTATTAAAAAAAGTATTGATACCGTGATTGAGCTTTTTTGAGCATTCTAATGCCCGACTTCTTAGAAACAAGTTTGAGTTTATATAAAACATTCTAAAATATTAAGTGATGGTTTTCTTGCCCGTTCCTCTCTATACGAAACAACCTTATGGAAGTTCTTTATTTCTTCACCAGTATGCCATTCGAAAGTGCCAAGTAATGTTCTATTTAACAGCCTATTACTGTCCCAATGCAGGACAAAGGTCTCATATAGAGGAAGCACAAACATTAATCATTACGTTTGTACTAGACGGGTTGGCGATTTTGGACTCATATCAACTGTAAGTCCTGGTTTCCTTACGATATTTTTCTTTCATCTATATCTGTGTCTGTGATATCCAAGATAAACATTGGTTTAAAATTTAATGGCAAATAAATCTAAATTATTTGATTTAGAAAAGTATGCGAAGTGGCGTTCAAGTCGAAATGGTGGCCAAATTATTTGATTTTGACAATACGCGTAATACCGCTCTAGACGGAAGGGAAGATTAGCTCCACACTGGCAGGCTAATATTTTACCATGCATTGAGCTATAGGTACATTAGAGTACATTGCCATACAAGAGCAGATATTGATAAGCTACTCACGCAGAGGTCGCGAGTCGAACGCAAGCGAAACTGTAATCATAAATCGTCTTACGTAAGCAATAACATAAAACAATGTCCGTTATTAGCTTACGTTTTGTTGGAAATGCGAATGTTGATTAATGAACGATAATTGCACTCAGGAGAATATTATTTAATTGTTTATTTGCATGATTTGTGTAATACAATCATGAATTTCCAAAAGCTGCAGAATACACAAGGGCGTCGTAAGGGGGGAGGGGAATTTAGCAACTTCTCATTCAGCATAACATTTTCTCATCTTCCAGACATCAATTTGCTTCCGATATGTAAGCTATATATTTATGAGAAAACTATTTCCCGCGGCTCTGCTAAAAAGGGACAAAAGTTGAAGATAGAAGATAGTTGAAGGGATGGAGAGTGACATAGAGTAGTCTCCATCCCTTCAACTATCTCCACTTAAAAAATCACGTCAATTCGTCGCTTCGTTTTGCTGTGAAAGACGAACAAATAAACACACACACTTTTCCATTTATAATATTAGTATGGGTAGTGTAGGCTAGCTAGGCTATGACATAACGCTGACATCCGCGGACGCTCAGCAGTGACCAAAGACACGGGTGCCCCACTGTTTATGACAGCTAGTTGCACGCTTGCAAGCCTTCCTCTCAGGCTGACAATATTGTATTTCCTAATTTATAATAGTGTTTATCGCATTACTCTTTTTACTTAACAAAATAATCACGTCTATGGGTCGATAGAAAATCTACATATCTAAAGTGTTAAACTAACTAACTGTTAACTTATGCCAACGCACAAACCGATAGTCTAAGGCCCGTATTAATAGACGTCACTCAGTTCTGAGACGCTCTCAAGTCCCTTGCTGTCTTTGTCATTCTAAAGGGAAAAAATAAGGACAACAATAGATTTGAGAGCGTCTCGGAGTTGAGTGACGTCTATTAATACGGGCACTAGAGACGTGAAACTCACAGGATGAGTTCTTTGTAAAGAGTAGGTAACCACAAGGAAAAAAATTTAGTAATTCCAACCCTAATGCGAGTTGCAGACCAAGAGCTAAGCTAAGTTAGTTGTGGCTTAGCTCACATGGCTGACGCAGTTTTCCATACTTGTGTGCAGACCGCTAACTATGTAAGCTAAGTTATTTGCTGTGAAATCATCGTCAGCAATGCGAACTAAGCTAAACTAAGTTAGCTTAGTTTGCGGTTTGCAACCCTCTTAAAGGGGTAAAACAATGGATGGAAGTGTTAACATTCAGCCGCGGTCGAAAGCTAGTATTCGTATATGTCTTTTCACTACTCAAATATTAATAATTTAAATCGAATTTGAAATAACATACAAAATAACACAACATAATCTGATCTCACGATTGAAACCATATTCGGACTCAGTCCCATTTCATCACATCGATACAATACAATACGATTAGTCTTATTTTCCATGACTCATGTGGAATGTAAGCCTTCAAGATGTTCGGCGAAAATATACTCATGATTCAGATTCCTGGTATTAATGCATCATGCAACATTCCCGGAAAATGAACGCTTTGGTGGTGACATCAGAGATTAAAAAAAGAATATTGCACTAGAAAATGTATCTTTTCAAAGGCGAAATTATCAGAACAATCTCACTGTGAATTGAAGAGAGTATCAATGTAAATAAATAAATAAATATCTTAGGACAACTCACACACTGTCATCTGATCCCAAGCCAAGCAGAGCTTGTGTTATGGTAACCAGACAACGGATATACATACTTATATACTTTATAAATACATGCATATTATAGATAAATTACACCCAGACACAGAACAAACAATCATGCTCATCACACAAAGTTTGTCCTGGGTGGGAATCGAACCCACGACCTCCAGCTTAGCAGTCAGGGTCACTAACCACTAGACCAACTGGCCCGTCAAATGTATCAATTAAGTATATTTTATGTTTTTCTCCATAGAGATCTCTCTGTTTTAGAACAAGCAACTAGCGTCTTCTTTCTGACTAACCAACGTCTCTTTCAATTCATAAGGGCCTGTAAATGGCTAAGGGCCGATTTTTCAATCGCCAGTTAACTCTTATCTGAGGAGTATGTTTGACGTTTTGACAGTTTTTGTATAGAAAATCTGTCAAACCGTCATATTTATTCCTCAGATAGAAGTTAACTGTTGATTGAAAAATCAGCCCTAAGTGAAATAAATGCCGTAAAGAATTTGTTTCGATTGAAACTTACATTAAAAGCTGTGTTCAAGTAATACGAGTCTATTATTGTCTGCTTTTGGGCGGTGTTCGACAGTTTCATGAAAAAGTTGAGTATATTTCATGAAGTGGTTAGGTTAACATTCCATAAAAATATTATTTGTAAGATCTAGTCATCTACAAGGTAAGCTCTCATACTGAGAGGTTCCTCCAGACCTCATGTTTATTGTAACTAGGTTACCCCATAATATTTATTTTACTAAAGTCACATTATTATTTGCTCGTTTGTGAATCTGCGTGAAAGATAGGTGGCCTCTTTTAGATCAATACTCAATATTGTATTGAGCATTGATATAAAAGAGGAACCATGAGTAACATTTCATACGCTTTATACATTGGTATGGAGAGAGACGTTAAAATTAAGAAATGGTGATCTTTTAATTCAAGATTTTAATTACGCAAATACTAAGTTTTATACATTAAATATGAGACATCTGTCTCACCCCAGCTAATATCATTAAATCGTACTATAAATAAGTAAACCTATTTAACCCAATACTGTACAGAGCTCCATTAGCGAGATTACTACAATTTATAGACAAGTCGTAACTACGTAAGATTGAGACGTGTCCATATACTGACTGCTTTTAATATCTGGATTAATTACACAGAACACTTAATAAGCATATAGTTTAGGGTTGTGTTAGGCCTATGGGTAAAGCGGGACCCTATTACTGATACTTCTCCGTTCGTCTGTCTGTCACCAGGCTTTATCTCATGCATGAGCCGTGATAGTCAGGCAGTTGAAGTTTTTACAGATGATGTATTTATGTTGCCGCTAAAACAAATATTACTACAAAACAGAATAAAATAAATATATGAATTTTGTTAATTTAATTTTGCTAGAATTTTACTATTATTCGGATGACTTTTCCGACCTTCATAAAAAACTTCATGAAAGGGAAAACTTAGTAACATTTTTTGCGAGTTGGCGTAAATAAGATGAGCAAAATTTTATTTTCGGTAAGCGTTCAGAGCTAGACGAATCTCCGACCTTCCAACTGTTGTCTAACACATAGTATAGCTACACAAACAATGGCCGAACATGCTGCGATGTTAATACATCGCAATGTCGTCTATGTTTGTCTATGACGTCACAGTATTGTGTACTCGGCACGGCGCTAACTTTGTTCAGATTTCTATCAGTAATCTTGCGTTATTTACTGACGAATTAAGTTAAGATTTCAATTATATTATGACAATACGGTATATTACACCATCGTCCATTGACGTATTTTTTTGAGCTGACAAATCGCGATTCTCTCCATATGGCAATGGTGCCGATTCTCTTGTGCACAACCTAACGTAAATTTAAGTTAAGTGCATCTTTCTCTTTCCATTTAATTAAGAAAAGGACAGAAGATAAAATATTAGATAAGTCCTGTCAAATTTAGACGCTCCATAGATAATTTGGACGCATTTTAAAAACATGGCGTCTAAATATACGTCAATTTTCTTCCGGCGCTGTCTAATTTGACAGGATTAAACTAAATTGTATCTTCTGTCCTTTTCTTTAAGAAATGGAAAGAGAAAGATGCATTTAACTTAAATTTAGTGTAGTTTGTGATCAAGGGAATCGGCACCAATGTCAGCTTAATAAGACGTCAATAAGCTACTCAATTAGTTTTCATTTATCGCTTTCAAAGCAACTAAAAATCCAATTTTATAGGAAACTAGCTTTTTCCCGCGACTTCGTCCGCGTGAATTGATAGTTCCCGTTCCCGGGGGATTTCCGGGATGAAAACTACCCTATGTCCTTTCCCAGGTTCCAGACTATATCTGTACCAAATTTCATTCAAATCGGTTCAGTGGTTTAGGCGTGAAGAAGAGATAGACAGACAGACAGAGTTACTTTCGCATTTATAATATTAGTACGGATTTAGATTAGGGCTAAAATCAAGAGAGGCTTTATAGAAATTATATCTTAGCATTTATTGGTAATTGATGTAAAATATCCTATTGTAAAGTTTTCTATTTGTTCTGTACCTACATCGAAATAATAGTTTCACATAGTTCGGTAAAGAATGCTATAAGATGTCAGCTCATGCCCTTACTAATAATCACTGTGTAAAGTTATGCAATGAATAAAGCCTGTGTAACCATACATTTTTGACGTATAAACCTGTCATAACTTTATGCAGCGATTATTAGTAAGGCGCTCACAATGTCACACAGTCTCCAAACATTGATTAATGAAAGTTATCGTACAAACTTAACCTTTCAACGACCAAGCGACAGTTGGCTGTTGCGCTGCTATTGTCTTTCTATTGTGTCTCGAATCGCGTGTGTTCGAAGGTTAAATTAGTTCATAAATTGAAGTTTTCCATTCGTATTAATCCATACTATATATACTATCCATACTAATATTATAAATGCGAAAGTAACTCTGTCTGTCTGTCTGTCTTTCTGTCTGTCTGTCTCTTCCTCACGCCTAAACCACTAAACCGATTTGAATGAAATTTAGTACAGATATAGTCTGGGACCCGAGAAACGACATAGGATAGTTTTCATCCCGGAAATCCCCCGGGAACGGAAACTATTATTCCATGCGGACGAAGTCGCGGGCAAAAGCTAGTAATATTATAAATGGGAAAGTGTGTCTGTCTGTCTGTCTGTATGTTTGTCTTTCTTTCACGACAAAACGGAGCGACGAATTGACGTGATTTTTTAAGTGAAGATAGTTGAAGGGATGGAGAGTAACATAGGCTACTTTTGTCTCTTTCTAACGCGAGCGAAGCCGCGGGCAAAAGCTAGTATAGAATAGATGGATTATGACTAAAAGATTTAAATGTTTTCATATAACGTATTTATCCATCGTTCTACGTGAATTCACAGTTACATTTATTTATCGATAAAATCAAGTCATCTATCACATAAAAGGTCGAATTCTATAGACATCCGTCGTCGTTGTGAAATATTGAATACAGTTTGCCAATCTATTGAACTTCAAAAAAGTACCTATATTGAATTTTTTATCAGGCCTCGTATTTCATAAGTTTTTTACATATTTTTTTTGGAGAGTGGGAATTCATCAAATTACTGCTCCCGTCCTGGGTGCGGCGGGAGGGCGTGTCAGACTTTTACTGACGAAAACCCACTCATGTTCCTTCGGTTGCCCTTTATGTTCCGGGGTCACGGTAACTATTATAAACATTCCGCAACTAAGTTTTTTACATACATATTGGGAAACATTATGTGTGAAGATTTAAACGCATAGGAAGGGTATCTGAGTTATTAAAAGACTGATTGCTAGTTTTAGACTTTTAACCTCTTTGACGAGTAAAAAATGGCGGATCTCGGAGCAACCTATCTACTATATAGGTATGTGCCTATAGATCTTATACATAGATTTTATAAATGAGAACCCTGAAATACTTTGTTTGACAGAATACTATGGCTATATAGATACGATTTGCTGTCCCCGCGATTTCTCCAACACGTTAGGCCATTGGGTACTGCTCTGCTCCAGTGGGGCATAGGGTAATGTTACGTAGCATAGTTATTGTGATGTTTAGCTATATAACTATAAAGTTTCATTATATTTACTTTAATACTTTTTTCGAGAAAGAGTAATAAACATTCATACATCCTTACCAACTTTCGTGATTATAATTCTGATACGATAACTTAGGTATCTTATCTTAGATAAGAAGACCCGTGATCAGCCAATAGTAATGATTATAAATTCGAGTACACTCATCGATACCTCTGACCTCTGGACACAAAGATTATAACAACAATCATGCGCTGTAAAGTTTAAGCCTAAGGATATCTTTGACTTATTTCTTTATGAGTAACTAGCTTTTGCCCGCGGCTTCGCTCGCGTTAGAAAGAGACAAAAAGTAGCCTATGTTACTCTCCATTCCTTCTATCTCCACTTAAAAAATCACGTCAATTTGTCGCTCCGTTTTGCCGTGAAAGAAAGACAAACATACTTTCCCTTTTATAAAATTAGTGGATGCGTTAGAAGTAAGGGTGCTTGTACACGGTGCATGTAGCTTGCGCATGTTGAGGCACTTGCGCGGGTTATATGCATCGTAAACATTATCGTTTAAAAACATGTGCGGGTCCAGTGACTCAGTAACTCGAACAAATAGCTTGCGCATGTTACTCACGCGTATAACCCGCATCTTTACTTGCTCCAGCTACATGCACCGTGTACAAGCACCCTAAGCTAGTTCGAATGGATGAATAGATCTTTTTAATTTACTGAAATATAGCTAATACATCAACGCAATCAATATTCTACATTTATAACCATACATCCATACATGTAATATTTTATTAAGTTAATTACTACTCATGATACTTAAAATGAACTAAAATCCTCATCATACCCCTTTAACTACAAAATAATGACAATAACTTAAACCTGACAACACAAATCAAAATTCAAAGAACCTCATTTCTCTAAAGCGCTCGCGTTGTATAAATTACGGCGCAACCAAACAAGATGGCGGACGCGTCGGTTGGCGCTGAGCGTTTCCCGGAAACGGCGTCTGCGCAGCGCGGCGGCCATATTGGCCACGGGACGCTCAACGTGACGCACAGACGCATGCGCTGTAATCAAGCGATAGGGAGCGTGGTGCGAGAACATTTTAGTGCATGGAACGTTTTGAAGTTTTGTTAGCGTTGTAATGAAATGAATGACGAAACGTTATACTTAAATGTTATTAGAGTAGCCAATTTTAAGAGCGATATTAAAGCGCAAATAACTGATTAGTGAAGAATAAATAACGGTGGTTTGACATATTTTGTTTATGTACTTATAGATAGCTGTCGAACCTTATAATGCAAGTAACCTAACGATAAATAAATCAGCTAATAATCGATAGTCATTATTGTAGCTTTAAATTAGACATACTTACATTAGTATTGAATTACACGTGATGCTATTCCAAACATGCATGCATGCATGAATAGATTTCTTTGAAGAAATCAGTGACTTAGTTCCTATTAAACCTAATTGTTCAAAACTCAACGTTACCAGAATTATTTCAAACAATGCTTGTTGTGATTACGAATACGATTTATGATAAACAATTGTGTGTCGGTCATTAACTTTGACGTAATGACCTTTATTAATGTTGTACATTTTTATTGCATTTAAATGCAATCGAGTCCCAAAATATATATTGAATGATATAAAAAATACCAACCAATTTTTTTTACCAGTCTATTTTATATATAATTATTGTCCAACTGCTGGGCAAGCGCCTGCTCTCATTCAAAAAAGGGACGAGCATTGATCACCAGCTTTCTCAAGGTGAATTGAACTTTTGTAAAAATGGATGCATGTATGTGTTTCTTACTCTTTCACGCAAATTTTCTAAAAAATTAACAGTTATTTTATCATCAGAATTACGCATTTAGTTTCGACATGATGTTTCCTTCATCGGTAACGTAATTAAGTTCAGGAATAAGCTTCGCTGAAAACTGAAAGTTTTTTATTAGACATAGTAAAGGCACAAAGGCCTTGTGTAATAGTTATGTTTGTTGTTGCTCTCTAAAATTCAAATATTTTGTTATGTAATAAAAAAATTGTGTAGCATTTCAGGTTAAAGGTCATTTACGAGATAATATCAAATTGTGAAATAAACAACAATTGAAATGGCTTCTGAAATTAACTTGAACTTGAGTTTCTTTTGTTCTTTTTTTCGTTCTGTAATTTTTCTTTTAATGTTGATACAATAAGCATTTGTGACGACAGAAGCAATTTATTAAACTTTACCTTTTGTCAACGGAAAAAATATTCTTTCAAATTACAAAACTTTGCCAGTTTCTTAATTGTTTAAATAGTAGCAAGAGGTCTTGTAGTCGTTTTTTAAAGAGCTCGTAATGGTTATTTAATAGCATATGTTATCTGTACCATAAACTAGATATTTGTGTGATATACACTAACGTCAAAGTGTTTAAAAATTCTTTAAAGATTTTTTACCAACAAACACTACATATTACTTTTACGACTTTATAGTAAATACTATCATTGTCAATGGGGATGTGAAATAAACATTTTACCCACACTATTGTTTGTAAAATGTGGGATCTAACTCTGCCGGTTTAATAAAAATTGTTGTATTTTTTTACTAGTTTTTGTTCACGTAAAAATCTGGCTGAAAAAAACATTTTGTGTGAAGGATATAAGCTAATTTCAAACTTCTCTTTCTTCTTCGTTAATGTTTTAATGATTTTGTCGTAAAAGGTATGAATTTGATTCATAAGCTAAAAAGTGAACGTGGAGTGGTATATCTCGACGGGCCTGTTGGTCTAGTGGAGAGTGACCCTGACTGCTAAGCCGGAGGTCGTGGGTTCGATTCCCACCCAGGACAAACTTTGTGTGATGAGCATGATTGTTTGTTCTGTGTCTGGGTGTAATTCATCTATAATATGTATGTATTTATAAATTATATAAGTATGTTTATCAGTTGTCTGGTTACCATAGTACAAGCTCTGCTTACTTTGGGATCAGATAACCGTGTGTGAGTTGTGCCAGGATATTTATTTATTTATTATTATTATATCTAGGAAAGTATTGCGACTTTATTAAATACTAGCTTTTGCCCGCGACTTCGTCTGCGTGTAATAATAGTTCCCGTTCCCAGGGGATTTCCGGGATGAAAACTATCCTATGTCCTTTCTCGGGTCCCGGGCTATATCTGTACCAAATTTCATTCAAATCGGTTCAGTGGTTTTGGCGTGAAGAAGAGACAGACAGACAGACAGACAGAAAGACAGACAGACAGACAGAGTTACTTTCGCATTTATAATATACTAGCTTTTGCCCGCGACTTCGTCCGCGTGGAATAATAGTTCCCGTTTCCGGGGGATTTCCGGGATGAAAACTATCCTATGTCCTTTCTCGAGTCCCAGACTATCTGTCTGTACCAAATTTCATTCAAAATTGGTTTAGTAGTTTAGGCGTGAAGAAGAGACAGACAGACAGACTGGCAGAGTTACTTTCGCATTTATAATATTAGTACTGATTAACTGTGGAACTATCTTGAGCGTACACAAAAATATTGGGGTTTTATCGCGTATTGGGGTTGTATAAGCGTGAAAGAGCTACATTGACCATGGTAAAAGCATCCAAAACATATCCAATGTAGTGTTGCCCAAATTCAGTCTTGGTCTTGCAGTCTTGGTCTTGTTCTTGCGTTTTTGCAAGACCAAGACCAAGAACAAGACCGCGTATTTTTAGCAAGACCAAGACCAAGACTGACCGTGCAAGACTTGAGCAAGAACAAGACATAGCCTGCAAGACTCTTGCGTCTTGCAGCTAGGACTTAGCGCTATTTCACTGAGTAGTTAGGTGTAACAGTTCGGTGTATAGGTAGGTACGCTTAGGAATTCTATGAGACGCAAAAAACTGTATCAAAGAATATGAAAAACTGGACCTATGCGCATTACGACTAATATAGTATATAAAAAAATATCTATTAAAATCAAACTGAGTGCATGCATAGTTATGTTTTAACCATCGGCACTTTGATAATGCGGCATCAAAGGTTTTGTACTTACTTCTCAATGAAATTTGCCGCTTTTCGGAAGTACATGGTTATGATTATGATACACGCGCCGGCGGCTTCTTTTGAAATCTAAAACAATCGTTGCCGCCACGCCGAAATCATAACATTTGTGACACTATTTGATTGCCGCCATAGGGCGTAGGTATACTCATGCAAAATAATTTCGAATTTTTTTAAGAGTACCTACAGGTGTTCCAAAGAATAAATAAGTTTCAGAGTGCTTACAATGAAAATTTACATGTTTTAGCAAATGTAAGCTTATATATCATAAATGTTTATTAAGAAACAGTTACTTCCATGGAAAACGACATATAGGTCAGTTGATTTTTCGAATTTCTTATCAAATCTTCAGTTATTTATTAATCTGCTTGATCTTTACTATGGCTATGTTAATTCAAGCTCACAATGTTCCAATTCTAATACGTTTTTCTAAGATTTAAAGTAAACTTTAATAAATAGTAATAGACTAATAGGTAATTGCAAGACTTGCAAGACTCTTGCTGCAAGACCAAGACCAAGACCAAGACTGGGAGCGCAAGACCAAGACCAAGACCAAGACCAGGTGTATTGGCGCAAGACCAAGACCAAGACTGGCTAAGTCTCGTCTTGTTCTTGCATTTGGGCAACACTAATCCAATGGCGTTTTTATTTTTGATGGATAGGAAATCATCAAATGACTTCTCCCGTCCCTGAAGAGGGAAGGAGGGTCAGACTTTTACTGACTAAAATCCAATAATGTCTCTTCGGTTACCCTTATATATTCCGGTGCCACGGTAACTATTAGAAGCATCGACACGCCGTCGACACGGGTCTGGTCCTAGTCGGGCGGCGAGCTACCTACCGCTCGCCTTCTGCAGGCCCACGCCTCCAGTGGCCATCATCATGCGACTCTCGACAACTAAGCCTGGGTCTCTGTCCGGGGCGTGAAGCTTGACGCTGCCCCACGCTTCCCGCCGCTTTCGTCTCCAGCGTGTCAGCTTCGCAGGAGGCGACGGCTTCCTATTCAGTCTCGCCCCGAAGCATGGCCTGAACCAGCGCCGATCGCCTCTGCAACGACACGGTGGTGGTTCGCCCAAGCGGGGCCTACCTCCACCGTATGCTACACCGTGTCACGCAGGCGTCAATCCGCCCGAATCCGGCATAGGAACCTCCCGAAATGTCCGTGTGCGGTGAGGACCTGTGTTGGGCGATACGTGAGAGTGTCGAGGCGTCATTCCAGCCACTCCTCAAAGAGGGATGACCAGCACTGAGTTGCGACAGTCGCAGTCTCCATGAGATCCCGCCGGAGCTCTGTGTACCGAGTGTGTACTGTGAGTTTCGCCCCAGCGTTGCACTTGCACGCGCCACTGTGCGTGGTACCCACATCAGTATGCCGGCAAGAATCAGGCAGGCAGGAGATCTTGCGGTATCCATGCACCATCCGAATGGCCATAACCTTCTAGGACGCCCTCAGTAGCCGGGCCGGAGTCAAGGCCGGGTTGGGCGCCTACACCGGAGCCCGGACCGCACGATCCCCGCGTACCCGCGTTTTGTTAGACTTTTGGTTACTGATCGGCTTTTGGTTACTATAGGACAATATTATTGTGTTATTCTGATTTAATCATCATCATCTCCCTAGCCTTTTCCCAACTATGTTGGGGTCGGCTTACAGCCGAACCGGATTCAGCTGGATACCAGTGTTTTACGTGAAGCGTCTGCCTATCAGACCTCCACAACCCAGTAACTGGGCGACGATACCCTTGGTTCGACTGGTCAGACTTTCTGGCTTCTGAATACCCGTAACGTCAATGTTCTACGAATGACAACCGGGGCTTAACATGCTTTCCGAGGCACGGGATGTCAGTGATGTCCAAGGTAAACTATAGAAAGTACATATGAATTAAAAAAGTCACATTGGTACTTGCCCGGATTCGAACCCGAAACCTCATACACGCGCCTTTACGACGACCCAGATGTGTTATTCTGATGTATAAGCTACGAATATCCTGCTAAGCCATCGGCCAATATTCTTTATTGTACACCAATAGGACACAAACAGTAAAGGACAATACAAACAAATATGCAAGAGTACAATAGGCGGCCTTTTTTCGCTAATAAGCAGTTTCTATTAGATACTTTCATTTATATTGCTTGTTGCGGAGTAATATTAAAACTGTGAATATCTCCGAAGATAACTTTGAAATTATAAATGACTTCCGCACAATGAAAATTACGCTAGGGGCATTTTGCGTTTAAGTAATTTTATATTATCTCCGAAACTATATGACCAATTGGCATACTGTAAATGGCAAATCTTATCTGTATGATGTCCTTGTGATACTAAAATAATTTATTGTCATAAGAATTTATATTTTGTTGCTCAAATAATCAACCAAACGTAAGTATGCCGAAAAATCATTGTTTTAATGCAATAAAAGAAGTATAAAAGATAAAATATAAAAGATAGAGATATGGTATCGCGGACTTTTTTGTAGAAATAATGAGGAAAACCAAGTTGCCATACATTGTTTTTAATTTTAAGCAACTGTTTAGGCAGCGCACGCAAATAATTCTGTTTTATGAGGTAATTTTTTCCGACTTTCTAGACAAAAGTTACGATAGCTCGGTTAATATACATGTTATAAAAATAATTTATAGCCTATAGCACTCAGGAATAATGTAGCTTTCTGCCAGTGAAAAAATTTTTGGAATTGGTTCATTAGTTCCAGATATTACCCCAAACTTACAAACTTACAAACATACAAACTTACAAACTTACAAATTTTACCTCTTTATAATATTAGTATAGAAAATAAGTTATAGACATCTTTTTCTTACTCGTTAAAACTTTAGCTAAATAAGTATCCTTATTCGTATCAGACGGAGTGACTTTTCCATTTATAATATTAGTAGCTTCTGCCCGTGGCTTCAATGTGATTAACACTTATTTCGCAATAACAAGTATCCTATAACCTTTTTCAGTCTATAAAATATTTCTGTACTTACCAATATTCATTTAAACCTTCGATCACACGTGATTCGAGACACAATAGCAGCTCGACAGCCGGCTGTCAATTGGTCGTTGAAAGGTTTTTGGCTCTGTAGTTTGTGAAAGCGTAAAAGATAAACAGAGTTACTTTTACATTTATAATATTAGTGTGTGGATTAGTATGAAAGAATATTGAAGACTAGCTTTTGCCCGCGGCTTCGCTCGCGTTAAAAAGAGACAAAAAGTAGCCTATGTTACTCTCCATCCCTTCAACTATCTCCACTTAAGAAATCACGTCAATTCGTCGCTCCGTTATGCCGTGAAAGAAAGACAAACATACAGACAGACAGACAGATAGACACACTTTCCCATTTATAATATTAGTATGGATTTAGATTGCCTACCCCTTCGACATCACATTTTTTACAAACAAGGGGTAGCATCTTTCAAATAAAACATTTCAATACGTCGAAGTGAACGTATAACGTATTACATGCGCGTGAGTCGGTCGCCGGCAGATGTGCGGATATTATTATTAGCAGGCCATTGATCGCGTCTACCTGAGCGGCCCCGAGACCACGGATCACTATTGTCGGGTACTCACCATTTTTTATATTATTATGTTGTTTAACTTCGTATGTTGTCATGGGGTTGTACGTTGTACTTTATGAGATATCTCTACATACTTAAATTTAATTCATTTATTTCTAACTAGCTTTTGCCCGCGGCTTCGCTCGCGTTAGAAAGAGACAAAAAGTAGCCTATGTTACTCTCCATCCTTTCAACTATCTCCACTTAAAAAATCACGTCATTTCGTCGCTCCGTTTTGCCGTGAAAGAAAGACTAACATACAGACAGACAGACAGGCACACTTTCCCATTTATAATAGATATTAGTATGGATTCGCCATTTAAAAGGCACTTTAGAACGTCAAAAAGAAAGAAAAATGAATCTAGTTGCCCATACGCAACCACCTTTTGGAATAGGAGACGAGATTTAACTATTTTTACCGTAATTGACGTTCCAAAGAGACTTGCTGATGGTGTAAGTAAACAGCTTGACTTTGACTAAATAATATTTTATTAAAATTACAGCCATTCTCTGGAATTTATCTACAGCCGAATTTGGCTACTAGAGATTTTGACACGTTTTGTTTGGAGCTTGAGTCAAAAATATATCTTTAGTAACTTAATTCACCGATACATAGTATTGGAAATGGCCGTTAGTCTTTCAGGGAGGGCAGGGTGGTTTCAAGTTCACGTCTACACCTGTGTATACACAAGAAGTTTCTTTTAGTACGATAAGCCAATGTTTGATGAATATGCTGTTTACTTTATTAAATAAATAATTGAAATAAACTACACTTGACTCCATATATTACCACTATTTTACTGACTGTACCAAAATTGCCGCTTCACAAAATTTCACAAAATTGCCGCTTTGATGTACTAAGTTAAAAAGGTACTAATGCCCAAACTGATGTTTTGCCCACTAATCAACATCTTTTTTCTTCTTTTTTGTTCTCGAATAGCTACGTCAAAAAGATTTTAACTGTCGATTTTCAAACAACAACAACAACAACTTTGTATGTATTAAGGTCATAGCTCATTACAGCCACCCGGCAGCCACTCCGCACCGACTCGCCTCCTGCGGCTAGTATTCTTTATATGGACTTGCACTATATCAACTCCGTAGCGTCACCGGATCGCCTCAGTTATAAGGCGAGTCGGTGCGGAGTGGCTGCCGGGTGACTGTAATGAGCTATGACCTTTAACCGAACGTTATACACGTCACGTAATAGTAATTTTTAAACTGCTCATGTATTGTTAATCTTCGAACACTCGTGATTCGAGACACAATAGAAAGACAATAGCAGCGCGACAGCCGGCTGTCACTTGGTCGTCAAAAGGTTAACCAACATTCTTTTACCATATTTCATGTATTTACTCATTCTTAATACTATTTCCATATTTATATGGTTAATTGGTTATGCTAAATCTTACGAACATAATGAGAATTAAACTATATAAATTGTACTACGGACAAAAAGTATTCTAAGAATATAAATTCAGTGGAAAACATAAGCAGCATTTGTGAAAATAACAAATTTAACCTTTCAATGACCAAGCGACAGCCGGCTGTCGCGCTGCTATTGTCTTTCTATTGTGTCTCGAATCACGTTTGTTCGAAGGTATAAAATAGAGGTACAATAATAGGGATTATTTAACCGTTAAATGCATGTCAAATAACACTAAAACGAAAATGTATAGAACCACTAGCTTTTGCCCGCGGCTTCGCTCGCGTTAGAAAGAGACAGAAAGTAGCCTATGTTACTCTCCATCCCTTCAACTATCTCCACTTAAAAAATCACGTCAATTCGTCGCTCCGTTTTGCCGTGAAAGAAAGACAAACATACAGACAGACAGACAGACACATTTATAATATTAGTAGGGATGGATTAATAAAGGTCAAATATTGTACACAACTTCAAGATGTTTACGTTGTTTCTGCAGTTGTCCTCCCACGTTCTTAACTCCACTTAAATGCATCCACACATTTTTCTTGGAACAACACCACTTGAGCTTAATCTTGTCCAAATGAGCCAACAAACAATACAAGGTCAAATCATTTATTTCATTTAAACCATTAACAGGCACTTTTCAATTGATAAGCAGTGATTTAGTTATTCAGAAAATTAAAGCTAATTGTTCGTTAGAAGGTAGGTAGGTCTATATTGAGAAAACTAGCTTTTGCCCGCGGCTTCGCTCGCGTTAGAAAGAGACAAAAAGTAGCCTATGTTACTCTCCATCCCTTCAACTATCTCCACTTAAAAAATCACGTCAATTCGTCGCTCCGTTTTGCCGTGAAAGAAAGACAAACATACAGCAGACAGACAGACAGACACACTTTCCCATTTATAATATTAGTATGGATAAGCAGCAACTTCCACGAACACTCTTGTCAATCTAGTTTTTACAAAATCCTGGTTCTCAATGTTTCTATTTATTGCGTTAAACTAATTCAGTCAGACTAATGTTACAATACTATGTAGCAATAACGTTAAATGTACATCTACATATAACTTAAAAAAGATGCAATAATATAAATTAAAACAAGAATAACTGATGTGCTCAAAAGGCTGACCAACTAAAATGGGACTGGGCAGGACATGTCTGCCGCATTGTGTCACAAAAATGACAAATTGTATGCTAAAATGGCACAAAGCTGGTGCCCTGAGACTGGGAGACGGGGTCGCGGCCGGCCACGAAGGAGATGGCGGGACGAACTGGACAGTTTCTTACGAAATTGGAAAGAGGAAGCGAGAGATCGCGAAACATGGAAGAAGTGGAGGGAGGCCTTTGCCCAGGAGTGGGACAGAATAGGCTATTAAATAATTTTTTTTATGAATTGGGTAAAATAATGATGTCAAGCTGATTATTTCTTTGAAACCCTACCTGAATAATACAAGTTTAATACTGTATGAACCTGCATGAGTTTAACCAGAACTTATTAAAGCAAATACCCGGATGAACCTCGAAAACGCGTTTATATTACTTTACAACTGCACACTAGAGACAATAAATATACGTTTTGTAAATAATAATTTAGTGCAGTTTCAGTTTATTTCCGAGTGTGACCTCTATAAGATATTTAAATCATACGTTACTGATTCATAAACAATAAATTGAACTCGTCTTTTTTTTTCAATTACTATTACAGTAAGCATAATAATTGCTGTATTTTTTCACCTCAATAATTTCTATTTTCTTGTTATTGCTGTTGTCTTAGTTGACTGGTAGAAAATGCCTAATACGGTGCCGCCTATGTCCGGTGCTTGTACCTAAAGTTAAATAAATTAAATAGTTTACAGTACTCTGTCCGTTTGCTTAATTTCTTTGATTAAAGTAAGTTTACGTAACTCTGGCCCCACATACGCAGTCCAGTTTAGAAACCATTGAACAACTATGTCACTAATCTAGTTACAATAAGCAAATTATTATATTATTATTGTATTTTAATTCCTTCATTCCTAGCTCTGCATCAGTAAATTGTTCTCTTGTATCTTCGAGAGAAATCTACGAAAATGTAAATAATACAATGTAATCTCATGTAACGATGTAACCGTAAATTACAATACCTTAACGATAAATTGCATAAACAACAAATATTACAATAACTAACATACATAATATCTACCACCAAAAGCCTTGTCCTTCCCACCTATGTTCAAACGCCTTCAATCATTGAAATTTGCAATAAAACCCAAAAATAACTGGTCGTCCGACAGGCTGGAGGTTTTTTCAATAACGTGTCAGGTAAATTCATCATGGCGGGAACGAAAACCGGTTTTGTCGAAAATTGCCCTGCGCAGGCGACCGTCAGCCCACGCTATGACGTTCAATGAGACGCGGAATGAACGATCGGAGTTATATGTATATTCATTTGTATGTTTAATGAAACGAATGAAAGAATGGAAAATTGATAAGTGAAAATAAAATTTGTGGAGTCTTCTTTGAACAGACCTATTTAATAGTGCTGATTTCAGCAACTCAACGTCAACTGATTGGAATTTTGATTACTACATAATATTCGACTGCCTGAATGGTGTCCTTGAAGCTGGTTTCAAGGACGCCATTCATGGATACGTTGTTTGTTAGATCGCGACCGATGAAAGGAATGGAGAGAGACCTATGTTTAGCAGTGGCACCGTACTGGCTGGTTATAATAATACACCACTACTAAACAAATACCACCTCTATCTATGCTATTTAGCTTTATTCCTGAAATATCTATCAGCCAATTTTTAACCAATTTTTTTCCATTGTCCACAGAGCGAAAAATGGCTAGCCTACGAGAACCTTAAAGAAGAAACCTTAGAAAAAATTAGGAAACTCGAAGAAGAGCGCCATACGGTGGACCTCTGGTCGTGTGGGCCCGAGTGGGGCCGCAAGCGGCGTAGGAGACAGGTCACTGTGGCCCCACCATACGTGGTCTACATGCTCCCTGACGCTGATATCATGGAGGACTGGAGGCTAGTGCGAAAACTTCTAGAACGAACTGATTAAAGAAAGACTTGAGGTGATATTTCTAGATGTTTCGTGGTGTAAGGTTTAATCGTGAGAAAGATGTTTTGATTGTTATGTAACGTTGGTACTACGGCCGTTTTTTAATGTGAATTTGTGATTTTACGTACTAGGTGGCATTTATTTATTTGACTTAATCTTTCGTAAGCCAAAGTACTCAGGAATCAGTAGTAAAAGTTATGAATGTCCTTCTGTTGTATTTTCAACTTCTGCAAGATGGTCAGTAAATAAATGCACCTATTGTAACGGCAGGTATTTTTTAAGGGTCAAACCAAACAATTGTCGCAAGGTGTTCATTTCATTTATTATGATGCACTAAAAACGTCACGTATTGAGTTAAAAGTCGTGCGTGTGCAACATAAAATTCCTGATATTTTATGTTGCACACTTTCACAGCATTTTACAGTTAAACAACTTTCAACCCTATTGCTGTATGTTTTAGTTTGTCAAATAACTAAGAATAACTACCCGAAAATATTTCTGTACTATCTGCGTTCCTGCAGCTTTTAAGCATTTATTAATTGTATGATAAACTAATAGGTAAATATCAATTTGATTAACTACACAACACCAACTTTGATTTTATTGAATACCTTGCATATAAATGACTCAAATTGGTTTATAACAATTAAAGTAACCAAGACAAGGCCGTAGTATTAGATAGATTTTGTAATAGACATCAAGTAATATTTTTTCACCGAAAATATGGTTTTTAAGATTTAAGATGGACGCATATTACACGGAAGATACGCGTCGCGATACGCATTGTCGGTCAGAACAGGCAATAGATAAAACAAATCTTCACTAAAAGTTGCTAACTCAATGCCAGCTTAACTAATTTTGCAGCAGTACAGAAATTGTAGCGATTTCTCTATAAATAGAAGTCGCAGTCCAGATTAAAATCGTTGACATTCTTATGAAAAAGTATTGGAAATGACTTCCGAACAATTTTCAAATTGTGTGAACGTCCTTACTTACAAGATTTTTGTGTCAAATTAAGCTTTTCATTGGACAGGCCCTAGCCATGTTGCGTGTTGCAACAAGGTGTTACGAATTTACGATGGCGTAAAGCCATATTACACTTATGGATCCTATACGGGCACAGCAAAGTCTGTTAGGGAATGTTAATAAATGAATCATCCAGCCAATACATGACGCGTCAGACCGCCAAACATACTGAACATATTCCGTCAGATATGTGTCCATCTTTAGCATTGCACAGAAACGTGACGTGTCGAGAAATAAGACAAAATGCGTGATATATGTGTTTTGTTTAGGTACAGTTTTGTAGTCGACTGCAGCCAGCAACAGGCAACGAGTAGCACACAATAGCAATTTATGTTTAGCTCCTTTTCTACATTATTCCTATATTACTTATGACATGATATGTATCGGACAATCTGTCATGCTGGACATCCAGATTAATCATACCACTTTCTTGAAATTGGAGAAGCCCTACCATCACCTCCAGGGTCAAAGCCAACCTCACCTGCACGTGCTGATTCACTGACGAGGCTCTGACGGACCAGGTCTCTTCACAAGGAGGAGACCATCGCAGTCATAATGCATATATTATTGTTATAAATCTTTCTTCGTTTGAGATATTGTAAAATAAACATGGTCGTGGCAGAATTGTGGTGTGTTTTCCACAAATGCCATTAATAAAGAGTTGAAGTTGAAATTGAAATTGGAGAAAATCTATTTTAAAGATACATTCGACATGTTTTGCCGACATTACTAGGTCTGCAGTTAGGCTACAAAGCCACTGCAACCAAACTGCAGACGATGATTCGCTAGCTACGAATCATTTTTGATACAAATGCATAAAAACCAGTAGAGTCATCGTCACATCGCCTGTTGCTGCCTGCAATTAGGTACAGAGTGTTACCTTTTAGCTATTTGGTAAGTTTTACTACCCCTTAAGGTACCTACGATTGTAATTTATTTTTATAGGGTTAACAAACACCCCTTGTAGACGTTACTGAATTATGTCACTGAAAAAGTCGAAAAAGTTCGGCTGTACCGACTTTTGTCAACCAGGTAAGGAGATGATTTTAATGTCTGTTTACGAGATACAACTGAAATGTGAAATAATAATAATTTAAGACAAACTTGCAGTAATAAATAAACGTTGAACTGAATTACTTTTGTTTTTTTTTACACATAACATCTCAAAAACATCTATATCTCTCTAGCCTTTTCCCAATTGTGTTGGGGTCGACTTCCAACCGTAATCAGCTGGATATCAGTGTTTTACGTGAAGCAAAACATTTAAAAAAAACATACAAAAATGCAAGTCACACAGTGAAGTTTACATTGCGATTATTTGATTTATTTTCTCCCTGATCTGCTTGACCACTTAACAAAAGAATTGTCAGATGCCGATGAAAACAAAGTCATCCATTATTTTAAATAATATAAATGGATGCACGAATTTAAGCAACGTTGTGTAAGATATACTATTTAAAAAGAAATGCTTGGTGACGTCATATTAAATGCAATTGTCAATTATTGTGCAACTTACGTTATATACGATACCAGTTACTTATAAATTTTCTCAGAAATCGATTAATCTTTAATTAACTGTAAAATCGGATATGAGATTATTTTGAAATATAAATAAACGATGTATGTACTATCGCGGACTTCTACGGTAACCCATTTTGCGAACAAAATACTTTGCACTACGGAACATGCATTAAAAGCGGCAAGTTTCCTGTAATTGGCTAAAAAAAGTTGTGGGTGTGGCCCAAAAATATTTTGACCAATCACAGGGAATTCCCCAAACATTATTGTTTTACACACTCGTCACTCATCATCATTCAGTTGCAATTTGCGCTCGCTAGTTGTCAACACATCTCTCTGTTCTTTGTTTTTATCCCGACTACATACGACCCGTGCCTCGATTTTTGGACTGATTTCCCGCTCTTCTCGTGACCTGTGCTTTGTTTTATTGGACTTGTGATTGCCTTCTTGCTGACCCGTGCTGTGTTTTCTGGACTTGAACAATGCCCCGAAATTTATTAAGGGAAGAACGAAACCAAATTTTATAATCAAGGATTAAATATTTCGCAAATATCGCAGGAATTAAATGTTACTGTATGTTACGGTAAGTCGTTGTTATTTATATATTTTTAAATTGTATTTTGTAATATGTCGATAAAATTATTTATACACAAATTTTAGTGTTTGTATGATTGATATTGTGTATAACTATAAATATTATTACTTGCTACTTCAATTTATTAAAGTATATATTTATTATTGTGACGTAGGTATTTAAAAATTAATATATTGTCCTCTTTAATTATTATTAATTTCCTTTTCTCTGTTTCCATATGAAAATATTGGTTTAATTCGATACATTAGTATATAACAAGATGTTATATTATACTCTCTTAGACTCATACAGAAAATTTTAATACTATATGTATTAAAATTTTCTGTTGTTGTTGTGTTGTGTTTTGTTTTTACAGATAATTTTAATATTATAATGTATTAAAATTTTCTGTATGAGTTTTTCTGTGTCTATATATATCGCAAACATGATCGGATTGTCTATCTTTTATAATGCAAACACAATTTCTGATCTGATGTTCTTATAATTACCGTAACATGATATTTACAATTATTATTATTCATGTGTTTTTTAAATAACTTTCATTTACTAACACTAGAATAAAACGATTGATAATAATAGTATGACTTGTGATACAGATATTATACTTTGCATAAACATATTATGTTTATTTATTTATAATTTTGTGTTTTAATCGAACCAGTCGGAAAGAAAATCAAAAGCAAAAATACTGATTTTGTTAATTCTAATAGCAATCCATAATTCAACAATTTAGTTTGTCACTCAGTTTTTTATCTATTGTTAAGTCACCTTTGTAACGAAAACAATGCACTTCCTAAGAATATTTATCAGTCATGTTTACTTTAGTCAAAGTAAAAAGGGACGATCATATTAGTCATGTATAGCTCTGTCTCTTTTGCGCATGGCAAGTGTAAGATAGAGGCAAAACCTGTTTAGCTTGCAAACCGTTTCTAATAATATCGTCTGACGTAGTAGAAAAGAATCCAAAAATATCATAATAAGTATAAAAGATAAACTATACACCCGGCCACGGTCCGAATGCGCCTTGCTTCTTTCTATCAAATAGAGATCAGATATCAATATTCCAACTGATTTTAGCACACACCCATTAAATGAATAAACTAATAAGTTATTTATTTTTGTTAATAGGTAAAAAATTACACTTTCACACGTAATTTTTTTTCTTATTTAATCAAATGATAGGGCCGGTGTTTCCTAGCTGGACTACTCTGACAAGAAACAACCGAGATAAACTCAGGTTTTTTATTAGGTCTAGAGATTTGATTATTAGAAAATTTAAGTAATTCCAATATTTTACTGCAATTTAAATTAATTTAATAGAGTCGTATTAATTTTAAAAAAATAGTTTTCATCCATTAAAAAAAATATAACTAAATAAAAAATATTTTAATTTCGTAATTGGACACTTGCAAAAAAAAAAGTGATTAGGCCCGGGTTGACAAAGGTATAATAAATAGAGGAATTAAGCTAAATTACAATTTTTTTTTGTTATATTACAGTGTGCAACTTCATTTTAATTGTGAACAATATACAAAGTTAAATCACAGCTAAGCTAAAAGCTGCTAATAATAATAATTAATAAGAATTTCAAAGTATCGAAAATACCGGGACTAGCTCTGTGGAGTATCGGGAATTACCTCAAATCGAAAACCAATATCGAAGTTCCCGGGAATACTTCCCGGAGCATACCAAAGTTTTTTTCCGTCGTTATATAGAGTACAGTTTATTAGTGACCTATATGTGTACTACTTTTACAAAAAACATTTAATTTAACATAACTGCTGCCCATACTTCGAGACAAAAGCCGTTTGACTTATTTGTTTTTTAATACAATTTTACGCCAAAATTATTTAAATTAAATAGGTTAAATAAAAATAATGAATGTATACAATTTCGAAATAAAATGGAACGGTTATTAATTAAACAATCTGTGTAAACATTTAAATATAATATTCTTATTGTTAGTAACAAGATATATTTAGAGCAATCAAATGAGCAAGAAAATAATTCTAAAAGAAAAGGGATTAAACTACGAATATTTTTTACAGAGAAATACTGTACGGCGTCGGATACACCGGGAGGCTGCTGAGGGATCAGTAGATGATGCACCTCGTGCTCCTCGACCGCGCATTATTACGGCGAGCCGTGTGGAAACCATGGTAAACACTTACCAACAGGAACTCTTTACGAGGACCTCAAGATTTGCTGCTAAATTTGAATACAGTGTGCGAACAGTGAGGAGAGCTTTACATGCCGCTGGGATACACCAACGTCGACCGGCAAAAAAATAGTCTTAAACGACGCGCTAAAACAAGCGAGAGTACGCTTCGCTCTAGATTACAGGGATTTTGACTTCCCACACCCACACACTGAGCTGAATATTGCAAAAATACTTAAGAGAAATTGAATTTCGCGGGCTACCTTGATCATCTACCTTAAGGTTCAAGTTTGGGAATGGCCTTGCGCACGCACCTGTTAGATTTGACACTTGGAGAGCTTGTTTAAATAAGTAGTATATAGATAGATAGATAGATAGATAACAAATTTATTCGGAGCAAAACCCATGACATACACAAAATAAACACAATATTACAAAAAAGAAAATTAAAGTGACTAAGCAGTGCATGTCTCTGGTTTGCACCAAATGGGTGTCCAGCTCAGCATATGTCAGGTATAGGCTCAGCATATACCTGACGCTGGTATTCTGCTGGAACCAGGTGACTCAGGGACGCCAAGAAGGCGAAAGTAAAAGGAGAAAAAAAAGATTTAAGTAACAAAATAGTGTGCGGGTAAAAGGAAAATATTCATATATAATTTAAATTATTTGTGTGGGTGTAATTACTAGTAATGTGTATGTTTTTTTATGTTGACGTAGACTAATGTAGTGCTACCAAATTTTGATAACGTAGTTGATGGCTACAAATATATTTAGGTAACACCTTATAAGACAAATCAATAAGAATTTTAGGAATGTCCAAGTTGTCATAACTATGATGTTATTAATTTAAGTAATATGTTTTGATATTTAATAGATAAATTGCGCTTAAAACTGTTTAAAGCCAGCGAAGTGGATTTGGTTTTTCGTTGTTTGTTTTGAAATTCTGTTTAATAGTGATTTAGACTAGAGTTTTATAATATTATTCGCATATTTTATTGAAAACCACTTCGTAACAAAGAATAATTTCAAAGGCCTAATACTGATGCGCTAATTTTCTGAGATAAGAACAAATAACAAGCTTACATTTTTGTAAACAGGCTTATCCTATTGTTCTCTCACTCAAAAGCAAAGCCGGTTCAGAGAAACCAAAGAGTCCAGCTAAAAGCAATCTTATTTCAAAGCATTAAAACCGAGTTTTGAATAAAGATCTAAAATTTGAAAGATGAATAACGTGTTGCTTGTTATTTTTTTTTTATTTAAAATCATGTTTGGCTATTTTAATGTTATTTTACACATATTATGATTTGAATCTTATTATTTCATGTTTTCGAATCATCAGATAAAAGTTTCTGTACTTTCTCTAAAGTGAACTACTTTTCAAACCAAGTGGATTCAATTTAGTGGATTTTTATATAATACATTTCAATTCTTTAAGAAAAATGCAAAAGTGTTTTTCCAGCTAGTCTTAACAACTTTTATAAGCATTTTGTGTTAAACATACAAAAAAAAAACTGTTTCTGAAACTCAATATGAATACAAGTATATAAAAGTGATTGTAAAGTGATTTTAGTAATATATATTTTTTAACAAAGGTTAAGATAAAATTAGGTATCTTTCCTAATGCGTGTTAATTATGTGAAAATATAATGTGGTTTGAACAATAACACTATGTGATTTTATTTATCTTTATCGCTATTCCGACATCATTAACTTGCTGACCGTAGTTTTCCCGTGCCTTTGGTTACTTGCGCCGATCTTATTGCTCGTAATGTAATATTTATCTTACACTTAATGTTTAATTTATTGCACGCATAAAATCTATAATTAGAGATTAAGGCAAATAACTACATATTTTTTTAGCTTATAATATTAGCATAGATTGAAACTCTATTTACAAACACAGCCCGAACAAATACAAACCATTATTTACTTTGACAGTCTTTTCTCATGTTCTAAAGTCAAAATTTATTATATAAATAAACTAGCTGCCTCCCGCAGTTTTAACCGATTTAAAAATGTAAGGGTATGAAAAAATGTTTATATAGTTGCCGATATAAATTTTGGTAAAAATCGGTAAAACCGTTTCGTAACTAACATTGTGACTGAAAATTACAAAAATACGTAAGTGAATTTGAATTTCGCGGGCTTCCTTGATCATCTACCTTAAGATTCAAGTTTGGAAATGGCCTTGCGCACGCGCCTGTTAGATTTGATACTTACTTCCACGGAGAGCCTGTTTAAATAAGTAGTGTATGATTTTTTATGTTAACGCAGACTAATGTAGTGCTACCAAATGTTGATAACGTAGTTGATGGTTACAAATATATTTCTGTAACACCTTATAAGACAAATCAATAAGAGTTTTAAGAATGTCCAAGTCATGAGAATTATGATGTTACTAGCTTTTGCCCGCGGCTTCGCTCGCGTTAAAAAGAGACAAAAAGTAGCCTATGTTTTCTCTCCATCTCTTCAACTATCTCCACTTAAAAACACGTTAATTAGTCGCTCCGTTTTGCCGTGATAGAAAGACAAACATACAGACAGACAGACAGACAGACAGACTCACTTTCCCATTTATAATATTAGTGTGGATTTAATTAAGTAATATGTTTTGATATTAAATAGATAAATTGCGCTTAAAACTGTTTAAAGCCAGCAAAGTTGATTTTGTATTTCGTTTTATAATTATTCGCATATTTTATTGAAAACCACTTTGTAACAAAGAATCATTTCAAAGGCCTAATACTGATGCGCAAATTTTCTGAGGTAAGAACAAATAACAAGCGAACATTTTTGTAAACAGACTTATTCTATTGTTTTCTCACTCAAAAGCGAAGCCGGTTCAGAAAAAACAGAGTCCAGCTAAAAGCAATCTTATTTCAAAGCAATAAAACCGAGTTTTAAATAAAGATCTAAAGTGTTAGTCGAGTTAAAAATGTAGGGGTATGAATATATATATAGTAGTCGATTCTCATACCTACTGAACAAGCTCACAAAGTTTGGAAAAGATCTGTAAAGCCATGTCGGAGGAGTAAGGTAAACTAACATTGTGGCACGAGAATTTTATATATAAAAAAATATCCTTGGACAACTCACGCACGGTCATCTAATCTCAAACTAAGCAGAGCTTTTACTATGGCAACCAGAAAAGTGATAAACATATATAATACATACATATAAAATACATACATATTATACGTAAATTACACCCAGGCCAAAGACTATTTGCTTTATGACCTAGGCACAGAACAAGCAATCATGCTCATCACGCAAAGTTTGTCCTGGTTGGGAACCAGAACGACCTCGAGGTTAGCAGCCAGAGCCACTAACTACCAAACCACACACACCCACATGCAGGCCCGTCTATGAATACTGATTTTAATACTGATTATACGTTCTAAGTCAGTTTAATTTGCATTGCATTAAGAAATCTATTTTTTTTTAATAATCAAGGTTAAAAGTATATAAAACTCTTACCGCCTTATTACAAAACAAGGTTTTTCTTTAAACCAGGTTTAAACCATTGAGCCGTGTTTTGTAATTTGAATCTTATTTTGATACGATCAAAATTCGAAATACAAAACCTAGCTCAATGGCTTAAACCTGGTTTAGAGAAAAACCTTGTTTTGTAATAAGGCGGTTAGAGATTCCCGGGCACTGTCAGTATCGGCTTAAAAAATACGGGCTTAGAAATATTTTGCTAAACCAAGCTGTGGCGGTAGGATGACACGACAATGTTTTGTTGTGTAAAGTTCTTTAATAGACAATACACAATTAAATGCCTTTGTGCTATTTTAAAATCTGCACCCGCTCCCAGACGGTTTATCCTTTTGTTCTATTGTGCAACAATAAATCTTGTCGGTGAAACCAAGTCAAGACATAAACATTATTATTTAAGTTCACATAAAAATTTTAAGCTTTAAATGTGGATTGTTAAATAATTAAATCTATTGTTTATCACGCTCAAGTAAGCATAATTTATTAATCTAGCAGCTTATCCGAAAAAATAATAATAATAGTGTTCATATATTTTTTTTATTACTACTACAAAATATAACTCACGATATAATAAAACCCAATACGTTGTCTTCGCCGAGAGTCGCTATCGGATTATGCATTTAAATAATAGCTTGATGTATTTATTTTATGGTAACATTATCAATTTTTATAAACTAGTGGTATGGTTTAAGCAGTGAATGCTGCTTATAGATCAACAGAAAGTTACTTTTGCATGTAAATAGTAAATTTGAACAGTGTATCTGTTAAATATTGTGCGCTTACAATATTTTGCTTTATCAAATAAACAATGTAAGTCAAAACTCGTACACTCTTGTTATAATACCAACTCTCACAGCGCTAACGAATATAAAAACAATGAATGAAGATCCTCATTCTGTGTTTCAACTCACGCGCACACATACGACATTGCTGCCATTCATTAGTAACGTAGATATTTATACACGTGTGTATACGTAAGAAGGCGGGGCTAGTTTTACGTTCGGTCGGCGGGTGCAAGCGATTTTAGCCTTAAGCATGATCGACCGGAAGAGTCCGCGATAGTACGTAATAATGACGTAATCATTTCCTTAAGGAAATTGAACTTACTTAATTGCCAATAAGTATCACTTTAGTACGGCTGAAATTTTCTGTATAAACAGTAGTTACCAAGTAGAACGCCGTGACAGTACCCTGACGACCAATTTTACTAATTAAGTAGGTACCTTCAAGATCTAATCGCACTCTTAAAAACTTCAATCAACATCAGAAACTAAACTAAATTTAAATTTAGTGCATCTTTTTCTTCCCATTGTATTAAGAAAAGGACAGAAGATAAAATATTAGTTTAGTCCTGTCAAATTAAGTCTCCCCATAGATAATTAAGCCGCGATTAAAAACACGGCCACTGAAATAAAAAAAGAAAAAAACTAAATTGACAGGACTAAACTGCAATGCTTCTTTCTATTTATATTTCTTTTCTTAATGAAATAGAAAGAGAAAGAAGCACTTAAAAAAAATTTTGTTCAGTTTGTGAACATAATAGATATATCAGCACCAATATGTGGGTAAGCTAGTGCGAGTTTCACAGAACTTTTATGTATGTGTGTAATATTAATTGTGACCCTTACAGGGTTAAATTTCAATTTACTGTTAAATTTGACCAATTTTTGGAGGCTTCCCAAAAAGTTACGAAAATAGGCAGGCAGGTGGTATCTAAAACACATTCCTTATATGACACCGCCTTAAATTTTTTACATTTAAGGGTCTGTACCCGAAGGATGTCAACGAGAAACTATTAGAAAATCCCGCTGTCCATCTGACTGTCAACCTGTCTGACTATATAATTAACCGCTGTAGTTAAATAGTTTAAATTATCCCAGAGTTTAGTATTATTGCCTACTGCTACAACAACTTAAAATTAAAGATCCCACTGGCCATCCCTTGCAAGTCTGCAGGTTCTTGAGGCTATTTTTGTTCCGTCTTTATATTGCAAATAAATATGAGTACGGAAACCTTACTGCGCAAGTCTGACTTGCTCTTTGCCAATATTTTAATAGACAGTTAGTGACAGAGACTTATGTCTCTACTTATTACTGTTTAAATGTATGTGTACAGGCATGTGACAAACGTACAGACTGGTAGCAAACTCTGAATAGTAAGAAACCCTAATTATCTATGTCCGTAATAGAAGAATACCAACTTTCGAACTTTGCTCCACCATTATTATTATTATTATAATAATAATAATACCAGCCTATAACTGTCCCATTGCAGGGCAAAGGCCTCTTCTCATACAGAGAAGGCACGAGCATTGATTATTATTACACAGTAAAAAACAAAGTCGTTTTCCACTGTCTGCACATATACAGGGTGAAAAGTTTTAATGGACTCTGGATGAAAACCAGCAGTTTTGTTTCTTTTTAAAAATAAAAGAAAAAATATCTACTTACACGATTTAAGGTAGTTTTCTTCCAGGGCCCATTGAAACTTTCCACCCTGTATATGCTTTTTTTTTGGGGAGTGGGTAGGGTTGTAAACTGACGGTCACATACGATAAGTGACCGTCATTTATTAATAAATGACCGGTCACATTGGACATTTATTGTCAGATTGGTCAGATATATTAAATTAGTATTCTTTACTTGGTGTAACTATTATTTTCGTAAAATATTGAATGTCAGGCTAATTGAAAACTTTATGAATGTGAAATATTACCTACTGACTTTCTAAACCAACATTTAGTGTTATAAATACAGGCTACACTTTATGGAAATTTAAAACAAACGCTGAAACTGACTGATAAACTTTTTTTTTACAGATTTAAAATATGACGTGTCTTTCTTTTCAGTTTAACGATACAACTATTCTAAAACTAATTGATTTCAAAACTATTTTATTAGGTACTAGCTATCGCCCGCGGCTTCGCCTGCGTGGATGTCGAACTTCTATCCACAATTTTAAACCTTTAAGGGTTGAATTTAAAAAAAACCTTTCTTAGTGGCTATTTACTCTTCACAAAGAATAAACCCTCCAAGTTTCATGTCTGGTAGTCGTCTTACGACTCTCGACGCCTACGCCTGTGTCTCTGTCCGTGGCGTGAGGCTTGACGCTGCCTCACGCACGCCGCCGCCTCTTGCACCAGCATGACTGCTTCGGAGAAGGAGTCACGACTTCCTATTCAGTCTCGCCCCGGAGCCTGGCCTGAACCAGCGCCGGGCGCGAGAGGTCACCGCCGCCGATCGCCTCTGCAAGGACACGGCGGTTGCCCGCCAATGCGGGGCACACCTCCACCGTATACTTCACCGTGACCTCCAGGCGGCCGTTGCAGTAGTGACACCCAGGCGTCGCTTCCGCCTGATTCCGACACAGGAACCTCCCAAAATGTCCGTGTCCGATGAGGACCTGCTTCCGGCTATACGTGAGAGTACCGTGACGCTTCTCCAGCCATTCCTCAAAGAGGCGTGCCCAGCACTGGGTTGCAACAGTCGCAGTCTCCATTCCGCCATGAGATCCCGCCGGAGCTGAGTCCTCCCACTGCGATTAGCCGCAGCAGCGGAACTTCGCCCCGGCATTGCACTTCCACGCGCCACTGGTACGTGTGTTCAAGGATTGTTGCCTCATCCCACAGCGGTATGCCGTCCGGCAAGAAGGCTCGCCACCTCGCAGGAGATCGTGCGGTATCCCCGCACCATCGGAATCGCCATGACCCTCTGGGATGCCCTCAGTAGCCGGGCCGGGGCCAAGGCCAGGTTGGGCGCTCACACTGTTGCCCCGTTGATCCTCGCATACCGCGTTATGTTAGGTTTTTGGTTACTGATCGGCTCCCGTAGCTCATGGTGCAATGTTATGTAGCACAATATTGTGTTATTTTCACGTATATGCAATGAATATCTTGCAAAGCCATCGGCTAGCCTTTTTACTTTCCGTTACTGCCCGTGCGTACCATCATTATATTGCTGCGGAGTAATTTTAAAACTCTGTGAGATATCACAGAGTTTTAAAATTACTAACTAAAAGATATTTTATTGAAATAAAATTATGTAAGCGGCAATTTTGTACAAAATAAAAAACTTGTATTGGATAACGTATTTATATTTATAAGGATTAATAATATATTCATGAAAACACCCCCGCAAATCATGCATTATTTTAGATCTAATTTCATTGCCATAAAATGGTCATAGTGATAGACATAATATGCTGTTGCGGACTTTTTTTTTGAACTTTTTAAGAGGAACAATATTCTAGTACATAATTTTTGCGTAATTTCAACCATTCACGCAGCGCACACCACGGAATCTCTCAAAAGGAATATTTTCTCCCCGTTTTTGTTAAACTTTTCATTACTGCTCGGCTACTATGTGTCTTAGCGTTATGTTATAATAGCCTATAACCTGCCCAGGAGTATGGATTATAATCGTAACAAGTGTCATTATAATTTTCCTTTTAGTAGTTTTTAATCCATGCGTGCTTATACAGACAAACAAACAAAAAAATTCTGATTGCATTTTTGGAATCAGTATCGATCACCAATTATCCTCCAATATTAATTTTGGATAATATTTCAATGTACAGAACTGACCTCTCTACAGTTCAGTATATTATAAGTATAGATTTTGTTTTACTGTGTTAAAGATCGATGAATGACATGGTTAGCTTCGATGATTCTAAAATTTCCGTAGTTTTATAGAATAAAGCCTATTTATACACAAAAAAACGTTTCTGACGTTCCTGACAATAAATGACCATAAGTGACCAGTCAAATTGGATAAATGTCCAATATGCTCGGTCAGATTCATCGGTCACATATAACCTGACGGTCACTTTACATCTCTAGGAGTGGGAAATCATCCGGGGAGGGACGTGTCAGACTTTTACTGACTAAAACCCACTCATGTTCCTTCGGTTGCCCTTTATGTTCCGGGGTCACGGTAACTATGTTAAACATTCTTCCACCCTGTATATGCTTTTTTTTTGGGGAGTGGGAAATCATCCGGGGAGGGACGTGTCAGACTTTTACTGACTAAAACCCACTCTTGTTCCTTCGGTTGGCTTTTATGTTCCGGGGTACTATTATAAACATTCCGCAACCCCGGCAGGACCCTGTCTATGCTTAGATCTTTAAAACTACGCAACGGATTTCAATAGATAGAGTCATTCCTGAGGTAGGTTTATGTGTATAATACATGCATACTACAGTAAAGAAAATTTGTGATTTTGAGGGATGAATCTAGAACGGGTCGCTAGTTGTTTATACAACTAACAGACAGGGTAATAAATTCCCTATCAAACTTTAACCTACTTCCGTATGATCTAATTAAGAGAAGAAACTACTCATAGTTATAAATAAATACGCTTTCATTTCCCCGAAAGTGCGACAATAGCATTGTATGTGTTCATTTATAATTGGTTACGATTGCATTGGCCAAGACCCAAGTGGCTGCCAATAGAAAATGTGATAAACTCAGGGGATATTATACTGGGTTCGTACTTGTGCATAATATTATCATGTTTGTATTTCCCAGAGGAATATGTACTTGTGTATTAATCATTGCCGTGTGATACTATACTTAATAAGGGGCTAATCTGTTCCCCAATCATCTCCTTAGCCTTTTCTTACCATGTTGCTGAATGTTTATAATAGTTACCGTGACCCCGGAAAATAAAGGGCAACCGAAGGAACATGAGTGGGTTTTAGTCAGTAAAAGTCTGACCCGCCCTCAAATGACTTCTCCCGTCCTGGGCTCGGAACTCCCCAAAAAAAAACCTTTTCTTACCATAGTATAGATTAGCTTCCAGTCTTATTGAATCCAGCTGAATGTCAGTGTTTGACATGGAACAACTATTACTATCCAACAGTATTACTTCTATCCAATTTCCACAACCCACTACTACTGGATAACACGATCCACAATATCTATTTCCATTAATGGGGTAAACATCCAGATGCAAAGCTTTTACTGATATTTTCCTAATAGAAAAATATTTGAGACAGATTTACCGGTCATTATCTAAGATCGGCCCTCAGTCATCCGGGTTAGTATATCAGAGGCGGAAACCATGCCAAAGCGGCGGAGTTCACTAATAAAAAATATTCTTTTAAAAGTTGTAAGTGAAATTTGTTATTTTCACAATATAACATCATTGTTTTCATCATAAATATTTTTCCAAATATGCCTAGTGAAGTCGCGCACATTTGTATTTCAATATTGTGTTTTGTTTATTTTAAGTGAACTATGAGCCCGGTGTTCCAAAACCGATTATTCAGTTAAGAAACTTCCAAAACCAAATCAGAGGTCAAAGTCTATTTTAAAGTCAATTGTATTGATTAGATCATGCGAGGACCATTAAGGATAAAAACTGAGGTACTCTCTTGAGAGAAGCACACAGATTTGAGTGAACCTATGCGGGCAGTACAATCATTTGTAAGTCATAAGTAATTTATTTTATAACAATATAACATTATGCTAAAAAAATAAAAACCACTCAAACATTATACAATTGCAATATATTAAAGTACATTAAAAAGTCAATAAAACTATAACGAATTAGATTATTTAAGTGTAAGTAATCGTTTAGCATGTATATGTATATAAATAATTCCTAGATACAATTTCTCTAAACTAACAATATATTATTTTGAATATATTTTTGATACCTGAAAACTTGATCAATCTTCAAATAAAAGTAAAAATAGATTTTTCTTGGCTTCGAAATCAATAAATTGGTCAATTGAGTAAGCTAATAAAAGCCGCCATTGCCATACACAATCTATGGAATATCGCGTTCTGACAACTCATAAAAAAAAAAGTAAGTCAATGGGGTATTTTACATCATTAACCAATTAACTTGGGACATAATTTCTATAAAATCTCTCCCAATATATGCCCTAAAATCTGGTACATTTTCAATTTACTGTGAAATTAGATTTTTAGATGTATTAGTTACTATAGTTAGACAATTGAGTTGCTTACTTGGTGACGTCAGAAGGTGACTTTGCCAAACAAAATCAATTTCAACTTCAACTCTTAATGAATGGCCTTTGTGGAAAAGACATCACAATTCTGCCAATAACACGTGAACACTGTTAATAAACCATCAAACGCTGGAGATTATTTAGCGAGAATTAACCGTAAACGTAAACTTAAAGATCAAAATTGAAGAATTTCTTTGCAGACGGACATTACAACCAAAATCTATGTGAGACGCGTTTTGACAGCCTATAAAAAGTACGTCAATTGATGATGGAGGATGATGGTATTAAATACCGTAGGTATTGATTAGAGGCGTCAAACACCCAATTTAAAATTAGAATAGTTGATAGAAGAAGACTAGTGGGTGCCAACTTTCAGGAATAAAAAGGTTTTGACAGGTTCTCAATTCTGAAGATTAACAAATCGAGTCGAGTTCTGATTCTACTGATGTTGTTACATTATTGCAGTATCGTGGTATTGTGGATCAGTTTAACGTTATCTAGAAGATCACGGATTATTTTGTGAGTATCCCCACATTTAATACATAATTACTACACAATGACTGCATGCAATAATAATGGTGCCGATTCTCTTGTGCACAAACTAACGTAAATTTAAGCTAGTGCATCTTTCTCTTTCCAGTTCTTAAAGAAAAGGACAGAAGATACATTTTAGTTGAATCCTGTCAAATTAGACAGCGCCTGATGAAAATTGACGTTTAATTAGACGCCATGTTTTTAAATTGCGTCTAAATTATCTATGGAGTGTCTAAATTTGACAAGACTTAACTAATATTTGATCTTCTGTCCTTTTCTTAATTAAAAGGAAAGAGAAAGATGCACCTAACTTAAATTTACGTTAAGTTGTGCACAAGAGAATCGGCACCAATATGACGCTAAATTAACCTTTCGACAACCAAGCTACAGCTGGCTATGGCGCTGTCACGCTGCTATAGTCTTTTCTTAAAAAAATGGCGAGAGTATTACGCAATAGCCCAAGAGCTGGTGAACCCTCCTACTAACGGTCGTCCTGTAAGGCTAGAAATTTGTGGAGTGATGAGTCATAGTACACCAAGGCCAACAACAATGACCTGGCAGGCAACAACCCTGCACGTCATCAGTCTTTTTATTTTTTTAAATGTAAAATAAATAATAAAAAAAAACGTTCTTCTGTAAGCTTCAAAATTTAATATAATTTAGTTTATTGATTAATAATTATGGAAAAAAATTGACAGGCGATTTGGGTAAGCAGAAGTATCTGCCAGGCGAATCGAAAGGTGCATAGTTTAGGGGGAAAAATAAACTTTCTCCTGTAAAGTTGAAATTTAAGTATGTGTTTGAGCAAATCATTAAAAAGAAATGTGTACAATGACAGGCGGTTCTGAGCAGCATAAGACCTTGACAGGCGAGGGGAAAGATGCTAAGAGCGGGCGAGTAAGAGGTGTAAAGTGAATGCGTATAGTGTGAATGACATTAAATAAAATTAAAAATTATAGATGCAATATTTTTTATTAATTGTAGTGTAATCTACATTATTTTTTACATTAATTATCATCATCATGTACGGATCAAAATGTCAAAGATTGGATAACACACGCTATGAGAAGTTTCTTGCCACATATGACACGAAAATTATTAACTTATACATATTATACTATTTTGTATACAAATATAAGTATAATATAGATTTCAGTGTGTTTAAAATTGATTTACTTTTCAAAAAGTCAAATCTACATTTCATTCACGTACAAATATAAAAAAAAATATATTTCAAATCTATTTATTATCCAGGGTGGAACGTTTTAATGGGCCCTGGAAGAAAACTACCTTAAATCGTTGAGAGAGGTTATTTTACTTAAAGAAAACATTCCTTTATTTTTGAAAAGAAACAAAACTGCATTTAAAGTTTTTCGAAATTTTGCTTACCACTCCCGGGAATCGAACCGATTAAAATCCAAAAAAGTCATCATCTCCCTAGCCTTTTCCCAACCATGTTGGGGTCGGCTGCCAGCCTAACCGGATTCAGCTGGATACCGGTGTTTTATGTGGAGCGACTGCCTATCTGACCCCAAAAAATCCAAAAAAATCCAAAAAAGTAACACAGTCTATTTTTATGATGTCAAACGTTAGGGTCATTCATAAGGACAAAATCTCTTTAATAAAGATGGTTATTTAAATTAAAGGAAAACCATACATTTTAAGAATTTTACTTTAGTTGAACGAAAATTTCGATAGCTAAAGTCGTCCTTTGATTTGACAAGTTAAAATTTCATGGTTTTCCCTTTAATTTTATTTACCATGTTTGTTAGAAAGATTTGATAAATGACCTATCGATTAACGTCATAAAAGTACAGGATGTTGTTTTTTTTTTTCATTTTAAGCCAGTTCAATTCCCGAGTGTGACAAGCGAATTTTCGAAATTTTTGAATGTAGTTTTATTTCTTAAAAAAAATAAGGGAATGTTTCCTTTAAGTAAAATAATCTATCATAATGATTTAAGGTAGTTTTCTTTCAGGGCCCATTGAAATTTTCCATCCTATATATATGTATATATAAAAGAAAGTCGTGTTAGTTACACATTTTATAACTCAACAACAGCAGAACCGATTTGGTTGAAATTTGGTGGGGAGGTAGCTTAGGACCAGGGGACGGACATAGAATACTTTTTATATTCTTTTTTTGTTTTTGTCCTATTTCCTTAGGACAATCTGATGTAAAGCTTTTTAAACTATGTTTTGACGCCTGGGCCTGTTGGTCTAGTGGTGAGTGACCCTGACTGCTAAGCCGGAGGTCTTGGGTTTGATTCCTACCCAGGACAAACTTTGTGTGATGAACATGATTGTTTTTTCTGTGTCTGGGTGTAATTTATCTATAATATGTATATATTTATAAACTATATAAGTATGTATATCAGTTGTCTGGTTACCATAACACAAGCTCTGCTTAGCTTGGGATCAGATGACCGTGTGTGAATTGTCCTAAGATATTATACTATTATTATTTTTCCATTTATTCAGTATACATAATTACATACATATAAATTACATTTTTAAATAGGTATTAATATAAAAAATAACATTTAAAAATATAAAAAATAGTAGCCCACCGGCATCGGAAGGGTCCAAGCTACCGATGGTCAGGGCACCAGAGAGAGGAACCTCCGGACAATGCGCGCCGTGCCCAGGAATACCGCCTTCTACATCAGGCCCTTGATCCAGCTGCCTAGCGAGAGCCTCCTTAGGTGTTGGTCGAGGCTCTTAGCTATTATGCCATTGGCCGTCACCACTATCGGTACAATGACTGCTGAATCTACGTCCCACATGTCAACAACCCCGCGAGCCAAGTCAAGGTATTTAGACTGCTTATCCTTCTTGGCTTTCACGAGGTTCTCATCATGTGGAACGGCTATGTCAACAATCATTGCCCGACGCTCTAATAGATCTATTACCACAATGTCAGGCTTATTGGCAACAATAGTTTTGTCTGTGATAATAGATCGATCCCAGTATAATGTGATATGGCTATTCTCAAGAACTGGGTCGAGCACATACCTGTAATACGGTACTCCCGATTCCACAATATTGTATTTCAGAGCAAGTTGCTGATGAATAATCCTGGCTATTATTATTATTTAATTCCTATAACAGCTTTTGTCGTCTTTTTGTCCACTTTTTATTGTTTGTAATGTTTTAACTTATGTTAATAGGTACAAGTGATGTGCACTCCTATACATGACCACTATCATAAAAAATATGTCATAAAACCTATTATTGTAACTAAGTGTATTAGTGAGTAAGTCGTTAGAGAGCCATAAAATAAATAAATAAAGCTGCGATAATCACTACGATTTCAATTGGTTTGAAGGAGATGCTGCCGAAGCAGCATCTCCTCGATTATGACGAAAGAAGTAGTAGTGAAGAAGTGTCGGATGATGATGATAATTAATGTAAAAAATAATGTAGATTACACTACAATTAATAAAAAATATTGCATCTATCATTTTTAATTTTATTTAATGTCATTCACACTATACGCATTCACGTTACGCCTCTTACTCGCCCGCTCTTAGCATCTTTCCCCTCGCCTGTCAAGGTCTTATGCTGCTCAGAACCGCCTGTCATTGTACACATTTCTTTTTAATGATTTGCTCAAACACATACATAAATTTCAACTTTACAGGAGAAAGTTTATTTTCCCCCCTAAACTATGCACCTTTCGATTCGCCTGGCAGATACTTCTGCTTACCCAAATCGCCTGTCAATTTTTTTCCATAATTATTAATCAATAAACTAAATTATATTAAATTTTGAAGCTTACAGAAGAACGTTTTTTTTTATTATTTATTTTACATTTAAAAAAATAAAAAGACTGATGACGTGCAGGGTTGTTGCCTGCCAGGTCATTGTTGTTGGCCTTGGTGTACTATGACTCATCACTCCACAAATTTCTAGCCTTACAGGACGACCGTTAGTAGGAGGGTTCACCAGCTCTCCGGCTACAACACGTAGTGTGTAGCTTAAAGTTTTTGATTAATACCGTTCTTCGTAGTGATATATTCATTTCAGCGTGTTTAGGTACTTTTAAGAAATTATTCTCAGCGCCATTCTCGGGCGTGCAATCTTTATGATCTATATTACTTACTGAAGTTTATACAATTTTCCTTAAAAAAACATATAATTTTATACATATTTCATTTAAAAAATCATAAAACTTTCATATAATTTTCCTTACAATTGATAAAATTAATTTTGCATTACGCTCATAATTACTAGTTTTTGCCCGTGACTTCGTTCGCGTGAAATAAAAGTTCCTGTTCCCAGGAGATTTCCGGGATGAAAACTATCCTATGTCCTTTCTCGGGTCCCAGACTATATCTGTACCAAATTTCATTCAAATCGGTTCAGTGCTTTAGGCGTGAAGAAGAAACAGACAGACAGAGTAACTTTCGCATTTATAATATTAGTACGGATGTTGTATAATAATTAAGTAATTAAAGTCATATCTCCGACACTTATAATCAATTTGCATTATTATTTGCGAGAAACTAATAATATTATTCCCTTAGCTAATTAACCACAACAACAAAACCTAATTTTAATCACGTTTAATTTTATAGGTAAAAAAATGTTATAATCTTTTTTGCCTTAACGACCGTTTACTATATGATAACTAATTACTGTCGGCATTTCCTTACTGTTTCGAAGAAGTAGTGCTAAAACAAGCTCGAAATCATCGAAGCCTAAATAAATATAAATGAAATACATTAAATTAATATCAAGTCCAGGCTCTAATAGTATAAGTAATTAGAGTTTTCGTGTAACAAACCAAAAAGAGCAGCATTCATACCACACTTTTAAAGTGCCAAATACAATTTAGGTAATTCATTGACACTATCATAGAACATTTCAATAAAAGAAAAGAAAGTTTCTTTGTACACTGGCGTTAACACTATAATGTGGCGAGGCCTCCAGGAAGTGATAGATAATATCAAAGTAGGCTCGTATAGACACCGTATTACTGATGTGCCGTTACAATAATACAATGGCGGCCAATCGCGTTGTTATCCGACTAAATTACCCGGAAAATTGAATTGATCGTGTATGTTTTACAGCGGTTGTAATATAACAAATAAACATGGTTGCCTACAAGAATATCAAACATTTGTTATTTGTTTATTATAAAGGATGTATGATAGATAAGATTGGTTACGATGCCCTAAATAGTCTACCTTTTTGGTAAAGACAGTAAAAATATAGAATAGTCTGTAAAATTCTATTTAGTGATAGGTCTCATATAGGTGGCTGCTACGCTTTCACGGCTCCAGTGAAAGGATGTTGATGAAAAACAGAGTAAATTTAAACCATAAAGAAGAATACAGGTTATATTGACGCGGAACTCGGAATCGCGGACAAAAGTTAGTCTATACGTACAATAACAAGTAAAGCTTTCAAAAAATATTTCATACACACAGCTTTTATAGGCGGTAAACTGCTATCAATAAGGTTTTTATTTTTCCCTCTTTAGTACCTATTTAGGAACACCTTTTCACTCTAAATAGGTAACCAAACCAGCAAATATGATAAAACGCATGAGCTGCCTTTCATGGTATGTGTAGGCAGTTTTAGGGTGTTACCACACCAATCGAGCGATCGTCGATCGATGCCATCGATCTGATGGTAGAATGGATTAGTCGACGTCGATCGATAGTTTCTACCACACCAATCAATCGATAGCGGATAGATGCCATCGATCGATGGTAGACTGGATAGGTCGACGTCGATCGATTGGTTAGTCGACCGGTATCCGTCGACCGATGCCATCGACCGGCAATCGATCGATTGGTTAGTCGACCGGTATCCGTCGATCAATTAAAGCTACCACACCAATCGATCAACGTCGACCGATGTCGATCAATGGCATCGATCGACTATCGATCGATTGGTGTTGTAACACCCGTAGTCGATGAGTTCTATGGAGTACCTTTAACCACCAATTAGACCGTGACTTTAACCACGAATTGGTAACTAGACAGCACTTTAAATTAAGCCTTTTTAGCACAACAAGCAATTCGCAACACGCTTACTTCGTTATTGTGGAGTTCCATTGTATCCATCAAATCTATTAATTGACCAATAGCCATAAGATTTAATAGTTAAACCATAATTTAAGAACAAAAGATTCAGAAATGGCTTGAGTAATCGTTAACAGGCATTTAACAGACAAAGCCTGATTACAAATATTTGTAAACCAATAAGGTTATGTAAAAGCAAATGACCCAAACGGCCTGATTTCAAATACCGACCTATATACCTTTGGAAGCGCGGTCAAACTCGAGGGAGGGACACTAAAGTTCCCTTTTGACGGGCCTCGGAGGCAATCATGTTGTTCAAACTTAGCCGACCCAGGTAAACCTGACGGCTAATACTATGTGAGTTGCCGCTCTAATATATTAGACAAAGAGCATTATTACACTTTTTATTTTTGATAATAATTCAATGTTACGCCTATTAAGAAAGTACTAGGCGTAACATTGATACAGAGTTTCTCGATCATTCATCTTCAAAAATAAATAAATATCTTGGGACAAATCATACACGGTCATCTGATCCCAAACTAGACAGTGTACCATGATAACCAGGCTACTGATATGCATGTTATAAATAAATAGATTACCCCCCAGACACCACAATAACATTTTACATTAAGCGACTTGAATTCATATAACCCGGAAGTATTCAAGAAACGAGTGCATAGTAATCTATTGGGTAAGCTCGCTCTATCGTAGGCCCCGTCTATGCCCTCGGGCTAGTCTGGGACCAAGAGCAAGCCCATAAGAAAAAAAAAATGAACTGTTTTACTTGTAAATAACGTTTCAAGGTGTCTTTTCAATTGACCATTTGATATAAAGAGTTAAAGTTTGAGCTTATGGAGTATCTCCGAACCATGTAACTCTAACGGAGCCAGGTCAGATTAAGCACGTCGCATAATTATAGTATAACAAGCTTTTGCCCGCGACTTCGTCCGCGTGGATTAACAGTTCCCGTTCCCGGGGGATTTCCGGGATGAAAACTATCTTATGTCCTTTCTCGGGTCCCACACTATATCTGTACCAAATTTCATTCAAATCGGTTCAGTGCTTTAGGCGTGAAAAAGAGACAGACAGACAGAGTTACTTTTGCATTTATAACAGTAGTACGGATTTTTAATATGACTTACATATTTTATTTATAATATGACTTACAAATTAATTGATTAAACTCGACTTGTGAGTTTTTCTTCTAAAGTTATTGAGATTGCTATTGACAAGTAAAGTTAATATAAGCATTTTTTTGGAATTCATTTTGTATAATTTACACATAATTATTTTACTAGCTTTTGCCGGCGGCTTCGCTCGCGTTAGAAAGAGACAAAAAGTAGCCTATGTTACTCTCCATCCCTTCAACTATCTCCACTTAAAAAATCACGTCAATTCGTCGCTCCGTTTTGCCGTGAAAGAAAGACAAACATACAGACAGACAGACACACTTTCCCATTTATAATATTAGTATGGATTATGATAGAGTGTCCCAATTTTCCAGATTACCTTGGCGGTCTGTATAACGCCTCTAAATGTATTTATGTTTTCACTTAGAAAACTTTCATACTAAAGACAAAAATTCATAATTATAATAATTCTTAGTTTGTCAGGATATTGGAGACAAGAAGCTAAAATGCGTAGGTAGAAAGAAAGATGTGACAAAATTTACTGAAGCAATATTCTATTAGATAGACTGGTAAGCTACAGAAACGGCACACGTGCGAATATTTTATTCAAATCCAGACTAGAATATTTCCACTTAGTTCTATTTTCTTGGAAGAATAACTAACTCACTTCAATGATTTATAGAACTAACTGGCAAGCATACAGCGAAAACTATAAAATTCAACAAATTCAAAATTCTAGGCATTTATTTCACTTTAGACCATTTATAGGCACTTAAGAATTGTCAAAGAGTCGGTCGGTCAGTCAGAAAAGTGACGCTAATTGCCTGTTCCTAAACGTATAATCCCTTTCCGTTCCGACCGATCCGTTCCGATCCGTTTAACCTTTCGACGACCAAACGACAGCCGGCTGTCGCGCTGCTATTGTCTTTCTATTGTGTCTCGAATCACGCGTGTTCCAAGGTTTAATCAAAAAACAAACCAACTTAATTAAAATGACGGCACGTTATTGGTTTTTAGTCCAGACGTTTGTGTGTTGTAAAAGACCTCACCTCATGAAAAAAAAAACCGGTCAAGTGCGAGTTGGACTCGCGCAACGAGGGTTCCGTTAATGGAAAGTACCCTATAGGTTTTGAATCCCTCGCAAATATCTAAATGCAATATAAACCGCCCTATCTTTTTATTGCGTTGATTTAGAAACTTAGGTTTTTCACTGCTTTAAGAGATAGCAGACCTTAGTAGGGGTCTTGACAGGCGGACTAACGGGAGGATGGACGGATGTGAACTAACTACAATCTTATGGTTTTCAGAGATTTTCCTTTACTTGTGCTACATGACCTTGCTTCTTGCCGAATTTCATGATTCTTGGTCAATGGGAAGTACCCTATAAGGTTTTGAGTTTTGATTCCCTTGCAAATGTCTAAATATGCAGTATAAACCGCCGTATCTTTTTGTTGCGTTAATTTAGAAACTTAATTTTTTTTTATTGCTTTGAGAGATGGCAGACCTAAGTGTGTGGATATTAATTACAGCTTGATATCTCGACGCGTTTCTGAGAAAAAGGGTCTTGACAGACGGACGAACGTAATCACGGACGGATGTGTACTTACTACAAATTTACGAAATTTACCGTTTTCGGAGTTTTCCCTTTACTTGTGCCTTGCTTCTTGCCAAATTTCATGGTTCTAGGTCAATGGGAAGTACCCTGTAGGTTTTGAGTTTTGGTTCCCTTGAAAATGTCTAAATATGCATATGCAATATAAACCGCCGTATCTTTTTATTGCGTTGATTTAGAAACTTGATTTTTTCATTGCTTTTAGAGATAGCAGACTTGAGTATGTGATATTAATTTCAGCTTGGTATCTCGACGCGTTCCTGAGAAAAAGGATCTTGACAGACAGACGGACAGACGGACGCCTGATGTGAACAAACTACAAATTTACGGTTTTCGGAGTTTTTCCTTTACTTGTGTTACATGACCTTGCTCCTTGCCAAATTTCATGATTCTTGGTCAATGGGAAGTACCCTATAGGTTTTGATTCTCTTGCAAATTTCTAAATATGCAATATAAACGGCCGTATCTTTTTTTTGCGTTGAATTAGAAACTTGATTTTTTCACGGCTTTGAGTGATAGCAGACCTGAGTATGTGATATTAATTTCAGCTAGATATCTCGACGCGTTTCTGAGAAAAAGGGTCTTGACAGACGGACGGACGGACAGACGGACAACAAAGTGATCCTATAAGGGTTCCGTTTTTACCTTTTGAGGTACGGAACCCTAAAAACAACCAAAAAAATTTAAAAAAAAATCTTAAGATAAATAAAATTTAAGTTGAGGTGAACACGCACTAAAGAACTTTCGAATCACAAAACAAAACAAATAGAGTGTGTAAAAATCTAAACTAAATTATTATAAAACCCTAGAAACGAGGACTAAAGAACGTCAAGTAAATGAATTCTACGAAAATCTTATTAGACTACTTTCCTCATCAGTAAATGAAAAATTTATAAGAATTCTCTTCAAAACGCCATTTAAGTTAATCGAATGGCGTAATTATGTTTTATTTGTAAGTTTTCAGAACCTAAAATCGATCAAAACAAAATTGTGGGGTGCCGAAAAATAAGATGCAATAATGGCAATCTGTAAAAAAATATAAATAATTTAAAAATCCTACTATGTCTATTTGATAACTGTGGTATTTTGACAAAAAGATGATTTGCTACAAGAGTATTTTGAATTAAGACATTTTAAGTTCCATACGTTTTGCTACTGAGACGTTTAGCGTTCATGTCTATTTAGTAACTAGGTATGTAATTTTGATATCAAGACGTTTGTGCAATATCGTCATTTTACAACGTGGGTATTCTGATAGTGACCCCTAAAAACATTTCGTGTAAAATGTAGCCAAGACAACCACTTAAGGTTTGCCCCGTGAAAAATATATCAGATCTCATGTAGAGCCAAGCTTCTGAATCTTCACGACCAAAATATACCGACCCTAACTTCACAAATTCTAAATATCAGTAAAAATGTATGGCTTCGCCGTTTCGCTGCCGTCGTCGTGGAGGTGATGCGAATATTTAGTTTCTGAAGTAAGTAACGAAACAGCCAAGCCTTTTTTTTATCTTTTTTTATCATTTTTATCCCCAATCCTAGTATTCTAAATAGCCATTAGGTACGCCACTGAAACATCCTTTATATGACGTTAAGGTACTTACCCATTTCGTTTTCTTCTTTCTTGATGCAGTTTCTGTTATCTTGAATGAATGTCAGAAGCCGTTTATCAGCCGACATAATTCAGAAAGTTTTTTCTCGAATTTAACTCATAAACCATTAGAATATTATTGAATCACTTTAAGTAGGTACCTATTAAAACAAACACAAAATTTTATTAATGTGCTAGGCTTAATGTAAGTAAGTAATTAAAAAATCTAAATAAATCACTATCTATCTGTCATTAAAACTTGTTTTTTTTTTGTGGCATTTTAAGACATGCTACAATTTAATTTAAAAAAAGTTTGACTAACACTACATTTTATTTAATGTTATTTTTTTTATTCTTTTAATTTATCCGTAAATGTCTTTACTTTTTTCAAATTATCAATAATTTCAAACATCTGAAAAGAAAACAATATTTATTATATATAAAATTAAATAAATAGAGCTGGTCAAATGGTATAAAAAAATATAAAGTATACCATTAAACCGTTAAAAAAGTTTTTATTTCTTTTTTAAGTTGCTAATGGTGGACGCCCAATTTTTTTGAGAAAATCAGCGAGCAAAAGGTCATTGAAACAAATTTTCAAAAAAGGTTTTGTTGAATACGGTTTTATTTCTTGAGAAGGTTAGGAAGTATAACCTATCATTTGCTAAAACAAAAAACAACAATTTACGTACCTAAATATTCTACTTATCTGAAGAGGTAAAGTTAGTTTTTCTTCTTTAATTATTTTGTTTGTAGGATATAATTTAAAGAGTTAATGATCTTATAAAAAAACCAGAACTGTTGAAAGTCAAAAGCTACATTATTCCTGATATATCTATAGGTTTTCATAACTTATAGAACTACTTACGAGAAATTTTGTTAAACGTTTCATGGTATAATGCACTGAGAAATGTTATTATAGAAATTCAATCGTTAATGCAGTTAAATTGAGAATGAAAGTTCGTCTGAAAAATCGTCTATAATGAAAGACATGTTGGATTTAGCTTTTTAGAGCAATCTATGCAGACAAAGACCGGGCTATAGTACTAGTAAAAATAATCATTATAGCAGTCAATAGATTTTTATTCTTCGCTTTACCACTAATTTTATTTTCTTCATTTTGTAGCAGCATAGTGTTATTTATTTTATAATAGTGAGTTCGTGTGTTACGGTTTTAGCAGTAAAGAGGTCATTGACTCTGTAACAAAATGGCGGCCGACCGTCAAGTTGCGAATGCATAAATGGATTTGTTGATTTTATTTAAAAGTTTGCTTGTCTAACTAAATGTGGTTTGATGTTTTTACTTTTAGTTTGCAATAAATTACCGTTAATTTACTATGGCGTGCACTGTTAAATTGAGATGTCAATGGATAAAATGATGAAATAAATTATCGTACTTTTAAACTACTATATTTATTCTTTATCCCGACTAATAAGCTGAGCCATTCATTTGGTTCATTCAATTATGTGAATAAGAATAAATTTAAGGTTTTTCTCACAATCTTTGGAGCCTTTTCCATTAGTAAATGTTGTTGGAAGAATTATGAAAAAGTGCGGACAATGTCCCCAATTTTTTTAAGGTTTCTGGACACACACAATATATTTAAGTTCGTATGAAATATCAATGACATTTATGTAATATACAAAATTTATTTTGTTGCGCGGTACAGACGTTTTAATATCAATACGCAAAATATGAATGTATAAGTTTTACGACACGCTCAGTCAGTACGCAAGTTTGTCCGACACACACACGGCCATTTTATTTAAGTAATTATTTTTACAATTAATTGTTTTTAACAAATGGTAGAAAAAAACGTTACTAGCACACTAGCTGTTCCTCGCGGTTTCACCCGCGTTACGTTAGGTTTTTGGTTACTTCTTGGCTCCCGTGGGACATTATATAGCCTATGTTACTCAGGAATAATGTAGCTTACTAATGAAGAAAGATTTTTCGAAATTGGTCCAGTCGTTTTTGAGTTTATTCGTTACATACAAAAATACAAATCAAGTGTCAAAAAACTCAAACACAAACTCTCTTTATAATATTAGTATAGAAGTATAGATAGAGCTTTACAGTAACATAACTGTATTGCGAGATAATATTGAAACACATTCGTCAACTTAAATAAACTCGACGTACTTAATTAATTTAATTCTTGTGAGATTGTGAATGTGAACTGACTCGTTCTAAAGGATCACAAAAAGGTTTAATTATTGGGGATGTAATCACCTTCCTTTCACCTTATCTAGAAAGAAAGAAAGAAAAACACTTTATTCGTGCTTCACAAGTTTACATAGAAAAACACAAACTTAAATAATAATAAAATATTACACACTCACTTGCACGAAAGGGCTAGCGCTCAGCATAATGCCGGACCCATACACAGGCACGAGACCACGGCGCTGGTTTTCAGTGCTAGCCAAAGGCGTGTTTCTACCCATACCAATATTATAAATAGAAAAGGTATCAAACTCAAATCATTTATTTCTAATAGACCATTTAACGGACACGTAAAAAACAAAGAAAAATGAATCTAGTTGCCCATTCCAAAAAGTTGATTCATATGGAGAAGAATGGGCAAGGAACTCCATACTTACTCTTACCATACTTACTGTATGTGTGTCTGTTTTGTCTGACTGTCTGTTTGCCCGTCTTTCATGCAAGACGACGAATGACGAGGAGCGACGGATTGACGTGATTTTTTAAATGGAGATAGTTAAAGGGATGGAGACTATATAGGCTACTTTTTGTCCCTTTTTGACGCGAGCGAAGCCGCGGGCAAAAGCTAGTACTTTATTTGTTTATTTGGTTAGTTGAATGCGCTATTCTCAAGAACTGCTGGTCCGAATTGAAATAATCTTTCTGTGTTGAATAGTCCATTTATCGAGGAACGTTATAGGCTAGGTATATAATATTACAAGCAACCTAAGGAAGCGACGCAGTAACCAAAAACTCAGATGAAAACATAATAGAAAGTGTTGATGCTTCGTGATGCGTCATGAGCTTCTCCGTCAAAGTTGTAAACTATTCGTCAGAACCACAATAAGGAGATTGGAATTAACTTGTGTTGAACTAGATCAATACATAGAAAGTTTCTGTTGGAAACAATGTTGAGACCCAGATTAAAATGTATTCTGTTTGCGTCTATTCGCATTAACGCATTTTCGGTTGAGTGTGGAAGGTTGAATGTTTTATTATACAGGGTGTCCCACGGCTATGCCACATGGAGGGAAAGTACCTTAAATAACATAGATAGAACATTTTACTGAAAGAATACATTTTTAAAACAATTTAGGCTGTATTCATAGATATTTAAATAATTAAATTGTTGGGCCGGGAATCGAACTTGTTCCACGAGAAAAAATAATCACCCTGTAGTTTTATCATACCAATCGAAAGGTTTCATCATAAGGATTGTTTTTTGCTTACTAACATAGTGTCACAAATAAAAGGAAGACCGTAAGGACATAATCAAAAGTCATCACTTTGTATTCAACAAGAAGGGACTCATTTTGAGCATTTGAAAAATTTACAATTTTTGTATTAAAATGTTAAAATTCATGGTCTTTCTTTTATTTTTGACACTATGTTATTTAGCAAAAAATAATCCTTATGATGAAGCTTTTCGATCGGTATTATAAAGCTACAGGCTAATTAATTTTCTCGAGTAACAGGTTCGATTCCCGGTTCAACTATGTATTTATTTAAATATCTATGAATATAGTTTAAAATGTTTTTAAAATTCAAATAATGTCTTCTTTCAGCAAAATGTTCTATCTACAACATTTAAGGTATGTACGGACACCCTGTATACTAGCTGTTCCTCGCGGTTTTACCCGCGTTCCTTTAGGTTTTGGTTACTGCCTCGCTCCCATAGGACATAGCGTGATATTATATAGCCTATGTTACTTAGGGATAATGTAGCTTTCGAATGGTGAAAGAATTTTTAAAATCGATCCAGTAGTTTTTGAGAATATTTATTACAATCAAACAAACAAAGTTTTCCTATTTATAATATTAGTATAGATTCGTCGTTACGCGACCGATAGTACGCGACGCATTTTCTATCAAATATGTACCAACCATAACCGTTCCGTTGCACTTATTGTGAAAAAACAGTGAAGATTTATCTTGCTTATGCCAACCTAGTTTGCCAGTCGTGCAACAGAATTTGCGCCGTATAATAGTTATCTAACTCGGACCAATTTAGTAATTAATGGCAACATTATGACATATAATAACATTAATGTTAAGTGAAATCATTCCAAATAGTACAGATTTATTTCTTAGAAATGGTAAAGTGACTGACTGTTGACATATCAACGTACATCTCAACTGCTGGTCTTAGGCCCGTATAAATAGACGTCACTCAATTCTGAGACGCTCTCAAATCTATTGCTGTCCTTATTTTTTCCCTTAGAATGACAAGGACAGCAAGAGACTTGAGAGCGTCCAAGAATTGAGTGACGTCTATTAATACGGCCCTTAGAGACCATAAAGCTTGCAGGGTGTGTTCTTTGTAAAGAGTTAGTAACCACAAGATAAGATTTTTGAAAATTTCAACCCTAAAGGGATATCGCGTCGACGGCGCGTTAGTGTTCCACGCGCGCCTCAAAGAGAAGGAGTCAGCACAGGAAGGGGCCTGACAGGGCCACGCCTGCCGGGGTTGCGGAGTGTTTATAATAGCTACCGTGTCCCTGGAACGTAAAGGGCAATCGAAGGAACATGAGTGGGTTTTAGTCAGTAAAAGTCTGACACGCCCTCCCGCCGCACCCAGGACGGGAGCAGTCATTTGATGATTTCGCACTCACCAAAAATAAACCCTAAAGGGATCGAATAGGTGTTAGAAGTATCGGCATTCACGCGGGCGAATGCTTATTACAGATAATGTACCTACCTTAATACTTGGAAGAGGTATTAGCCTTATACTCTCAGAAACTTTTACGTTTATAATTAAAGCAGAATAACATTCATACATTCATAACATCCTTATGTCAGCCAATCAAACTACGCATTTACAAATAAGAATGAATTCCTTTTTTAAACATGGATAGCAATGTTCACTTTTATTACCGTAACCGTGAATGGGATGGAGGCCATGTATATAAACTAAGGTTTTTTTTATTACATATGACTTGCTCTTGGTCCCAGACTAGCCCGAGGGCATAGACGGGGCCTACGATGGAGCGAGCTCACCCAAAAGATGCCTATGCACTCGTCTCTTGAATACATCCGATGGATGTTGAAACACAGAAAATTATCCATTACTGTTTTTTTCATCATTTGGTGAGTGGGAAATCAACTCCTTCCAAACTCCCTTTTCCTTCGCTTCCCCGAATCAACCCTCGTCTCGCCACCTTTTCCTGGGCAGGCCTCGACAAACCAATTTATCTCATTATAATAATAGTTTAGATAAGAGCTATGATTGTAGCAATTCTAGATAAGCCTGGCTGTCGATACGCATTGTGACGCACTTAGGAGTCCCAGACAAATACACGTATTACTATCACTACAGTATAATAGTACAGTATAATAGTATTCTGTTCTGTAGCAATTATCTGTAAGTAAATAAATTGTAAATCCGTAATTGGCTGTAAGGTAGATTTTAAGTACCTATGTTAAGTAATTGTTGAGAGCTGTGGATTTTGTGATAACAATAAATAAATAGTATTAAACAAATTTTCGCTTTCCGCTGTCTGTGCCTATGTATGTTTTGATCTTTAAAACTACACAACGGATTAGCGCTATTTTTAATAGATAGGGTGATTGAATAGTAAGGTTTATAAGCATAGGTAATACTCTATTATAGTAGAGAAAAACCGGGATTTTTAAAGCTTTGTAACACATGTGCGGAGCTGGGGCGGATCGCTAGTTATATTACAAAGGCCCCGATGTCTGATCATGATATACTCATAAACATGATATATGTATATATACAATGTGTAACTGAATTAATGCACATTGTGAAAATAGTTTGTTCAGAATCGTTCAATGAATCGATTTTTGTAATTTTTAATATAGGTAATATTTTATCCCAAAAATAATTAAAACTACGTAAACTGCTGTCACACTTCCGCTGTACAGTCAAAACAAACTAAAATGGATGAAATAACTACTACGCTAGACCCTTTTGCAAGTGCGACAGTGTGCATGCGTAGATTTGTAATGGGGCTATAATTTTCTCCCACAATCTGTACAACTAATTTATAAAAAAACCAATGTTTTAAACATAACTAATAATAAAAATTCAGTGTATGTATTATGATTATAACATAATATTCTAATTGGGGTGTCTGGTGGTGTGCGTTTATTCCGGGACATGTTGTATAATCGGATATTAGTGCAGTGTATTCCAATGAAAGGAGTGGTTTACACAGTTTAACCTTTCAACGACCAACCGACAGTCAACTGTCGCGCTGCTATTGTCTTTCTATTGTGACTCAAATCACGTGTGTGTTCTAAGGATAAAGAGTAGGTATAATTCAATAAGGTTCTTGTTTTAATTGACTAAAATGTGATGATTGTTGTTGAAGACCCGTAACTAACTAGTCTCCAGGGCCAAAAAGATTAATACCTGGAGTCGAAATAATCATACGACATACATCATGAATAAGTAATTCTGTAGCACAACTTTTCTTTTCTAACCAAACGTCAATCTCCAAATGTAAAGATAATTTTCATTTTGTAAGAAAGTTTTGGGACTTGGCCGAATGTGTTGGTGGTGTACACATGCGGGTTGTTTTTAAAATAGATTTATAGCTGTTTCAGAGCTCTTTTTGGTGGTTTTTGTGTGTCTATTGCGTGTTTGTGTTCGTTTATTGTATATTTCTGTGTTTGTGCCGTCTATCTATCTGTCGGTAAGTGGTTATTAAGTAGTTTAGTTTTGCGGCTTATGCCGAGCGATCATGGGGGATGAAGAGCGGCCTCCGGGTCGCCCTCCAGACCCCCTTTCTCCAGTCCCCCAACACTCACAAGATGTGTTTTCACCGATCCTGACAGCACCATTGTCTCAGTTTGAGGCAATGGAAACCGAAGTTGCCTCACAAAAACGAAAAAGGGTACCGGAACAGTCAAATGGCCTCGCGAACATGTCAGAGGAAATTGATACCGCAGCCAAACGCGACCGAGTGACACCCCCATCACTGGTTTCACGATCCAAATACTCCAATTTGGATAGGGAACCATTCCTAGTCTACACATCACTTATTGAATCGGACACTTCTATTGGTACTACCCTCCATCCAATAAGATTTGGGCAGTTACTTCAAAAATTGAACATTAAGAATATAAAAGAAGGGGGTATTAAGAGATTCGGGAGAAACAAAATCTCAATCGAATTTAAAGGCCCAGAAGACGCAAATGCCTTCATTGATAATAAAACTATTAAGGAAAAAGGTTACTCAACTATTATCTCTACTTTCAATATCACCAGGATGGGTGTTGTGAAGGGTGTCCCTAGTGATTGGACCGATTTAGAGGTCATGGACAACCTAAAGTCCCCGCTTGGCAAGATATTGAAAGTTAGGCGTCTCAACCGCAAAATAAATAACGATGGTAAAACGGAATGGATCCCTACCTCAAGCGTAGTTCTAACATTCGATGGTCAGGTCCTCCCCGAACGATTTTTCTGCTGCTTCAACTCCCTTCCAGTTGAAGTATATAATTTTCCCACTGTCCAGTGCTTTGGGTGTTGTAAATATGGACACACTAAAGCCAATTGCAGGTCTAAGCCACGGTGTTATCGCTGTGGTGGAGACCACTTTGGTGATAGTTGTTCAATAGAGGAGCCAAAGTGCTTCTATTGTACTGGTGCTCACACCGCCAATAGCCGACAATGCCCAGAGTTCATAAGACAGCGGAACATCAAGGCCCCAATGGCCAAAGACAACATATCCTATTCAGAAGCAGCTAAAACGTACGCCCCTTCCTATCGGTCCTTTGCAGATGTTGTTTCATCGACGCCCCCCCCTCAGTCCGTCCACCAGGCCCTTATCCATGAGCCCCGTCCTCCCCGACCCCCTCCTCCAAACTATATTTCTCATTCACAGCCTTCCACTGCTTCCTCTTATAAGAAAACCATTGCTCCCCGCCCAAAAACCCACTTTACTCAGCATCCTGGCTATGACCGAAGGGCTCACCAGGATATAATTAATAGTTTCACATTCCCACCTTCTCCTAATGGTTGTGCTTTAAATGAGAACCCCGCCACTGAAAATCAGAACACCCAGACCATCCAAACAATCATCCACCTACTCACCACCTTACTCTCATCCTATCCTTTACCAGACCACGTTGCCAATAACTTAATACAATCTATCCAATCACATCATATTCCATCTCCTGCAGTGGAACACCAGAAGCATCCTTCCCAAAAAACATGAAATATCCTACTTAATTAACCAATACACTCCAGCCTTATTTGCTGTTTCCGAGACGTGGCTAAGGCCACATCTCAATTTTAATATTGCTGGGTATAGCACGCTCCGGGATGACCGACTAGACGGTTATGGCGGAGCTGCTTTACTAGTAAATAATGTTCTTCCCTTCACCCCTCTATCCTTACCTCCCCATGGTGATGAGATTAATGCCGTCGGCTTAAACACTCTTGGCATTAATTTCATATCTGTGTATATCCCATCCCCTACTCCCTCATGTTTTCAATATATACGTAATGTGTGTGCGTCCCATAATCCAACTATATTTTTGGGTGACTTTAATTGCCACCATTCTCTGTGGGGATCTGACCATTGCGATAGTGCGGGTTCCGAATTGGTGGATTTGTTGGAAGATTTGGGTCTATGTGTCATCAATGATGGTTCCTTTACTCGCCTTCCTAGACCTGGTCAGAGTAGAAGCTGCTTAGACCTCACCTTGTGCTCAGCTAGCTTGACCGCTCAGTTGGAGTGGAAGCGACTGAGCCTCACATATGGTAGCGACCACTACCCAATCTGTACAACTCTGACCACAAGATCCCTACCTCGCAAGGAAAACCAACCACTCCTTAAATATAGGCTCTCTGGTGCTAATTGGGACCTTTACACCCAAGCCCTGGAGAGTACAATTCCCATGCTCCCGCAAATTTCTTCAACCAACCTGGATGCCTGTATAGCGCAATTTTCCGGAGCCATTTCTACAGCAGCCGATGAACATATCCCTGTCAAAAATTCAGCTACTGGGAAATTGTCATCCCCTCCCTGGTGGGATCGTGAATGCACTAATATGATTAAGGCCCGTAATGAAACAGAACACAGCTATGTCCTTGATATGTCCATCGAAAACCTGATAGAGTATAACCGGATTGTTGCGAAGTCCAGGCGTCTGTTTAGGAAAAAAAAATATGAAGGTTGGAAGAAATTCTGCTCCTCACTTTCCCCTTCAACTGCTTCTTCCCTAATTTGGCAAAATTTCAAACGTTTTAAACGTGGCTGCTCTGTCCAAAACTGTTCCTCTTTTCCAAAGGACTTAGCAGAAACCTTTCTTGAGAAATTAGCACCCCCCTTTGTTCCTAGTGCTGATGAATATCTGTGTACCCTTGATAATGGGATAATCCTCAATGACCCCTTAGACGCACCCTTCTCGGCAAGCGAATTGGATGCGGTACTTAAGTATGTGCATGACTCTGCTCCAGGTATAGATGGCCACCCATATTCATTTTTTAAAAAACTGGGATCTAACGGACGACAATACCTCTTGGCTGCTGTTAATGCATGCTTCACGTTATCACACATCCCTGAAAGTTGGAAAACACAAATAATCATCCCTATATTGAAACCTGGGAAATCTCCAGATTGTGCAGACCATTTCCGCCCGATCGCTCTCTCCCCGGTTATTGGGAAAATTTTTGAGCGACTATTAAAAAACAGGTTGGAATGGTTTGTTGAAAGCCGAAATCTTTTGGCAAAATCGCAGTTCGGCTTTCGAAAGGGAGCCAGCACTATGGACAGCATTGGTATTTTATCAACTGACATCCGGATCGCCTTCAGCAAAAATGAATCTGTCCTGGCAGTGTTTCTTGACATTTCAGCGGCGTACGATAGTGTTCTTCTTTCGGTGCTCAGGAGTAAATTACGACAGCTGAGTATCCCAGTAAGGATAATGAACTCTATATGTAACCTGCTGTCAGGTCGTAGGGTCAAAATTCATATTCCCGGTGAAGTTACTGACACCAGAATGGTTTGGCGTGGGCCCTCAGGGCTCAGTGTTTAGTCCTATTCTCTATAGCATATACACGTCTGATCTCCATAACTCCCTCAACTCAGATTGCCAGATCTTGCAATATGCGGATGATTTGTGTTTATACCTACCGACTTCATCAATCGAACAGGCTAAGGAGTCCATGCAAATATCACTAAATTCCCTTAGTCAGTGGTTAATTTCTCATGGCCTTAACTTGTCTGCCCCTAAAAGCTCCACTGTTGTCTTCTCACGTAAACGTGCTACCCCAAATGTCGGCCTTAAAATTGAAGGATCTCCTGTGACAGCTAATGATAAGGTGAAATTTCTTGGCGTCATCCTGGACTCTAAACTAAGTGGAGCCTTCCACCTCAACTATATAGTGAACAAATGTGAGAAAAAACTTAATATGTTACGCGCACTTGCGGGTGTTTGGTGGGGTGCTCACCCATTCACCCTAAAACTTGTATACAATGCCACAATAAGGAGTTTACTGGATTATGGTTCTTTCTTGCTCGAACCATGTAGCAAAGTAGCACTTGGAAAATTAGAGTCACTCCAGTCAAGATCCCTCCGCATTATATTAGGTTGCATGAGGTCCACCCCTAAAAACGCCCTACAAGTTGAGAGTGGAGACCCCCCTCTTCTTCTCCGTAGACAATATCTAGCAGACAAATTTTTATACAAGTCCTTTTTCCTCCGTGATCACATGCTCCTGGCTAGACTATCAACACTGGATAGTTTATGCCGGCAGGGTGATTACTGGAGACACAAGGACCCTCCTCTCCTTGTTAAGTCTTTCAGAAAAATTCGTTCCATAGAAGTAAATACTAATATTATTCAACAAAATAAATTCCCCCTTTATGCATGCTCATTCGAAATTTTAAACTTTATCCATAATGTCTCTAGTATTGGCCTAAGAAAGGACACCATAAATGCTAATGACTATTTTCTTTCGATTGTTAATGACAAGTGGCCTAATCACTATAAATTCTATACGGATGCTTCTAAATTAACCACTGATGGTAAAACTGGTGTTGCAGTTTATAATTCGAATTCTCAGATATTTCTCCAATTTCAGTGCCCTCCTGAGTCATCGGTGTTCACCGGAGAGTGCATTTAGATCCTCGAGGCATGTCTTTTCATTTCTTCTCACACTGCAATAACTAAAGCAGTTATCTTCTCAGACTCCAGAAGTGCCCTGGAGGCCATAGTTAAAAATTCTTTTCAAGATAATCTCCGTAGTCCAATTATTATAAATATCAAGACAATATTACTTTCATGCTCCAAAAAGAGTGTTGAGGTTATATTAGTATGGATTCCTAGCCATGTTGGTATAAGAGGCAACGAACTTGCGGATATAGCAGCCAAGAGCGCGATCAATAGTAATGTGGCAGATAAAAAACATTACTCAGTACAAATTTATGACCTACTCCACAAGGCTAAATTTGACCTCTTCCAGTCCTGGCAAACAGACTGGTCAGAGACAAGTAAATTAAGAGGTGGTCTGTTTGCCTCAATTCAACCGACCATCCCACCAAAGCCTTGGTTTTATAAATTTAAACTGACCTCTAAGACTGTCGTTTCAGTAATATGCAGAATACGCATTGGCCACTGCTGCACTCCAGTATTCTTAAATAAAATTAGAGTCCGTGACAGTTCGCTGTGTGAATGTGGTCTGGACGAGGGTAGTTTGGACCATATCTTTCTAAATTGTAGCCTAAATAACTTATCTAACTTCGACCGAGTAATTTCTAAATTAAAAATTCAGAAGCCCGTTAACATACGTCATCTCCTCTCATTTTTCCCAAACCCCCAAATGATTTGTGCTTTTATTAAATTTATTTCTAATAACAATATTAAACTCTAACATTGTATCTATTATATTCTTCTTAATTAAATATAACTATGTATATATAAATATATTAGATAGTACTAACATCTACTAAAACAATTGTATTTTGTGTTTGTTCCAGGCCTGAAACGATCGCCACAAAAAGCTTCAGTTTTTTAATTTTCTCATTTTAATTTTTTCTTTTTATTTTAAACCCATGAGTTATCACTTATCACTGGCATAAATTGCCGTAGTTTTCGGCAGATTGCCAATAAAAAAAAAAAAAAAAAAAAGTTTTGTTCAGTTGCATTGAAATCAATAGTTTTTTAAGTTTATTTTTAATATAGTTAAATCAATAGTTTTAATTAAGCAGGCACAAAAGCCAAATTTACGTCACTGTTTTATATTGTCACATATTGTCATACCTATATGTAGGAGGACATCACGTTTACAACTCATTAATTAAAGGATAATTAAATGATAGTATCATATAGCCAATTGCTTGCATGTATTTGTCATCGTGGGAAGACCAAACAAAATTTTATACTATCTTGGCGCGTGAATGACCATAGCAGCAACAAAAACTGCAGATAATGCTAAACCAAAATAACAACGAGTTGGTAACAATCAATGATATTATAGTTAAGTAAAAATGTGTAGATAGGTTATATGCAGTCAAAAAGTGGCACATTAAAAGTTTGCTAATTGACCAACATGATACTGAGTTTCGCGTTGACATTTGACGTTTGTCTCTTTTTCACTCGCACTACTTCAATCATAACATCCTACTTTGACGTGTAATGTATGTGTGCGTCAGTGTGCCGTTTTTGAAGATATAATTTCGCTTAGGTAACCTATCTACACCTTTTTACTTATAATATCATTGGTAACAATGTCGAATTGTTTCGGTTGACTGTGCGTAATACTTTTAATTCCACGACAGGGTAAGAAGAGTCACAGACCAGGATAAAATGAACTGTATAGTCAAGTTACGAACATAATATAAGCAAACATTAAAACCATGTTTTTCTTAGAATAACTGCAGTAACGTTTAGTTTTATGGAATATTTTGTGGTGGTACAGTATGATATAATTACTATTATAATTATGTTATAACTGAAAGTTATGGCTAATTTTAATGTTTGCAGAAATGCAGAGTGTATAAATGTTTATGCTCTTGACTGTACGTCTTCAGCATAGAAGAGGCGATTCCTATACAAGTCAATAATATTTTACAAATTTAAAGCAGTTGGACTTTTAGAAGAAGTAACAGATTTACTACGTTGTAAGCGTGTGTGGATGCTTAGAATTTAATATGCTAGACATTACGCCGTCAACGACAGGAGGATTTCTAGGCAAAAGTATTTATCTTGCTACGTATTACGTAGGCGTTACGTCGTTTACGTAAGAGTATAATATAGTCTAGAAATTAATATTAATACAAACTGGCATTAACGTAAGTCAAATATAATAATATGAATCTCACTAGTTACTAGTTAGTTAGTTCTAGTCGGAAAAGAGGACACTCTTAGAAGTAATAATATTCCTACCCTTCTGCTATTAAACTAAATCGACCATCTACCTAATTTCTTGATATTTATGCGCTACAACGTCAGCGTAGTAAGATTGTTGTGCAAAAGTATATACGAGAATACTGCTATATGCAACGTTGCCAGCGAATGAAAAGAATATCACACAGAATTATGAATGTTGCTACACGTGTAGGAGAACTTAGACATAAATATGAATATTGCTACGCGCTACTACGCCAGCGTAGGAGAATTCTTTACACAGAAGTAAAAATGTTGCTACGAGCTACCACGTCAGAATAAGAGAAGTTCGACAGAAGTATGAATGTTGCTACGCGACACCACTTCAGCATAAGAGAAGTACGAATGCTGCTATGCGCTACGACATCAGCATAAGAAAACTTAGATTGAAGTATGAATGATGCAAACGCTATGATGTCGTCATAAGAGAAGTTAGACATAAGTGTGAATGTTGCTACGCGCTACTACGTCAACACAGGAGAAGTTAGGCAGAACTAGAATGTTGCTAAGCGCTACAACGTCAACATAAGAGAAGTTAGACTAAAGTATGAATGTTGCTATGAGCTATACGTCATCATAGAAAAAGATAGATAGAAGTATGAATGTTGCTACGCGCTACTACGTCAGCATAAAGGAAGTTAGACAGAATTATGAATGTTGCTACGAGCTCGACGTCAGCATTAGAGAAGTTAGACAGAAGTATGAATGTTGCTTTGTGCTATCGCGTTAGCATAGAAGAAGTTAGAGAAATATATGAATGTTGCTAAGCGCTACTACGCCAGCGTTGAGGAACTCTTATACAAAAGTCTAACCGTTGCTACGCGCTCTGATATCAGCGTAAAATATTTTTAGAGAGAGAAGCGGTAATGTCGCTACCTGCAGTAATAACAGCGTAGCAAGACTCATAAATAGAAGTAAGCATACTGCTGTACTTGCTACGCTTCGTGACGTATGCGTAGGAGAATATAAACAGAAATATAAATGTTGCTACGCGCTACGACGTCAGCATAAGACGCGACGCGATAAGAGGTAGGAATGACGCTACGTGGGAATGTTCTTACACAGAAGTATGAACGTGACGTCAGCGTCACAGATCTCTTGAAGAATAACGTTTGCGACACCAGCTATGCTCTGACGTCAGCGTAGGACTAAACGGCAGAAGAATAAGTCTTGCTACGCCTCGTGACGTCAGCGTAGAATACAGTACTAAAACTTTCAACTACGCTACTAGGCGGATCGACGTCAACATATATTCTGAATATCAAATTGAAACGTCAGTGTTGTAACTGAAAACCAGTATAAACAAAAGGACGCGATGACCTACATTGAATACAGGTCACAGATATACCCATTCGTTAGTTTTCGTAACGGCTCTTTGTTTTGAGAATACAGGCTACCTGTTATGTAGGTTTGTTATAAATGTTGTGTTTTTAACATACATGTTATACATTGGTTTTTCTGTATTGAAAAACCATTTTGTGTTATGTTATTTTTTTAGGTAGAGAATAGCAAAATCACTATGAGGCCTAGCACCTTCTTAGGGTTTTGGGTCGTTATTACAAATAAAAAAATACGAATAATTTGTTTGCAATAATATTATATCTATAAGTAAAAGAGAATAGAAAATTGTGAAGAAGAACAGTACAAATAAAAGAGTTATTGAAATTAAAGAAAATTTTCTTAAATTTTTCTTTTATCTAATTTTTTTATTACACTCGTCTCCATTTCCCCTTGCCGTTGGTCCGGTCTGCAGTCCAACCTCGACCTTAAAACAAACTACGCTCGTTTAAATCGCATGTTTTCGCCAAAGACCTCATAATTTCAAACTTGCTCTTACCGGTCACAGAAACATTCAAAAATTAAACAATTACTGAACTCCGTAAGTAGGTCACTAACACCCAACCTTTCTATTTAGTAGGATTATAGACAGTCACAACATTTTTATGCTAACGAATATGATTTTGATAACATCTCATCGTTCGCGAAACTCGAAAACAAGAGAAAGACTGTTTCCCTTTTTTGTTCATTAAGAAGATTTAGGTATGCTTATAATAAAGAAAAACCGAGAATTTTAAAATTATTTTACATTCGCGAGGAGGCCAGTCACTAGTTTTAAGTATTTAGACATACTTAGTGGATAGACCTGTACTAAAATAATGAAACTGAAATAAAATGGCATCAAAGTATCGCTTTGCGTCTCTGCTGTCAACTCGGAAAGCCCCCAAGTAGGCACAAGGTGACCCCTAAGGTCACGGAAAAAGACAACCAGCCTTTAACTATTTAAAAATAATATTTGAACATGTAAAACTGAATTTCGTTAAAAACCTTTAAAAAGTTTGAACTCCATAACCAAATGGCTGGCCGTAAATATGACTATAACAGCTTTTATTGAAATCTAACAGTAATATACATAAGAATTATTGAAATCAGCAGTAATATGCATAAAAATTACACATAACATGTCGCTATGAACCCCGAAAGCGGTGCAATAAACAAAGCTTAACGTAACGCATGTGAAACTCCGGATAAATGCTTATCTATACTAATATTATAAAGAGGTAAAAGTAAGTTTGTAAGTTTTTAGGTTTGTAAGTTTGTATGTAGGGGGTAATCTCTGGAACCACTGGTCCGATTTGAAAAATTCTTTCAGTGTTAGATAGCCCATTTATCGAGGAATGCTATATATATGTCGCAGTCATCTGGTTAAATTAGCTATTTGATTGTATGACTAGCGCGTTCATTGAATGACGACATTTAATTGAATGACTAAACGACAAATCGTCAAGTTGTTTAATGTAACGTTCAACGACTTGACTGAACGTCATTTAGCATTGTCGTTAAATGGGATATAGTACCAGTAGTAGTAGTGTAGTAGTAGTAGTATGGGGTATAGTAGTAGGACTTTGTAATGTTTGTTTAAGGTGACCATAAGTTCGCAACTTAAAAACTTACTTCCTTTACATAACAAATATGAGAACATGACATGACACACTTTATTATGATTTTAATTAAATAAAAAACTTTCAATGTAGCCGGCGGCGGCGTATTAATAAGTAAATCCATGCTGGCACACTATTTTATCAAGAAAAAGTCACTTTAAAGTAAATTTAATCAAAATAATATCAAGACAGTGCTATCTGCGCGAGCTGTTTTACGCCATATTTGTTTTGGTGACTACTAACGCCGCAGTGGAAAAAAAATGAACTAAATTTCGATCACCTGACTGACTTTACGGCCGCTCTGTTCAAAGGGCTATGCTACAATCAGCTACCTAGTTGGACGTTGAGTGACGCTTGTTCAATCAGCTTTCGGTCTAGTCATTCAATTAAATGTTGCCATTCAATAAACGCGCTAGTCATACAATCAAATAGCTGATTCAACCAAGTGACTGCGACATATATATCATCACGCTACGACCCACGGGAGCGGAGCAGTAACGAAAAATGCAGGTGAAACCGTAGGGGACAGCTAGTTTTTTATATATTTTAACAACGTACGAGTCAAGTAATTTATCTGGAAATATATTTTAACCAAATTTATTTATTTATTTAAACTTTATGCACATATGTACAATGGCGGAATTAATGCCTTAGGCATTCTCTACCAGTCTACCCAGGGTGGTCCAGAGATTACATGGCAGGTGCAATAATAAAAAGAAATAAGAAATCGAAAAGAAGAACACATTTTAAATAATTTAAGATTACCTAATTATATATATATATATATTGAAGTATATACTATATATACAATACATAAATAAATACATACTTACATACATACATATATAACAAAGATGTTGTGGCTGGTCAATTAACTCTGCTCATCTGTTTTGAAAATGAATCCTCAATTTCCGCTTGAATCCATAACGGCTAGTGTCCGTCCTGATATCGTCATCGTCAGCCATACTTGATTTAAATGTCAAAAAAAAGCCTGGGGCTTTAAGTCTTCCTTTGTCCATTTATGCTTATGGAATACAGTTTATATATATAAATAAGTAATAAAATTGTGTTACACGTAAATCTATCTAGGCGAAAGATACTAAAACGTTAGAAAAAATGTAAGGGTGAAGATAACACATAATAATGTTCAGCAAAGCCGTAATCCGCAAGTTTAGTGTTTGTAATAAAATGTGCGAGGTGTAGCTACGCGTTTAGTTCGTAATCTTATCTGTTAATCTGGATTACATAAAACATACAAGACATTTTCTGGCAAAGATATTGAACATTTGAACCCAGATCTGAATTCAAACGTAGTACGTAAAATTACATACTATTTAACTAAAAACAATCTAATCTGAGACGTAGAAAGTGTCGTAGACACCCATGTGCAAGTTGGACTAGCAAATCCACATTTTTATAGGTAACATAAAAAATTAACTTAAAACATATTTTATTTGGCATCATATCTATCTCTGCACTACCGATGGTTGACTGGTAGAAAATGCCTAGAGCATTTTTTTTAACCATTTTCATTTTTTAACAAAGTAAAAATATCACAAAAGTGAAATCACAAAGATAGTACAAGACAAATAATTCTTCTTGACATTAAATATTTTCTACGTCATAAACTTTCTTTGCGTCGTATGTACTTTTTTGTAAATGGATTAAGTGTTACTCTTTATTAAAAAAAAGAGATAGGTTTGTGGTGATAATAAGTGCACAGCCAAAATTACGAAAGCCAGAAACTAAGAAGCGAAGTTAGTAAATCCAAGCCCTAATAGGGTGTAATAAAGAGTGAAAGTATGTATGAAAATGGGCAAAAACCACAGGAAACAGCCAGGTTTAAGTAAATCGAAAATGTATGAAAATTTCTTAATATAATATAAAGACCATAATAATACCAATTATATTTATTGTCCCATTGCAGAGCAAAGGGTCCTGTACAGAGAGTCTCTTACAGAGAAGGCACGAGCGTTAAGCGCCAACAAAAATCACCAATCTACATAAAGCGTAGTGCGCTTTATGTAGATTGGTGATTTTTTACATCAATAGTGTGGCTTTCATAAGAGAGGAAAAGCCACTTATTTAAAACTTTTAGTTTGTTAACGAATATGAAAAATATAAATTACTAGCTTTTGCACGCGACTTCGTCCGCGTGGAATAATAGTTCCCGTCACGGGGGATTTCCGGGATGAAAACTATCCTATGTCCTTTCTCGGGTCCCAGACTATATCTGTGCCAAATTTCATTTTAATCAGTTCAGTGGTTTAGGCGTGAAGAAGAGACAGACAGACAGAAAGACAGACAGAGTTACTTTCGCATTTATAATATTAGAACGGATATATTATTAGACATTATTTGTAAAATCCGTCAGGCTTATCCCAATCCCAATGGAACAAATTAAACGCTCACCAAAATAATATTGTTGCATACCAAAAATAGTAAATGATCACCAAATTGTGTTAGGTTTGGTTAGGTTAGAACTGTGACCACTTTACGCGCGAAGGCGAGCGAGCGCATCGAGCGTGCCGCGGCAGCGGCTGCCGATCGCCAGATCTACTAGTGATTCATTTTATTTACCTTAGTCAAAATCAAATCAGTCTAATTCATATAAAAAGGAAAAAATGTTATTTCTAGAATAGGTACTTTATAAAACAACTTGGTGATCATTTACTATTTTTTGGTGATCATTTACTATGTTTGTCTGTCAGTGTCATGTCATTATTATATATGTTATAGGCAATGTGTACAATGCAGGCATTCTATACAATACCTAGGAAATGTATAGAATGCCGGATGATGTTCAATGTTTAAACTATTTTACACTTTACCTAGGAAATGTATAAAATACCTAGGCATTGTATAGAATGCAAGTTGAAGCACAGGCAATGTATGTAATCGATTTTTCTTTTCTAAGATTTAGTTAGATAGGTACTGATCTTTTGAGAGCTAATCCTAATTTCAACTTCCATTAGCAGACAGCAGTTCTATTGGTTTGTATGCCAAGTACATACGAGTTTTTGCGTAGAGAGCGTTTCTCACATAGCAGTTGCTTTCGTTTAAACATTTACATTTACAACGTACGTACCAAAAAAATTGCTGCAGAAAGTCGCCCTGTTCATTTCTTACCACTTGATTATGGAAATTTGATCATGATACGAAAAAAACCAACAGTTTTCATTTAAAATAAGCTTTTATTATACTTAAAATCAATAAACTGTTGGTAACATAATTAAACTTGAAATGAAATAAAATCTTAGGTAACATCTTTGAACAAACTAAAATAGAGTAATATGAAAATTGCAATTTACTTTAAATATGAAAGTTACTTAATAACAAAAACAATTATTTTCTTAAATATCTTAACATGTTTAGTAATCGACACAAAATCTATGCGCTACGTTATCAAAGTAATAACATAATTATTAAAAAAATACTTCGGTAAAGTTTGATTTATACCATTCAAAATCAACATTATTAAACTTTAATTTAACACAAACATTACTCTAAATAATATAAACTAAAAATCTTCTAAAACGGTTTCATATGTAGGTATTAAAAATGTGTAGTCAAGTGTGAGAAATATTATTTACCATTTAATTATTAAAAGTAATAATAGAAATGACATAATGAAATAATAGAAACACGTGTCTCCTTCTCGTGGTCGTTCATTATACACATTGCCTGAAGCACTTTGGGCATTTTATACAATACCTAGGCAATGTATGAAATGAATCGTATTATGTACATTGCCTGAACGTTTTAGGCAATATATATAAAGCCTAGGCATTCTATACAATGCCGGATTATACACATTGCCTATAACATATATATTATATCCAGGTTTTCTCAGAACATTTTCCTTCACAGACATCAGTAATGACAAGAAAAGAAAGGACTTAAAAATAAAGTACTTACGAACTGAAAAAGCCACATTGGTGCTTGCCATAAGAGGCGGGCGCTGTAACCGACATTTACATATAGTTCAAATAATATCAATAAATAAAATGTTAAATTACTCTAGTCTATCAAATTGTGTTACGTTCTGGCTGGACGATAGTGTGACGTATACGATCAATGTTTCAATTGGAATTACCCATTACGCATATAACATAATTTTATTTAGTTTGGAAGTTTTATTCGTATCAATGATGCTTAGTGTGTTTGCTGTATGTGTTTTATAAGTTTGTAAATAGGTAAACACTAGATTACGTTTCCTAATTAATAATATGTACTTTGTAAATTTGAATATTTACAAAATGCGAAGGTGCACATTTGAATATGTGCACCTTAAACTGTGTCCTGCATGGCACATCTTCCTCCCATGTATAAATAATTAAAAATATAAAATATATAAAAACATTTATTGGTTTCTGCACACAGTCCTGGATACAAAAATTGTTAAAGTCGAAGTCAAGGTAAACAATATTCATTAAAATGTAATAATTATAGAATTGAGACCATAATATCCTGTCATAATTTCTTATGTTACTTCGTTATGGACTGGACAACAATATTCATATATATTCATTAATTTCTTTTCATATAAATTAAGTTATGTTGCTTTTTAATGCTTTTATGAGTAATTTTTTAGAAAGTTTTAATTGTGGATAGCAATTAGAACTTTCTAAAAAATACAACCAAAATATAATTTGTACGTATACCTTATTTTAGAATTGACCTTATTATTCTTCGGACCCGATTAATAAATACAAACTACGAAAGTTCAAAGAAAACCCACATTATCTCTTCTGTGTTGCCGGGCTTTTAAACGGGCCTAAGCGAATTGAGATAGAGTGGACTGAGATAAATGATTTTCATTTTGTCAGAAGGCAGTCAGTCTAGCAAGTCTGACCAGTCGATCCAATGGGTTTGGTGCCGCCTAGTGACTGGGCTGTGGAGTTCTGACAGGCAGTCGCTTCACGAAAAAAAACATAGGTTTCCAGATTAATCCGGTTAGGTTAGAATCTGACTCCAACATAATTTGGAAAAGATTAAAGAGATGATGATTTTGTAAATTGATTAAAAATTACAGTTTTACAATAATGTTTTTGATTTTTTAAGCGAGCGATGATCCTGGTATTTCATGACTATGGCCCCTGGTGATTGTGTAGCGATATCCTAAAATAGTTTAGGCAGTAGGTACGAAACATACAACATAACATATGCAAAAAATACCGGGTTGTACAAACCACTGTTTGCTGTTGCTCCATAGTAAATATTGTAAAACTGTGCGAAAAGTGTTTGAAAGTGCCGTTAAAAGTGTAATTCTCATGGACATAACCCTGATCTATAGATTGACTACATTATCTTGGTGTTCTAGTGCGTACTTCAAAAAATCTAGACAAAATCAAGTCGAAATAGATTTCGATCTACCGTCAGTCGCTAACTAACATTGCGCCGTGGTAAAACGCGTAAGCTCCACGTAATGCACGGCGCTTACGACGTTCTTCTCGCGAACTCGCTGTGACCAGCCGTCGACTCATACAACGTGGGCCTTTTTTAGTGTGCGCGTTTGCTTTTTGCCTTGCGACAATTACTGGGAGGGCCTTTATTAGTGTGCCAAAGTGCAAATAGCGGAAACAATATTAATATCAAGAGATTTTAAAAACAATTATAGAAACAATATGGCTTCGACAACACAGTCGTGGGGTTGCTGTGCCGACATGAATTCTTCCGACAACAACAAAGAACACATAAACTGCATAAGATGCAAAAAGTCGTTCCATTTCGCGTGCCTGGCTATCGCAGAAATTTCTGCTGATTCTGAAGCTTATCGCAAGTGGAAGTGTTCGAGTTGTGTGAGTCTTATTCCGAGTGCATCCAAAAATGAGGTTACACCCAATCGGAACGTATCTACAACGAGAGGAAATAAGAGACTAGCCCTAAACTCTCCCCCTCAAACGACACCTGTAACTACTGAGGAGGTGCGTGCCATTGTTCAGGAAGTTATGAAGATGGAATTTGCATCCATGCTACAACAAATTAATAACACCATACTCAACGTCGTCAACAAGGAACTCGAACCTATAAAGCATGATATTAGAGAGCTCACCACTTCGCTAAATTTTCACACTAAGGAGTTTGAAGAGTATCAATCCGAGCAAAAGGGATTAAAAATAAGCATGAAGAATTTAACGGAAGAAAATAATCTTCTCAAAAACTCAATTGCGGACCTTGGCCTACGTATAAACTACCTGGAACAACAAACTCGTTCAAATAATATCGAAATACAATGCCTGCCAGAAAATAAACAGGAAAATCTTTACACTGTAGTTAAACAATTGGGATCAGTTGTCGGATGTGCGCTAAAGGATGACGACATTCTTCACTGCACCCGCGTGGCCAAACTTCAAGCAACTAACACCCGCCCGCGCTCCGTTGTTGTCCAGCTGGCCTCTCCAAGAATTCGCGACAACCTCCTGGCCTCGACTATCGATTACAATAAGGTAAAGAAAAATAATATCGAGAAACTAAATAGTGCAGATCTTGGATTAGCTGGCGACAAAAAGCCGATATATGTACTTGAACATTTATCTCCGTGTAATAAAGCGCTGCATGCTGCCACTAGACTCAAGGCAAAGGATAAGGGTTACAAATTTGTCTGGGTTAGAAACGGCAGAATCTTTGTCAGGAAGACCGCTGAAGCCGACCATATTTTAATAAAGAACCTAGACACTTTAAACAAGTTGATCTGATATCTAAGTATATTTTTTTTATTTTTCATTATTGTTATACAATACAAGTTAATGTAGCATTTGTATTTTTCAAAATTCGATAGCCTAAAAATATTATACCAAAATTGTAGGGGTTTGAAAACAAAAACGCACATGGTTTATCGCAATGTATGCTGTAATAATTACGATGTTATAATTTTTTCGGAGACCTGGCTTAACAGTTCCGTCCGCAGCAGTGAACTATTCGACGACAGATACGTAGTTTACAGGAGAGATAGAGAAAGTTCTGGTTTAAGTGTAAGGAAGGAAGGCGGTGGTGTATTGATAGCTGTAAAAAAACACTTTCATTCCAAACGCGCTATGCATTTCGAAAGTAGTTGCGAGGACCTTTGGATTACTCTGGACTTTCCTGTAGCTTCTAAGTCTTTTCGTCGAATGGCTCTCTGTGCAGTATATCTGCCACCACCTGTGCGCATAACCGACTTGGAATGTTTCTTAGATAAATGTAACGCCACTTTTGAACAACTTAACGACTCATGTGTATGTATCATTGGCGACTTCAATTTGGGTAATATCAACTGGAAATTGGATCTTAATTCGAACAATACCCTCAAAGTGACTAATACATGCGAAGCTCTGTTGGATTTTACTCATGTTAATAAGCTCAGCCAACTTAACACCATAAATAATAGCTCAGGTCGGATTCTCGACCTTGTATTGTGTAATTATCCATCATGTAAAGTAAGCCAAAGTATTGACTCATTATGTAACATTGATGAGCACCATCCACCCCTATATATTACCATTTCTTTATATAAGGAAGCCAAACTTCCATACAATACTCCCAGTCGAATGCCTGACTTTCGTAAATCAAATTACGTACCCATTCGTGAGTACTTAAAAGAACTCAACTGGGAGGAATTATTTAAGGGACAGCGGGACGTCAATGGTATGGTACGAGTATTTTACGACATTTTAAATGCAGCAATAAAAAGGTTTATTTCTACTAAAATACCCAAGAATAGCAAATTCCCCCCATGGTTTAACCGAACTCTTATTAAATTGTTAAATTCAAAAAATAACATAAGAAAACGTCACAATATTTACAAGAATCCGTTAGATAAAATAGAACTAAAGATAATCAGTAAACGCTGTGAAGCCCTCGCAACTGCCTGCTACAACACCTACATGAAGAATCTGGAGGATAAACTCAAGCATAACCCTAAATTGTTTTGGACTTATTTAAAAGCTAAACGTGGAGGGTCGAGCACGTATCCTAGGTCGATGACAAATGGTAATACTACGTCATCTGACGGAACAGAAATTTGCGGGTTCTTTGCAACTTACTTTTCTTCTGTTTATAGTCCTGTCCAGGATGACGACAATATTCATGATAATATATTCTTACGAAACCTTCAAAATTGTAGTTTATGTTTATCAAATCAAAATATTGACAGTGAGGTAATATACAAGAAGTTAAGTAACCTCGATTGCAACAAGGGTGCGGGGCCGGATGGAATACCACCCATTTTTATTCACGAATGTGCTGCTGAATTGGTCATACCATTGTCACTTATTTTTAATGAGTCTCTGTCTTCTGGTATTTTTCCTTCAGAATGGAAAGTAGCAAAAGTTGTTCCCATCCACAAGTCAAACAATGACGACCTAGTTTCCAACTATAGACCTATATCAATCCTGTCAACCGTAGCTAAAATTTTTGAGTCTCTGATCTGTCCGCGCATTCAGAATCACTTAAAGCTGTATTTAAGCGAAGAACAACATGGCTTCGTGGAGTCTAGATCCACAAGTACCAACCTAATACTATTCACCGAGTTATTAACGCAGACAATAGACTCAGGTCACCAAGCCGATGTCATTTACACAGATTTTAGCAAGGCTTTCGATAAGGTGTCACACGGAATATTGATTGGTAAATTGCGAGCATATGGTATCACCGGATCGTTACTTTCTTGGTTAAGCTCGTATCTTACGGATAGATCTTTTTATGTAGTTATTAATGGTTTTCGATCAGCCCCGCGAAATATCTCTTCTGGCGTGCCTCAGGGATCTCATTTGGGGCCAGTTTTGTTTAATTTCTTTATTAATGACATTCCTACTTGTTTTTGGTTCTCTTCTGCGTTTATGTATGCCGACGACTTAAAATTAGTTAAAATTATAAAATCAAAGGATGACGCCTCTGACCTACAGAGCGATCTACAAAGGCTTGTGCAATGGTGTCAAATCAACAAGATGCATCTAAATTCAAGCAAATGCTATTATGTTAAATACACGCGAAAGCATCACCTAATATTCCATGACTATTATATCGATGGCATAAAAGTTGCGGAACTGGACACAATGAGAGACCTTGGTGTTACGTTTGATCGTAAACTGACGTTTATCCCACACATTGACAATATAATAAAAAAGGCTTCGAAAATGCTGGGATTCGTTATACGAAACTCTAGACAGTTCAGGTGTAGCAAAACTAAGATTTTGCTGTATAGCTGTTTAATTCGAAGTATATTGGAATACTGTAGCGTGATCTGGCGTCCACACTATGCCACACACTCGTTGCGTCTAGAACGCGTTCAAAAGCGTTTTCTTTGGCACCTGGCATTTTCTAGCGGAATAACTAAAAAAGTACGATCGTACAGTAATAGACTGAAATACTTTAAAATGGTTTCGCTAGAAAATCGTCGACGTGTTAATGACGCAATGTTTGTGTGCAAAGTGATGCACCATAAAATTGATTGCCCACAGATTTTGCACACCTTTAATTTTCGTGCTCCCCCTAGAATTCCTCGCAGTCTCATTACACCACTGTGCCCACCGCTGAGGAGAACAGTTCTAGGCGCCAATTCCCCTTTTGCAAGATTATGCAAAGCCGTAAATAGTTGTAGCGACCAAATCGATCTCCACTTTGAAAGTCTGGGCAAGTTAAGATCCACATTTCTCGAATACCTTTCAAAATAGATAGGTACCTGTGTATAATTATTATAAAATAACTAGTTATTATCTACTATTGATAAATTTTTTCATAAAAAAATATCCATCCGTTTTTGAGAAAATTTCATTTCATTTTTTTGTTTAATTTTCATTGTTGTTGCATGTCATAGTTTTATAAGTAAGTGAGACAATGAGTGTAACTATGACCATGGTTGCACTTTTGGTTGCACTTTTAAATAATTTAAATAAGTTAGTTAATTTAGGTTTAATAATAATTTTATTATGTACAACTTCCTCATGCATGCAGAGTTTGCCTATAAGTAATTGTTGCACTGTTGTTTTTACACTCTTTGTATGTTACCTCTACCATAGAACCTGTGTAAACAATTGTTGGTAAACCAATAAAATAAAATAAAAAATAAAAATAAAATAAAAAACCGTCAGGTTCAACGACCTATGAACTTTGAAGTAAATTAACGTAACGTACGTGTTTTGGACACATTTCACATTTTTAAAGTTGGTTATATGTAATCTAGACAGTTTTTTTCTTGAAAAATATAGTAAATAAACCTGTTTGTGTAAATTAAAAAGTTACCCCATGCCCTTGACGTTATTAAGATCTTGACTTCAGCTAACAAAAGAATTGATATCTTCGAAACGGCTGAACTGATTTTCATAAAACATGACTAGGAACCACTGCTAGATAACCATATAGAGCTACGATGCCACACACAGTCAGACAAACAGACAAACACCCCTCTTTTTTGCGCCGGGGGTTTATAAAGCTGGCGTCTACTAAATCTTCAATAAAACACATAAGCCACTTCTGTTTCTAAAATATACGTATAGTGCTGTGCTACAATTATTACTTTACTAAACTGTAACACTAATCTAAGAATACACAGTATTAGGGCATGCTCCCGGGAAGTATCGGTCTTAAATTTCGCAGGAATTCCCGAGAATTTCGTAAATTAAAATTTTTAATAATTCACAGAAGAAAATATGTTTTAATACACGCAGCATGATTTTTGACTCTCTACTATTAATTATTAGCAATCGGACAACATTGACCCCCATTGGCCTCAGCGGAAGAAAAATCGTACAATCCGTTCTATAGGGCCACGCGGCCACGTTGTCGGCCATCCCCTCCCGTAATTCCCGCGCGCTATCACTATGTTTTAAAAGGCTCTAACCTCTCTTTTTCTATGATACGGGTATATGTGTTTGTGTATTAGTTACTTTTCCTATATAATTAATTTGTTTTATTATAATTCTAAGAAACTTATTACACTTTTCAATAGCGTGTCAAAAATTAACTGTTATTTTTTAAATCAAAGTCTCCTGTAAGAACCAAGCTATGCAGGGTAAACTAGAGGGCCGCACGGGTCAGCTTATACGAAATAACTCGGTATCGCTGTCCGTCGGCCCAACAGAAAGATTTGAAAACAGGACTGACGCGCGGTCAACGTTGTCAGACACGGCTTGAACGGAGAGTTTCAGTGTTGCCAAACATTGTCCCCCATGGCCCTAATGGAAAAGTACACTTTTTTCATCGGCAGTCAACGTGTTAATATTATAATATTATAAAGCGGAACAGTTTGTTTGTTTGTTAAACGGGCTAATCTTAGGCACTACTGGTCCGATTTGAAAAAATCTTTTTTTGTTGGATAGTCCATTTATAGAGGAAGGCTTTAGGCTATTTAACATTACGGTACGACCTACGGGAGCAAAGTAGTAGTAGAAGATGCAGGTGAAATCGCGGGGGTTAGCTAGTGTACTTAATAATTTTTAATTTACTAAACAGAAATTCGCATCTTTTACTTTGCCTCGTTACTGCATTGGCCGCCATTTTTATTTATGTTTTTTTTACTTTTATTTTTCAAAATTAAGATAACAGATTTTTTTAATCCTGTTTGTGGTTGTAGATTGAATATTTTAGCTTAATTTCTGTATTTGCAACAAAATTCCCGTAAAAAAAAGTATCGGTCGAAAAAATCATGAGAATTGAATTTGACATGGATGAATGCAACCACGACACGAAAAAAAAATGGATAAATGTTTTATTGTTAGCCATTAAAGTTAATAAAATCTAAGTTGTTGTCAAAATAATAAATATGTAATCCAATAAAGGAGGCGAGCGAATCTGGGCCTTTTATATTACACTAATGAAAACTTTATCAATATTTTTTTCAAGATTTATTATTTTTTACCATGAAATATTAAGATATTTAGTCATGGGATACTAAATTAATTATTTATTCAAAACATTACTGACTGTCTGCACTTCCGGTTTTTAACAATGTTGCCAAATGAAATATGTTAATCGATCAGTTGAAATAAGATTATAATGTAAAACAAAATAAAGAAAACATTATCTGCAGAAGAAACACTGAATCATGATTTCATCTGTTGACATGTTTTATAATATATTATAAATAATTGTTTTTATTTTTAAATATCGCACAAAATAATGTTTAATCAATGAAGTTGCAATAAATTATATATTTTTTTTATTATACAGGCCACACAGTAAAAACTCATGTCAATGTCACATCTAAAGTCAAACAAATCATTCACTTCGTTGGTTTTAAACTTGCAATAGTGGATATTATGTTTTGTTGTGTTTCCGTGCGGTTTAATTATTTGATTGGTATTATTTTACGACTTTGGCTACGTATAAAGGATTCTGATGGTTATTATTTTCACGAACGACCTACGCATTTCTTACATCGGACTGATAAGTTATCTTGGATTACGAAGTAAAATACAATCAGTGATCAACATCTTTATTATATTAATTCATCTGTAGGTATGCGCTAAATAGAAGAGGAATGAATTATTTTAGTTAGACAGCAATGTGTGGCACGCAGTCGTAAGTAATTTATTTCAAAATAAGTTCACATGGTCATAAACTGTTACTGTTACTAAAATACTTTCTGATTTATATTTACTCAAACCAAGGCTGATCATAATGAAAACATCCAGTCAATAATCCATAATTATCAATTCAAGGCGTTTATTTCAAAACAAACAAAGCTAATTTTGTACGGACTAATAACATCCTATATTTTTATTTTTCTCCCATGTAGAAATTGTAAATATTGGTATTCTTTTTTAATAATAGTAATATTAAAAATTAATAATGCAAGAATCATTGCTGTATAGTCAAACCCAATAATGTATGGACCTTCGCCCGTCTTCTTTGCTACTTAAGGTTATAATAACAGTATTTTCGCGTGGTGTTGGTCTATTAATGCGTCGTCCTAATTTTGTCCTGCGGAGCAGGTCACGCCGTCCCCCTTACCTCCTTGCTGTAACCTCGATACAACGCAGCTTATATTATTATACAAGTACGTCGAGTAATGCTAAGCAAGATAATAAAGTTAGATATTGTATAATTAAATATCGGATTATTATACTCTTATTTACTTCACTAGAAAGTATAAAACAAATTCGGTTTAGCTTTCAGCTGTCACTCTGTCCTTACGTAAATGTATGCTTCGATCTTTAAAACCAAGGAATGATTTTGATGCGATTTTGTTTAAAATAGATAGTTAGTGTAATTCAAGGGGAAGCGCCAGGCCACACGGTGCGGTGCGGCTCCGGCGCGGCGCCTGAGCGGTGCCGCAACGGTTTCCTACATATAAAATTGGATGGTATGCCACACGGTACGTCCGGCACCGCTCCGGCGCCGCACCGCAGGCTCACCGGACAACGGCGCGAGGCAGACGAGGCGGGGAGTGGTGCAAGCAATGCAGTGCCGCAGCGGCAGTTCATGGGAATGGCAGTACAGTAGAGGTCAAGAAAAGAAAATGTATGGAAAGAAGTGCCGCAGCGGAGCCGCAGCGGCGCCGTTAGAACATTGCGGTGCCGCAGCGGCGCCGTAAGAACGTTGCGGCGCCGCACTGCTCGTGTGGCCGCCAGTGCGGTGCGGAATAATGCGGTGTGGCGCGTTGCCGCACCGTGTGGCCTGGCACGAAGGATTCGCGGATTCACCCGCGTCTTTAGTTACTTTCTTCTCTTCTTTAGTTAATTTCTTCATTTTTTTATTTAAAAATCTTGAACTTTTTTGACTACCAAACTGAATTTCGACAAATCGTTCTACGACATGATTTAACTTCGACAACACGGAACTCCGACACGTCTTTATTTCGACAATACGTTACTTCGACAATAATACTAGTCCGACTCAAGTCAATTTCGACATACACTACTCAGAAATACTGTACTTCGACATTATCTTAATTCGACGTGACAATTCTAAATAAAATTTGTAATAAGCGCCAAGTTATATATTTTAAAACGCTGCTACTCAGAGAATATAGGAAAATGGGTTGTCGATAAATAAATGTCGTGCTTACTTTCTCTATTTTTACCCGACTTTCGAAAGGAGGGTTATATTTTTCGAGACAATATATAAAGGGTACGTATTTGAATATCGAAGATTAAAATACCTATGCTTAAAATACCAATGTTCAAAACATCGAAAATTTAAATATCGATTATATCAAAATGTCGAAAATTGTTATACCTAAGCTTAAAACGTCGAAGATTGAAATTCCGAGTGATTAAAATTTCGAATGATTCAAAATATCGAATGACATTATGCCTAAGTTCAAAATAACAACATTTCATACATCTAAATTCATAATATCTACTAATAATACCTACTAGTTGAAATACCGAAAAAAAAAATATATAGGCAGTATGAGTGTATTCATAAATGCATAACATGCAAGCAAGCATGGTTTCTGTCACGGCTCCGGCACTGCAGGGCTCCGGCAGTCCCACGCGAGCTTAACGTCGCAGATGGTGTAAACGCTCACCAACGCAGCTGACCTCAGCTGCGGCGGTGGGTGTTAAAACCACCTGCTCCTCAGCTCGCGGGCTGCCTCGCCCCTCCGCGCCTACGCGATTCTAAATTACACTCTAGGGGTAGGGCAGACAAGACTACGTGGAGTCGGTTTTGCAGCGATACGTTTCTGTCACTAACTTTAGTAGCACAACATATTGACTTTCAAGAAAATATTTTAATTTAAAGACCTAAATAATACCTTCACGATTGACCTATGCTTGTGCACTAGACACTGATTTTCATGGATAAAATAGGTCGAAATTGTTCTAAAACCGAATTGGGGCACCCCGAATTTACGTAGTCTTTTGGCTGTTACCCCTAGAGTGTATATAAAAATCCGGAGGCGCGAAGGGAGGGCAACCCCCGCCCGCTGTACCAAAGCATAGGCACCCGTGGGAGCCGTAGTGGCTGAGGCTGGTCGCCGGAGGCGACCAGCAAGCCGAAGCTGCGGAGGTGAACATGGGTGCCTAATCTTTGTTACGCAAGGGCGAAGGGGTTGCACTTCCCGTAGCGCCGGAGACGTTGCAGAAGCAACCATTTTCCACTCATACTACTTATACCAATTTTTTTTCGATATTTTAACTTGTAGGTACGTATTTTTAGGGTGAATTAATGAATGTATTAAATATTGAAAATTAACTCATTATTACACGTAGGTATATTAATTTTTGATGTTCAAATATTATATGTACCCATCGATATTTAGGACGTTCGATAGTTTGTACTTCGATATTTAGGACATTCGATAATCTGTATTTCGATATTTGGATCTTTCGATGTAACTTTTGTAGATATTTAGATTTTAGATATATTGGACGTAGAATATTTAACCATTCGATACTATAAACTTTCGTTATTTTAATTTTCGGTTTTATGGTCGTTCGATATTTCCATTTTCGATGTTATGAACATCGATATTTTAGCAGTAGGTATTTTAATCTTCGATATTCAAATACGTACCCTATATAAATGTATCACCTCTATACGCGCCATGGTTGCTTTGGATTCAAATCCCATATCGGCCAAAGTGCCATCGAGTTTTTTATTGAAGAATTTTCCTACTACTAACATTTACTAGAGTCCGACCCCAAAACTATAAGAAATGCTAATGATAAAATAAAGAATAACTACATGAAATACGGGCCGTTCAAAAATAACTCAACGAACATCATTAAAGTTTCATATAAAACCTTGTATGAACAGAGTTCAAAGGCCTTTTAAATCTTTTGTCCTCTTTGACCGCAAAATGTCCGCGATCTTCACGTGAAGTATATCGAGATGGTTGCTATGCAGCGACTCGCGGGTTCTAATCCCGCTCGGGACTTATATTTATACGACCTTCAGATAGTTATTTCGGTTCCCTATCTATTTGCATAAATTTTTAAGACCTAATATAACTTAGCATAATGTTGTTTAGCATAATTATATTTTCGCATAACATAATGACGCATAACAGCTCATGCATAATTTTTTTAAGCATAATGTCTCTAACCATAATAATGATTAGGCACAATATTCTAAAGCATAAACTTATTAACCATAAACTTCTAAAGCATAACTTTTTTAAGCATAAAGTTCTAAAGCATAACTTTTTTAAACATTATATCCTAAAGCATAAATTACGCATAAAAATATTAAAACATATTTTATAGGTATATCAATGAAAAAATTATTAAAACCTAAAGTATTAGACACTATACACGCAAGCAAGCATGCAGCATGCAAAAGCAAGCATGCAGCATGCAAAAGCAAGCATGCAGCATGCAGCATGCAAGCGAGCATGCAGCATGCATGCAAGCATGCATCATTCAAGCAAGCATGCAACATGCAGCAGGCAGGGTTTCTGTGACGGCTCCGGCGCTGCGGGCCTCCGGCGGCCCCACGCGCTTACGCGATTTTAAATAACACTCTAGGGGTAGGACAAACAAGACTACGTGGAGTCGATTTTGCAGCAATTCGGTTCTGTCACTAACTTTTGTTGCACAGCATATTAATTTTTTAATCAACAATATTATTTGATTGTTACAGAAACTATAGCAAATTGGTTTGCTTTACATACTGTCATGTATAATTATAATAAATCGAATGCATGAAAATTGTTTTTGCTATTTATTTTAATTGTATGCCTAAATATTATTATGCTAATAGTCATGCCAAAACAAATTAGTCTTTAACATGATTATGCCAACATAAAATGTATGCCTAAAAGTATTATGCCGAAGTATTATTATGCCAAAACAAATTGTGCCAAAATCGTTATGCCGAAGTATATTAGGACAAAGAACATTATGCGAAAAGAAGGGATCCTAGTTATTTCGAGTCTAGTTAATTGAGTATGCAAGTTTGATGTTTGTATATAAACTTATGATACAGTAACTCCTAGTATAAGGCTAAGGTTTACAAAAACAAATGTCAAGAAATCTGCAGTTGGTTCAGACAGCTTTTTTATGTTTTTAGAGTTCCACGCATTCAGACACTATACAAAATATAACTATTCAGCATTCAGGTACTTCAGGACCTTTAAATTGATCATTTCACGAAAATTCAAGAAGTTTCAATTTCATGAAATGATTTTTTTAACTTGCCACAACACATACCTTCATCATCACAAACTTCAAAGATAAAATAATATATATTACAGTCTTGAGCCTAAGTACCTATTCCAAATTCGATTTCAAGGGTAAACTAATCATAAAAATATGTAATTTCCCTTAGGGGCTGAAATTTTATAAGTCTTTCGTCAGTGGATTGGATACAACTCAATTCAATTTTCTCAATTCAAAATTGACAAAAGGTTTAGAAATGCATCTGCCATTTTATCTCCGCACCACCCATGGTTGACTAGAGTATGCCTAGGGCATTTAATCCACCTTTTTACATATAAAAATTTATATTAAGTATAATGTATGTATTTACATAGATTTTATTGTGTTCTTATTTCGTTACTTTAACAACAACTAACGATTTCTGACCACGTGCCAGTATATTAGTTCAGTGGTTCACTGCCGGAAGTAGAACTAATAAGGTTATCTGTGTTTGTCTGTGAATAAATACTTGTCTATGAACACTGGCACAGTTACTGTTACTAACTGATGTTATTGAGGATATTTCTTGTCATGATATAGTTTCTTGTCTATATTTCCGATTAATTCAAGTTTCTAACCATACAGATGACGATAATGACAGGTCGATAATTCGCTTGCGTTATTGAATTACTTTAATGCGTCCGGATTTCTAGTTCAAATCAGGATCTGTCAGGGTAATCTTGCGATATTTATCGCAGCAGAGATAGAGGTTATGTTATATTTTATAAGCTATATATATACAGTTGTGGTCAACTAATAAGAACAAACCAAAAATTAAGGTGAATTTTATATATTTTTTTTATTACCAGGGTAGATCAGATAAACTAAATTATGTAGTGTGTAGTGTTCTGAAATACTAATGAATATTAAAAATACTTCAAAAATTGTGAGCATTGGCTTCGAAGTATTATATTTTATAACAGCTAATTCAATTACAAATATCTTGCAACCAAATCGCGGCGTGTTTTGGCTGGCCATATAATTAGCGACATAAACAATGGTAGTGTGTTAAATTCCCATTTTTATAAAATCTGGCTCGATTTCATTACTTTTTATTAATTTAGTTTAGAGTCCTTAAAATAATAATCATAATATTTAAATTAAACATGGGGCGAAATAAAAATTGTGATACAACAATGCGAAAAATAACAATTATTATTTGATATCGTAAATTAGCAAAACATTTTAATTACTTAATTATTAAGATTTTTAATACTAGACATTTGAAGTCTTTGTTGATTTAAATGATCTAAATTTAAAGAAAAACTACTGTTCAAAAAATGGCGAAACGGTGATAGCGGCGAAAATAGACCCTCATATGGGCTTTGTACAGATTTTATTCGTCTGAATAGTGCTGGTATTTTGCCTAGAACGTAACGCTAGAGTAATCTACAACAACCTTTGACGTCAACTGGTTGAAGATAAGCGGTTTGGCATGGTTGTACGTGTTAAAAAAAAAGTGAGCCGTCACGGGACGCCTGGCAGATGTGAAACATCGACATTACATCATCGCCACACAGTACACAAGACTATGACTGTATATATACACCATCATATAGCGTGGCGACGCGTCGCCACGGCATGCGTCGCCACGCCAGAAATTTGTTTTACGTGCGGCTATAGAGGTTTCACATCAAAAATACAGACTCGCCACGGTTGATCTTAGTTATGAGGTACCGATATTTGGACATCAACGAAGAAATGTTTTATTTTCGGACTAGACAAAGGCAAATTTGGTTTCATCAGATGGCAGGCAGTATTAACGGCGCCTTAATTATCGAAAATACGTCAAGAAACAAGGTAAACGTTGAAGAGATAATATAAAATTATGGCGTTGGTTTTCTGAAAATGGTGTGGGACCTTTAGTGCGAATTGAAGGCAGGAATTATGTTGAAGGGCACTCGATAACAACCCCAAAACAAAATGCACTGTTTGTTAGAACATTTCTCACCGATGAGTACATATATCAGTTATAAATTAGCTGACAGCCCCGACCTGTCAATAGCCAATTGTTACATGGTTATGGCAAACCTTAGCAATTACGCTGGACAGTACAGTACGGCAAATTTAGCTTAAAGGCTCGAGCACGACGTAAGCGTCAACGTGACGTAAACGTGCGCGTACCACTGAGTTGTAATGTATGGAACTGTATAAGACAGGACACACCGCTTGCGTAACGTCATCACGTTCACGTGCACGCAAGCGGTGTGCTGGAGCCTTAATTCAATAATAAATAAACATATTTTTTTCCTATATCGCTCTCGGCAATAATTAATTTTAATGTCGTCCTAAGTGTCCCTAATTAGTTGTCCAGGGTTCGAATTGAATAAAGAATAAGTTAATTTATATTTCGATGATTATTTTTTACGTATAGTCCATTCTTTTAATGAATATGTCTATTTGTTAAGATATTGGTTTAGTTTTATACCAATAGTTACTAAATAGTCAAAGTCTGGAGCAAACTTAAATTATGGAAAAAAGAAATTACATGTTACTCAAATTATATCATGTTGTCCCTTATTAGTTGGCCACGACCATACGATATATCCATATATATGCAATTTTGCTCCATTTTAAATAGAAGAAAACTTGAAAGGAAAACCCACGTAATCATTTTCAAGATCTAACACTTGGACTCTTGAATTAATTAAATGTTGCTATAACTTGGCCTAAAGTTTGAATCTGCAGTTTTATTTTCTCGATTTTATTTTTTATTAGTACAAGTTTTTAAAACGAGATTTCCCCGCGGCTTTATTTTAGTGCTGTGTAACAGGTTTCTAAATAATTAGTCTGTTTAACTATACCTACAATACTATCCAGACTTATACAGAATTATTTTTTCTTTACTTGGACATTTTATTTTATTCAGTAAGTAACTTGACAGTTCCTAGAAAAATAATTAATAGTGTTGGGTAATTAACGATTTTGCGAAAATATAATAAACGAATGATAAAATGGTTTGAATTAAATAAAACTTTAAATATTGGTTTGGAACAGGTGGGAAATAAAAATAATTCATTATTATTAAAAAAATAAACCAAAAAATATTTCATACGATCTCTTTCCGAATTCTGGTCTCCGGAATATATAGCCTTTTGACTGACCCTCGCTTGAACATTGGACACCGTATCCTGCTACCCCTGCTAAACTGTAGTAGAAAACCGGATCTGTAAACATTGCTATATTTTACCAATTTGGCCAATGCTAAGAACCGTGATATTTGGACTCGTAAATACGTTCCTATATACTGTAGTATATGGCCCAGGTCTGGAACAGTCAGGCCCAAGTATGTAAAGAGTATGGTTTTGTCCTTTAGGGTAAATTGTGCACATAAGTGCAATATTTAGGTTCATTCAATTTAGTTCATTCTTATACCACCTCACTATCTTTTTTTTTGCAAAATTTGCTAACTCTGTAATTGTCAACTCACTGAATAAAATTAAATGTCCAGTGTACGCCCGTTACAAACAAAAAACTCCAGCTTTTTACAATACTGAATACTAAAGTGTTCAGTTTTCAGGGTTTATGTACGTAGGTATATGTATGTGATTTATTTATTAAACTGTATCTTAAATACACCACTACGTTGATTAGGATAAACAAAAATACAATAATTAAATAAAAATATTCCTTTTGTGAGCTTCTGTTGCGTGCGCTGCATAAATGGTTGGAGCTTAGATTACCTATATTAATCTAGGTAAGGGTTGAAGTTACACAAAAAATATGTACGAGAGAATTGTTCCTCTTCAAAAGTTCTTAAAAAAAGTCTGCGTCAGCATTTTGTCTAACTTTTATAGTTTTGAAGTTTTTTGAGCATAGTAAGTAATAATCCTTATCAATGTTAATACGTTATTTATTACAAGTATTTAATTTTAAACAAAATAGCCCGTTCCATCGTTTTAAAAATACTCTGCCGAAAAATAATGATTTTACGAACGGGCAGCAACTAGGCTGGCTGGCGGTTTTGCGACATATTTGTAGCTTATATAATATAACTAGCTGTCCCCTGCGGTTTCACCCGCATTTTTCGTTACTGCTGCGCTCCCGTGGGTCGTAGCGTGATTGTATATAGCCTATAGCACTCCTCGATAAATGGGCTATCTAACACTGAAAGAATTTATCAAATCGGCCCAGTAGTTCCAGAGATTACCCCCTACATACAAACTTACAAACCTACAAACTTACAAATGTTACCTCTTTATAATATTAGTATAGATAACACATTATACTATGCTACTCAACATTGCGCTATGAGCCACAAGAGCGCGAACTATACAAATTAAAAAAAAAATACTTATACATAGATAAAGAAACTATTGCAATAATCCTATAAGAAAATTAAAAATTAATTGTTTTGAATTAGACAAAGAATTTCGACAGAGGGTGTAATAACATCTTTAGTAGCTGAAGAAAGTGTATTATTGGGTTTGACATTATTTTTCCTCTACATCAACGATCTCTGTAATCTAAAACTTAAAAACGCATTTTTCATAGAAGGCTTCAATCACTAACTTATCATAACTTGTTTTTTTTTTAACCTTTATTTATTAACAGGCTTATAGTCTTGTTTCTAAACTAAACTAAAGAGTTTTCACATCTTCAAACTTATGTCAAAACTGGCCGTAATGTCAAAAAAAAACAGGCGACGGCCATTAGTTCTTGAAAAAAATAAGAAATTAAAAATAATCACAAATGGCTTTTCTAATTTTTCGACGAAAGAAGGCCAGCCACCATTGTTATATAATAAATCAAAGAATATCTAATGAGGTTATATTTAAAATAGTAAGAATAAAAACTTTTCCAAAATGTGGCCGTCGTATTACTACGGCCACATTTTGCAAAATTTTTATAAAAGGAGGATATAGCCTAAATATTAATATTATTAGGTATCTGTGTTTATTTATTTATACTTTATGCACAAAATTAATGTACAGAGGCGGACTTAATGCCTTAGGCATTTTCTACCGGTCAACCATCGGTAGTGCAGAGATACCAGGTCACTCAGAAAGTTTTGAGAAAAACGTTTTTATGTATAAGACACTGGTCATTTGTAATTATTTTGAATAATTTGGTTATTTAAAAGTAAAAATACCATTGTTCGAATTTTGAATTTTCCTCCACATTTTTATGAGAGCCAAATTAAATTAAGGTGTCTCTTCTAAAAAAGGATCTGCACTGCGAACATTTTCGAGCGAAGATTTTCTACGACTTTAAATGCGGCTTAAAATCTGATGAGTTATTTGATGGACTTCAAATTGCTTTTATGGGTGGAAGACTTTCAAAAGCTACCGTCTACCACAAGAACAGCGAGTTTAAGTGCGGTCGCTTTACTTTGGGAGATAAACAAAGGAGTGGTCGTCCTAACACGGCAGTCACGGAAGAAAGTGGGCTGGCATTAAAAAAAATATTCAAGAAAACATGCAAATTGCATACTAAGAGATTCAGCAGACCCTGCAGATTAAATCGGGAAGCTTTTACCAGATTTTACACGAGCATCTTCCGATGAGGAGGTTGTGTGCCACTGGGTGCCGCAAAACTTCACCAAAGCTCGGAAGCAGGCCAGTGTAGATTGGTGCCGTGATATGATTAAAAAATTTGAAGCAGGTTCGTCTTGGCGCGTTTACAACATTGTGACAGATGACAAATACTGGATTTATCAATACGATCCAGAAAAAAAGTGTCAGTCGACAGTTAGGCTGTTTCAAAACGAACCAACGCCTAGGAAAGTGAAGCGATCGAGAAGCACAGGCAAACTTTTGATCGCTAGTTTCTTCACTTTCACGGGGTATCTGAATGCGATTTCATTACAAGACCAAAGCAGCATCAAAGACGAATGGTACACCACAAAATGCTTGCCAGAAGTTTTATCTGCAATGAGCAACAAGCGACCGAACACCGGGCTCCGCTGGATTCTGTTTCACCATGAAAACACGCCCGCGCACCCAGCGCTCAAAACGAGGAACTTCTTGGACACCACAGAGGTTGGAGTCTTAGAGCACCCTCCTTACAATCCTGATCTGGCACCGTGTGACTTCTTATTATTCCCTAAAATAAAAAATCTTCTGAAAGGGATACAGTTTTCATCGCTGGAAAACGCGCGAGCAGCCTTCGAGAAGGCCGTGAAAGAGGTGTCTGCGTCGGATTGGAAAAAATGTGATAAAAATTGGTTTAGACGCATGAAACTTTGTATAGAGGCTACTGAAGAGTTCTTTGAAAAGATTCAGCAAAAATATTTTTATCTATAGAAGATAGTTTTTTAGTTTCTCAAAACTTTCTGAGTGTCCCACGTATGATGGCAGGTGCAAATTTAAGAGAAAATATGTTTAATAAGACAAAAAGTACAAATCAATAAAAATGCATACACGTAATAAAATAAATAATCACATATATATAACGTAAATAAATAAATGATAACAATATATATAATATATTTTTATGTACATATTTATTTTCCAAGAAAGATGATTATGAAAGTACTCTGCCTAATTGAGCAGTATGAGACTTGAGTTTCTGTTTGAACGCGTAACGGCTAGTCGCCGTCCTGATATCAAGAGGAAGCGCATTCCAGAGAAGAATGGCCTAAATGTTAAAGGAAGAGTGAACGAAATCAGAAAAATGGGAAGGACAAAGCAAGAGAAGATTGTTGAAAGAACGCAGATTTCTAGCGTGCGATGAACATAGATATTGAAAATGAGACAATAGGTAAAAAGGTGAGAAGGGAGAATTGAACAAGGAGTAAAGCGTTGTCAACGCACGCATTCTTCTTTGGCGAATGGGCAACCATTTAAGTTCAGACCTAAAATTTGACACATGGTCATATTTTCTTAAGTTATATATGAACCTAATGCCTGTTGTGTTAATGCCTAAACCTGTTTATGATCCTATCTAGCTTATCCAGCAAGGCCCCGTTCAGGTCAAAGTAACACACATCACCATAGTCGATTAGAGGTAAAATTAAGGTCTGCACAAGCATAGTCTTTGTTTTAACAGGCAAAACGTTTTTCAGACGATATAAGGATCGTTGACTCTTTGGCTAACGTTAGAAACTTGACTCTACCAGCCAAGAGTGGAGTCAAGGAGTAAACCGAGATCCTTTACCACTTGGGCTAATAGGATTTATATGATGATGGTGCATCAAAAAAAATTAGAAATGCCATTTGTGTTTATTTATTTTTGATGTGAAACATCTATAGCCGCACGTAAAACAAATTTCTGGTGGTGGTGGCGACGCATGCCGTGGCGTCGCGTCGCCACGCTCTTTCTTTTCAATCATATTACTTTTACAAAATAGGTAATGTCGATGTTTCACACATCTGCCCCAGGCGTCCCGTGACGGCTCACTTTTTTTTTGTATTTTTTTTGTCTTTACGAATAATATACGTCACTTGATTTTTTCGGATTTAACGGCCAATTCTGAATAAGTATGAAGATGTGAAAACTCTTTTATTTATAAAAATGGGAAATTTTTGTAAGTTACTTGGTAATATTATTATTATTCTACTACAATTAATTTATTGATGTATCAAATGTGTTATTATTGTTATTCATACTATGTTTATAACTGTTGCATAATTTATTTAATTTTCGTGATTTTATTTAATAATGTCTTTACCAACGTGATTGTACTTGCGGTGTTAACCTGTAATTAACTGTTGCACATGTAATTTTTTTATTGTAACGTGTTAACTGTTCTTGTTATGTGTAAACAGATGTTGGTTAACCTAAAATAAATAAATAAATAAATAAATAAATATTAACCAATCTGCTCGAAAATATTTTGACATTTCACAAATCTGACACGGTGGGTGGGCGTTTCAAATTACATAAATTTTTCAGCATTATGTAACGCCTGCCAAAGAAGGTCGTCACTGTACTGAGTACTGGCAGCCAGAAAACCATAGCCGCCGCCGCCGCCGTAACGTCACGACCCATGTGACAGTGGCTGTCAAGCCAGCCAAGCCAGGCCAGCCAGCCAGCCAGCCCGCCAGCCAACCAAGCCGGCCAGCTAGCCAGCCAGCCCGCCAATCAGCCAAGCCGGCCAGCTAGCCAGCCAGCCCGCCAGCCAGCCAAACCATGAGCCATGATAAAAAGCAGCAGCCATTGCATGTCGCTCATTACTATTTTGCAAATAAAAAGATACACCGATGGCTGTAACCTATTCTTTTATTTAAGCCACGCTTACATAAGCTTTATAATTCAGAAGTGGGATCCACGCAATATGAATCGGCGAATCCGTTGTGAAAAAGAAGAAAGTCGATTCTACCAAGATCCGCCATTATGCACCGCCGAAGACAATCCACCAAGCAAGAAGAAATAAGAAGATCCTGCTCACACGAGAAACAGAACAATTACAGCTTGGTTGAAAATAATAGAACAATAATATTAAGAGAGATCTACGAATGAATGAAAAACTAAAATTTCTTCATTCGCAAGATTAACTGCGCGGCCAGGCAAGAAAATTATATAATCTCAAAGAGCGTGATTGTTCATGGAAACAGTGGGAGCAAATGCTGCTACGCGCCTTGCCGAAACACCAATATTATACCTGCTGGAAGAGGCTAATCGCGAAAAATTGCACTGCGAAAGCATGACTAAGTACTATCAAGAAAAGGTTGCGGTTGCGATGTGCTTCGGGTACAAGCTTTCTGATAGTGCAACTATCTCCAGTATAATACGCGGCTTACCTGGCAACCTGCAGCCGAATGCAAGAGCCTACCACAATGAGGTATTTATCTACGTTCTTCATGACTACCGACCGCATCCTTATGGTCAACGTACAGCACAAAAGCATCCGGAGCGATAAACCGAGAAGAAGCCGGGACCTGTCAGTCTAGATATTTTTCCATGCCCGCGTTGCAAGAAAACGGGACATTTAGTACGCGAATGTCCTCAACCCGACCAACGCCACGAGGTGTCTTTCAAAATCCAAAAACTAATGAAGCTAGCGCTATCAAACATATTATACATCTTTTGAATTACAGCTATTACAGTGGTATTTTTAAAGAAACTGCAACAATTAATGCAGCCTCCGTGAAGTCTTATATTGACACCAGCAGTCAGGATTTTTAGATACGATGATTACCAGCCAAGGGGGAAGTGAGCTTCTGCCTTGAAATCGATGGTTTGGATGTGTACTGCAAGCTCACTTGACAGATATCGACATGAACGGAATTATAATAAACCTCCTTATCGGTCAGCAAGAGATAAACGGTAAAGGTGCGTCTCTGATGTATGGAATTGAACAGCTGTGTTACAGAAAGCTCCAGGTTTTCCTTGCAAAGTGGACCGTGTAGGAGAATCTAGCCGTTTCAAGACCATTTACAGTTAGTTCCTGCCGCTCGATCATTAAGGTAAATATAACCGGAAACAACGAAGCCAAAAACAACAACCAATCACGTCTCCTACTCGATTGATTCCTGCAACCTTAAAGCTAAAGCTCTGGCTACCTAAAGATCATCAACGCTGTTGAAAAAGATGCTAGAAGGAGGAAAGAAGGTACAATTTTATTGCGGGCTGAAAGCTGCAAGGATATGACTTCAGTAAGTGTCACTGCCATTATTTGCCAATTACCTGACAAAATTGCCTGTTATTTGTCAAAAACGAGTACTGCGTCAGTATAGTCAATTATAGTGGTCATACATAACAGATGTAGATAAAATTGACATAGGGCTCATAGGAGAACTAAAAGATAATAGAACTTTTATCGCAATTCGCCCAGCCCGTGTTTCGCCGCCCATATATATAGACTTTTTAGCCGTCCATATTAATCACTTGATACTCGCTACTGCATAGCATGGCCTAGAGCAATCGGTCAGGTTGAATATAAAAATATGTGCCCCACAATTGGGTAACAGGTTACCTGATGTCATTTGGGGTCACTAGCTACTGCCCGCGACTTCGTCCGCGTGGTATAGTTCCCGTTCCCGAGGGATTTCCGGGATAAAAACTATCCTATGTCCTTTCTCGGGACCCAGACTATATCTGTACTAAATTTCATTCAAATCGGTTCAGTGGTTTAGGCGTGAAAAAGAGACGGACAGACAGAGTTACTTTCGCATTTATAATATTAGTACGAATATGATCCAATGTTGTCTAGGAGCTTGTAAACGCAATCTGGTGGCTAGTACCAAAAAAGAAGACAATAATAACAAACGTAAGGATAGCACTTATTATAGAAAAGACGACATAATTGGCGCAATAATACGGCGCCAACCACCAGCTTTGGCAAAGTAAACTCAATAAATAGACGACTTGTATTACTTGTATTACTTTTTGCAGTTGTTAAGGTTTTAGGTAACGATTGGTATAAAATTAGGAGTATTAGAGGACTCAACGGATATAAACAGTTCACTGGCCTAGTATTAGCCAACGCCATTCGCCCATATAAGAGTGTAGCACCCATATCTGATAGTGCTAGTAGAACTGGTTAGCAGCTGGTAATAGAAGATCTTAAAGATCAGCTATGGTTGTTGTTGATCTGGGCCCTGGGGTCAGGTGTTCGTCTGTCCCGTGCCGTGTTGATTGTTAACTAATTATTGCCGTGTTTCCGGCATTGCGGGAGCAATGCTTACAGGATGGCCGAATGTAACGCCTGCCAAAGAAGGTCGTCACTGTACTGAGTACTGGCAGCCAGAAAACCATAGCCGCCGCCGCCGCCGTAACGTCACGACCCATGTGACAGTGGCCGTCAAGCCAGCCAAGCCAGGCCAGCCAGCCAGCCAGCCCACCAGCCAGCCAAGCCGGCCAGCTAGCCAGCCAGCCCGCCAGCCAGCCAAGCCGGCCAGCTAGCCAGCCAGCCCGCCAGCCAGCCAAACCATGAGCCATGATAAAAAGCAGCAGCCATTGCATGTCGCTCATTACTATTTTGCAAATAAAAAGATACACCGATGGCTGTAACCTATTCTTTTATTTAAGCCACGCTTACATAAGCTTTATAATTAGTTTTTTTTTTTAAGATAAATGTTACCGTAACTATTCCATATAACAACAGCTTTTGCCCGCGACGTTGTCTGGGTAGAAGCCAACAATGGTTTTAATAGGATTTTTGCTGGTTTTTTATGTTATTAATTTTGTTATAGTTTGTAAATTGTTATTTTAAAATGTTTAAACACTTAAAAACAACTTTTAATATAGTGTAGGTATTTAAAGGGTTCTATAATCATGAAAATGAAATGAAAAAGCCATGCTGTAACTTCCGAATTAGTCAGCATTTTGTACGTATAGATTCTGTTTTCATTAAGGTCATAGCTCATTAGAGCCACCCGGCACCAACTCCGCACCGACTTGCCTCCTGCAGCTAGTATTCTTTATAAGGATTTGTATGGGCATGCGCTCACTATATCAACTCCGTAGCGTCACCGGATCGCCTCGGTTATAAGCCCTTCGCGCGCGGTCGGCGGGTGGGCCACTCGGTGACAATTCGCTGCTCGAATGCCTTGCGTTGACAACGCGCGGGCCACGAGTGGGCCGCGCGCTGCCCGCGATTGATTTTATTAACAAACTACTCGAAAATTCGTGGACCAAGCGGCGTCAACTCGTTGACGCCTCGGCGTTCACTCGTTGACCGCGGGTGGCCCACTGGTTGACCGCGGGTGGTCCACCCATCGACAACGAGTTGACGCCGTGCGTCGAGGCGGTGCGGGGTGGCTGCCGGGTGGCTCATTAGAGCCACCCGGCAGCCACCCCGCAGCTTAGTTATATTTATAAGCCCCACTTAGTTTGGACATCCCTGGGTAAGAACATTGGTTCCGAAACTTGGAGTATTTACCTCTACAGGGGTAAAAAGGCTTTGCTATGGGGGTAAAAAGGCTTTGCTGTGGGGGTAAAAAAATTACAAACAACACACCCGGTGTGTTCGGGGTTCGGGCTGTGCGTTGATATATTAGTCAGTCAAACAGTCAGTCAGTCAGTTTACTATTCTATATGTATTCTAGCTGTCCTCCGCGGTTTCACCCGTGTTATGTAGAAAAAATTGCCAGGTTATCTAAAGTAATCTCTTAAATTAATCTCTTCAGCTTTATAATCAATATTATAAAGCTGAAGAATGGTTACTTACCCGCTCCCGTGGCTCAAAGCAAAGCAAATGTAGCATACTATACTGTATATACTATACTGTATACACTATACTGTATATGGGTTGTACTAATATATAGGGTGACTGGTGATTAATGTACGATACTTAAACACGTGATTGTGCTCATGATAACCGTGGTATACTATTTTTCAGTTACCTTATACAATGTGTTAATAAAATAACCCAAAACCTCGGACACCCCAACCGACTTTTATACTTATAAATTGATATGACGTAGGTATAATTATTTATTCATAAGTTATAGTAATAGATATTTGAAAATGTTGTTGTCGCGCTACTTCTTACAGACTCGTAGCTCTATCGCCGCGCCGCTGTCAACGAACACTATCGTTTACATGGCGTTGGACAGTAGTGTACAGCGTCGTTAAAAAATATTAGAGGCGGCATGACAAATAATATTTTTTTGGAAAAATATAACCTTTAATGAAAAATATTGTATTCGATTTTGCTGCCGATTCTAAACAAACAAGTTTCAGGTTTTGGGTTATTTCATTAACACATTGTATAAGCTACGAATATATCGCAAAGCCACCAGCCAGCCTCGATACTTCTCATCATTATTTTGTTGCGAAGTAATTTTAAAACTGTGAATTCTCCGATTAAATTTACGAAAATTTAAAATTTAATGATGTATTTTCGAACTAATTTTATTGCCTTAATGGCAATAAAATTACAAACAACACACTATTTTCGAACTAATTTTATTGCCTTAATGGCAATAAAATTAGTTCGAAAATACTGCGTTTTATTGGTCATAGTGAGTTAGTGAGCTATATAAGTTAGATATAATTATTCTGTCGCGGACTTATAAATAAAACTTTTTAAAAGTGATATTTTCCTAGTACATTCTTTTGTGTAACTTCAACAGTTAACGCAGCACACGCAACGAAATTAACAAAAGGAATATTTAATTCCCGTTTTTTTGTCACATTTTCATTGCTGCTCAGCTTCTGTTGGTCGCAGCGTGATGTTATATAGCCTTCCTCGATAAATGAGCTATCAAAAACAAAAAGTATTTTTCAAATCTACTCTGCAGTTCCTGAGATTAGCGCGTTCAAACAAACAAACTCTATACTATACTTGTAGAGATATAGATTTTATTTATTTATATAATTATGCCATTGATTTTGTTACATTTTTCAGATACATCATTACATTTTTTGGAATATCTATTTAGTTTTTCTTTTTTAAGCGAACGAAATCATCCGAAACCAGCATGTATAAATACCATTTTCCATTTTCAAGTATTTGGCAAACAAAATATACCTAAGCTTATATTCCTAGTAAATTAACTTAGAAGCGAAAAACAGTCTCATATAGTACAGGTAAAACGTTATTCTATAAATACGAGCCATTATCTTCATATGCTAATCACACGCTCGGCTGCCTGATAAAGGTTATCACATATTAATAGATCTTCTCGCATGCGCATACAAGTTCTTCTTTATTTATTATCTTTATATCGTACCACAGATTATAAATAGGGGGAAAACTAATTGGCCATGCTCGAAAATGGGAATATAATTAGTTTTAAAACCTGAGATGAGGTTTCGTACCATCATTGACAAAAAATTGGAAAAATCACGTTTGTTGTATGGGAGCCTTTCTTAAATTCTTTTTTTTATTCTGTTTTTACATAATGCCTTGGCTTTTTTAAATGGCGAAAATTCACAAAATGTCAAAGTCAATGCGAATTACTTTAGCTCAACGGATTTCTGGGTAGTCTAAAAAAGTAATCTATGCTACTCTAAGGGTTCAATAAAGTGATCTATTTTGACCAATTTTAATTTTACTAAAATAAGATATATAAATGCTTAAAGTTTTTAAAATGACCAAAAGTTGTTATAAGTCACGAAATTAAATAATGTACTCTATATTTTAAACGTCCACACTCTTTATTTACACTCCCTTAATAAATCAAATAACTATACTCCATTGCATTCAAAAAGAAAATGGCAACCCTACCCACACGTACTAAATTTGGTTTGTGAGATTGGCGACACTGGTTCTCGTATTTAAGCAATTTTGGGGCACTTCCATCTGTTTTCTATTTCATCCTTCTACCCTTGACTTCACCAAACCCCTCGAAGCAATAAAGTGCATGGCTAATGAGGGTTTTTGCGTATGAGAAATCCGGTAGATTGCAATTCGTAGGCGTAGACGGCTGAAAATCAAAAACTAAACATTGTTCTTCATTTGTTTGCAATACCAACCTTATATAAATATAATATATTTATATAAGGTAATTAAAACTTAAAAATGATACTATAATAAATATATACAACTAGCTTCTGCCCGCGACTTCGTCCGCGTGGATTTTTCCTGAATTTTCTTTGCTATAAACCTCTCGGAGCCCGAGACCTTTCCAACGAATGCAAAACCGAGGAAATCGGTTCGTGCGTTCTGGAGTTTTGGCGTCAGGAAGGAAAATCCGACTTATTTTTATATAGTAGATTTATAAAAAAAATCTTCAGCTGTTGTTTTGCTACTTTCTCAAATTTTAAAAGATTTCCGAGAAACGGAACCTTATATGCTTCATTTGTAATAAAATTGTAAGTTCAATGAGTTTCTAAAAACTTTTTCGATACAATTCTGATTCAGAAAAGGATTTTTGATATTTCCACTATATCAAAATAGTAGAGATATTAACAAATCACCAATTTTCTTTAGAGATGACTTCAAAAAGTAGTTATTTTATCATCTTCCGTGAATTTTTAAGGAATGATATAGGGATAACATGAATCTCGATTTTTTAATTGCCTCGCAGCATATCCATTCTTAAATTTTATTAAAATAAAGAATTTCATAATCACTATTATTTTTCAACAAAATAAGAACTAACATCATAACTTTAAATAAAATAGTTTTCAGGTAGTTTTCCTCCCACAGTAATTGAAATGAAGAAATATTTCGTCCAGGGATGCTATGGAGCCGTAACCGTAGCCAAAAATTTCGAATATCCGAAATAAAAAATATCCGTAACCGTAACTGAATCTGATATACAATTCGGACATTTTCGGATAGGGGCGAAAGTCTGAATGATGCATAATATGACAAAATTAGTTTTTATAGATTAACCACGCGCGTCTTGTATTATTTATTATTCATTGATGCATGGTCTTTAATGTGATAATATTTAGAGATAAATCGGATATTCGGCCAACCATGTGGCCGAATAGCCGGATATCCGGCCGCCGAATATCCGGTGAAACATAGCCGTTTGGTGAATTGCACACACATACACGTACGTAGGCGGCCGGCGCGCGAACGTTCAGGTGGACTCGGTTCGATTTATTTATTTAAACTTTATGTACAATGGCGGACTTAATGCCTTAGGCATTCTCTACCAGTCTACCCAGGGTGGTCTTTTCTTTGATTATTTACCGTAATTTGCCCTTAGTGCAATATGAGTACTAATTATAATCATTCGCTTTCCATTATATTCATTAACTATTGTGTGATCAAAAATTTAAAACTACAACTAATTGTTATTATATTTCTTAAGTAATGCTAGGATAACTAAATACAGCAAATATTTACTTAAAAATCTTAGAGTATTTAGCTAATACTCAAGTTAATATATATTTTTTTAAAGTTATCCGGTTAGTTAGTTATTCGGATAGTATTAAGAGCCGATGGGCGGATACCAGATAGTTACCGGATATCCGTTTCATCTCTAATAATAATACTTTAAAAGTCTCATATCAATATCCGAAACTAACGGATTAACAGAAAAGAATTTCATATCCTTAACCATATCCTAAACCGATACAATATTCTTCCAGTAGGTATCTGATATTTTATATCCGTAACATCAACATCCCTGATTTCGTCTACGGTTTTCCTTCCTTACTGCCTTATTAATCATCATTTATTGGCCTTATTTAGTTAGCCAATATTGTGAAATGATATGATCTATTTATAATTGTTTATTCCCATTAGACCATTAATAAGGTACTAGGTACTTTGGACTAAGTCATATTCAGTTACAAAGAAATTAATTAATCTAGTTGCCCATTCTTAGGTTGTTTCGTATGGAGAAAAACGGAAAAGAAACTCCTTAATAACTCTTTTGAGATAAAATTTTTTCAATATTTTTTCAAATGATTACAATACAAAAACCACTTCAGTTAAGATTGTTCAAATACATGAAACTAAATTAACCATTCGACGAGTTCGACGGCCAAGCGACAGCCAGCTGCTGTCGCACTGCTATTGTCTTTCTATTGTGTCTCGAATCCCGTGTGACGAAGGTTTTTAACAACTTCGTTATTATAGGGTTTTTAATACAATAATGTTTAATTTAGTTACAATAGCCCCGTAGTCGCTTTAGCCCCGGTCAATGGTATGTCATAAAAAATATATATGAAAATAAGAAATGAAAGCCATATCAGGTTTACTAGATACCCAGTGTTCTCATATTTACAAATAATAATATTTAAAAATCTTAGAAGACCACTTTCAATTAACCACAAAACTAGTGTTAATATTGTAAGGTTACCTACCATATTGTTGCATAGGATGGTCCAACGGATGGTGGATGCGCCAAATTGCCACGATTACATTGAAGAGGATACGAATACATCCGCGCAGCCTGAGTGAGGGTAGGGTTGTCAGATCATAAAACGAGGATGGAAATCTAAAAAAAAACCAATCCTGATAGTCCGGATACGATATTTCCATTTGCTCCATTCTAGATTTGTTTTTTTTTTTCTGTAATAACAGAAGCAAATGATAATCTAGAAATAAACTCCAAACATTATTTGTACTCTGTGTCGTTAACCTACTACTAAGGAGATTACCCTCCTTTTTGATTTTTCATCATAAAGGAGGGTAATCTCCTTTAACAATATTTGAAAACTAGCTTTTGCCCGCGGCTTCGCTCGCGTTAGAAAGAGACAAAAAGTAGCCTATGTTACTCTCCATCCCTTCAACTATCTCCACTTAAAAAATCACGTCAATTCGTCGCTCCGTTTTGCCGTGAAACAAAGACAAACATACAGACAGACAGACACACTTTCCCATTTATAATATTAGTATGGATAATATAACTTTTCAGGTTTCCTCAAAAAGTCGATCTATTTGCCAGGTTTTGCGTAATACATAATTTAATAGCTTTTTTCGTATGGAAGTCAATTATCTTATAAAACACGAGCTATTGCCCACGATATCTCTCGCATCTTCGTTTATTGCTCCGCTCTTGTAGGTCGTAGCGTGATGTTATATTGCCAATAACTAAACCAACAAACTTTTCAGCGTTATAATATTAATGTAAATTAGTAAAAACACACAAATAAGTCACAATTACGCATTATAAAATAAAAAATCGAATAGGCCGAATTGAACTGATAAAAGCCAAAGAAACCTTAACCTGTCGACGACCAGGCGACAGCCGGCTGTCGCGCTGCTATTGTCTTTCTCGTGTGTTCAAAGGTTGAATCCAAACCGTTGACAACCCTAGCTGCATGCACGGTGCACACACGTGGCGCTGTGATTGGTCCGTGCACACCTATCTTGTGTGCATTGTGCAATGCCGTCAAAACATATTTTTGTTCCGATTACCAACGTATGCAGGCTTTCATTGAATTTATTATAATTTATAGATAGTAAGTTGGGTTGGGGTCAACTAAGTCTTGAATGTTTTACTTACACCATATTGTAATAATAATGATACCAGCCTATTACTGTCCCACTGCAGGGCAAAGGCCACTTCTCATACAGAGAAGGCGCGAGCATTATAGAGGCTATCATAATTAGACAATCACGATACACATATTGTGACACAGGTTATCCATTCTACCAAAAAACAGGTTGTTTTTCCTTTATTATTTAGGGGCTCAAGTCTGCCATTACAATGGTGTTTCAATGACCAGTCATTGACCGGACAATTGACAATTAACAGTTTTTGTATGGGAAATATGTCAAAAGTTTGACGTCACACGTCAAAAATCAACTATTGAACCGGCTTATGGTACGCAATGCCGACTTTCCCTGTTTTGCCGACTTTTTTTTTCTTTAAATAATTAGGGACTTTTATAACGCACAGCGTATGTCAGCCCCATCGTACCCTAACACATGTTACAAAACGAGATCAATGGATCACCGAATTTTCTGAAACACCTTTCATTCGTTCCTGCAATGCCGATTTTTTTTATCGCCACCATTGCAATAGCAAACTTATCGCCACCGTCTATACATACTAATATTATAAATGTGAAAGTAACTCTGTCTGCCTGTTACGCTTTCACCCATAAACTAGATCGTTGCCATTTTTGACTTAGAGACAAAGATGATTTACGAGCTTTCACCCGCGGCTTATCCCGCATGGTTATTGGCTGTCAAACTTCCACCCCATTTCTTCTCCCTTCAGGGGTGGAATTGCCAAAAATATTTCCTTACTAGATCCTAACTCTTCACAAAGAGAACACCCTGCAAGTTTCATGTCTCTAAGACCAGCAGTTTTGACTGTGCGTTGATGAACTGACAGTTAATCAGTTCATCTGTAGATAATTTCATGTAAGTATATAGATTTCTACGGAAACGAAGTTGCGTACTAAAGGAAGCGTCCAGTATCATTAATTTTAAAAGTAACAATGGGTGCCATCACTTATAAAGAAATGTTATTAAAATCATTTGCATAATTTAATCATACCCGTCGTGTCGATTAATCATTTATACGACTCAAAGAGAGAGAAAGGATGTGAAATAATTTGTAACATTTTGCCGAGTTTTAACTTTTGTAACCTAGATGCAATAATAATAATAAAATATGTAAAAAAATAGGTAAAATAATAAAGGCTGAGAAATAAAATAATAACAAATATCTTAGGACAATTCACACACGGTCATCTGATCCCAAGCTAAGCAGAGCTTGTGTTATGGTAATCAGCCAACTTTCTAAATCTACTATATAAAAATAAGTCGGGTTTTCCTTCCTGACGCTATAATTCCAGAACGCACGAACCGATTTCCACGGTTTTGCATTCGTTGGAAAGGTCTCGGGCTCCGTGAGGTTTATAGCAAAGAAATTTCAGGAAAAATCCACGCGGACGAAGTCGCGGGCAGAAGCTAGTACTACATACATAATTATGTCCTTGTAACTAGCAATAGACGTGATAACAAAAAAACTAATTAGCCCTTGGGTACAATTTCTACTGATCAGTAACCTACAAGCCCGCACTCCGGAACTCTGATGCTCTTTATCTTTGTATTTTTTTATTAATTTGATATATTGAAAAATATGTGTCTATTTTTGGAAGGTTTAACGGTCGGATTAAAAAGAAGGCCATTTTCTTAATGTAAACGTATTGTCCGTGAAAGTCATAATACCGAGGACCTAGCTTGGAATGTTTTGAGTTTAGCACGAAACCTTTTTCGTGCGAAAATCGTCGTAGCGACCCTGGATACTTTTTGCAGGGAACGGAGAGTAATGTCGGACTCTTACCAAGTAAATCCTCCGATTGTCACTGCGTGGTAGGTTGTTTGTGATCTTTCGAGAACATGGTATGGGTATTCGCTTAGTACACACGATGCGCCCTGAAAATAAGTAGAGGAGTAAGGGGAAATGAGTGTATTACTGCATTCTAAGGTCCAGACTAGTGTGTGATTAATTCTAAACGGCAGAATAACAATATTTACCATAGCGTAATTGGCATTTTTTCGTTGAAGGTAATATATTTTGCCCAATATTATAAGATCAGATACAAAAAAAAAATATTTTAGAAAATGGATGTGAAATTATTAATTTCACATCCATTTTCTAAAATATCAAACTTTTACTGACTAAAACCCATTCTTGTTCCTTCGGTTGCCCTTTACACGTATGTTCCGGGGCCGCGGTAACTAAGAAATATTCTGCAAGATTGATTGACAACGTGGCAATACTGCCAGCCTTTACCTGTCCTGTTGACAGCGATGCGGACTAGTTTTTTGATGCTCTGTGACTTTTTTACATAAATTGTATATATTTATTCCAGTATTTAGCACATTTATTTACAATGAAATCTAAAATAATATATACAAACTTATAAATAATACTATAGTAAATATATACAATTTGTACAAAACCTCACAAGGCATCAAAAAATTCGTCCGCATCGCTGTCAACAGGACAGGTGCCCAAAAGGCTGGCAGCATTGCCACGTTGTATGGCAATGCTAATTCTTTGTCCTAAGAAAAGGCCAGCCTTCTGGTCACGTGAAGAGTCAACCAGCCGTTTGGCGATATCTTGAAAAACAAGATGAGCACTCGGACCCCATGGCCCAAGTGTTTCAACCCCAAACGGCTCAAATATATAATTCCCAAGGAGCTTATTATATTGGCGCCGTTTGAGGTCTTCTGCACTTGCAGCAGCTGCCCTAGCACAACACGCAGACCTAGGAAGATGAGATGGCGCAAGGGTATCAACACATGTTGCATCCCACACCAAAGACCTACCCAACTTCCAAGGCATTATGGTCATCCCATCTGGTCTTTTCCCATCGTCGCGTGCCAGGCCATTAGGTTCTAAAACAGCTGGTACTCCGGCGGAGACAAAAGCACGACGGATAATGTCATTAATACTTGCGTGTCGTGCTATCCGGCTGGCACTCTTACTGCAAGAAAGGCCATGGTGTCCGAGGCAGTCGACCGTTTCACCGCATTGACAGCGATGCGGAGCTCCGCAAGGAGCGCCTAAGCGAAGGCATGTAGCGAGCCGGAAGGTGGTATCACCCATCATAGTGCCTATGTTCGGTGAAGGAAGTGCCTGAAGCCAGAGGCCCGACTCCCACTTACCCACAGCCAGTAGGCGGGCACGCTCAGCAGAATTGGTGGACGTATTAATGAGACTATTCCGTACCAATCTGCAAAGCGGCTCATCCCACTGTCTCTGGGAAGAAGGGTTCACGGGCCGATCCGTCCCCGGGCAAGCCATTTTCCAAGCGTTTACAGCTTCGGTCAGACACCAGCGAAGACAATAAGATCTTGCTGGTTAACCTGTCAGTGCTGTGGGCGGACGACAGAAACTTACACTAGAAATTTTGCGGACGCCGAGCCCACCGAACCGAATCGGTAGAGTGGCTTGTAGCCAAGCTCGATCGTCCAGAGCCACATTAAGAATAGATGTCAGAGTATCTTTGATAATTTGGTCAATTTTATCCAAAAGATGCGGCTGTGTCCATAAAGGGAAACAGCGAAGGTTATACATAAAATTTGGGCCAAAACAACAATATCTAATGAGTGTAAAAGCCGAGTGTAAGTATATTAATTTTAGAAAGACGGTCCGAAATATCATTGAAATGTTTGATTTTATCCTCAACAAATGAGGAAAAACTGTCTTCTAGAATTGGGGAACCTAGGAGGTGCAATGAACTTCTATCAAGAATTTTGATTTGGGGGCAATTGCGATAAATTTATCCAAAGTTGTCTGTCTGTCGGTAGAGTCAGAAAGAAAAATTTCGCATTTAGAAAGATTGAGGTCTAAACCAATCGCACTGAATTTCTGCTTTATAAAAAGTAAGTCTTCCAAAACGGTATCTACATCACCTCCTAGCGTTCCGTCGTCTAAATACCACACGTTAAATTTAGAATTTAGTTTTTGTATAAACGGGTGAATAGCTAAACTAATTTATAAGTTTAATAATTTACTAATTTCAGTATTATTTATAAGTTTTGTATGTATTATGTTTTATTTATGTATTTAGTTTAATATCAAGTTAAAGCACATTTGTGATAAAGTGTAAATAAACAAGAATGATTTATTTAAATGGTATTTGACAAGAAACTCATTACCATAGGCCTAAATGTTAGTGTCGTACAAAACTTCATCGATCTTAATTACTTAATGACTAAAATGAAACTAGATTGCATTTGTATTGAGCGTACAAAAACTCGCTTTATATTATTCAGCACTTCTTTAAACCTCCTAAGAAGGGGACAACAATTAACCTTTCGACGACCAAGCGACAGCCGGCTGTCGCGCTGCTATTGTCTTTCTTTTTTGCCTCGAATCACGTGTGTTCAAAGGTTTAATTATAATTTAGTCACACTAGTTTTATTTATGAATCGTCCTCTTTTTAATATGATCATGGCTTTGTTTGTTACGGAGAATCACTGACTCCTAAGTTATAGCCCAAGAGCTGGTGAACCCTCCTACTAACGGTCGTCCTGTAAGGCTAGAAATTTGTGGAGTGATGAGTCATTGTACACCAAGGCTAACAACAATGACCTGGCAGGCATCAGCCCTGCACGTCATCAGCCCTTTTATTTTTTTAAATGTAAAATAAATAATAAAAAAAAACGTTCTTCTGTAAGCTTCAAAATTTAATATAATTTAGTTTATTGATTAATAATTATGGAAAAAAATTGACAGGCGATTTGGGTAAGCAGAAGTATCTGCCAGGTGAATCGAAAGGTGCATAGTTTAGGGGGAAAAATAAACTTCCTCCTGTAAAGTTGAAATTTAAGTATGTGTTTGAGTAAATCATTAAAAAGAAATTTGTAAAATGACAGGCGGTTCTGAACAGCATAAGACCTTGACAGGCGAGGGGAAAGATGCTAAGAGCGTGCGAGTAAGAGACGTAACGTAAATGCATATTGTGTGAATGACATTAAATAAAATTAAAAATTAAAGATGCAATATTTTTTATTAATTGTAGTGTAATCTACATTATTTTTTACATTAATTATCATCATCATGTACGGATCAAAATGTCAAAGATTGGATAGCGCACGCTATGAGAAGTTTCTTGCCACATATGACACGAAAATTATTAACTTATACATATTATACTATTCTGTATAAAAATATATAATATAGATTTCAGTGTGTTTACTGACTGAAACTGATTTACTTTCCAAAAAGTCAAATCTACATTTCATTCACGTACAAATATAAAAATATATTTCAAATCTATATATTATCCAGGCTGGAAAGTTTTAATGGGCCCTGGAAGAAAACCACCTTAAATCGTTGAGATAGGTTATTTTACTTCAAGAAAACATTCCTTTATTTTTAAAAAGAAACAAAACTGCATTCAAAGTTTTTTGAAATTTCGCTTACCACTCCCGGGAATCGAACCGATTAATTGACCCGTCGACCGATTCAAAAATATAACAATAGTTTAAACAATGAAACTTTGCACCCGTGTGCAAACTTCGACGCGCGACGGGAATCCAAAAAAGTAACACAGTCTATTTTTATGATGTCAAACGTTAAGGTCATTCATATGGACAAAATCTCTTTAATAAACATGGTTATTTAAATTAAAGGAAAACCATGCATTTAAGAATTTTACTTTAGTTGAACGAAAATTTCGACAGCTAAAGTCGTCCTTTGATTTGAAAAGTTAAAATTTCATGGTTTTTCTCTAATTTTATTTACCATGTTTGTTAGAAAGATTTGATCCTTATAAATGACCTATCGATTAACGTCGTAAAAGTACAGGATGTTGTTTTTTCCATTTTAAGCCAGTTCAATTCCCGAGTGTGACAAGCGAATTTTCGAAATTTTTGAATGTAGTTTTATTTCTTTAAAAAAATACGGGAATGTTTTCTTTAAGCAAAATAATCTATCTTAATGATTTAAGATAGTTTTCTTCCAGGGCCCATTGAAATTTTCCATCCTGTATATATATAAAAGAAAGTCGTGTTAGTTACACATTTTATAACTCAACAACAGCAGAACCGATTTGGTTGAAATTTGGTGGGGAGGTAGCTTAGGACCAGGGGACGGACATATAATACTTTTTATATTCTTTTTTTTTTGTTTTTATCCTATTTCCATAGGACAATCTGGTGTAAAGCTTTTTAAACTATGTTTTGACGCCTGGGCCTGTTGGTCTAGTGGTGAGTGACCCTGACTGCTAAGCCGGAGGTCGTGGGTTCGATTCCCACCCAGGACAAACTTTGTGTGATGAGCATGATTGTTTGTTCTGTGTCTGGGTGTAATTTATCTATTATATTTATATATTTATAAACTATATAAGTATGTATATCAGTTGTCTGGTTACCATAACACAAGCTCTGCTTAGCTTGGGATCAGATGACTGTGTGTAAATTGTCCTAAGATATTATATTATAATTATTTTTCCATTTATTCAGTATACATAATTACATACATATAAATTACATTTTTAAATAGGTATTAATATAAAAAATAACATTTAAAAATATAAAAAATAGTAGCCCACCGGCATCGAGAACAGGGTCCAAGCTACCGATGGTCAGGACACCAGAGAGAGGAACCTCCGGACAATGCGCGCCGTGCCCAGGAGTACCGCCTTCTGCATCAGGCCCTTGATCCAGCTGCCTAGCGAGAGCCTCCATAGGTGTTGGTCGAGGCTCTTAGCTATTATGCCATTGGCCGTCACCACTATCGGTACAATGACTGCTGAATCTACGTTCCACATGTCGACAACCCCGCGAGTCAAGTCAAGGTATTTAGACTGCTTATCCTTCTCGGCTTTCACGAGGTTCTCCTCATGTGGAACGGCTATGTCAACAATCATTGCCCGATGCTCTAATCGATCTATAACCACAATGTCAGGAAAATTGGCAACAATAGTTTTGTCTGTGATAATGGATCGATCCCAGTATAATGTGATATGGCTATTCTAAAGAACTGGGTCGAGCACATACCTGTAATACGGTACTCCCGATTCCACAATATTGTATTTCAGAGCAAGTTGCTGATGAATAATACTGGCTATTATTTTTATTTAATTCCTATAACAGCTTTTGTCGACTTTTTATCCACTTTTTATTGTTTTTAATGTTTTAACTTATGTTAATAGGTACAAGTGATGTGCACTTCCATACCTGACAAGTCCACTATCATAAAAAAATATGTCATAAAACCTATTATTGTAACTAAGTGTATTAGTGAGTAAGTCGTTGGAGAGCCATAAAATAAATAAATAAAGCTGCGATAATCACTACGATTTCAATTGGTTTGAGGGAGATGCTGCCGAAGCAGCATCTCCCCAAGATTACATTTCAGGTGACACTTAATTATTTGATTTAATAAGATTCAATATACATTCTGAGTCCTACGTAATTGAGCGCGATATTCAATTCTTAATAACATTATTAATTAATTAAAATATTATTTTCTTTTCAGAGGAGGAAAACGTTATCAAAGAGTAGGATTTTTTTTTTGGTGAGTGGGAAATCATCGAATGACTACTCCCGTCCTGGGTGCGGCGGGAGGGCGTGTCAGACTTTTACTGACTAAAACCCACTCATGTTTCTTCGATTGCCCTGTATGTTCCAGGGTCACGGTAACTATTATAAACATTCCGCAACAAGAGTCGGATTATGACGAAATAAGTAGTAGTGAAGAAGTGTCGGATGATGATGATAATTAATGTAAAAAATAATGTAGATTACACTACAATTAATAAAAAATATTGCATCTATAATTTTTAATTTTATTTAATGTCATTCACACTATACGCATTCACGTTACGCCTCTTACTCGCACGCTCTTAGCATCTTTCCCCTCGCCTGTCAAGGTCTTATGCTGTTCAGAACCGCCTGTCATTTTACAAATTTCTTTTTAATGATTTACTCAAACATATACTTAAATTTCAACTTTACAGGAGAAAGTTTATTTTTCCCCCTAAACTATGCACCTTTCGATTCACCTGGCAGATACTTCTGCTTACCCAAATCGCCTGTCAATTTTTTTCCATAATTATTAATCAATAAACTAAATTATATTAAATTTTGAAGCTTACAGAAGAACGTTTTTTTTTATTATTTATTTTACATTTAAAAAAATAAAAGGGCTGATGACGTGCAGGGCTGATGCCTGCCAGGTCATTGTTGTTGGCCTTGGTGTACAATGACTCATCACTCCACAAATTTCTAGCCTTACAGGACTACCGTTAGTAGGAGGGTTCACCAGCTCTCCGGCTATTACATGCCTACACCTAGTTTAGGAGTCAGAGTACCTTATATTTTTGACCTTAATAAGCCTATATGTTCATAGTCATAGTCTATGGATATAAACGCTGTTTTTAGTGTGAAATAAATTTATTTATTTATTATTATTATTTATTTAATTACTAGTAATTTTAGTAAAAGATGTAAGTTATGCAAGTATGCACGCGCTGAGGTCAAATAGACTAGTGATGTTATCACGACACCTACCAATTAGAAACATAATATATCTTGGTACAAGCATATGAATAAAATTTCCATTAGGGTCGATTGCCTGTTCTATTTAATTGATTAAGATAGAGTCAGTATTGTTATTGAGGATAAAATACGACATTGTAGTAAAAACCAAGATATTTAAAACAACTTCACACTAGTTTATTGGGAAACTTGATAGATAGATAGAATATTCTTTATTGTACACCAATAAGACAAAAACAGTAAAGGACAATACAAACAAATATGCAATAGTATAATAGGCGGCCCTATATATATATATATATATATTTATATGTGCATTCGATGTATATCTTTATACATACAAATCATAAACAATACATAGATACAATAAAGGTATAGTATATAAAATAAAATTGAATTTAACCGAGTGATGACAGTGTTAGAGAGCCAAGGAGTGATAAAAGAAGTCAGAGACGAGTAGCTTGAACTACAAATCATTTATCATAAAATGATGTGGAGTGGGCTGGCATCTTCAATACTAACTTGCTATGTTACGTGGACCCTGAATTAAATCTAGAAATGAAATGAAATAAAAGTTGGTTCGAAACATTAAAAATACTCTACAATGTTTTTTTCAGCGATTGTATTCATTGTTTTTATTTTTACTCCGTTACCACCTAAGAACCTGATTGGCGGAATGACTACCGGCCACCGTATGCGCGAGCCTGCGGACGGCGAGCAATGGGTAGCTCACCGCCCGACTAGGACCAGGCGCGGTATGTTCCACGCGCGCCTCAAAGAGCAGTCAGCACGTGAAGGGTTGAATGTTGCTGTTACTATGTTACTGGCCCTGGAGGGTTCCAGGGCCAGTAACATGGGTGGGTTTTAAGGTATATTATATTTATATTTTTACTCGCCTTATAACCGAGGCGATCCGGTGACGCTTCGAAGTTGATATAGTGAGCGCATGCCTATACAAGTCCATATAAAGAATACTAGCCGCAGGAGGCGAGTTGGTGCGGAGTGGGTGCCGGGTGGCTCTAATGAGCTATGTCCTTCCTTTAGTCAGTGAAAGTCTGACACTCCCTCCCACCCCACCAAGGGCGGGAGAAGTAATTTGATGATTTCCCATCCACAAAAAAAACTGTATAAGTATCTGAATTATCTATTATAGCTGCCCCCCGCGGTTTCACCCGCGTTAAGTTAGGTTTTGGTTCCGATACCGTAGGTCATAGCGTGATATTATGAAGCCTATTAAGATAAGATAAGATAAATATTTATTTTGTAAAACATGAGTACATGAAGATCTTATTTAAGGTGAAGTGGCTACATGTTTTGCCAATTATGGCGTACAAAATTAGTAAGACTAGACAAACAATTAGAAATAATTATAATGTCTTAATGTCAATGTCTTATTTCATGTATCAATCATTATAATTATTGTCACAATTTCATAATTATTTAAATACAATTTTTTAAATATTCATACAATTTCTTTCTCACATAAAAAATCTATCTATTAGATGTCTTATTCTGAAGTATATTAGCTAGGTATATTACTTTAAAATTTTATGAAAATCAGTTCAGTAGCTTTTTACGTGAAGAAGTAACAAAAATATTTCATATCCGTACTAATAATATTGTAAATGCGAAAGTAACTCTGTCGGTCTGTCTTTCTGTCTGTCTCTTCTTCACGCCTAAACCACTGAACCGATTTGAGTGAAATTTGGTACAGATATAGTCTGCGACCCGAGAAAGGACATAGGATAGTTTTCATCCCGGAAATCCCCCGGGAACGGGAACTATTATTCCACGCGGACGAAGTCGCGGGCAAAAGCTAGTAATATTATAAATGCGAAAGTAACTCTGTCTGTCTGTCTTTCTGTCTGTCTGTCTGTCTCTTCTTCACGCCTAAACCACTGAACCGATTTGAGTGAAATTTGGTACAGATGTAGTCTGGGACCCGAGAAAGGACATAGGATAGTTTTCATCCAGGAAATACGCGGACGAAGTCGCGGGCAAAAGCTAGTTTATAATATTGGTAGGATAGGATTTAGAGTTTATTTAAGAAAAACTCCACATACTAAAGCCAAAGCCATATTTTCTTGAAACTCGATGACGTGTAACGCGTAACACAATACAATGCATGACTACCTCAGGACGATGGCATTCCATCTCCATGACGTCATATCAATTTACTGCCCGCTAAACGGCATTGGAAAACCTAGCGTCCTTTAATTTATTATAAGGTCAAATAGCCTGGTATCGGCTATTAACGAAGTTTACTAGTGTTTTAGTTTAATTCTTCCTCACGTCAAAATATTTTATACTAGCTTTTGCCCGCGGCTTCGCTCGCGTTAAAAAGAGACAAAAAGTAGTCTATGTTACTCTCCATCTCTCCAACTATCTCCACTTAAAAAAATCACGTTAATTCGTCGCTCCGTTTTGCCGTGAAAGAAAGACAAACATACAGACAGACAGACAGACACACTTTCCCATTTATAATATTAGTATGGACTAGCTGCCCCCCGCGGTTTCACCCGCATTTTTGGTTACTTCTTCGCTCCCGTAGGTCGTAGCCTTCCTTAATAAATGGGCTATCAACAAAAAAGATATTTCAAATCGGCTCAGTGGTTCCTGAGATTAGAGCGTTCAACCAAACAAACTCTTCAGCTTTTTTTTCGTACTTATGTATAAAAGAAATTTATGTAAAATTCTTATGTATATAGATATGAATAAAAGCTTGCAGTTAATTCCAAGACAATATTATATGCATATATTATACTGTACGTCTCATAACACATGCATTAAATATATATATATATATATATAAATTAACAATTAAAAAATAATACACAATCATAAGAGAAAAATAATAAATAAGAATACATAAAGAGGGACCTTACATAATATCCTTGTTTATTCTTTACGGATCTTTATCTATTCCTTTTAACATGTAAATGATGGTTATTAAAAGGTTCTTCTTTATTTTAGGTTTATAAAAAACTAGCTTTCGCCCGCGGACAAAGCCGCGTGGTAGTCGATACTTTTATCCTCTAGTTTTACCTCGTTGAGGTAGAAATTTCCAAAAACTCTTTACTTTTTTTTAGGTACTACCAACCTACCCAAGTTTAATGTCTCTACTCTATAGGACCAACAGTTTGGGCTGAGGGTTGATATGTCAGTAGAGTGAAACTATTTTATAAAAAGATAAGTGTATAATATTGTTTATTCCCTGTTTCCACTTTGTATTATTTCAATTTTCGGTAGCTTTCGAATTAACCCAGCGGATTAAGAAATATGATATGATAATGAACGCTGATTTATTTTAAATCTATTCTAATCAAAGTTTTGTGTGTTTGTTGGCTGTTATTGCTGTATAGTTAACTTCGTTTAACCCTTTAAAATTAGTTTAACGTTATTAACGGAATTGTAAAAAAAAACCTAGTTGCTAAGCGTAATTCAAAACAGAACCTGATTTCAATTATGGATATAATACTGAAAATACTACTTCAGCTGGCAAAAAATATATTTATAGACCCTATCACACTAGAAAACAAAATCTAATTTCAAAGCATTTATTTCACTTAGACCATTTACTTATGAATTGTCTAAGAGTCGATCGGTTAGTCAGAAAAAAAAAAGTGACGCTAATTGCCTGTTCCAAAATGTAGGGTCTCCATAGAGAAGAACAGGCATGAAACTCCACGGAAACTATAAAAAAAAAACATGTTTTACAATCTTGCTTACATTATTTTTGGTGCTTCAATATGTGAAAAAAGGTCCTAATAACTGCGTCAACGCATGACATAACTGTAAATAGGCCAAAACCAAATGTAAGTATGCACCTATATTAAAGACAACAAAGCAGATAAATACCTATTCAGAGCCGTCAGATACAATTTAAGTTTTCTCAAAAACCCACGCACATTTTCTAATAAAAATTAAAACTATAGTAGAAAATGTTATAGTTCTCCAATTTGTTGAAATTCGATTTGATTGAATACATTCATCGGTATTTAAGACAACCTCAATTATATATTACGGCCATGCACACTCAACTCAACTCAAATCATTTATTTCTAATAGACCATTTAAAAGGCACTTTAGAACGTCGAAAACAAAGAAAAATTAATCTAGTTGCCCATTCCAAAAAGTTGATTCCTATATACTTTGCTGACTGTACGAGTCAAATACAACTGCTTACCATCTCAAAACCACTTGTTAAAACTAGAGGTAAGAAACACCTAAAACATAAAACGTAAGCTACAAAGAAGACTTCACAATACGCGCGTGACCTTGGCGATGACGTCACAATCCGCCCACTTGCGCTCGCGTTCACGTAGCACTCATTGTAGCGCTACATCTTGTAGTTCGTTTTGTTAGGTTGGCAGGCTTGTTCTGTGTACGTTTGGTGATTAGGCTCTACGAATGATGAATTATTGCAATTCTTTTTTTGAATTTTGAGTTTTATACAGTTTTATGCTATCTTTGACCTATTTTTGAGTTTCTGAAAATATACTGTTTGTTGTTTTTTCACATAAAAACTGCAGTACGGATTGTAATAAAACTTACTCTCTTACGAAGGGGTATTGTTTTAAGTAGCTAATAGCTGTGTTGTGGAGGTCTGACAGATGGTTGTTTATTGTTGTAAAATGCTGGAATGTATATCCTGTTTAGCTTCATCCGGTTAGACGGTAAATTTACTCTGATATAGATTAGGCTAATAATTATATTGTAGTTTCTAGACTAGTAATTAGTGTGCGATACTTAAACACGTGACTGTGCTCATGATAATCAACAACTTTTACTATGGGAACAAAGCTGAAATCGCGAAAAAAAACAGCTGTTCAGTACACTAATTACCAGTACGCTATATCCATACTAATATTATAAATGGGAAAGTGTGTCTGTCTGTCTGTATGTTTGTCTTTCTTTCGCGGCAAAACGGAGCGACGAATTGACGTGATTTTTTAAGTGGAGATAGTTGAAGGGATGGAGAGTAACATAGGCTACTTTTTGTCTCTTTTTAACGCGAGCGAAGCCGCGGGCAGAAGCTAGTATTTTATGAACGTTTATTATTAAAATTATAGGACCGAATAATAGGATAGGTATTTTTTTTTTTTTTTTTTGGTGAGTGGGAAATCATCCAATGACTGCTCCCGTCCTGGGTGCGACGGGAGGGCGTGTCAGACTCTTACTGACTAAAACCCACTCATGTTCCTTCGATTGCCCTTTATGTTCCGAGGTCACGCGGTAACTATTATAAACATTCCGCAACCCCGGCAGGCGTTGGCCCTGTTGGGCCCCTTCCTGTGCTGACTCCTTCTCTTTGAGGCGCGCGTGGAACAAAACGCGCCGTCTACGCGGTCCTGGTCCTAGCCGGGCGGCGAGCTACCCATCGCTCGCCATCCGCAGAACCGCGCCTACGGTGGCCGGTAGTCGTCTTGCGACTCTCGACGTCTTCGCCTGGGTCTTAGTCCGGGGCGAGAGGCTCGTCGTTGCCTCTCGCGCGCCGCCGCTTCCTTCACTAGCATAACTGCTTCGCAGAAGGAGGCGACGGCATCCCATTCCGTCTCGCCCCGAAGCATGGCCTGAACCAGCGCCGGGCGCGAGAGGTCACCGCCGCCGATCGCCTCTACGAGGACACGTCGATGCTCCGCCCATGCGCGGCACACCTCCACCGTGTGCTCGACCGTGTCCTCCAGGCGACCGTTGCTGCAGTGGTGACACCCAGGCGTCGCTTCCGCCCGAATAGGATAGGTATACGGACAAGTTTTGCACTTTTTTCCGTAGCTACTATTTAATAGCCAAAACAAACCACATGGACCAAACTAGTAGACAGACAGATAGTTAATTACCTTCCAATGGAGTGACAAGACGAGCAAAATGTCACAGACTTCTTCTGTCCAGGGACAGAAGAAGTCTAGAGCTTACAAGTTTACGGCAGCTACTGTAGACCTGAAATCAGTGCCAGTGACGTAGCTGAGAGAGACCTTGACTCCCGAAGTATGGTACCTAGCAGAAGGAACCGTGGGCTTATAGTCCGGGCGGTAGATTCACTTTTGTTTTATAAGTATGACGTTTCAAAGTGCCCTTTTTTGGTCTAATGGAATAAATGATTTGACTTTGACTTTGACATAACCCTCCGCTCTCCCCAGACGAAGGGCATTCATGAGGATACCTGACTTACCCAAATTCATTGGGTTTCCTGCTCGTTCTTCTCCATAGGAACCAACCAATTCCTTTTAATTTTCTTCTTAATTAGCTCCTTTTTTTTGGATCGGAAATCATCAAATGACTTCTCCCGTCCTGGGCGGGGCAGGACGGGAGGAAGAGTCAGACTTTTTTTGACTAAAACCCACCCTTATCCTTCGGTTGCCCTCTATGTTCCGGGGCCGCGGTAACTAACTATTAGAACTAAACCCCCTTCACGTTAATTAATTCTTTGACATTTTGACAATTTACAAGTGTCACAACTTGAAAAAAGGATTAAGTTTCATTTTGGATTTTTATCCAACTTAAAGAAAGAGAAGGTTCTCAATTCGCTTGGTATTTTTAGACGCTAGACAGCGAACGCTTCATACAGCATAATTACGTCAAAGATATCTTTTAATTAATACCTATCTGTCTATAGGTATGTGTACCTTTTCATTTCACAATGCAACACAAGATATAATTATAATCAGTGGTTTTCCCAGTTAGATAAGGATAGATACACAGATCGAACAATGTATTATTTTTGGGTTTTCCGTTAAGAAATTGTATTTTTGTTAAGATTCTGCATAATTATGCATTATGAGAAGGTACTATTAATACTTTCGCGTGTTACATGGAACTTATAAATAAGTTAAACAATACCTTCTGTTTGAAATTATTAATCGACATCAAAAACGAAGGAGATAATATATACTCCCAAGTTGGACTTACAAAAAATCTGATGTATAATTTTGGAAATAGACTATGGAACTCGAACATAGCAAAAGGTCATGAATTTCGACATTTTAGCGTTAGGCTTATCCGAGTTTGATGCAGTTTTCAGAAAAGTAAATCCATTTAGTAGGCTTTAGTATTTTAGCCGACTTCAAAAAAGTGAGCTCTCAGGGAAAAATCGGACTAAGGAGTGTATAATAAAAAGTTTTTTTTCTACGAACCACCTATTTAAACTAAATCCCAAAAAAAAAACAATTTCAATTTCGGAAGTTGGTGGCAGGCAATGTAAAACAGTAAACTGAACAACGAACCCACAAATCGGAAATTATTACTAACTTATTTTTTTGTTGTAACTTTTTGCAATTAGACAGCGTCAGAAGAAAATTGGCGTATATTTAGTCGCCATGTTTTTAATCGCGTCTAACTTATCTATGGAGTGTCTTAATTTGACAAGACTTTACTAATATTTTATCTTCTGTCCTTTTCTTAATGAAATGGAAAGAGAAAGATGCGTTTAACATAAATTTAGTTTAGTTTGTGATTTTGTGAATAATCGAATCGGCACCATTATTGCGATAACTTAATAACGTTTTTCTTTACGATTTATTTTGTTTTATTATTATTTACCTTTTTTAGTTATATGTTTTTCGTTACTTTTGACAAATGTTCACCACCTAAGGCTTCATTGTGGCATGCAATAAAGATTGAGTATTGAGTTTTTCATAAATGTAATTAACACAATATAACATTGTGTTGAAAAATAAAAAAATGTGTACAATTACAATAAATAATATATTTAAAAAAAAATTAAGTCAAAGTGCGTGTGTGTAACTATCTGTTTTTCTGTAGCTCTAAAATGGGTAAACCGAATTGGATGCGGATTTTTTATTTGAAAGTCGGTTATGATGAAGCAATTTTTCTCTGTGTTTTCCTTAGACATGTTTCACCAAAATCCGTTCAGCCGTTTCGAAGTTGTCATCTTTTGTGTCGCGATTTTATTAACTTTAGGACAGGGGTACTGAAATATTTCATTTGCATTTGTTATATAAGAGACAAAGTAAACCGTTGTAAAGGGTTTTAGTCAGTAAAAGTCTGACACGCTCTCCCGCCCCGCCCAGGACGGGAGAAGTTATGATGATTACCCAATACCCAAAAAAAAAACGTTGTAAACAGCTTTTCCATTGTCAAACGTGCATTGAAGAGCAAAAGCGCAAAACAAAAACAAAATAGTAGATTGTATTACAAGGGCGCAAAGTAATATTTTTACGTCGAGGGCGTTTTTTGAATCCAGAGCGAAGTGAGGGATTCTAGAGTAGAATCCCGAACGTAGCGAGGGATTCAAAGTACGTCGCCCGAGCCAAAAATATATTTTGCGCCCGAGTGATACACTCTACTTTTCATCACCCCCTATGAGAAAATAAAAGGCGCTTCATACTTTATTGTAAAATTATTATTGTAGCTGCTATTATTATCATATCTTGATAATAATGCTATTATTATGATATCTTGATAATAATAGCATCTACATTAATAATTTGCTGCAAAACAATCCGTGAAAATTTTTACGAGAACTTGGGCTGTAGTTTGCGCGTTCTATTTTTAGTTAGTTTTTTTTTTATTCAGCCGTGGCGTGACTATGGTATTGGACGTCGTACCAGCCATTCATTATTTGCGTTCGATTCTTTGGCGAGTTTTTAGGCGCACTTATAACAGGGCGTAAAACATGCAAAGACGCTCCAAATTCAAAAAGTGCGATTAAAAGTTACTTTTAGGCGCACTTTTTGAATTTGGAGCGTCATTATTGCCCGCTGAAAGTTTCTTATAAAAAACACCAACTTTGGGCGTTCTTAAAAGGGGAACAAAGTCGTCTTTTTCGAATAGGCGGGATGAAAAAGCATTACTCGAATAAATATTTGACATAACTAACATGAGCTGTCAAACCGTGAATCCCTACATTTTGAATGAGATTGACTGACGTGACGTCACTTAATTAATTATCCACCAACTTAATTGACTATTTACTTAATAATTTCAAGGAAACGCTGTACAGGGTGTTTGGAGAATCGTGGACCAAATTAAAATGGTTATTGTGCTGATCTGAATTGAAAAAAAATCTTGTTTTGGATTTCAATAATAAATCTTTTATCGGGGAAGGCGGGGGACAGCTAGTCTATATATATGTATTATAAAATTAAAGAGCCTACATCGCATGGCCAACAGCAGCGGAGAAAGGGACAGCTACTAGTACTAAATAATAAGAACGTATTACTCCAACATCTTTAATTACAACGAATTGCCGTCCCTTTTCATTAGCATGACAATGACAAGGATGGCTAGCTTAATTACTCACCATTTACAACTAATTATTACCTGCTGGGGGATGTTTGTTAATTAGGATTTTTTTCTCTTGACTTTCTTTATAAGTTGACTAAGTGTTCCGAAATGTAACCAATTTAAAAGAAAATATCAAAAAGTTATTAACATCGCCACTGTAACAAAAGAGTTAAAATCTTCTAAACAACTGAACCGATTTTGATGAATTTGTCTAAGAACCGTCTCTGGATAGCCTATTTTCAAATAAAAAGCCGCATCCAAATCTATTCACCCGTTTGAGAGCTTCGGTGCCACAGCAAGACAGACAAACACACATAATGGTAAAACTTACAACACCCCTATTTTTTCAGGGGTTAATAAGACAAGACCTTTATAAAAAACTTTTTCCAAAAAAAAGATAACCGACTTCAAAAACTAAAAGCTCAAAAATAACTATTTCGGAAGTCGGTGGCTTCTCTTCTGCCGGTCAAATTGTGTTGCCTTACCACCGACTTCCGAAATAGTTATTTTTGAGCTTTTAGTTTTTGAAGTCGGATATCTTTTTTTTGGAAAAAGTTTTTTATTTTTTACTTTTTAGTTAGAGTCCTAACTACGTTTTAGAGCAACTTTAAAAAAAAAGTACGTTTTTCTACTTATAAAAATTGAGGAGATCCCTCGATTTCGGCATGATACCATCATCAGATCCTGGACCTGATGACAATGGGACCATTTGGGAAGTCTACCCTTTCAAACAAAAAAGAATTGTTCAAATCGGTTGGCAAGCGACGGAGATAGGCGCGAACAAACATAAAAAAACATACCTACAAACATCCGAATTGAGAACCTCCTCCTTTTTTTAGAAGTCGGTTAAAAAGATTGCCTTAATCACCAAACTTGGCTTAAAGATTTTCGATTATTGAAGTATAATGACATAAAAAGAAAACTAGGATAAAAAATGAATAATTTTAATTTATGTAACGTTATTAGTTTAGAAGCAACTTTAATTATGATAATTATGATATTTTGATATGAATCAATTAATATTGTTCTAATGGGCTATCAAAACGTGATTTACTTAGAGATTTTCTATCATACTATTAAATAAATAATTGAAATTAAGCCACCGAAAATTATATTTTACAAAAAGTCAAATCGTTTATTTTCATTATACTTACCAAAAAAGGCACTTTGAAACGTCATTTACAAAAGTGATTCTAGTTGCCCAGGTTCCTAGTTGACTACGGAACCCTAAAAAGGTTCATAAGAATATAACAATGAAAATGTCGTCTAGATAATTTAATTATAGGAAATATAGTGTGAAATCAAGATCATACTTATTTTACAGAGCAAGACCTTCTAGAATTCAGCTATTTATTCTTCTAGAATTAGTATATTATCATTTTGATTTTGACTTCGGAAACAGTTGAGTGTGCCTACTGTTGTATGTACTTACATGCGTATCATTAGTTTATCAAGTTTACGTCATTACAAACCTATTTAAACAGAAAATGTACCAACTCGATTGTTGTGATACTAATGAGTCATCATCTATTAAAGAATACAACCCTTGTGTCGTGACTTCATTTTCAATAACAATGATGAAATTTGAAGTCAGGTAAGCTTGAAGATCGATTTCTAATATAGTACCAGCCTATAACTGTCCCACTGCTGGGCAAAGGTCATACAGAGAAGGCGATTTCTAATAACATTTATTTAATTTTTTAACGTTTAGTTTTAATTTTTTGTTATATTTGAATATAAAAAATACAAAATAATAAGAAAGTAATAAAATTTTATTGCATATTTTGTTGTAATAGCGGCACTAACAAAACATAAAATCCAAAACTATTGCCCGCCATGAAATTACAGCGAAAGCTGAAAAAAAATCGAATAGAGAACCTCCTTCTTATTGAAAAGCACCAATCTTCTCGAAGTAATATCTATACTTAATTGAAAAGCAAATTAGATATCACACGACTGTTTAAAATACAGTCGGTGTAGGTAACAACAGCCAAAAATAATGTCATTGGTGCCGATTCTCACTCACATACTAACGTAATTTTACGTTAAGTGCACCTTTCTCTTTCCATTTAATTAAGAAAAGGATAGAAGATAAAATATTAGTTAAGTCCTGTCAAATTGACATACTCCATAGATATTAGGGGAGACGACAAAAAAAAGTAATTAGTCCGTCAGATAGATTATCAAAAAATTTTGGACATGTATTTTTTCTTTTTTCTCGTAAACGGATAATGACGACGGTACAGTGCGTTAAAGTTGCGCGTGACGTCACAATAAGATACAATTTTCGCATGACGGTGACGTCAAAAGCCCCCACTCCGGAACTTTGTTGCTCTTTATCTTTGTATTTTTTAATTAATCTGATCAAGCAAAAAATACGTGTCCCGTATTTTCGGCCGATCTATCAGACGGACTAAACAGAATGCCATTTTTTAATGCTGTCGTCATCCCTATTAGACGTGATTTAAATAAAAATGTATTCTGTCCTTTTCTTTAAGAAATGGAAAGAGAAAGATGCATTTAACTTAAATTTAGTTAAGTTTGTGAACAAAAGAATCGGCACCATTGTGTAAAAAATCTGATCGAACACACATCCAATAAGTCAGTCAGACATTAGGTATCTAGACGTCAGAAAATCCTGAAAGTAAATAATAGGTTGGTTGGTTATTTACTTATGATTGTTTCAATCTGTAAATCATTTTTATAATAAATCTTAGTTCATATTTTTTTTGTCCACCATATAAATATTTTTATATACTTAATATTATATAAAATACTAGCTGTCCCCCGCGGTTTCACCCGCGTTATATTATATCAGATTTTTGGTTACTAAAAAGTATTCTATGTCCGTCCCCTGGTCCTAAACTATCTCCCCACCAATTTTCAGCCAAATCGGTTCTGCCGTTCTTGAGTTATAAAATGTGTAACTAACCCGACTTTCTTTTATATGTTTAGAAGATTATATTACATACTTATACGCCTTCAATTTCGTCTTCGCGTAATTTTTAACTCAGCACTCAGGACTTCAGAAGTAATGTAGCTTTCTATATTTTTTATTTGACCATAATTTTTTGAGATTACTACCTATAAAAAATACAAACGTTACCTTTATATTTTATTTGTAGAGATGTATTTTATTACGAAACCAGCATCTCATATCGACAAACTAAAGTGACTGTGGGCTGGTCACAACTATTGCAGAACGGGGCAATCGCATGTTCTGCATGGAATACCACGTATAATTTTATATAATAATTTATTTAAATATTTCAGGCAACTGGTCATCTCTAAACTTCTACAGTTGTTTTTAAATTGTTATAAGTATTTATTTCTTATATTTACCATACCTCTTTTAACATCCACGACTCTTAACATTGTTCTCACATAGTAAGTACCTTAGGAATGATTGATTGATTAGAATGATGTAACCAAACTTTTGTAACCTATTGATTTGAAAGAGTCTACATGGAATTTCTTGCTAGTTCTTCTCCATAGAAACCTACTGTTTGGAACGAGCAGCTAGCTTCAATTTTCTGACAGACTGACTTTTGATTTCAGATTCAGATAAAACTATTTACAGGTCTACTTTTAAATTAAATCTGTAAATGGGTTTATTTGAACAAAATAGATTTGAGTTTGTTTTGGGTCCATAAAAACAACATAGGTACAGGAAGACCTTATTAACTAAATACATTTATTTAACACGAAGAGACGTCGACGTGTTGCGCTACGAGGTGTCACGTAACCTTCCTCGTCACCATCGAAACATGACCCCTTTCGGCCTAAACTCTTATTTGACTAAGGTGTCCAGTTATTGTGACGAAGCTCGTTTCACAAACGAGATGAAATTGGTTTTGTGGCTTAGAATCTGTCAGTTGAGAAGGGGCCCAACAGGGCCAACGCCTGCCGGGGTTGTGGTATGTTAGTTACCGTGACCCCGGAGCATAAAGGGCAACCGAAGGACAAGGAAGGAAGGCCTCACCCAGGACAGCGACGCGGACAGGAAGCAGTCATTTGATGATTTCCCACTCCCCAAAAAAAAAGAATCTGTCAGTTGATCTTAAAAAAATTGTAAACTGGGTGTGTTCTTTGTAAAGAGTTTTGAAAATGGGTAGTAATAAAAGCTCCGACAAAAAAAGAAGAATTGTAGTTACTCAAAATATTGAATTTACTGCCTAAAATACTAACTTTCCGATTACTTTTTTCCGAATTAAAATGACGAAACGACCGAATGAGATACTGAAACCTTCGAAAAATAAACATGAACGTTTATTGCTATAATATTTTTCTACCAGTATAAATTACGTTCAACTGAAAACTATGCTTTGTAATTTTAACCTTTACTTGCCAACTTTAACCTTGCAAACCTTAAAATATTCTATACATGATCGAGGGTGGGCTGGGTCGACGGAGCCCCGCTTCGCAGGGCTCCTACTTCTGAGTGGCTTATAAAAAAATAACCACGAAGGTGATGGCGGGGTCTATTCGCTCGCTTCGCTCGCTCACACAGCCGGGGTGCCCTAAAGTCTAGATTGCAACCAGTTTTCATCATTATTGAGAGTTAAAAAAATAAATTGGAACACCAACAAAAGAAATTGAAACAGTTCATGCAAGTTGTAAAAATATGATTATTTTGACGAAACCTCTGTTGTCGGTAACTTAGTAATTTTGTCGCAGCTTTAGTATTCTATTCGGAAATTAGGATTTTTTGTCGGTAATTCATTATAACGCTGGTTAATTAGAATAATAGTCGGCCACAGATCGCTGGAGATTAATTTGTTTGTCGGAACCATTATTATTTCCCTTTGTATATTCTAGCCCTAAAGGGTAAGTAGGCAATGGAATCATCGATATTCACGCTGGCAAAGCCGCGGGCGAAAGCTAGTGTCAAAATAAAACTTATCATAGTCACAACAAAAGAAGATGGAATATTTATAATACCTATTATAATATGCATGCAGTGTACGTATAAACCTTTCTCTTGAATAACTCTATCAAACGCGATTCGTTCCGTAGTTTTAAACATAAACATAGGGACAGACAGACAGTAAAAAGCGAGTTTGTTATATATATTTCATCCTAAAAAAAATTTTGTAAGACGTCACCTGACCGAACAAATTCTATGTCAAACAATGTAAATCTGTGATGTAAATTATTATTTACAATATTTACAAACTAAATTACTAAAATAAGAAAAAAGGAAAAACACTACAATAAAATATCAAAAAACTCCTCCGCATCGCTGTCAACCGGTAGTACCCAATAGGCTGGCAGCATTGCCACGTTGGATGGCAATGCTGATGTAAATAGTCCCGTTGGAAAATAAAACTTAAGTTATGTTCTGCTATTTTGTCCCTCATTAAAACCATATGGACCCCCAATTTATCTTTTCGCTGACATAGATCCTCTAATGCCTCTCTATAAACGACGACGATATATTCGTCTACCCTTAGAGGTCAATATAAAAGATTTATTACTAAAAGATCACTTTGAAAGTCAATGCTCTAAACTTTAATACCTACTTAGTAAAGACCAAGCTTGCTGATTTATCTGTCTGCTTGCTGTTTTGTCTGTCTGTTGTCCGCTCACCTCTGCTAAACCTCGCCACAGATTTTGATAAGGTTTTTACTAAGTATAATTTAGAAAATATCTTTTGGAACCTTTGTATGTATATGTAACCTACTTTACGCAGAGTATAGCTACCATGGCACGTCGCGTCGTTTAATTAGATTAACGTTAATAAATACGTAAATTAAGAATAAGCTCTTTAAAATACACACATCCTAATAATTCACTCAATTTGCCGGATACTTACTCATTAATCACCACTTTTGCGGAAACAGTTGGTGATTAGGATTACAATTTTGATAAAAACACTTTTAGTAATAGAACCTCATTACAAGTAGGTACTTACGTAGGCAGGAGTCAAGCAATCCTTTTGTCAAGTGTGGTGATTAAGCTTGTCAATCTCCAAGGATACTTATTTAGTAATAAAAAAAGAAAAAGAAGCCATAATTATCATTATAGTGGTGCTTATATTCCTACATCGCCTACTTAACTTAGATACGTACGTACCTAGATATACTTATAATTAGTTTTGCCTGATGACACCCACGGAAAGATTGAGGGTGGTTCATTTTCGTAGCTTTGGAATACCTATCACAATTAAACTAATCGCGATTTAGGTAGGTACAATTTTATTAGGTATTTACAATGTACAATCTTATGGTACATAATTAGGTATCTATATAGCGATTTTATAGGTAGGTACGTACCCTAGCCTAAAATAAACAATTTAGAACAAATAGGTCGCTCGTAACAATTAAAACGGAACTACGACTGTTTTTAACCGACTTCAAAAAAAGGAGGAGGTTTCTCAATTTGACCGTATATATGCTTTTTTTTTTTTTTTTTTAGGTTTGTTCGCGGATAACTTCGTCGTTTATGAACCGATTTGGATGATTCTTTTTTTGTTGGAAAGAAGACATTTCCAAGGTGGTCCTTTTATAAGAAAATCAGGGTTTGAAGGTAGCAGACCAGAGAAATCGAGGGGAACTTTCAAAAATCGTAGGGGCGACTAGTGCGTTTGTAAGTTTTTCATTAAGTATTTTATTATAGCACTACAATTTAATAAAGATCTGGAGTAGATCTGATGATGGAGCCGAGAGACAGTCGAGGGAACTCCTCAACAATTCACAGCAGCTACCTTGTGTTTGGGCTTCATTAATTTGTATTGATAAGAACTTTACACCTAGATGGGTTGTGACTTTATTAGGGGTCTGATGATGAAGACGAAGGATAGTTCAGGGAACTCTTCAGTAGCTACCTTGTGTTTGGACTTAATTCATTTAAATTGATGAGAACTTCGCACCCATATAGGTTGTAATGAAGGTCTGCAGTAGATCTGATGATGGAAACCATATACAGTCGAGGGAATTCTTCAACGATTTACAGCATTGAAGTGTAACATAGGACAACAACTACCTACTCGTCATGCTGATGCGTCAATCAATGAAAATGAAGAGATGACACTAAAAAGTAAAAAATAAAATACTTTTTTCAAAAAAATAATAACCGCCTTCAAAAACTAAAAACACAAAAATAACCAAAATTTTGGAAGTCGGTGGCTTCTCTTCTGCCAATTAATTTGTGTTGCCACAGACTTCCGAAATTTTGGTTATTTTTGTGTTTTTAGTTTTTGAAGGCGGTTATTATTTTTTTGAAAAAAGTATTTTATAACTCAACAAAACATAAAAATAAAAAGTTATACCTAACTTATACTTAAGCCTACAAATCTACTTATATATATATCTCCAAAAACTCTCTAAATAAACAAAGAATGGAACTGTTTTGATTACGAAACTTGCAAATATCACCCACGTAGCCATATGCATAAAATTATTAATATTTAAAGCACATTGTTAATCAAAACGCAAATTTAACGCTAAGAAGGTCATTAAATGCCACCCCCGACCACAATTTACCATGTAGTGTTTCGCAATTATAATTCCTAGATTGTACACGTGTCTTTCTGAAAGCGCTCGGCCTTGAAAATCATTATATTATAACTATGTTACATAGATACTTTGTACCTATCATCTTACGTAATAAAAACCGTAAATGTTCAATATCGATCCCCGATTAGCTCGTATGTTTTGAAATGACGACTTAAATAAAGTTTCTAACGATAACAAACCCAATTACATGAAATATATAGACGAATTAACGTCCAACAACAAAGTTAATTGCAATAAAAGTAACCTAAAAGTTATAAAGTGTTTCGTAGCGTTTTGCGTAGCGAAAAGTGAACTAAAGCGTATTTAAACGCATATAATGTACAGAAAAGTTGTTTTTAACAAAGAAGAGTGGGTTCGTATCGAAAATATGTATCGTGGAGAGGCCCATCGGTGTCGGGCGGATGTTATATAGCTACGTAGATAAAACCTTCCGCCGTGCGCAGCGCCCCTAGCGGCGGCGAACATCATCAAACTTCATGCCGCGTACAACCCTCCCAACAAGTTTCGACAAGGTTTCGCCGCATTATTTATATTTAATATTATTTATTTTGTTAGGAACGTTTTGAGTTGTCATTTTAAAAGGTTTTTTTTCTACATTTGGTGTTTTTAGGTGTAACTAAGTAAACTTTGTTATTAACGATTTATAAATTCAAATATTTTGGTGTAAAACCATATATTATTATTGTGAATGTATTTTTGGTACAATGACTTTATAGAAATGTTCATTAAGTTATTTTGGCAATAACAATGATATTGTAACTTTCTAGCTGAGCATGGATTGACATCGAGCCAAAAATATGTTTTTGAGTTCAATACTTTATAATTAGGTACTTACCTACTTACAGAAATTAAGTTCAAAACTAATTAAAGTGTTACTAAGTAATGTGTGTGTAAGTTTGTGTTTATTTTGTGTCTATAGTCATCATAAAAATTATGATATAAGGTAAATAAAACGAATATTTACTAAATCAATTTATTTGAACTACAATATTATTTATTTAAAAACCTTTGGAATGAGCCCATTCTACTAGCTGATTGACATAATCACCCTTTGCTTCTATAAATCTACCAACTTCATGAACTCGAGTTTCTACATATCTATTATTCTTTTCTTTCAAATAACTTTTTATTTCGTCGTTTAGGAGCCAAATATCACCTTCAATCCGTTTTATTTTTGTTATCTTGCGCATGCCTCTAAACGTGATTTGTAAATATATTGGAAGTTCGTGATTTTTTGTTCTTAAAATAAAATACGGGAGACTCTTAGCTTCTTCTTTAGGCGGAACCCAGCCCGAAGGATAACTCTCTTTTGGAGTTACCGCAGGAATTGTCTCAAACGGTAAAAGTCTCTCCACGTAAGCCCACTCCGGAGGATTCTTCACAATTTCGTAGTCATATTGCTCCTTTATTTTAGTTACGAAAGGAGACTGCCCGTAGTTTGAATATTTTCTCGATACTATTATCTGAAACAAAAGAAAAAATATTTAGTACCTTGATTACAAAAAAAAATATTTCCTGAAATAAGTCCTAAATCACACATAAAATAATAAAGACCTTCAAAAATCTTTAAAACAACAGACATCTAGTAGCAAAACTTATAGAAAAACAATAAACTTCGCATAAAGGATCATTAATCAAAGTCAATTCTGAAAATAAATTTATGTTATAAAAAATACGAAGCCGCGAGAAACTTGCGCGGAAGGGTGTACATCCATAGTTCTGTCACATGTCGCGGTCAAAGCGACATTACGACTCGACGCGAGTGAAAATATAATTAAATAATTACCGATTGTGATCCCGGACCAAGTTTAGTAACCAAATCCGTCGCGTTGTTCAGGATTTGTCCAGTTTTTCCAGCAAAAAGTCGCGCAAACGCGCACTGTGATCGCCACACGGTCGCCATTTTGAATAGCGAATAGAGAATTGCTACAAGAGCAATAAGAACTATATTATTCGTTTCGAAGGAAACATTATGGCGGACGCCTGCAGTCATTTGGGCTTTTCAAAAATCGTTTTCTAAGTTTAATCGCGAGTTTATATTGAACTTTTTCGCATATTATGGTGCGTTGTGTATCTAATTAACTGTTTATTGTGGTTTTTGGAGGTTTCATTGGATAAATTGTGAGTATTTTGTGAGGACATTGCAGAGGTGCGCCACGGCTGGGGAAATGATTTGGTGCTTTCGTTCGGTCGACGCATACGCACTCGCTCAGCTGTAGGTGGCGTTAGGTGTCACCCGCGGCCTCGCCACCAAAACATCGGGTTTTTCATGAATTTTCCGGCGCGATTTTATATGTTATGATACATTTTAAAAGTTATTTTGATTCATATTTAAGTTGACTATAGTTTAGTGTTCCCGAATAATTCGTAAATAAAGCAGTTTTTTGTGAAATAAATGTGATAATATTGCGCGAACTTGTTGATTAGCGCGCGTTCGCTTTTGTTTACCACGATCTGTAGACACGATTTATATGTGAATTGTGCCAAATTATACCACAATTGAGAGCACAGTACGTTCATTTAATATTACAACTACTTGTTTATTTTAAATTCACAGCTTTGCCCAACTTAAGTTAGGAGTTATTTTGGATGCAGTTCTACAAGTGGTTTTTAACACCACGTTGCTAATTATAGGGCCGTAAGAGTAATTAATGAATGCTTGTCGGTTTCCAGGTCCAGATGGCACAATATAGGGATGTATTATGGCTCAAAGTCGTCCCAACACAAAGTATAAGGAGTCACTGAAACTGAAAACTACTAGTTACTTGAATAAGGACGACAGTGGTTGTGATACCTGCCCTGAGGAGAGCTTAACTGACACTAATCTACAGGATACAGACGGTGACAGTCAGTCCTTAGAGCCCAGCAAACAGAAACATCCAGGCAAGAGTCGGGCCACCTCGTCGATCAAGCTCAGATCGACCAACAGGAGCAAAGCTGACAGCCAGTCTCTACCTGATGTCGGAGGAACGGGGACATCTCCCACCACACATTCCAACATGAAAACTAAACAAACCAAGGAGGAGCTTGACAAGAGTCTCGATGAAGATATTGTGATAGAACCCAAAACCCGTGCCAGGAAGAAGGCCTCAGACATTAATGATGATGACAAGAAATCCACCCCAGACGAGCCTAAAACCTCCAAAGAAACTAAGAAACCTGTAGGCAAACCTAGGGCTGTGGTCAAGAAAAGACCGTTAGGCATCAGAAAAACATTAAGAAGCAAAAAAGCTATTGTTGTCAAAGAAAAGATTAAAAATGTTATAAAACAAGCTACAAAGAGAGGAAGAAAGCCTGCTTTGAAAATAAATTCTGAGGAGACTCCAGACAAAGAAACCGTCCCATTGATACCTGCTTCTGAAATCAAGAAGGAACCTGGTGAAGACACTACTCCTAATTCAAGATCATCCAGTCCCAAGACAGCTGGGAGGAGGCAAAGAGTTAGCTCCGACATGGCCATGATGAAGACAATGCTTGGGGATTCTTCAGGTAGCCTGGTGCTAGGACCACGCACCAGCCCTTATTCAATGCGCTCTGAAAGAAGCAATAGTCCCTCAATGTTTGAAGGCAAGAACCTTCGCAGTGGGAAACCTAGGAAAGTCAAGAACTTACTGAATGAAGTTGTTATCAAGGAACAGAAGAAAAGGCGTCGACTTCATTCAGATTCAAAGACTTCAGACACAGCAGAGATTCCTGAGGACTGTAAGAAGTTGAAGAGGGGACGCTCATGCTCACGTGACGGCAGTGAGATATCCAAGTGCTCAGACAACACTGAGTCTGACTTGAGCATGAGTGAGACACTCAACGACTCGGACAGCAAGGAGCTCAACAAAAAACTAGATAAATCTAAGACTGACCTAGATATAGATATTGAAAATAATGTACAGATCTCGACTATTGAAAAAGTGCCTTCTCTTGTTGACTCCAAATTAGCTGAAACCAAACTGGACCCCCCGGAGCCTAGTGGTAACATAAACGCAAAAGATAAGAAACTGAGCTTAAACAGAAGTACTTCATTAGACTCTGACAACAATAATAGTAATAGGGTAAACTTAGATGATTTAAATTCAAATGAAATAGAAGAAAAAATGATAATGAAGACTGATAATACGCTTTTTGATGCTCGTAGTAGTATATTGACTAGTATGTCTAAGACATTCAACTCTAAGGAGATGTCGAAGAATATAAGGAAGGCGCGTCGGGGGCGCAAGGCGATGGCGGCGTCGCGGCCGGCCGCGGCCGTGCCCAAGAACTGCCTGCCCAGCACCGTCACCAACGACGTCGCCGACGACAAGGTGGAGACCATCGACACGCTCACCAAGGAGATCAATGACCTCATCAACAACCTAGACCAGAACATTGACGGCGACATGGCCGCCGAAACTAACACTACAGTGGCCGACACCACTCCTGACCAATTGCAGACAAAGACTGCTTCTAAATTCTATGGCCTAGCCAAACCTCTGAACAATGGAGACAATGTCCCCACTCCCGAGACGCCTGTAAAAGACAAAGATTTTATATCACCTATCAGTAATGAAAACACGCCCTCCAAGAATGACGATGGTGAGAACATACGACTTCATTATGAGGAAGATTCCGTGGAAAAGCCTGTAGATGGCGCGAAGCACGAGATACCTTACAAATGTAGTCCTGTCGCCAGTATCGACAAGCTCATGGACAGACTGAAGGAGTTTGAGGAATTTGATAAGAGAAGACAAATGGAGTCGAAAGCCTCTGATGGTGGCAAACCAATGATGGTGACAAATGACGTGGTTCTGATACCGAAGTCTGGAGACATAAAGCCATTGAAAGACATTCAATCTGTGAGATCACCTGAAAAAATATTTGAGAAAGAGAATGTTTTGAGTTGCTTTGAAAACAACTCTGCTATTTCAATAGTCAAGAGAGATCAAGTGAGGAAATCCACCGACATTGACATGCCTAACTCAGTCACTCTAATTAAAAGGAATAGTTTTAGTTCTAGGAAAGAGTCCACAAGTTCTAATCATTCAAAGGAATCGGATGCTATTAGTATATTTGAGAAATCACTCGGCAAGGACGTCACTCTGACGGAAATCAGGAAGTCTGTAGACAGGTCGGCGTCGCAGCCGGCCGCTCAGATAGACCTGCATCAGTTCGCGACACTACACCCTAACACTCCGAACCTCGGCGGGGTCGTATTAGATTCCTGTCAGATATCGATCACGCCTCGCGTCGTCGAGTCTAAGATACACAATGACATTCAAATCATTACTAAGAGAAAATCGAGGGAGTCGATGTCACGTAAGTCGTCGGAATCTACGGTAGACACGAGTGAAGACAAGATGGCGACGATTGAGAAGATAAAGTCTCCGCCGCACCAGACCGTGTCGCCGGCGGTGTCCATCACGCCCGCCCCGGCTGCTGTGACGCCCGTGCCGGTCGCTATCACGCCTGCGCCGGTCGCTATCACACCTGCGCCGGTCGCTATAACACCTGCGCCGGTCGCTATCACACCTACGCCGGTCGCTATCACACATGCGCCGGTCGCTAACACACCTGTGCCGGTCGCTATTAAGTCGCCTGAAGTGGCTCCTGTAGAGACTGAAGCGTTGCCCCCGCCGATAGAAACAATAAAGTCTATTGAAGATATTTCTGCTTGTGAGGTCCCTAAAGTGGATAGCAATACAGTAGTTGAAGCTCCTAAGGCAGAAGAACCGAAAATAGATACTCCTGTTGAAGAGATTAAAACTCCACTCCCAATAGTTGCAATACCAGATAAGCCTGAGAAGATGGAAGTTGAAGTACCAGAAGAGAAGCCAGAAGAGACTAAAGAAACGCCTGAAAAAGAAAAGACTGAGCCGGTGGTTGAACAAGCTAAGCTTGTGGAGCCTGAAGTCAAGCCAGCTAAGAGTCCAAAGCCAAAATCAGCGCGCAACTCTATAGAAAGTCAGGCAGGGCCCAGTAATGTCTTGAACGAGACACCAGAGAGTCAGAAACGGAAGGAGAATGTGCTGAGGACTCTTGGTTTATTGACTCACAAGGCTGCTAAAGAGGCGAAGATTGAGAAGCTAAAGGAAAAGGAGAGGATTTATGGGTCGTCGTACGGTGGTATGATGGCCAATAAGAGTAAATCGACGAAAGCTCAAGGGGATTACACGGGGACGTTGAAGACTGTGATAAAGTTGAACCGGGGGGCTGGGGAGAAGAAGAAGCACAGGAGTTCTTTAAAGATGACGTTCCAGAAGAGCAAGTACCGGTCGGGCAAGCCGACGCCGGAGGTGGGCGAGCCAGCCAACGAAGATGACGCCTATTACACCATTGAGCGGCGAGAGGTGAGTCTTACTGGAAGATAAATAAACCTTACTCAGCACTTCATTATTTTTGTCACTTACCCTTGTCAGTTAAACTGTGATTGCCGAAGCCGAAGGAACTGCTAAGTAATGTTTATTTATCTTGCTCTTAGAGTTTCTTTCTATCCCATGAGTTAAAGTCCTGGGTTCGATTCCCATGTTGGTACTTCCCTAATAACCCTAATCCATACCGAAATTTATCATTTACTACTCCCCACCACTTAGAAATGCAAGCACAATGTTATTTATTATATTATGTGTAACCGTACTGTCTGCTAAGAACACACACAAGTACAAAGATATTTGTCAACATGTACTAAATAGTTAGGCACTAAGTTATTACCTTTCCTGTTAAAAAATATTTTAATCAACTCATATTAAGACAGGTTCCTAGAATATTGAATATGTTATAGCTTTAGTAGTTTTAAATAATGATGAGCTTTTAAGCTCCCAAGTCTTAAAACTGTTATAAAAAAGTGGTTCTTCGTTATTATAAAAAATAAATTCAAATAACAATTAATGAATCAACTGTTAGTCATCAACATCATAATAACAAACTTATAAAAAAATACTGACTTTCCTTTAAGCTTAATTCTTATTAAATTAAACCCTCTTGAAGAGAACTGGTTCTATTTCTTTTTTTTATTAAATTTTTTCTTGGAAACTTATTTTATCCTTATCTAAAAAGTTAGTATGATGAAATTTATTTAAAATTTTATGTTGTGATAGACCAATGGTTGAAATACATCTTGGACATAACTGACATTGGTAAAGGAAACTTTATTTCTAAACCTAGACAATTAATACAAGTCTGAACATTAAGATTTTGAGCTAGAGAGGCCACTAATGCTTTTACATTTTCTGTATGAGAAGAGACATTAGCCCTGCAAATGAAAAAAGCCCTGTAATAGATTGATTATGTTATATAAAGAGCTTAAAAGCTTCAATTTATGTACATTCCAAAAAGTTGAAATTTTTAGAAATTTATTAATATCTATGAAATTATTATCATATCATTGAGCAATCAGTAAATACGTATATATGTAATATCTTATATACTATTATGTATTATCTATACATACATAATAATATAGTCCTTGAAAGCGCGCTTAGCATGTGACTCTTATGTCGTTAGTATAAAGGTGAAAACTGCAGTGATTGATGCATTAGGTATACAGCAGATTTACCTATATATGTGACTTGTTCATTGAATCTTGAAGGAGATTGAATTAGAAGTTTAAATTCCTAGTATATTATATATTTTTTTCTATAAATTGTAGGATTGCAAACAACAATAAAAATAAATTAATAATATGAAAATTATTAATTTATACTACTTATTCACTGCGGATTTAATCATCCGTTTTCATACAAACCGTATATATGTATATACTATAATATACCCTATTTAATTAGATTTTTATTTCGTAGTCTTGGAAAAGTATACTGTGGGCCTGTTGGTCTAGTGGTTAGTGACCCTGACTGCTACACCGGAGGTCGTCGGTTCGATTCCCACCCAGGACAAACTTTGTGTGATGAGCATGATTGTTTGTTCTGTGTCTGGGTGTAATTTATCTATAGTAGGTATATATTTATAAAAAAAAGTATATAAGTATGTATATCAGTTGTCTGGTTGCCATAACACAAGCTCTGCTTAGCTTGGGATCAGATAACCGTGTGTGACTTGTCCCAAGATATTTATTTTATTTATTATATTATTTTATAGTGTCTTCATGTCAAACAAACCTTAGAGCCTTATAATGTATGTGTAGATATCCATTAAAATGATATATGAGGCTTTTTCCTATGTATAAGACAACCAGCTAGGCTTCGCCCGTGTGGACTATCGATATACCATAATTTTATTAGAATTGTTCCAGTAGTTTTGGCGTGAAAGCAGACAGACAGAGTTTAACTTTAAAATATTAGTATGGATTGTATACAGGTTGTTGTTTAGTGTTAGGTATGACAAAATTGACTTAATTTTTATTTAAAATACTTAAATATGATTGTAATGCTTTTTGTTTTGTCCGCAGGGTCCTCCAGGCGCGCCATCTGACGGTGGGCACAGAAAGTCTCATTACAGTAATCGTCTTAACAATCATGGTGTGTGGACACATTCACCCCACTACACACTGTCGTTGCGTGTACACGTGATATTTTTAGTCGTACGACTTTATTAAGTTGCGACTTTTTTCTCAAGTTGCGACTTTTTTCTTAAGTTGCGACTTTTTTTTTAAGTTGCGATTTTTTTGTCGCACATTTTTTTTCTAAATTACTTTGCCTGTTATTGTAAGCTATAACTTAAACATTTCTAAAAAAAAACAGGAAATACGTTATTCTGAATAGTAATTTAAATTTAATTGAAAATCATGTGTACACCAACGAATTTAGTCAGTACATCAACTTTCATAATTAAAGAACACTGCTGCGTTCAATATGAATTTTGATGACTGTCCAAAGTTAATGAAAACATAATAAAACTAAGTTCATTACGTTTTGCATGACTTTTCTAATCTTACTTACCCCAAAATTAACTAAAAAATAATTCTATTAATGAATTAAAATCAGTAAAAAATCGGTTAAACGAATGATCGCACGAATTCTATGTATATTACAGGAATTACATGTATAAGAATCACTTTAGCGTCTTTCTAATAATCGCTGCATAAAGTTATGACAGGTTTATACGTCAAAAAATGTATGGTTACACAGGCTTTATTCATGACATAACTTTACACAGTGATTATTAGTAAGGGCAAATGTTTAAATTACACATTTTATGAGCACACAAATCTTTAAATTTGCATTACGAATTTACGATTATTTTGAATTTTATTAAAGCTTTCAGATCACATTTTTTAAATATATTTATTTATTACACTGTTTTATTTATTTAAGTATAAAATTATTTATTGTACAATATATTAAAAGCTTTTGAAGGCGACTACATAAAAAACAATATATCAAATACTTTTTTCGTTAAAATTATTGAAAACTAGCGGTCTTTGGTTACCGCTCCGTTCCCGTGGAAAAATACTAATATAAATACTACTCTACTGTACAAAATCATTTAAGCTCAAAAGCATTATACCTCAGTAGCTTTTGCATGTAACGGTGCCCTTTAGTTGCCCATGCCTGCCGGGGTTGCGGAATAGTTCTAATAGTTACCGCGGCCCCGGAACATAAGGGATGATCGAAGAAACAAGGGTGGGTTTTAGTCAGTAAAAGTCTGACACTCCTTCGCGCCCTGCACAGGGTGGGAGACGTCGTTTTATGATTTCTTAAAAAAAAGTAGCTTTAGCGTTAAAAAGTAACTCAACATACATCCATCTTCACAAACTTTGACATTAATAATATTTGTAGGTTTTACATCTAAGTAAGTAAAGAGCAATCGAAGAAAAAACCGTATTTTAAAACTCATAACAAGCTCTCGAATGATTTTTCTACCTTGCAAAGTATCCATCGGTTTTCGAGAAAAAATATATCTAACGGCCCTTAACACTTAATTAAATTGCTAACTGTGAAAAAAAAGACAAAAAGTAACCAAAATATATAAATTTAAGTATAATCTGATAAATAGATAGGTATAGGAACTGTCCAGTTGAACAGGAAAATTAAATCTTATCTGCTTTAGATTCAACGGGCTGTTTTTCCGTTTTTCGTGTCTAGTCCATCAAAATACTGATCATTTACACAGTTTATAAAAATCTTCCTTCACTGTCGTAGAAACAAGACGAATCTTTAACTAGGGACAGCGCCTGTACTGTGAATAGAGGGGCCCTATAGGGCTCACCTCTTTGAATAATACAAATAAATCATAAACTTAGGAAAACTCACACACGGCCATCTAATTTCAAATTAGGCAGAGCCTGTACTATGACAACTTATATACATACACAAAAAATAATTATAATCATCACAAAGATTTGTCCTGGGTGGGAATTAAGCGTATGACTTCTGGCTTAGCAGTCAGGAACACAAGCCACTACACCGACAGGCCAGTCAAGTTTGAAGTGTGTGTAGTATATATTTGATACAATAAAATATACTTTACCCCGTAATGTCCTCGTGAGTTTCCTTTCGACTCTGAGCTCAATTACAGAACGCACCGTGCACATCCTCTAGGGGTCATTATTAGCTGTGGGTACCGTTTTCAAGTATGAGACCTAGTATTAATAGTATCAGGTATTTTATGTATCAACTAGCGAGCCGCCCTAGCGTCACGTGGGTGTTCCAAAACTTTATAAATCCTCATATCAAATCGCCCGCGTGAATGTAAGATGCACAGTTTAAATGTCATTTTTTAGCCTTTTATAAATAGTAGGTAATAGGTTTATAATGCATACATCTATATATAAAAAAATGGTAAACTGACTCACTGATTGACTGACTATAGTACTAACGCAAACCCAAACCGCTGGTCCTAGAGACATACTTGCAGTGTGTGTTCTTTGTGAAGAGTAGGTAACGACTAAGAAAGGATTTTTGGTAATTTCAACCGTAAAGGTGTAAAATAAAGGATGGAAGTATTGACAGTCGCTCGGAAGGAACCGCGGGCGTACGCCTGTAGTCTATAGAATAGTCTATCCTTCATAATTTACACAAAATTCTACCAATTTACCAATAAATTGTAATTTTAGTTCCAGATAAAATCTCAGATTTATTAAATTAGCATACATTTAGAACAAAATATTGTCTAGACAAAACAAAACGACTTAATATTTAACAAGTCTAGCCTAAACCTGCCAACGTAAACCACTCGACAGTAAATATTAGTACTTAATTGTATACAGTCAGCTAAGTAGATAGGTATCCAGGGCCGAGGTATAATTTAAGTTTTGTTGTACATCGATAGATGTATTTAAATTAAATTTAAATGAAGTAAAGAACTAATAATTGGTACCGATTCCCTTGTTTACAAAGTAAATTAAATTTAAGTTAAGTGCATCTTTCTCTTACCATTTCATAAGGAAAATGATAAAAGATACATAATAGTCTAGTCCTGTCAAATTAGACGGCGCCTGAAGTAAATAGACACATTTTTAATGGCCATGTTTTAATCGCATCTATGCATCTTCTGTCCTTTTCTAAATGAATTGAAAAGAGAAAGATGCACTTAATGGGTTAGCTTGTGACAAAAGAATCAGCACCAATTTCTACCATAACTAACATCTACATTAGCTAACTATTCGTCGGTTTTTGAGAAAAGTTCTTTATATCTGAAACTCCTGGACACTTATCTACTTAGCTGACTGTATGTCCGGAAAGTATCGCGTGAACATAGGCCTTCGCAAACATCGCTAACCTTGCTAACGACAAGTACCATCAACCGCACGTCACTTAACACTTGAGCTTCGAAAATCACCCTTATTGCACCCACATAAAAGTACTGTCATTGACTAACTGTTAATATAAACGTGCGGTTGACTGTACTAGCTGTCCACAAGAGCTTAATCGCATGATATACTACAATACGGCATATTTAACTATCGTTTAAAATAACATGGTTTGTGTATGTTCGTCCGTATAAATAGAAATAAGGAGATTATAATAAAAATACTTCTGGTTCGACATTATAAATATTTACTTATTTCTTTCACGATATTTTGTTAAGTTGAACTTCCTAAAATTACACCCTCTTTTTAACAAAAATTGAAAATTCAAGTAAGTATGTGCCATGTGCTTAAAAATATTTTTTATTTAAATGTATATAAATAATGGTTCTTACTTGCGACAGTACCATTTTTCATTACTGCTCTGCTCTCGTAAGTCGTAGCGTGATGCTACTACTATACATAAATGTATAGTATACATAAATGTATGTATATAAGTATAGTTCCTGTACATAAATGTTGATACACTTTTAAAATCTACGATACTTCGACTTGTTATATTTTCTAACTGGTACTTCCAAGGAATATCACTTTTAAACAAACAAAAAATCTAAACTTTTTTATATACCTATATTTACTTACTGCCATTTAATAGAAAGTATATCTACACGTCTCTTTCCTTTAAAAATGTCATGCAATTATATTTCACAACACTCTCAAACACAACAACAACACAACACTACACAGGGTTCATCACCAATTTCTCACCAAATCACCGTCAAAACCCGTGCATCATCACCATCTCCTCAACAGACACGGAAGCAGCGCCGGAGCCAGTGGAACCTAAAGAAACCCTGAACCTGGTGATCCCGGAGAAGGCGTCTTCCTTCAGCATTCACCCAGGGAGGCTGTGCATGGACCAGTGCTTCTACTGCGGCGGCAAGTTTGGTCTGTTCGACACGCCGTGCCATATCGCGCAGATCAAAAGCTCGGAGCGACAGAAGAAGGTTTTGGATAGTGAGTGTCGCATTTTTATCGTTGAATAACTGGCCCCCGCTGTTTCTCACCGGTTTACCTCTTAACACCCAGCCGGCTGTCGGGGTATCCCATTTATTTATTTAAAAAACTTTATGCACATGTAAGAAAACAATGCACAACGGCGGACTTAATGCCTTAGGCATTATCTACCAGTCTACCTTAGCTTACCTTACATTTCATTGTAGTCCTTATTTTTATTACTTACAGACTACTTTTGTATGAACAAGTTTGGTTATTTACGTTCTTGGATAAATATCCTACAATTTAAAAAAGTATTTTTTTTTTAATCTGTACTCATACGTTTTTCTTTTTGGGGTAGTAGTGAAATTTCCGCCGCCATTTTGTTTATTGCGTAATGGATGAGGGGTTATGATAGGGTTCTGTGCAAAAAATGGTTCTTATTTGTTGTGCAATCTTAAAGCTTTTTCCAAGATTTACATAGTGTAAGTTACTCCTTATAACATCATCTATCTGCACGTAAAAGTCCCTTAAAACAGGTTCAGCCGATTTGATCTGCCAGACTGTCAGACAAAAACATATCATTTTGATTATGTGTAAATATTCATTATTATGCAATCTTAAAAATTTGGAGCTTATGGAGAAGTTTCGCAGTGGCTTTTAGGAGTTATCTTAATCGTAAATAATTTGGGTGTGCACTAATTTTGACCCCTAGACACGCCAATGAGAATCATTTAACAAAATAGTAAGAACTTTTTATACCAAAGACTAAAGTTTCCCCCCTTCCCCCTCAGATGAGGAGAAGCTGACCATAGACAGCTGCCTGTGCGACGCGTGCTACCGACACGTGGACCGGCGAGCTAACTGCCCTTCGTACCGCAAGCGACCGCTCGGCAAGCAGACTATAGACCCGCCTATCACTTCGCTGCATAAGTGAGTATTTTTGACTAGATTATGTAGACATTTCTTGATATGTAGATCTATTTTGAAGACGTTTTGACTAGGGCTTAGGGTGTTTTAAACTTTGAAACTGGTGCTTTGCACTTTACCAGGTAAACTAAGTGAATAAACGTAAGGTTCATATTTGTTTGAAACTTATAGTATCAGGGTTTCGGAGCTGAAAAAAATATACATACACCGTGATAAGCAATACGAAGGACATATTGAAGGAAGCTATTCAAAATTCGAATCTCATTTGAATTATGTAAAAAAAAAACAATACCTTAACTTTTTACCAAATGCCTCATAAAATTTATAAATTGTTGTCATGCGCGCTAGATACCCATCGAAAAAAGAACGGATCACACCTACTTCACTCTCTTATCATAGCTTAGTGTCCCGATACAACCGCGAGCGCTAGGGTGAACATTTTAAAACGTTAAGAGCCTTATTGCATTAATTCAGATACGATTTTCTTAACGATTTTGTGTTGTTTTATTATTATTTACATTTTTACTATTCACATGTGAGCCTATAATTTATCGCGTCCTTGAAAATGTCCCTCGACTTACCTTACGATTATTTGAGCAGTTGTATCTTGAAATAATGTGAAAGACCCAACTATAACGATACATCAACATATCTTACAATAACCTCCCTATCCCGCACCAGCACTCAAACAGAGAAGGCAGTATCCCCCCCGATGGAGGAGGACAGCGAGGAGGAGGCCGCGCTGAGCTCGGGCCGCGTGTCGCTGTGCCACACGGAGGCCTGCAGCGCGCCCGCAGACCACTCCATCCGCCGCAAGTGGCTCATCAAGATGAGGAGCAGTGTCAACAAGCTGGTGAGTACCTAACTGAAGCCAGTGTCTCCCCCGCTAGAGGAGGATAGCCAGTTATTGTCCCACTGAAGAGAAAATGCCTCTCCTTTTACACAGCTTACACATAATCTCTGCCTATACAGAGAAAGTACGAGCATTAACGATTTTATCCGTAATAATTACGTACTACGTAATTACCATACGTACGTAATTACATTACGTGTCGCTACGTACTACGTAATTATTAAATTTTTGGACGGTTTAACAGACGGACTCAACAAAATACCATTTTTTGAATGTAGTCATCATCCCTATAGTTGTTAACACAGCGTTATATTGTCCGCAGTTAAAGCTGAAGTGCGACTACCCGGGCCTGCACACCATCCCGCTGTGCGCGGAGCACCACCGCGCGCTGGCGCCGCTCATGGCGTGCGCGCTGTGTCGGCGCCGCATCACCAAGCACCACAACGTACACTTCATACACCATGTGAGCACACTTTGAGGACTGTTGTGACTGTAGTTTACTTGTAGTGCACTATTTTGAGGCTTTTTTGTGGATGGGAAATCGTTAAATGACTTATCTCGCTCTGGGCAGTGCGGGAGAGAGTGTCAGACTTTTAGTGACTAAAACCCACCCATACTCCTTCGGTTGCTCTTTATGTTCCGGGGCCACGGTAACTCTTTCGAACATTTCCGCAACCCTGGCAGGAACAGTTTTAAGGTTACATGCTCAGGTTAAATTCCAAGAAGATGATGGACTGAGTAAAAAAACCGAGCAAACAAAGCCGTTTTCGTGTTAGGTTCTTTTAAATCTCTTAGGCAAAAATAAGAGCCCCGCACAACGGTGCAGTCTAATATCTATAATGTCTCACACCCTGAAATAGGATTCCCGTATAGCGGTGCTTCGTCGACCATTAGACATAAGTCGGTGTTAGCATATAATATCTTTGACCATAGCAAACTCTACATAGACAGAAATAGGAGCCCCGCACAGAGGTGCTCCGTCAACCATATGATTCATATTTGATTTTGATCCATTTTAATAACCATATTTTTACCAAAAAATAATTAACACTGCAAATATTAAACCTGTAATATTTCCCCCAGGGCTACTCGGAATTAAACCCGTACCTCAAGTCGTCGGGAGTGCCGGTACAGTTCACCGAGCGACCCGTGTTGTGCAAGACGTGTCGCTACTACTGCACGCTGCTGCAGCGACCTGGACACAACGACTCGTACGCACACGCCTATAATCGCAAGTGAGTAGCTAGGGAGCTTTTTAATGAACTTTTTAAGAGAAGCTGCCACTTTGGTAGCTATGCCTTCGAATCTTCAAAAATCTTAAAATATTGTACAGCCCAATGTCTTCAAATCCCGGACGGCATAATGTCTTCTAAACAGAAAGAAAGTTTCTAGTAATAAAATGTTGTCAATTGGTTTTAATTCAATATCATAACTTAATTTCTACGGCACATCCATTAAACTTTTAATACATAGAGAATGACATTCGTTCTCTAGGTATATAGGTATCATTCTGTTGTATCTGTATGACATAAAAGGATAATGATAAAATCTAATAGTGGGTGTAAAAGTGTTGATTCCTTCTGTAAAATGTTATTGTTACAAAATACTTGATACTTAAATGAGATTTCAATGACCCTCGCCACCAATATTACTCATAATCCATTTTTCAACACTAACCTGAACCTTATCAAATTCCAGATTACTACAAATATACAACATAGAAATACCACCGACATTTGAGAACGAGACAGAAGACACCCAAGAAGACGGCAAGCTAAAGAAGAAACCGCGCCCCAAGTCCAAACAGAGGAAATCAACAGAACCGGACAAGGACAGCGAGTCTTCTGAACGATCTGAGAGGACCAGCGAGAGTACTCCTGAGAAGGAGAAGAAAGAAGATAGCGACGGGAAAGATCAGCCTGTTGAGGAGGATATAGAGAGTCTCATCTCCTCCAATAAGATACTAGTTCCCAATGCAAAGTCCACCGACCCTAGCCACCACAGCGATGGCTCAGAAGCTGAAATGCAAGACATGGAACCCATCCTACCTTTAGACAAACAAACAGAACTACAATACTTACTACAAAAACAAAACAACCCTGCTCAGTTCCTACCCAAACCTAATTTAACAGGGAAGCAGAGGAATATATTAAAAGTACATAATTTATCTGGTATTCAGAAGCCGGGAAGTCAGCACCGAATTGTGGAGAAGAATGCGAAGAGAATACATAAGTTGGGACAGATTCTGTCCATCAAAGATAGACCTAGGAGTGATAATGAAGACGATAGAGCGAGGGACGGTATACCTATATTGAAGAATATATCATTGAATGAAGAATGTACTATAGAAAGCATACCGAACAAGCGGCCCGCCGATATAAACACACTGAAAAACAAATGGCAAATGTCAGAAAGCTTCACGCAAGTTAAGAAAAACTTGAGCGAGCTATCTAAGAATAAACCAGAACATAAGAAAATATCTGAAGTGAAGTACTCAAATCCTGTAAAACGATTGGAGACTAACCCTTCGATTTCGGTAAGAGAATTATTCCCCGGCGAAGAGGAAATGAATTTACAATGTAATATAGAGTTTAATAATGTTAAGGGTATTACGCCTGAAGGCTGGGAGAAGTGTAACACGATGATACAGTATGATGTAGAAACTAAAAAACTGTGGAATGAGTTACAAAGGCCTTACGGGAACCAGTCGTCATTCCTCCGTCACTTAATACTCCTAGAAAAGTACTTTAGAAGTGGAGACTTAGTTTTATCTCACAACGCGACTCCTCACGCAGCAAATTATAGCGATTCTGTTCAAAGCAGGTTGCGAGCGTATGATAATGTCGTCAATGACACGCCGAGACGAAGCGAGCCAGCGATCAGCTTGATAGAATTTAGAAAAAAGCCCTCACAAAACGGTAAAAGCTTGTTAAAGTCCAATCAGAATGAAGGTGATAAAGAGACGAAGAAGGTTATGCCGCCGCCGCCTGGAGTCCTTCCGAAGCCGAAGTCCAAAAGTGAGAAGGCGAAGTCGAAGCCTCTGCCTCCCGAGCTGATAGCGATCAACACGCCGAACGCTCAAGGTCGAAAAGCGATACAGAATGTCCTGCACAACATTCAGCAGCTGGTGAAGGGAGTGTCGGCGTCAGATCCTACGGAGATCGCGGCCGCGCCCCTGCCCGCGCCCCCCGCGCCCCCACACGCGCCCCTCGCGCCCCCACACGCGCCCCCCGCGCCCCCGCCGCCCACGCTCACTCCGGCCACAGTGACGGCCGTCACTCCGAAGTATGATCCTCCCACGCCTGTCGCACCTCCCAAGGAGAAGAAGGAAACTCCGAGAAAGGAAGATACGCCGAAGAAACCTAAGACTACCAGCAAGCCCTGGAGGCCTACGCTTATGCCTATTACTCAGGTAAATGACAATCTGGTTACCTTATACGTATTTGATAAAACTTACTTGCTTGTTTTTTTTTTTGGAACTACTGGTCCGTTTGGATAGCTAGTTTTTTCTTAAACAGAAAATAACATTTTGGTCAATATTAAAACCTCTTTTTTGACATTTTCTATTCTTTGTGTAACAAAGTTAGAGTAGGGAGTCATCTCGTGTTCTTGGTTATAAGAACACGTGTATGATCTCCATACTGTAATTTAATAACCGTACAATTGTCACTAAAATATTATTACCTAATCAAACTGGACACTGGCAGAAATCACCGAAAATCCGGTGGATTGCCATAACTATATAAAAGTTGAAGTTGAAAGTTAGAGTAAAGTGTGTACTTATGCAAAATAAATTTGTTAGCATAATGTTTCGCGTGTAGATCCCATGTCGAATGCTAAATAGCTTTGTATACTGAACACGTCCATTTTTAGCACAAACAGGATGTTTGCTACTCGCGCTTACTACTGCAAAATAAAGCCAATCCACATACCCAACTTAAATTTAGCATTAAATATATTTAAAATCATTACCATATTGTTTGAAATCTTACCATTTCTATTTCAGTACTATCTGTACAAAATTAATACATTAACAATATGTTACTATATTTTTCCAGGAGAACCTAGCAAAAATCGCCCGCGAGCCGACACAAGTAGCCGTCGACGGACGCACACTCCCGAGCCTCGTGCAAGTCATGTCGTCCGGCAAACGATACCACATCACTCTGCAGGACTACAACAAGATGTGCATCATGAGGCGAGAGAAACTGCAGCAGATACAGGACGGAGAGAAGACGACGAAGACGAAGAGACAGTCCACAGAAGAGAGTTCTGTGGTCACAGAGATACAACCTTCCAACGCTCAGTGCGCTATGCTCGGCAACGGCGGCACTGTCGTCCAAAACATCGCGCCCGACGACAAGTCGCAAGACAAGAAGGAAATGCCAGAAATGACACAAATAGGCTCCAACGCAGCCACGATATTGAAGAATGTGGGACTGAAGAATATCACAATAGCTCCTATCCCGCAGAAAACTGCCACGGTGACGTCACAAACGGTCGCGTCGCCCGTCGTGTCGTCGCCATCTTTGTTGGTGACGTCGACGAACATCAAGATTCCTCAGCTCGGGCCGGCCGTGTCTATCGTGAGCGAGGCGGTAATGTCGCCGCCGGTGATGAGCCACATGATGATGCCGAAGATTCCGAAGTCGCTGACGGTGATCCCGCAGACTGTGGTGCCGGGCCCTGCCGGTGCCGGGCCGGGCGCTGCCGGTGCCGGGCCGGGCCCTGCCGGCGACGGGCCGCGTCCATAACGAAGCGTCATCTACGTGCTCGTGTAGCGCCGGCCGCGCGTCTGCTAACTCACGTTACGCGTCGCGAGAACATTTGCAATAAGTGAAAGCACCCGAAAAGCCTTAATAATTATACTGTGTATATATTAGTGTAGTGACGGACATTGTGCTGTGAACATGGTGACAAGGAATGTGTTAAATATATTACTCTGAAAGGTTTTTAATTTTTTTTTTCATTTGTGCAAATGATGCGATGGTTTGTGCTGATCCTGTTAGAGCAAAGCTTCTGGTTGTTAGGTGGTAGGTCATATCATTGCCGATGCGTATTGTGTTCGCGGACCCAATTATGTAGATAATAATATAAACTTGAAAAGTTTTGTGGCCCTAATTTAATAATGAAATGATTATATGACTATTTTAGAGCCAATTCAATAGTATACTTACCCTCTAAAAATGATGTCTGACATAAATTGACATTATTTGAAGAGCATTAAGTTTGTGACCATTAAAACACCATTAACTCCATAAATACTAATTTATTATAAGTTCAAAAGAGGCCTGTTTACACATTAGTTACTATTATACAAATAAACCTGACTATAATATACAAAAACATAGTTCCTTGCTGAGAAACATTCAAAATTCTCTAGTCAGGTGGGAATATGCATTTATAATTTATTTATTTATCCTTCCATCCCGTTTTGAAGGGGATTATGGTAGGCACGTGTGTGAATGGTGACAGAAAACACATGGCATAACAAACTGCTTATCAAATTGGTGAGCTTTTTCAGAATTACAGCTTTGTTAGTAATCAACAGACATGTTTTTAGGTAATTGTAGACTTGTATAGGCTCGGCTCGGCGTTAGTATTAAATTGTATTTGTATTTTTCAATAGTAACGCCGCCTTAGCGCTGTGGCGGTTGCTTTACTCGTGACGCCATTAGCGCTAGTATACGAAAGCGGCCGCATCGCCTCGTATCATTCGCATGAACCTAGACAATCTATGTATAGTGATGTATAGCGTAACTTTGTAAGAATATCACTCGGAACATATTTTTCCAACTGTTAATTATATATAAGGATGCATTAGAAACTCAATTAGAGCTAAAACCCGTTACTAAGTAGAAATAAAACAATAATTTTTTAATAAAACACATTTTACATGTTGATTTCAATGTTGATTTGAATTCTTACCTACATTCTTTAGACAGTGGGACATTTACATTTAGCAAGCATTCAAGTACAATATGATTTGTTATTTATATTATTAATAATCTCTAATGCTTAAACCCTTGGTTTTGCAGAAAATAAAATTTTACCCATTTTTCTATAATTATCATTTTTAGAATACATTAATTTGTGAATCCACTATACATGTACATACACCAATTCTAAGAAGTCTACATATAATAAGCTAATTATAAATGTCCCTACATAACAATAACTTATAAAAATAAATAAAACCTTTAAAAAATACAAAAGTTGGTGATTAAATTTGTGCCTGACAGATGAATATAAAAGTATGATAATCACAATGTACATATATATACCACGGGAGCTAATACATGGAAAGTTGCTGACGACTTTTATATAATATTAAACTTAAAAAAGCTCACAGTCGAGTGACCTCTGTGTTTGTTAACGAAGCCTCGATAACGTTAAAAGTATATTTTTTTAACTTTAAATTTATTCTAGGGTCAAATAGTAACTTTTAAATCAGATATAGGCGTATTTAAAACAACAGCTTGCTATATGAAAATGCTGAATGTAGTTTTAAGTAATTTCTCTGATTGTTCGTACGAACCCCATAGGTACAAGATTACCTACGTTGACAAACGCAGTGGTGTATGTTAAACATGATAATTATATATCTATATTGTTGAAAATTAGCTATTTTATTTTGGTCCAACGATATAGCTAGGTCCAATGTTAAAAGTAGTGTTCATGAAAATTTAACGCGAGTTAAGGCGACGTTAGAAACAACGATTTATGCTCACAGAGTTACATACAGTTTCTGAAGGATTTCAAACTGAAGCTTCCCCTTAACTCTATAGTTTTCTGTGAAACTTGTGATCGAATCTCTGTGTAAGATTATTTTCTGTAAAATTATCTTCGTAGTCTTCCAGTACGCTTGGCTATCGACTATATTATTTGACGTCTTCTACTTAGGATAAGTAACTGTAATTTACAATTATGTAGTTTTAATCTCTTTTGTTAGCAAGCTGAATGGTAGTTTCAATATAATGACATATTTAATTATGTATTAAAACTTTGTGATATATTTCCCTGTCTGCCTTAGTAAGTACCTCTCGATTATGAACAAAATGTTCCCAAACGCTGCCAAAATCTATAAAAATAGACCCCTTAGATTTGGAAACTGTATGTGGCTTGCTTCCTTTGTCGTCGACGCCGCCCGACTGCAATAAATGTTATTATTATAAATACAGCTAGTATTTAGTCATTTGGAAGTTCCCCCCGCTGTTGTTAATTAATCATTATAATATTTTACAATCCATTCTTAAGTTATAACAAATTATAGCCGCCCATAGCCCGGATGTTTTGTTTCTTCCAAAGATAGTGCGTTAGTTCACAATATTATTATTATGTTTAGTTATTATTTGTTCGGCACACGCCCTCGCCTCGTGCCGGAGGTATGAATTGTCTAATAAACATATCTTATCTCCTGAAATGCTGTGTTTTCTTCCAGTTCTTATACCTACTTTTAATACCTATAAGTGTTTGCATTATACTTAATTGAACCGGTAGCATGCCAAAAACTAAGCTTTATGCTTGGTTTCGCTTAGTTCACATAGCTGACTCACCCCCGAATACTTAAATGTAACCCTTACAACGACCAAGCGACAGCCGGCGGTCGGACTGCTATTGTCTTTCTATGGTGTCTGGAATCACGTGCGTTTGAATGTTTCATTTTCTCAATTATCCTTTCGACGGCCAAGCGAAAGCCGGCTGACGCGCTGCTATTGTCTTTCTTTTGTCTCATGTCTTCTTAGTTTTAAATAATCCGACTAACAAATTTTAGCTTTAAGTAGACGAGGTACCTAAATCTAGACTTAATTAAAGTTCTAATTAGAATGATTGATGTCTTTCTTCTTAGAATGTTTGGCTGCTCCGGCGCCCTTTGTTCTTTTCCATTTCATTCTTCTGTTTTGGAACCAAACTTTCACCTGAAATGATGAAATAATTTTTAGAGGTCGAATATTTTTTATGTATTTAGTCTTGCTCGCAGCGTCCACTACTAACAACAACGTATGGGAATGAATATGTGAGACGTCCTTTTTTGTAAAAAAAAAGGTCCTTAAAGTTTAATGGTGCTAATTCTCGGGTTATGGGACATCCCGCCCACGAAAGATCTCGCCCCCGGGCGAGATGTCCACTTTTTTAAATGTGCATGGGTATATTCGCCCGAAAAATAATGTCCTGTATAAAATAAGTGCATCTTTGTCTTTCCGTTTCATTAAGAAAAGGACAGAAGATACATATTAATTTAGACCTGTCAAATTAGACAGCGTCTGAAGTAAGTTGACATAATTTTAGTCGCCATGTTTTTAATCGCGTCTAAATGATTAATGGAGTGTCTTAATTTTGCAGGTCTAAACTAATAATTTATCTCCTGTTCTTTTCATAATGAAATGGAAAGAAAAAGATGCACTGAACTTAAATTTAGTTAAGTTTGTGAACAAGAGAATCGGCACCAATATCTCGCAAACTTAACATGATTGTCTTGTTCACAAACTTAACTAAATTTAAGTTAAATGCATCTTTCTCTTTTCATATCTAGAAGAAGAGGACAGAAGATACATTTTAGTTTAATCCTGTCAAATTAGACAGCGCCTGAAGAAAACTGGCATATATTTAGTCGCCATGATTTTAATCGTGTCTAAATTATCTATGGAGTAGACGAGGTACCTACAAGACTAAATGGAAAGAGAAAGACGCATTTAACTTAAATTTAATTTAGTTTGTAATTAAGAGAATCGGCACTATTGTCCTAGCAACCTCTAAATTTTTTACAACACCCTAATGATATTCCATACTATGGGGTAGTCGCGAGAAAAAACAATCATATCCACGAGCACGGGGTAACCAAAAAAATGTTTGTTAATTTCATTTTAGCACTTGTCTGCAGTACAAATACAGTTTAAATTTTCTTTCACTAACCGTTTGGACGGTAGGCTGTGGACGGACATGACGAAACTATCAAACCATAAGTGTTTCTCCTATACCATATTGGTACGGAAACTCTAAAAAACGGTGGTCTGTCGTTCCTGTAGTAGTGTAGTGTCAGTATACCTGTCTCTCAGTGAGATGCAGTGCTACAGCTATCTCGTAACGTCTCAGCCGCGTCAGGTAGTTGGCGCGCGCGAACTCTGCTTCCAAGCTGCGGATCTGCGCTTTTGTGAACGCCGTGCGCTCCTTACGACTGCCGCTCGGCGACCGGGTGTCTGTGGAGGTAAGTGTTTTTAGAACTGCTGTAGTTTATTTAACCCTATAATAAATAATAATCTTTATTGGCATAATGTGATGTGAAAATGGCTCCCATGCTAGGTGAAATACCTGTGTTACAGGAACCAGTGCCCTTTCCCGTATCATAGAAAACTATGTACATTTATATTCAGCTCTATTCGACTTATTTTCATTGAAAACAATGATGTTATACAAAAGCTGAAAAGACGCGGAAAGCTGGACGAACGGTTACGCGTTTTCATACAAAATCGTTGTTGAATAGAGCTGAATAAATGTGCGTAGTTTCTTAATGTGCAACCACACCTAACTTGTAGGATTTTTGGTTTGTTTATTTAAACTGGATAATCTACAATATCAAGTCCGCCTGGATTAGTTTTGTAACTTTTCCGAGTACCGGCCATGTACTCTATGGATTGGCTGATTATTTTTTTCGCAAATACGGGGTGGGTGTCATTATAATATCTAGTTGTTTATAATTATGAGTAACCCCTTTTTATTAGGTTTCTGTTTAACAAAACATAATGTACGTATGTTGCGTTCTGAATACTTAAGTGTCAAGAGAGATCAGTTGTAATCATTTGTGTACCGCAACTAAGTGTCCTTTTCTCGTACTAATGGCACCATTTTACATAATACATCAATACCTTACAATAAAATCAAAATTTATCTATCAAATTCTTAACTCATTTTTAAATATACATAGGCAAGGCGTTGATCGTTATGTAGCCCAACATACAAGGGTGTCCACATCCTGATAATCTGCTGATGTGGTCTTTCTAAGAAGGAGGACAAGTACCTATATGGTCACACTGTAGGTCATGCAAATTTAATCCATTAATTTTGCTACACATATACATAAAGTGAACACAAAAAAATTAACATTTAGAAAAAAAGAAATACAGCGTAGCAAGGGGTCCATCTCAGTATAAGCTGTGCTAATGCACAGCACTGATTTTCAGATGGCCCCTGACTGTTGAGGTAACATAAACACATCTGCGCGAACACGAAATTAAAATATATTAAATCAAATTTAATATAAAAAAAACTAAAAGCACTTATCCATGAGAAAAAAAAACACACACACATGAAACTGAAATTGACAAAAAAAATATTACAGGAACTTATGAACTTAAAATAAATATAAACAAAAAAAATAATATGATAAATTTATAACTAATACAAAGAGGTGTTATGACTAAGAGGCATTATGACTGCACTATATTTGGAGGTTGTTACTCTGACTTTTGTTTATTTAAAAATAATATACTCAAATATTTTTTCAAAGTCACCTGGGACATACTACTGCGTAGGGGAGGGGGTAGATCGTTCCATATCTTGGTAGCAGAGTATTTAATTAAACCCTCCGTTCTATGAGCAGGTATGACTAATATTTGTTCTGAGTATGAATCGACCCGCGTCATGTAGCGCAGAAGCCATTGTGCCATCATTTAAAACAAAATTGGTAAAACCGAAAATTAGCATATTTTAGTTTTATTAAAGATTAGTTTGGTTCAACCGCGACAACACTATGATTGGGAAAGCTTTAACCTTTCAACGATAAAGCGACAGCCGGCTGTCGCGTTGCTATTGTCTTTCTATTGTGTCTCGAATCACGTGTGTTCGAAGGTTTAAAGGACTAATATAGGTTTTATTAACATAGTTTTTATTCTATAACCCAGGTCTAAAAAGCCCTTACACGTGTCTAATAAAACTGTCGATTAATAGTCAATAGCATCCGCTGCACATAACGAGCTGCAGATGTACCGCGGCGCCGGCGCCGTCTGTCTATTGTTTATAATGTTTATCATTGGTTTACTACCGACATTGTTTGTGTCGCGAATCCTGCGCATTTCCACTCGTTAACTATGAGACATGAGGTGGGACAGGAAGGTGTTTATTGCTATCATTTTATGAGGGAATATCTATTCTAAACGTAAGGTCACGTACGTCTGTCGGTCTGTCTCTCTATTACTATGACATCTAAACCACGGGACCGATTTTGATGAATATGGAGTTAGTTTTAACTTCAACTTTTTTATGTTGAGCTTCGTTTGGAAAGCGATATTGAAATATACGAAGTTGCGAGCTTAAAGCTAGTACTTATTAGAGTTTACCATCAATAGCTGTCCACAAGACATTAATGTCTTTTTTGCGGTAATTTAAAAAAAACGCCGTAAAAAGCACTAGATTGAATTTTGAAGAGTTGAATTGATATTGTAGGATTATTTCGCAATAATATTAATCCTTTGACCACACGTGATTGGAGTGGAGACACAATATAAAGATAATAGCAGCCTTTAAGTGATTAAATAAACTGTGTGTATACCTAAATTGGTCACCCGAAATGCCGATTTTAAATTTTGCTGCTCTTTATTGTGGACTGCTTTCGTTGGCCAAACTCTTAAAACCATCCATACTAATATTATAAATGGGAAAGTGTGTCTGTCTGTCTGTTTGTCTGTCTTTCACGGCAAAACGGAGCGACGGATTGACGTGATTTTTTAAGTGGAGATAGTTGAAGGGATGGAGAGTAACATAGGCTACTTTTTGTCTCTTTCTAACGCGAGCGAAGCCGCGGGCAGAAGCTAGTTGTCAATAAATAAGCCTTTGGTTCTTTGGTAGGTAGCCTCTCTACCTAAATTATAGTTTCCTGAAAATGTGTAAATATCGATCCCGCCTACGATAATTAAATCAAGACAACTTCTATTTTAGGGTTCCTTACGTTCGAATACAAAAGGAAACCCCATACCTAAAGGATCAGGATCACCCGCGTGCCTGTAATATGTTCTAACCCCATTTATCTTTGAAACAACAGAGTATTAGATTAGAAAATTAACGTACAACAACGAAATGATTTGTGTGTATGTTTGAGTAAAATTTGACTGTCCAATATATATTTCTCCAGAGATACATCTAACACAGATCAGGTACCCAAGATAATTAAGCCTACAGCCGCAGCCGCATCATTTCCCAAAAACTAAATCAAAGAAGACATTTCACTTACCTTCTTCCGCAAACCCTCGTGCCTGTTCCTCACTCTCCTCTTTCACCACCACATGGTTCTCCCACTCTCCCCACTCCCAATCAGCCTCCCTGTCCTCACATAGCCCTCTATCCACCGCTCTATAATCGTAGAAAAACGGCAAATATCCCGGGTGGAAAAACTCACTGGAACTATGAACTTCTTGGTCTAAAAGAGGTTGAATGTGAGGTTCTATTGTCTCTGGATATTTGTTCGTGTCGTCCGTTTGTGGGAAAGTTGCTTTTAGGTAATCCATTTTGTTTTTTTTTGTTTATTATGTTGGTACTGATGTTTTCTTTGTGTTAATGTTTTGATGGTTTTTCAGTTATGATTAACCTATCGTTATTCAATGTTATTGGGAAAATTTTAAAAAACAATGCTTTTCTATAAAAGTGCTTCACTGTATAGTAGCCGTTATTTTATACACTATATCCTAGACGTACTAATATTAACATTTTTGTTTCTAGGTTTTTCCGGCTAATATTAACTTTCTAATTTTTAATCTAAGAAAAAATGTCGTGATTCTTATTTTCTAAGACACAAAGCTACACGTCTGCCCACGTCCGAGTTTCAGGATGATTCCTGAACGTTCAGCTGAAATGCGCGCACGCACCGCGCTGGGCGGGGCTTCGCTTTAGGGCGGGGACTGTACTGCGAAGCTCGCTAGTTTAATTTGTCATTTCGACACCGCTATTGTTTTGTGAAAAGCACTGATTAATGATTTATTTAGTTTATAGTGCTAGTCAGTAAACACAACTAATCTTTAAGATTATGGCTCGTTATCTTTCAAATATATATTTATTGTGATTGTGATAATAATAGATTGTTTAAAAATCTTTCAAGCTTATTTTTGGTTCCTATGGATGCCTAAGAACTTATATACTGTGGTACTTTTATAGCACAGCACTCATTCAAAGTCAAAAATCAAGGCAAATTGTTTATTTCCATTAAATGTAATTGAAGTTCGCAAGTGCCTCCAGGGTGGAGGCACTTGCGAACTTCAATTAGGTACATTTAAAAATAGTTGATTCTAGTGATCCATTCCAAAGGGTTGTTTTATGAAAAGAATGGGCAAGAAACTTCATACGTACTCATCGTACCTAATGAATAAATAAATACATTACCTACTACAATTCATCATCATTATCAGTCTTCGCTAGTTCGCTGTAAGCCATTCTTTTAAAATTATCATCTCTGAATACACAAAATAGCCTAGTATAATAATGACAGATAGATGGACGGACGGTGGGCACGGATATCTAAAAAGTCAATAATTCTAACTAACTATTAACAAATACTTCCTATTTACATAGCAATTAAAATAACCAAATGATTTAGGTGCGACCGCTGGCTGCTAGTTAACATGGGGCAGTGTGAGCCCCCAGGGACAGCCCTCTGCGGCCTCTGCCCTCTGTTTCTCACGATGAGGGGCAATTAGGAGCTGTTAAATTGTGATGATAGGTTTAATGTGTTATTTCAAAAGTTGCTACCTATATATGCCATAGCCAGCTAAGTCCATTTGTTAAAATGGCTTAATTGTTTGCAAATATTCGGTGTTGTCTTGGAACTTTGCCTGCGATTAGTTTCACAATAAAGACGAGATAAATAAATCCAGTTTAGCAAGCACTGTCGCTGTCACATGACTAATTAATGGCGATGGTGAGATAGAGACGGTTATAGCTAGGCCAAAGTGCCACTAAGTCATCATTTCTCTAGATTTTTAAGATTTACGAATGACAATACCGGGACAAACGGATTTACCTGCTATTCGAGCCACAGACATACAGAGATGTTTAAGATAACTTTAGAAAATACTTACCTATGTATGAATCAAACGAATTATGGGTACTTGACTTGTCCTGATTCGAACCCGCATCCTCTTAAATGAGAGGCGGGCTTTAATAACTGAGCCATCACGACGCTCGTTTTTAACCGACTTCAAAAAAAAAGTAGGTTCTCAGTTCGACCAGTATGTATATGTAAGTATTTATGTATGTAAGTTTGTCCGCAATTATCTCGCGTTTGGCTGAACCGATTTTGATGCGGTTTTCAGCAAAGTGTTTGTTACAGTCTGGGGAAGGTGGGGTTCCCTACTTGAAATCGAATGACGTGAGATCGAATAACACATGCTCGAAAACGTTTGCTCGATAGTTCTTGAAATCGATAAATCATGAGCTCGAAAGTTCACTTCCTCGATGCATCAAAATCTCGAATGACGGCAGCGCGAAGGCTCATTGTTTGATGTATCAAAATCTCGAAACGTCATTTCTCGATTGACTCTCTTTTGATTTATAAAACATGACATGAACATGAAATGACGTTTCGAGATTTTGATACATCAAACAATGAGCCTTCGCGCTGCCGTCATTCGAGATTTTGATGCATCGAGGAAGTGAACTTTTGAGCTCATGATATATCGATTTCAAGAACTATCGAGCAAACGTTTTCGAGCATGTGGTATTCGATCTCACGTCATTCGATTTCAAGTAGGGAACCCGGTACATATAACACTAATTGATATCCCGTAACGTTGCGCGCATGGGGCCGTTATAATTTTATAACCTTATAAGTAGTTTTATTTTGAAAGTTACTTTAAAACGTAGCCAGCCATTGGGAACTAAAAAGTAAAAAATCTAACACAAATCGACCAGCAGAATCAGCAAGCCTCCGACTTCCGAAATAGTTATTTTTGTGCTTTAAGTGTTTGAAGTCGGTTATCTTTTTTTGGAAAAAGCTTTTTATTCCTTCACCATTACAATTTTAATCGATAGACATATTTTTATAGGACTAAATGATTATTGGCCGAGTGTGATACCTTTCAACCACCAAGGCGACAGCCGGCTGTCGCACTGCTATAGTCTTTCTATTGTCTCAAATCTCGTATGTTCGAAGGTTTAAGATAAGAGTCCACCCATTACCTAGTTTTTGAAAATGAAGTGCAACTGTGTTCCTACACACCACAAACACATATTAGTATAGTGTATACGAATATGTGCATAATGTTACTGAATGAATTTGGCGTAGGTAACTATTCGTCGTCTCTACCGCGCTATCGAAGTTTCACACTTGTGCGAAGGTGGATGACTAGTCTAGTTTTCTTTATTTCGTGGTGACAGTTTAATACACCAAATAGTTGAAGCACTTGCTAAGCAATGATTATGGGTAGTAATAAAAGCTCCGACATGAAAAGAGGAATTGTACTTACTCAAAATATTAATTTTACTGCCTAAAATACTAAACTCCCGACTACTTTTTTCCGAATTAAAATGACGAAACGACCGAATCTTCGAAAAAAAATAAACTTAAACGTTTATTGCTATAATACTTTTCTACCAGCATAAATTACGTTCAACTGAAAACTATGCTTTGTATTTTTTACCTTTACTTGCCAACTATTAATTTACCAGTTCTAATCTTACCAAACCTTAAAATATTCTATACATAATCGAGGGTGGGCTGGTTCGACGGAGCCCCGCTTCGCGGGGCTCCTATTTTTGGTTGGCTTATGAAAAAATAATCAACCTAACCACCTTCTAACCTAACCTATCCAAGTCGGGGTGCCCTAAAGTCTAGATTGCAACCAGTTTGCATCATTATTGAGAGTTAAAAAATAAATTTGATAACCAACAATAGAAATTATAACAGTTCATGCAAGTTGAAAAAATATGATTATTTTGATGTCGGTAACTAAGTAATTTTGTCGGAGATTTAGTATTCTATTCGGAAATTAGAATTTTTTGTCGGTAATTCATTATAACGCTGGTTAATTAGAATAATAGTCGGCCACAGATCGCTGGAGATTAAATTGTTTGTCGGAACCATTATTATTTCCCAATTATTATTTATCTCGGCTCTATGCTTTTGAATCTTAAGGAACATATCTACTGTCGATAAAGCGGACGAGATATAGTTGAAATGGGCCGGGTAGTTATCAAATCGTTCGCAGTACTTCGGAAGCCGAGTTGTCGGCGCTGTCGGCCAGGATGGTTATATGGTTGATTTGTACTTCCCGCTCATCATGTTATCCGATTTGTTGATTAGCCGTATTTGTTCCGTAGTAATATCGTACATATCATGGTACCTACTAGTCGAAATATTCAAAATGACATAAATTGAATAAAATAAGCCTGATTACTGACTTTTATTTAATCTAAGCACATAAGTGGGTTTTGGAAGGGATTAGAATATTTAGTTTGTTTTTATTATCTGTCTGTTTGATTGCAATCAAGAATCTGAGATCTGGCTATGGCCTTATTGCCGACTATAAGTCAACATCATCTCCCTAGCCTTGGCCCGACTATGTTAGGTCGGTTTCTGGTCCAATTAGATCCAGCTGAGTATTAGTAATTTTATATGCTGTGACTACCTAGCCATAAAAAGGAATAAATAATAAATAAATAAATATCCTGGGATAACTCACACACGGCCATCTGATCTCAAACTAAGTATAGCGTGTACTATGGTAACCATACAACTGGTATACATACTTATATAATTTATAAATACATACATATTACAGATAAAATACACTCAGACAAACAATCATGCTCACCACACAAAGTTTGTTCTGGGTAGGAATCGAAGCCACGATCTCCGGCTTAGCAGTCAGGGTCACTAACTACCAGACTAGACAACAGGCCCGTCAAAATCAGAATGTAAAGCATACAAATAATCTTTAATTTTTATTCCCCTGAAACAAAGCCGAGGTGACAATACCTACCATGTAATGACAAACGAAATGATCACCAGCCGTCCCTTAGTTCGGCGCACCGCGCACGCACCCTTTGCGTCATGTTTAGGCAGCTGTCATGCGCCACGATGAGCAACTTATGACGACTCTTCCTTTTTACTGTCCCGTGTAACGCCTGGCTGACTCACTGCCACTCCCGCTGTTGTGTTAGCTTCGTTATAATAATACGGATCGAGAAATTATTGGCTCGTGTTGATGTATTCATTTTTATTGATTATTTCTTTGGAGTCTAATTGATTGGTGTAGTGGCGACGACTAATAAATCAACAGCTAATATCATGAACCTAGTAGGTATATTTGTAAGCGCTGAGTATTAAAGTAACTACACACATCAAAAGTGTCTAGGGATATTTCAATTAAACCTAAATTACTAAAATTCTATTAACTTTTTGTTAAAACATGTACACATTAAAATAAACCTTGTTTAATAGACTATTTAATCTGATAATAAACTTTTAGATAAAGTTAAATTTAAAAAAAACTTAGAAGAAGAGGAAAAACTCAAACAAAATTTCAATCTTAACTTTATTTTTGAAACATCAAAACTTAAACAAAACAACAATTTTTTTTATAAGAATTCTTGAAAACTTAAAATTAATATTCCGTGGATCCACCTAAGACTCTCCTGACACATCTGCAGCGATTCTGCATACTCAAAACAAGGGTGTCATTGTCAATATCCTGTTGTGGAATACTGTCCCATAATTGCCGTTTCTGAAGCCATGAAGACCAGTCAGAGCGTTATATCTAGGCTTTGGTCATGTTATCGTGTCACGGAGGAAGTGGTGGAACGGCACCGAGGACCTCAACGCATTACAACACATGTACAGGACCGATTCATAGTAAATGCTGCACGAAGTCAACTAAATGCAGCGGCGATGCAATTGGTTCAAAGGCTACAGAGAGAGTATGGTTTGCTGGTAAGCGGTCAAACTTTGAGAAGGCGACTGCATGAAGTCAATCTACGTGCTCGTAGGCCATTTTGGGTATCAGCACTAAGGAGAGGTAATCGAGGAAGAAGATTACAATGGGCTATTGCACACGAAAACTGGAACCATTCTCAATGGTCACTTGTGCTATTCACTGATGAATCTAGGTTTGGATTTCATCCTGATTCGCGAAGAGTACGCGTTTGGAGAAAACCTGGACGTTGGAATCGACTGCAGCACCCACAACAAGTTCATGCATATTAAGGTGGCACGATTATGGTTTGGGCAGGAATTCGTCTCGGCGGTAGAACGGACCTCGTTTGGATACAAGGCAATATGACTGCTCGAAAATACCGAGATGAGGTGCTAGAGCCTGTAATCTTGCCCCACAAACAGCAAATGGGACAAAATTTCCAGCTAATGCACGACAATGCCCGTCCACATACGGCGCGTATCGTTACAAGTTGGTTACAACAGCATGTTATCCAAGCTTTAGACCGGCCTGCACAATCCCCTGACTTAAATCCTATTGAGCATGTCTGGAATATGCTTCAGAGAAGAGCTCGTAGGAATTTCCCTGTTGATATTGTGCATCAAAACCAGCTTTTCTTGCATCTTAGCAGGATTTGGGACAGTACTCCACAACAGGATATTGAACCGCTCCAGATGTGTCAGGAGAGTCTTAGGTGGATCCACGAATTATTAATTTTAAGTTTTCAACAATTTTTATAAAAAAAAAATTGTTTTGTTGTTTAGGTTTTGAAATTTCAAAAATAAAGTTAAATTGAAATTTTGTTGAGTTTTTCCTCATCTTCTAAGTTTTTTTTTAAATTTAACTTTATCTAAAAGTGTATTATCAGATTAGATAGGCAATTAAACAAGGTTTATTTTAAAGTGTAGGTGTCTTAACAAAAAGTTAATAGAATTTTAGTTATTTAGGTTTAATTAAAATATCCCTAGACACTTTTGATGTGTGTATTTATTAATCTGTGGTATTAAGTACTATTGTAATATTTTTTATAGTAGGTTGGTATACATAATATGAAATAGAAATGACATGATGGCCTAGTGGTTAAGGCGCCCGCCTCTCATATGAGAGGTTGCGGGTTCGAATCCGGGCAAATACCAATGTGACTTTTTCAATTCATATGTACTTTCTAAAGTTTATCTTGAACATCACAGACTTCGGTAAAGGTAAACATCGTGAGGAAACCTAGACTTGTAGTTAATAAATATAAGTCCGAAATCGCCAATACGCCATGAGCAAGCATGGTAATCAATGATCGTGCCTTCTCTGTATGAGAAGAGGCCTTTGCCCTGCAGTGGGACAGTTATTGGCTGGTATTAATTATACATATATATAATTTCATATTTTAATGCATGTACAGACAGTATTAAGTGGCTATTTGCTTGAGTAATCATGTCTTTCTAAGTAGGACTTACTATTCTGTCTATATAAAGCTACTAGCTGTCCCCTGCGGTTTCATCCGCATTTTTCGTTACTGCTCCGCTCCCGTGGGTCGTAGCGTGATGGTATAGCCTATAGCATTCCTCGATAAATGGGCTATCTAACACTGAAAGAATTTTTCAAAGCGGACCAGTACTTCCAGAGATTACCCCCTACATACAAACTTACAAACATACAAACTAACAAATTTTACCTCTTTATAATATTATAGATAGAAGATAAATATACTTGAAGAGTACTGAAAAGTATGTCGTTTCCTTTTCAAAGCTCCATAGGCTTTTCAAGTAGCCTGACTCATTCATTCTACCTACCTAATAAAATTATAGTCTGTATAAGAAATAGCTTGTACCTATTTGTGACCAAGTAGCTAGCTACTTGGTCACAAATAGGTACAAGCTATTTCTTTTCGTGTCCTGTTTATGAATACTAGGGTTGACTCTATCAATTTGATCACAAAATTAAACTTACGCCTGGAAATACCCTGAAATAAAGGTTGGCCATGGCAACTGGCAATTTTAGTTTAGGAATAATAGCCTTTTTTTTTTGCTTAGTGGGAAATCATCAAATGGTGCGGCGGGAGGGCGTGTCAGACCTTTACTGACTAAAACCCACTCATGTTCCTTCGATTTATGTTCCAGGGTCACGGTAACTATTATAAACATTCCGCAACCCGCAGGCGTGGCCCTATTGAGCCCCTTCCAAGGAATAATAGCCTTAAAGTAAGGCTGAGAAAAAATGCCCAATTTGGCTATAGTTGTTGCCGGCCGATTTTAGGCAAGTAAAACGTTTGTGTTTAATTACATAATAGGGCACCTATTTTAATTATAATCCTGGCATAAAACTTCATCGACTGACATTCATAGCCGTAGCAAAGGAAGGGATTGATTTTGGGGATTTTAACGCAGGAAAGGTTATAAATGTACCAGAGACATATTGTGGTTCACAATTCGAAATAGGGGGTAGAACACATATAAACCAACCACCCCTTTAATATGTTAAACATTAATAATTCCCATTATTTTAAGAGACTACACTTCTTAAGTAGAAGTTAAACGTAAGAACGCCTATTACTTATTTTAAGAGACTGCACTTACTACTAGTAGAGATTTAGGTGAACCTGTAAGTAATTGTAGCCAAGTAAATATTTGTTAATGTTTATCAAATAAGTATTTTCAAGACAGCTTCTCCAAAAAAACATTTTATTTTTAGCCTAAAAATCCAATCCTTTAGAGTAAAAATTCCATGAAATCATATCAAGGCTAAAAAGTGACGTTATAGTAATAGTATTACTTTACTTCACAAAAAGGTACACCAATTATTGACTGTGTACCTTTTTGTGAAGTAGAGTGACCAGAGTTACTACAGGTAGTTCCATTATGCGTACATCCCTACCACCGAATATGACGGCTGTGCTTCTGATGAGTTTAGCAGACGCGATTAAACACATAACACTCTTTATTTATTACAGTCGGCACTTCATTAGATATGTGTTGTCTTATTTCGGACACACTTGTTTCTTGTACTTATTGTTTTATTATAGCTGCGAGTGACGAAATATTCTGGGTCATCGCTATGAATATTATCTTGTCCATACCTATTATGAATAGCCAGACTATCTGTCTCCCGCGTTGTTAGGTTTTTGGTTAGGTACTGCTATGCTCCCGCAGGTCACAGCGTCTTGATATGAAGCCCATGTATTATTCTGATGTATAAGTTATTGAATTACTAAACTAAACCGAGTTCAATAGTTGGCTTCATTCATTTGGTGTATGATGATTTCGCACGTAACTGCGCATGGTTCATCAAAACCTGATTAGAGGTTTATTTAGCTCAGAAAAAGTATTAACAGAAAGCCTGACTTACAGATTTTAATACCTATATAAAGTACGAAAACATACTTTAAGTAGGAAGGAAACAGACGCTCTTAGGTATATAGAATTCTCTTTATATTACTCAGTATAAGAAAGCCTACATCTAGGTATTTCAAATGAAACAACAAAATACTTGTCAACATGATTTTTTATTTAAAATCAATCATCACGCCAACACAGTCTGACATTAATAAAAATATTTTAGTCAATAAGTTACACAAGCCTCCTTGCAGTCGCAAGTTTATCACAAAGATTACATTACAATGAGCCGAAGCTTACTTATATAAATAAAATTTTCAAGTTCCTGTCCGATAAGATAATAAAATGATAAAGTATGCGTTTTTGCACCATGATTTGCGCACAAACTCTTCTTTTTGCAATAATATTAAGAAAAAAAGTACACCATTCCCAATGGCTCATCATCGGAATTTATGTATGAAACAAGGGAAATTTTAAATTGTCGAAACAACTTCTGTTTTTTTTTATACATAAGTTGAATGAGCACAGTAGTAGTGTTTCTCACAATGGTTATTGCAACCCAACTTCTTATTTATATTGCGAGAAAAAGAGTGCTATTTTCTTAAAAATAGCTTACAGTAAATTGATCAATTATTCAAATTTTAGGGTAGCATATTCCTACAAAATGTTTTCTATTTAATCCGACAGGAACTTTCACAATACAAAAAGAAACAAGGGAAGAAATTAGGGGCAAGATAAATAAACATTACATAGTTCGTGCTTTAGCTAAGCACTATGCCTATCACTCTTGCACAACTGTCAAATTTCAAGTGCAAGATAGAGACGAAACATAGCTAGGCTAAAGTACGCGTTACGAAACATTCATTTATCTCGGCCTAAGATTATTTCCAAAATGCGACAACAAAAGCACGGGATAAAATAAAGCTTATTAGACACCTTGCTGGAAATAGAACTTAAAACACTAATTAATTATTAACCAATACTATCATGTTATTATTTTCTGTCACACTCCATCTTCGTTCCTCTTCCTACGGGACATAGACAATTCCCGCCATTTTCATGCTTTTTATAAAAATTATGCTTATCCTAAGTACAGTTTCTACGAATAAAGCCACTCTAGTGATTGCACATTATTGCACATGCCGAGCCAAAGTTTTTGTTTTAGGTATTTTATTTAAATTGGGATAAGATAGGATTAAACTATTGTAATAAATAGTTATGTAGGCCTTAGTTTTATTATTTCTCTCTTCTTTAAAACTCCTATACTTAATATATTGCACTATTAATGAGCTGGCATGCGTAGTGCCCCTTTATAATGGTAGCAAGACTGATCTGAAGAAACTATAAGCGAATAATTGCATTTTAGAGCAAATGTTGTCTTTAACAGCATGGTTTTCTCTAGTGCTTTTCTGAATGGAATCTGTGCAGGATAGGTACGCAATTGGTGGATACTAAATGGGTACTTCAATTGTATTTTGAAAAACAAAAATGTAATTTGGATATGTAACATGTAGGAACTTATCAGCGTTGCCAGAAATCCAGATTTTTCAACACAAACATATTTTTTGATTATTAACTTTTTATTTGGGAGTAAGACGAAGAGTGTGGCAACGCTGGCTACATCTAATTTTGAATAAGTATTATTCGCAAATATCATAATCAAGCAAGAATTGGATGTGTGAAAAATAAGTTTTATTCCTAGGTGGTTAAAATTCCTTGTCATACTGATAAATTATTACCTCTCCATCACGCTCTTTGTACGATAGAAGATTATCATGTTTTAATATAGTAACATTTGATCTACGTACTTATGTACTTACAATATTCTTTTTTTAAACCAGAGAGCATGGAACTCGCACCGTTGTTTTACGCAGCCATTTTGGACCAGGCAAAGGTCATGACTGTAATGCCAGTAGCCTGATGAAGGTGATGGTGGTGTATCTGATGATGATCTTGGTTCTGGCGGCTGCTGTCAGCTACCGCTGCTGGGAGTGCCGCGGACTGGCCGGGCTCGAGTTACTGAGCGCGGACAGGGAGCTTGCGCGCTTCATGCTATAGGAAAAAACATGGCGTCAGAGTATGTCCGACAAAAAGGAATAATGCCTTATTTTACATTTGCTTGTTGTGTAAGAAAGAAAACAGAAAGTTGATACTGAAATTGTAATTATAAACAGTTTGTTGAATGATAGTTATCGTAAATTAAACAATACGTGGACAACAGAAAGTGGGTTCTGAAATTAAATGTTAAGAAATTAATCTGGACACGATATAATCAAATAATAATTAAATAAATGAGCGACATATGCAGGCAACATGTAGGAAGACTTTTCGTTTAGAAGTGGAATTTCAGTGCAAATGTATTGTAGGCATTTTCATAGCTTCACCTCAAGATGTGGTTTGCAGTTACAAAATAAGTGCAACACACTGCACATGTGCAATTGATTTAAATAGTAACAAATCTTATTTACCTGAAGAAATTTAAACTGCTTTATTTCTCCAACTTGTTGAATAGAAATACCATACACCAGATATATTAACAAGCCGAATTTATAAGCATAGCAAGCAGATTTTTGCTCTCGCGAAAACCTTATTTTTACAAAGTCCAATTTTATCACAATACTGGCATAAAAATTCCATAACCAAATTATTTTTTTTCGATCGTTTTTTAAATAACCTACTGCTAGGGGAAATGGTTGTCGTTACTGCCTTTTCACACGTTAGGTACTCGGTGGCGAAATGTATGGTAGTAGCTTTCGCACAGACATTCTTTATCCATACACTTAGGCACCGGATCGCGTATGAAAAGTCATCATGGTGACTGCAATGTGCGTGGTTACCTTTCAGGGTCAGTGTAGTCTACGTCGGTTGGCAGGTGGGCGGAGTGGCGGCCCGCGAGCCGATTGAACAGTCGCGCAGACGAGCGCCTCAACGACTCGCGAAGTTTCGAGAAACTCGCGCTCCGAGACACCGCGCCACAATCCTGCCCCCGTGTTATGCAATTTACACTCCATTTTGTTCAAAATAATATGAAAAACTTGATGGTTATAGTAAGGTCTGATTGAAAGCCAGTCTTTACGATTTCGAAATAGATTTATGAATTCAAAAGGAATTTTTCAAGACTACAGTTTCAAAACTAGGCTGAATGAAATATGTACCTTTGCTAGGAACATCAAAACGGGAAGGCGGGATATTACCACAGATAAACAAAACTCTACGATGACAGAAAAGTGTAACTAATATGTAGGATAGTAGTGAGTATGAAATTTACAAAACATTCATTTAGTGAATGAGATGCCACCATGCATCTACTCTAACAGCGAAAGCCGTTATAAACATGTGTTGTGTGTCTGTTGGTTTGTTTGTCATGCGTATTGTTTGCTTCGTGGGCTATAAATTGCATAACACTGTAGACTCACCTTCATCCGAAATAAAAATAAATAAAACCAAAAATAATGTTACATAAATTATATTTATTAACAATTTTTATAATTACCATTCGACGTAGATATCGAAACAATAAAAAAATAATTCTCATTGCTGTGACGTAGCGGTTGTTAAAGGGAGATTCTTAAAAAAAAACTGTTAAAGTTATGCCGATATTGTAATCTAATGTACATAGAAAAAATCCACATTTCGAGCACCCCCATAGTTTAAAAGAAATTCAGTGTATATAAAAATACTATATAATAATATTTATCACCTACTCTCACATAAAGCTTAGATCGACATACGCTAACACTGGAATGAAAGTTAAGCATAAAATTACTGATGATAATGATAAGACATGACTACTGGTAAAACAGATAAAGCTTTACTGGACTCAACCGTACAACTTATTGTAAAAGAAAATGTCGATTACATTCTCTTTTACAAACACAATACCGATTTTGAAAGTTGCTTGTTTAAACCCAAGAATACACATGTAATAAACTTGCGCAAATGCAAGAAGCTTGCATATCTTCTATGTTGTAAACAGAAATTGTCATGTAATAAACTCAAAGATAGACAAACTACTTGCAGTTTTCTACAAGTTACTGGCATGTGTATTCCTGGCTTAACATTATGCATGTATTACATCTTTTATTTTATATAAAAATATCCTAAAACTGTGTTCAAAAAACCACATTTTCCCTAGGTTGAGTAAAGCTAAACGTTCACAATAATAAAATTCACATTCATGCATTCTTCCTAACAAAGAACATGACATACATCGATTAAAAATACAATCAGTAAATTAAAATTGATATTGTAAGCGAATAAAATCGTTGTTTAAACATGCGCAAATTAATTATTAATAAAATAAAAATAATTGTAATGGATAATATTTATAAATATTTCAATGATTATAAATGCAAAATTCAGCTTATAAATTCTCATTTTTTATACATTTTATATAATCAAAACTTCGTTGTGTTGATATCTATGGTTCTTGCTAGAAAAAAAGACAAAGATTTCTAATAAAACAGTGTAAATTTAGCACAAATGTGAAGAATATGCACCTATAAAATTTAAATGTATGTACATAACTACATACATAATTATTTAATACCCTCAATAGTAAAATAGAATCCAATGACATCAAAGACTTGGTTATATAAAACGTATTTCAGCAACAAATGACTAAGTGTCACCATATAAAACAGCAAACATACACCGTCTTGACACTTTATAATTATTTATAAACAAAATAATATATACTACAGCAGGACGGCTCGCTGGCATGCTCCTATCACACGTTCATTTGTAATTTATATTTTTTTATATCTTTTTCTTTTTAAAAATACTTTTATTATTACTACTAAAATTATATCGCATGCTAATAAATAATACTAAGCTACTGTACGTCCATTTTGAATTTGTTGTGATAAAATGCTATCATTTGAAATAAAATTATCTAAGGCTTAGGCCATTGTAAAATTACATTATGTTTGTTGACCAATAAATTCAAAATGGCGGCAAATTAAGTGTGGAACGCACGTGATCCTCAATCTAGTGAGCGGACATTAGTCGAGTACGAAGTATGAGCAATAGCTTTGCTTCTTATAATAATGCGTTTAAAACTTTTTAGCTGTTTAATACTGCAATAATATCAAATTAAACGTCTGAAAAACGTACGGTTGCGTTCTAACAACGCATACAAGCAGTATACTTGCCACAAAGTCATTGCTTACACCGTAAAGTAGTCTGTAAGGACCAAGTGCGTAAAGCGAGTGATTACTTAACCCTAGTGTACACTAAGTGGCTACTGGTGCGGCGGATTGCTGCCAGTGTTGATGCCTAGCGCATTGAACAGCTTTGACTTTAGGTTCATGCGTGGTTCGCTCGCTTGGTTCGCGCCCTATAACGGAAACAAACAAAAAAATAAAATGTGCAAATAAAAAATAATGGGTGTTGTGTAAGAAGCTTGGGAAATATACTATGGTTGTTAGGTGTTCTCGCTAATAATATGCCTAGTAAACCCTATATAGATAAACTTAAATTAGCACAGCTGTGACTAAGAAATATTCCTATCACTCGCACAACTGTCAAACTAACAAGATAGAGATGGAAATATAATAAAGCCCAAATTAGTGGCTAGTAAAATTTATATATTACGGACTGTTAACTCAAGCAGAATTATAATCACACATTTTTAATTGAAAAAAAAAAAAACAATTGATAATAACAAATAGAGATGAAAATTGTGTTCAAGATTATTTCCTTATAATTTCAGCTCTGTCGCGTTCAGTTTTAAGAGCGAAAATCATTTGAAGAAAGTGTGTAAATATTGTTGTAGTAATTTATATTTACACGAGTTTATGTTGTAATATTTTTCTGGTAAATAGTTGTAGCGAGTCGTTCGAAATAGCAATCGTGAATAAATATATTCCGTTACTTGAGCGAGCAACACTATGGTTAACAAACAAAATTAAATAGTATAATATAAAACTAAAAAAAATATACATTCAGCTATAGACTTATTGGGGATCAGTCTGCCAAAATGATCCAACCCACTTAAATTTCTTTTATTTTATAAAGTAATTAAGAAAAAAATACAGATAAATAATAACATGACTTAAGATCATTACAAAATCAAAATCTATTCGGAGTCTAAACATTAATTGAACCGTTATTGCAGGGCAGTCACGTAATACATTTGGCACATTGAATCAGTTTCACGAAATTTATTTAAGCAAAACAAGTGACAATGTGGGTTGGCTCATTTTAGCAAAACTAAATTCAATTGTAAATTAAGTACCATAGCCAACAGATATATTTACAACAACATTATCTAAAAAACAAAAATAAACATTATTAAATAAAAATACAACATAAAACGTAACAATAATATGAATGTAAGTGAAATAGCAATAATATCGTTTGCGACGCTGCCCAATGAGGTAAGCACACATATGTCATATGGAATGAATGAAAACCCTGACTGAATGAAAGAACGGTGGCTGTGAACATAACACTGTGAATCAACATTTTCGTCCTAACTTAAACCTTATTCAAGTATTAAAACCGATCAAAACCGATGTGTCTAAATCATGGGGGCGGTTATTGTATTTTAAGCTTTATTTGGTCTGAGAGAAAGTTCTTAATACAAAAATGGTCAAAGTTCAGGTTTTCATTTTTGTAGTAGACGCATTTGTGCTAATCAAATGCTTAAATTGGTCAAAAGTAAGAACTTTACGTATGGTCTTAGTTTACAAAACCTATTTTACAGCACCGGTTTATTAGCATTCAGAAGCTCCACTAGCTTATTTTATAAATACTGACATTTACGATAAATAATACCCCTATCAAAACAACTAAGGCATCGCAAAACAATAAAAATAAAGAAAAAATAACAAGGGAACGATCACGCGAACAGTCATAGCCGTTACTTGAAGAAATGTGATAGCTTTGTACATGGTACCATAGACTTTCTTGCAATACTCAACCTTTTTAATAGAATGTATGTCATATTTTGTAATCTCTGCTCAACTCGATAGATAGGCTTGGCTTAAAAGCTTCGTACCAAAGCCATAAAATCTTATAGAGGCGTATCGGACACAATCCTATAAAGAGGCGTGTCTACTTTTTATATCGGATGGTATTTTCGACATTATATGTGGCATTAGGTGCTGACTGAACCAAAACAAAAGATGTATTTTTTTTTACTACGGCATTCAGTTGTATCCAGTTAGATAGCCAACCGACCATAACCTAGTCAGAAAAATACCAGTCAGTTTACAAACTAGCCAATTGTTGAAAACAATAGACAGAAATACTGCTCTAGCTATTTTAAAAATACGAATTATTTTTTTAAGGAGTACCAACAAAATTTGATATAACGACACGCATTGGCCCAACATGGCCCAACACCGCCCACCCTGGTCGAGTATCGCTGTGCTAACACCGGTGCATACTACGTGACTTTCATGCGACGTAAGCTCCAATCACAATGGCTTTAAATGATGTGCGGGACGAATCACGACAAAGACAGCCCAGTGCTTTGATAACCCAACCAATTAGCTGTGAGGTGGCTTGATTTCTTAACCCTTTGGTGTCATGCTTAAAATAATATTTTCCTAGAGTGCTGAAGAATACCCAGCCCCGGTTTCTACAGCTTATTGAGGTTTCTGATCAGTATTTTGTTTTTGTTATGCTATGACATTTGCTATGATTTAAATTTTCGAACACACGTGATTCGAGACACAATAGAAAGACAATAGCAGCCCGACAGCCGGCTGTCGGTTGGTAGATGAAAGGTTAAGGCGCCTCGAGTGACTTTTAGAACGGTGCTATTGTTCTTGACCTTTAGGTATAACTCTCGAATGTTTAAGCAAAACACGCAGTGCAAACGCTTATGCTGGTCATACAATAAAGCCTACATTAACAGGCTTAATTTAGTACGTATTATGACTTTGCACTGTTTCTGTCTCTATCGCTCAACTGTCAAATACAGTTCAATCAAAATCTATATTTATCTCGAACGTAAAAGCTACCAGAAACCGAGGCTCTCACAAAATGAAAAGGCCCACCCACGTCCGAAAATCAGTGACCGAATTTTCGTAGAACAAAAATGGAACGTACTAACCGCAACAGTGCAATGCTCTACAAAAATTCAGGCCTTTAACTTGTCCAGCAAAATCAGACGTGGGTGAACGCCCTAAGTGTTCAAATCAGTTCCTACGTGCACCCCCCTGAAAGCAAGCCACCCCCCTAAGGCCGCACTCAGGCTCAGGCGCTGACCTCGTCGACGTGATGGTCCTGATGGGGCTCCATGGTCTCGCGGCTGCCGTGCCGGCCGCTACGGGCGCGGGACTGCTTCACGATGTCCAATGCCTACACGTGACCACTTTGTTAGCTTTGGTTTTCGAATTTAGAGCTTGAGGGCTTTTGAATTTAGAACTTGAAGGCTTTTGAAATTTGAATTCGTCGATGGATCTATAATATATGGTATTAAGAGCGAATTTGTTCTCTGACTATGAATTTTGGCTTGTCTATGAGACGTAGGTAATGTTTTCTCAAAATTCAAACTCTATGACTCTTGTTGCAGAAGACACAGAGAAATACTTTAATTGTAGGAGTATTTTTGATTAATTTTCTGCAAAGAGACAGTCGTAAATGACTGCTAAATCGCCGTCAGAAAACACAAAGAATTAGTTTGATTTTTGGAACATTATATGTTTATACTTCTACAATTCAGACAGTCAATTCATAACTTTTGGAAAGGTCATTAATATAACAAACGAATCCCTAAGTTTATAAATAAACAATAACAATTTTGAAAACAAAATCATCGCCAATTATCAGCCACCTGTAAAATCGTAATATATTAAGCAGTAAATGTTAATTAGCTCTCATTTGTGACTTACTTGCTGTACGTGCTAGGCAGCGTGCAAAATTAATCATTTGTACGTTAAATTGTGCTACAGTACGTAAAAACTTCATATTAAGGACAAAATGACTACAATAATAATGTCAATATTATTTGAATAATATCAACATTATCTACATTTTGTCCGATGTGTGTTAAATAAGTATAAAATATGATTGAGTGAGTGTTTTTAAGCTTTTAAAAACAGTGAAATATAAGAAAAATATATAATAATAAGAATATATTATGACAAGATAAAAAGTATGTTAGCATTCGTATGTGTGGTGATTGGCAATCGACGACCGATACTTAAACACATAATTATATGCATGACAACCAACAAATTTTCAAAAGAAAAGTATTTACATAAGTAACTTGGCTTGCACAGCAGCAACCCAACACTTTAACCCAAATTATTTAATAAAAATAAAAAACTTTGGGAATATTTTTTATTGTGAGTAGAAACATGTGTTTATGTATCGTCACTAATTACCAGTCACCTTAATAAATAGGTGTTGCCATTATTATGTTTAAAACTTTTCTATAGTGCATCGATTTTCACTGCAGTGTAAAAATCAGTGTTGGCAATATTAAAACCAATTCGTGTCACTCAGTGAAACTCACACACGTGTTATAAGTAAATTCAATCCCCATTTTAGTGAAAAAAAAATGTCGCCTACTCAACACCGAGAATTTTCGTGATATTCTCGTTCTCAAAATCGAAAACTCCGTTTGGAAACACGAAAGCTTACTAAAATCGTGAAATTTGATGTTGAAGTTATATTACTTGCCAAAAAGGGTTGACCTGTTTTTAATTTTAATTTACCTTGGCAGCAATAAAATCATCGTTAAATTCCTTATTCCTACGATTTACTTAATTTCAAGATTCCCATTTTACTTGGATGTCCTGTCAGTTACATCTCGCTAAGTTATGTATGCGACATATCCATAAGTACTTATCATTTAATTATTTTTACTGCATTTCATCATAAGTCTTTTCATTTCTTTTTTTTTTCATTTCTTAAAGAAAAGGACAGAAGATACAATTTAGTTTCATCCTGTCAAATTAGACAGCGCCGGAAGAAAATTAACGTATATTTAGACGCCATGTTTTTAAAACGCGTCTAAATTATCTATGGAGTGTCTAAATTTGACAGGACTTAACTAATATTTTATCTTCTGTCCTTTTTTTAATTAATTGGAAAGAGAAAGATGCACCTAACTAAATTTACGTTAGTTTGTGAACAAGAGAATCGTCACCGACATCTCTGTAAGTAATCATTGGACGATTCTACCCATCTGTAAGCTCAGTATTTACCTCCTTCCTGCTGCGTAGGGCGCAGTCCTCCAGCGTCTCGGCGGCTTCGTACTTGCCCTGGCGCCGGTAGAGGGCGCCCAGGTTCTTCAGAGTCGTCGTTACTGTTGGGGAATCCACCTGTGGAAATATTGTTGTTGTTTTACTTTATGTTTATGAAGTTTGGTTTTATTTTAGGAGGTATCTGTTAAAGGTTAGTTCGATAATTCAAACTTTATTAAATTTTATTTGTAAATTGCAGTGATATTTCAAGCTGTATTTAGGGCGACTAGTAATTATTGACCGATAACGTAATATCCAAATGTAGTCAGAAAAAACAGGCCATTTTGCAAAGATACTTTATTCCTATTCACACACTCTCAAAAAATCATGTTTACAGAAATGTCCCAATCTGGGTTGGTCCATAAAAGCTTAGTGGGAGTAGAATAAAAAAAAAATTATAACATATTGTTTGAATATTTTACGCCTGAATTTCTTTTTAAACATCAAGCGATCATGTTTCTAAGAGTGAGTGAGTACAAAAAAAAACTTAAATGAATCATAATTGACGGACACTTTGAGACTTATAACCTATACTCGCCCCCCTTCTTTACCCTTGGTGTACTGACTATATATATATATATACAGGGTGTCCCACGGCTATGCCACATGGAGGGAAAGTACCTTAAATCTTGTAGATAGGAAATTTTACTGAAAGGAGACATTATTTGAATTTTAAAAACAATTTAAATTGCATTCATAGATTTTTAAATAACTAAATGGTTGGGCCGGGAATCGAACTTGTTCCACGAGAAAAAATAATCACCCCTTAGTTTTATCATACCGATCGAAAGGTTTCATCATAAGAATTATTTTTTGCTAAATAACATAGTGTCACAAATAAAAGGAAGACCGTGAATTTAAACATTTTATGTAAAATTTTGTTCTGAAAAGTTAAAAGTTTACATTGCCGTAAGGACAGACAATTTACAATCATAACTACTTATTACTAATTAATCTACCCACTTGAGTAGTACGCATCATTTAAATAAATAAATATCCACCACAACAAGACCAAAAAATCGTCAGGGAACGAAATAATCAAAAGTTATCACTTTGTATTCAAGAAGAAGGGACTAATTTTGAGCATTTGAAAAATTGACTAACTTTGTTTTAAAATGTTAAAATTCATGGTCTTTCTTTAATTTTTAACACTTATATTATTAACAAAAAACAATCCTTGTGATGAAGCCTTTCGATCGGTAGGATAAAACTACAGGTTGATTAATTTTCTTGAGTAACGGGTTCGATTCCCGGTTCAACTATGTAATTATTTAAATATCTATGAATGCAGTTTAAAATGTTTTCAAAATTCAAATAATGTCTTCTTTCAGTAAAATGTTCTATCTACAATATTTAAGGTACTTTCCCTCCATGTGGCATAGCCGTGGGACACCCTGTATAGTCAGTACACCAAACAGTCATTATATATTAGTCATTTGGACATATCCAAACAGTTATTATTATTAAAAAAAAAACACATTTATATTACCTTAGCAGCCTTATGCCAGCCACCATACTCTCCGTAGGGCGCATTTTCCTTCTGCAAGTGTTTGTTCTCTTCACGTTCCTCTGCGACCTGCCAGATTGGCTTGTTATCACCTGGAAATATATATCACACCTTTATATACACGACTAGTTAGAATAGTAGACAGCTAGGTCGAAGAGATGAAAATGCAGTACTTTTCCGTCTTAAAGACACATAAGATTGGGTTCTATTTTTGTGGTTAGGTGTTTTACTGTTTTTTTTTATTAGTGATAGATTACGTTTCTGAATGTTATGTTTAAAATGTATAGTCATGAGAATAAATGTGCAGACACAGCAAAGTTAAAAAGCATTTTTTTCTTACGTTAGCTATGGTAACATTTAGTAACAATTTAGTTTAGTTGTCTTGTTTATACAAAATATGACTGTTATTTATAGTTACAAAAAGAGATAAATATTTTAAAATTTAGCAAAATGCTCATGACCATACACGTCATTATCAAAAATATATATTTAAGAAAACTTCGCATATACGGATCTCTAACCACAAAAATTGTACATAACAACCACATCACAATAGCTCGTTCTCCATCCAAGTTCCCTGTTACACCAAACCCATTTACAACCAAAAAGAAATAAAAATAAATAATTAAAAAGCCATATAAGAATAAAAGCCACAGCCAAACTTATTTCTACATAAAATGTGACACAAGTCGGGAAGGTGTGACACTGGCAACAGACGTTTACAAAATAAAATAAAAAAATACAAAAAGTATAAAAATATAAAAAATATATACGAATGTTCTTTGCCTTTCCTACCTGTGCCACACAGTATCCGAACTTGTGTCACTCACCTAAGGTTTAGTTTCGTATAAATATCCATCCATCGCACCAATTGAGGGAAAGTACCATGCAACCATTAATTTCCAGCCATTTCTAGTCGATGTTGTAGGTATGGTACAGGGATGGGAACAGTATAGGAACAATACGTAATTTATGTTTTTACACATAATATCCATATAACTATGTAACTTTTTAATGCATTTTAATGCGAAAAGCGCTTTAACTGCCATAATTGGTTGTCTAATTATTGACTTTATAAGCCTCTAGATTATAATATAATATTTTATAATCTAAGGGCCGATTTTTCAATCGCCAGATAACTTTTATCTGAAGAGTATGTTTGACATTTTGACAGCTTTTGTATAGAAAATATGTCAAACTATCATATTTATTCCTTAGATAGAAGTTAACTGATGATTGAAAAATCAGCCCTTAAGGATATAAATATGCATTTCTTGCAACACAAGTGACTAAAGATCTCATCAACGTCTCATTTCGAATCACTGCTCGATACAAAACGAAATGACGATTGATCAAAATCTTGTAGTGAATTAGCCGTTCCGGAACAAGTTGTAAATGTTACTTGTTCATGTTTTCGTGACTTTTATCAATTTATTATTAGTTTTTTCTTTAAAGAAACTAAGTGTAAGTCAGTATAAATAATCAACTAAAAATACGCAATGTTCCTATACCTCAATAAAAAAAAAGATAAATAAACAAAACATTTTAAGGTTTTCTTTTAATATAAATAAATACACATTTATATAAAATTATTGCATACTACTTAAAATTCAGCGGTTCGCTACATTTGGTATAATTTAGGAAATGATTTGGCATCCTTGTTGATATTTAAAAGAAAATCCGTTTAATTCGTAATAAACATAGTATACGTAAAGTTTGACAACACCCGTCAGTGAAGAGTCGACAGTCCACAGTCTCGAGACGTCTCGAAACTTCTAAGCCAAACCGTCGCTATCTCTGCGCATACATGTTTTTTACGAATTAAAAAGGTTTTTTTTTTCGTATCTCATTGGCTATCAGCTGTAAGATATTGAGTCTAAATAATACTAATTTTGACTGTAATTTGTGTGAGTGTAAAAAAGAAACCCTTGAGACTTCTTGAGTTCCAAAGCCTAGCTACCATATGGAAATATTATGATTCAAGAAATATTTTGTTACTTCATAAAACTAAATCATATAAGTACTGTCTCATATTGTATGAACTCTCTTGCGTTTGAAAAAGCGTAAAGAATTGGTAATCATCTAAATAAAACAATGTCACAAATAGAAATAAAATGTGGGTAACATTAATCCTATCATAAATGGATGAATAGCTCTTCCAGTTTCATTTCAGCCTTGATTTTTATATATATTTGCAACTATATTGTATATCACGAAGTTTATATAATTGAGGCAAATCACAACAGCCTATTGCACAGAAAAAAGGCTTTTTTTTTGATATTCTAAATTAACACTAAATTATAAGGCAAGGCAAACTAAAAACATATTATGAAAATAGCATCTTCAATCGTCCAAATTCCCTTAGAACTCGGCCAAGGCAACTGAGATTGTTTTAATAGATGTAAACATTTCTTAATACTGTGATATTTCTTACAATCACAGTCAAGATATCATATTTTAATGTCTATCACGCAGCTTTTAGCTAAACTACTACTTACTTATAGTAACCTTTTATTTTTTTATATATTTTACTTAATGGCAAGGAGTAAAAGTATAAACCTTTACATGCTAACAACCTATGTATTGTGTTCTAAATCAAATGCATCAAGAGATCTATACAAGAAAGAAAAACATTATCAGAAAATAATAAAATAAATCTAAAATTCATTTTACTGGACGCAAACATTGTTAATAAAAACAAGTCGTAAAAATTAAAAAAAAATATATTTGTATTCTTTATTTTTGCGTCGAGTAAAAATCTATTTGTCAATAAATTTGCATGCATCGTCTACCTACAAATAAAAAAAAAACAAATAAATATTTTTCTAAATAGAATAACATGTCACTCAATATAAATTTATGGCTACTAAGTAACTTAATTTACAAATAACAAATTAGCGAAAAATAAAATCACCTAAACAAAGAACATGCAATATTTTTGTATTTTTCTGTTACTATTTACAAATTCGAGCTAAGTCGAGATAAACCTATTTCATAGAAAAATAACAATTGAAACTTTTTAAAAGAAATACATCAGCGTAACTTTGTGCTTTGGTCAAAATTTTTAACTTAGGCCCGCTTGCACCACAAGTCATTTTTAAACATCATTACATCCCCGTCAACTCTCCAATCCTCGGAAGGTATAAAATCCATTTTTCATGGTTGTGAGATAGTGAGAAGCCCCGGGGTTGCGGAATAATTATAATAGTTACTGTGACCCCGGAACATAAAGGGCAACCGAAGGAACATGAGTGGGTTTTAGTCAGCAAAAGTCTGACACGCCCTCCCACCCCGGACGGGAGAAGTCATTTGATGATTTCCCACTCACCAAAAAAAAAGATAGTAGAAGCGAGAAAGTTCGATACCGGAAGTTTGTTGCTATTGGATGGCCAAGGTTTTAATAGCCTCTTGCGGCATGTATAACACAGGTTTCAAACAATAGCGTGCCTAGCCCAACTGATTACTGATACATTTTTTCAACAACTATTCACTTTTTTTTCCATCTTTCATATTTCATCTGATAGACTCTTGATAAAAGGGCTAGGTAAATAACAGTATTTTAGTCAAATTGTTTCAAGTCGACAAAGATAGAATGATGATTTAATTCGTTTAGTACAAAATGTTTTAGTGATTTATAGTGCGAACGGGATTTATAGACAGCCGTCACCATTCATATACGAAAGGAATGACAAAACGCACACAGAAATATTTTGGTTTTGTTTGGATTTCCTTGAAGCAAGTTACACAAAACCATGTCGTATCGTATACAAAATAAAGTTATCAATTTAATGGATTTTTTATCATTCCTTTCGCATTAATTATTTATTGATTAGAGTTTTAGCCGCCATTTCAGTAATTGTATTATGCTATAGGAATGTAGCAGTAGTACATTATCTTCTGTAACTTTGTTAGTTTGTCTTAGAATTTTGCATATACTATGTGCAGCTCATTGTTATTTTTTAAGAGGCTTTTTTGCATTTAATGATGCTATATACTCTGAAATGGTAAACAAAATATAACGTCAATTTATATGTAAGTAAATAAGTTACAAAAAAAAACTCATGAAATAATTTTCATTCATTCTTACTATTTGTAACATGCTTTCCCATAGTAAATGCATTGAAATTAAATGAATTGTTGTGAAAATCTCAATTGAACTTACAAAATTCAATTAAACTCACGAACGAGTGAAATTGTGACCACTCATTCAATTTCAATGTTACTACTTTCGAAGTAAAGGATTACGAGCATTAAGGCTTCGCCACATAGAAGCGTAAACGCAACGTATTGTAAATAAACATAAAAACATTCTGTGTGGCCAAAGCCTTCATATTTACTTGTGTTTCGTAACGGTAACGAAAAGTCAAGCACTATACTGCATTTAATATAACATTAGATAAAGTTATAATGCAATTGTAATTTTAACATAAAATTCCGTAATTTTTAAGAAATAGCATCAACTTGAGGATTAAGTCCAGCGTCTTTCTCTTCAGTGAGTTGTAGCTTGATGTTGCCTGTAGCCGGCTTTGGTAAATGGACTATTTAATACCAAAAAAAGAGTTAATAGACCATACGTAGCATGTATTTTCTTTTCGTGGATGCGTGGCAGTTACGCGACAATGACAGATATATTGATTAGTAAAGCACGTGGTAAGTGATGTCGTTGTAAGTTTAATTAAAGATTTTTTCAATTAGAACCTAAAAATCCAGAGATAAGCGTATTCAAGTTAATCAAATTTCCAGCGTCATAATATTAAAAGTTTATTGCAGCCTCGGTTATCTAATGCTATAAGTAAATGCAGCATAGTTATAGTATATGTAAGGTTTTCAGATAACCTCCGTATGATAATATTAACACTTACCGTCGATAGTTCCGAATTCTCTCTCGTGTGCGCGCGTCAACACCTGCTTGTATAGCGTCTCTGCTTCCTTGTACTTGCCCTGGGGAACAAATATTTTATATAATCATAAATTCTTTAAAAACAGTTAAAACCTTTGAACACGTGATTCGAGACACAAGAGCAGCCCGACAGCCGGCTGTCGCATGGTCGTCGATAGGTTAAATTATCTTTTAAGTAATTTATAAGTTATTCAACAGTGAAAGGGATTCACGTCTAAACCACCAAGCCTATTAAATTGTTTTTTATAGAGATATTTTAGACATTTGAGAAGGACAAGCTACTTTTTAATCCACAAGTATTGACAGCGTCTAATTTCTTTCCGCTAACGTTCGACTATTTTCCCTTTTAGCTTGGATTTCCCTAAAAACTATAGAAAAGGAGAAAAAGGAGTAAAAAGGGATTAGAAAGCTCGGAGAGGCGAGTGTGATCCTCCTGATATTAAAAGCTTCCATAAGCTACACTTAGACTGGCCTTATACTTTTTAACAATCTTATTATCATCATCATAATTTATCTCCCTAACCTTTTCCCAACTTTGTTGGGGTCGGCTCCCAGCCTAACCGGATTCGGCTGGATACCAGTGTTTTACGTGAAGCGACTACCTATCAAACCTCCACAACCCAGTAGCTGGACGACACGGTACCCCTTGGTAAAGACTGGTCAGACTTTCTGGCTTCTGGCTACCCGTAACGACTGTCAAAGTACGAAAGACAACCGGGACTAACGGCTTTACGTGCTTTCCGAGCCACGGGATTGTCAGCGATGTCCAAGATAAACTTTAGAAAGTACATATGTTTAGAAAAAGTCACATTGGTACTTCACTTTTACACAAGAGGCAGGCGATTTATCCAATGGGCCGTCACTAAATTAATTTATTATCATTTTTATTAAATTCGCCATCTTATTAGCATACAAAAAAAAATATAGTGAGACAGTTACCTGTTTGAGATAGCAAGACGCGAGGTTGTTCTTAGTCTTGGCGACGTTGGGGTCGTCGGGCCCGAGCTTGCTCTCGTAGATCTCCAGAGCCCGCTGGTAGTACTGTTCTACTTCCTCGTATTTGTTCTAAGGGTAATAATAATATTGTATAAGATATTTTCATTTAGGGCGCTTTCAATTTAGACGGTGGCGGACAGCTGTAGTCTCGGTTTCGTACTGGCGGTTATTATTTTTTATACTGAGGGGCGCTTTAAAATTAGACTGTCGATGTCGGACTGTTGACGCGAGGCCTTATAACACAAAAATATTTACACATAAAAATAAACTTTGACAAATTCTGTCAAAAGTAACAATGAAAAACCAATTTTCTTTATGGTTTTTGGACCTTTTTTGGTGATGGGAAATAATCAAATGACTTCTCCCGCCCTTCATGTCAGACTTTTACTGACTAAAACCCACCCATGTCACTTCAGTTGACCTTTATGTTCCGGGGCCACGGTAACTTTTAAAACGATTCCGCAACCCCGGACGGTTTGGGCCTCACGCCTTAGTGCTGCCGCCTGGCAGTATTTTGAGAAGAGCCTCATCCTCTGTTAGTCAACCATATAGTGTGGTGTCTGACCTGGTTCTGGCACAGTAGTGCGAGGTTGTTGAGTTGTTTGGCGACGTCGGGATGGTCGCGGCCGAGCACGGCCTCGCGGATGCAGAGCGCTCGCTTGCACAGCGGCTCTGCCTCGCGGTACTTGCCTGACAACAATACACACATGTTATTTAAATTTTCAAATATTTTCCTATGATCATTTGCTGTTGATGTTCATTTGCTCTAAAAATACGGCCGTATAATCTACATTGCCGATCCCTCATAGAGATCTTGGGTGGTATTGTGGTGTGCGTGGACAGCAGTCCGTATTACTTGAATTAATTCCTCAATTCGATTTGCACTACGAAACTTATTGTATGAAACTACCAACTCTATTATTCTACTATGTACTTCCAAATTGCAATGCTACCTTACTTATAGCATATGAGAGAGTCCTAGCACCTATAACACAAGTTTGATCTTAGCATCAGAACTTTGATCTTGGCACACAATGCCTTAGATACTATTTATTATCTGAGACTTACAATTTATAACTTGTTACCAACTGTTTACCACATAGTAGCACAAAATGCACAAATTTACGGTTTTCACCACACACATAAGTTATAGGCTAATATAGAAAAAAATAAAGAATTATGTTTATCAGAGCTCACCTCGCTTCCCGTACAGCACAGCGAGGTTGTTGAGCGTGGCGGCGACGGCGGGATGGTTCTCCCCGAGCGTCTTCTCGCGGATGGAGAGCGCGTCGTTCAGTAGGTTCGCCGCCTCTTTGTATTTGTTCTGGTCTCTGTGCGGATACACTAAATATTGTAATAGGCGGATTGGAAACAATCTGTTTAATTATACGCTATGAGGTAGTTCGGGCTTAATCGTTGTAACTACACGAAAATAGTCTAAGGATACTAATCAACAATTTATTGTGAAATTATAATAATTAAAAAAAAATAGATAAAAAGTTTATCATTGTAATTTATCCTGGTTATAAAACCGCGAGGGATTACATAGCGAAATAGTGGCAGATAGATATAAGCTTACATGAAATGTTTGTTCGAACAGTATTTGACTATGAGTTTTATAGTATAGCTATGGTATAGCGGCCCTGTACACGGCACGGCGACCTCGTAGCGGCCCTGCGACGTACTGTGTGACGCGACTGTGTCACTACAGCGAGCACGTAACAGTTGCACGTTACACGTACCGGTACACCAGGGCGAGTATGTTGAGCATGGTGGCGACGTCGGGGTGGTCGTGGCCGGACGTCTTCTCCAGGTCCTCGAGCGCCTGCTTGCACAGCGGCACGGCGACCTCGTAGCGGCCCTGCGACGTACTGTGTGACGCGACTGTGTCACTACAGCGAGCACGTAACAGTTGCACGTTACACGTACCGGTACACCAGGGCGAGTATGTTGAGCATGGTGGCGACGTCGGGGTGGTCGTGGCCGGACGTCTTCTCCAGGTCCTCGAGCGCCTGCTTGCACAGCGGCACGGCGACCTCGTAGCGGCCCTGCGACGTACTGTGTGACGCGACTGTGTCACTACAGCGAGCACGTAACAGTTGCACGTTACACGTACCGGTACACCAGGGCGAGTATGTTGAGCATGGTGGCGACGTCGGGGTGGTCGTGGCCGGACGTCTTCTCCAGGTCCTCGAGCGCCTGCTTGCACAGCGGCACGGCGACCTCGTAGCGGCCCTGCGACGTACTGTGTGACGCGACTGTGTCACTACAGCGAGCACGTAACAGTTGCACGTTACACGTACCGGTACACCAGGGCGAGTATGTTGAGCATGGTGGCGACGTCGGGGTGGTCGTGGCCGGACGTCTTCTCCAGGTCCTCGAGCGCCTGCTTGCACAGCGGCACGGCGACCTCGTAGCGGCCCTGCGACGTACTGTGTGACGCGACTGTGTCACTACAGCGAGCACGTAACAGTTGCACGTTACACGTACCGGTACACCAGGGCGAGTATGTTGAGCATGGTGGCGACGTCGGGGTGGTCGTGGCCGGACGTCTTCTCCAGGTCCTCGAGCGCCTGCTTGCACAGCGGCACGGCGACCTCGTAGCGGCCCTGCGACGTACTGTGTGACGCGACTGTGTCACTACAGCGAGCACGTAACAGTTGCACGTTACACGTACCGGTACACCAGGGCGAGTATGTTGAGCATGGTGGCGACGTCGGGGTGGTCGTGGCCGGACGTCTTCTCCAGGTCCTCGAGCGCCTGCTTGCACAGCGGCACGGCGACCTCGTAGCGGCCCTGCGACGTACTGTGTGACGCGACTGTGTCACTACAGCGAGCACGTAACAGTTGCACGTTACACGTACCGGTACACCAGGGCGAGTATGTTGAGCATGGTGGCGACGTCGGGGTGGTCGTGGCCGGACGTCTTCTCCAGGTCCTCGAGCGCCTGCTTGCACAGCGGCACGGCGACCTCGTAGCGGCCCTGCGACGTACTGTGTGACGCGACTGTGTCACTACAGCGAGCACGTAACAGTTGCACGTTACACGTACCGGTACACCAGGGCGAGTATGTTGAGCATGGTGGCGACGTCGGGGTGGTCGTGGCCGGACGTCTTCTCCAGGTCCTCGAGCGCCTGCTTGCACAGCGGCACGGCGACCTCGTAGCGGCCCTGCGACGTACTGTGTGACGCGACTGTGTCACTACAGCGAGCACGTAACAGTTGCACGTTACACGTACCGGTACACCAGGGCGAGTATGTTGAGCATGGTGGCGACGTCGGGGTGGTCGTGGCCGGACGTCTTCTCCAGGTCCTCGAGCGCCTGCTTGCACAGCGGCACGGCGACCTCGTAGCGGCCCTGCGACGTACTGTGTGACGCGACTGTGTCACTACAGCGAGCACGTAACAGTTGCACGTTACACGTACCGGTACACCAGGGCGAGTATGTTGAGCATGGTGGCGACGTCGGGGTGGTCGTGGCCGGACGTCTTCTCCAGGTCCTCGAGCGCCTGCTTGCACAGCGGCACGGCGACCTCGTAGCGGCCCTGCGACGTACTGTGTGACGCGACTGTGTCACTACAGCGAGCACGTAACAGTTGCACGTTACACGTACCGGTACACCAGGGCGAGTATGTTGAGCATGGTGGCGACGTCGGGGTGGTCGTGGCCGGACGTCTTCTCCAGGTCCTCGAGCGCCTGCTTGCACAGCGGCACGGCGACCTCGTAGCGGCCCTGCGACGTACTGTGTGACGCGACTGTGTCACTACAGCGAGCACGTAACAGTTGCACGTTACACGTACCGGTACACCAGGGCGAGTATGTTGAGCATGGTGGCGACGTCGGGGTGGTCGTGGCCGGACGTCTTCTCCAGGTCCTCGAGCGCCTGCTTGCACAGCGGCACGGCGACCTCGTAGCGGCCCTGCGACGCGTACTGTATGACCAGGTTGTGTAGAGTGCGCAGCCGCGCCGGGATCTCGTAGCCCGCGTTCACTTGTTGCGCGAAGTGCAGCGGCGGTGTCGGGGACATCGCTGCAATGAGGAAGGGTATTTTATATTTTATGCAAAGGTACAAAGGCAGACTTAATGCCACAGGCATTCTCTATCAGTCTACCAAGCGTGGCGACGAATATCAGCACAAGTCCGCCGTTACGAAATCAGCAGGGGGAGGAGGGCTGATAGCACATTTCAATGCATTCAATGCATAGATTTATAATGGAGGGAGCTTCGAAAAAAGCGGCGCAGGGAACGATATACAAGAGTGTAACCGCCTAAGTCGGGGAAACTTCAGCGGTTAAATTCTAACTTTGAGTCATATACAGGACTACAGATTTGACTTGATATTTTGCCTTTTATATTGCAAACTTTCCTTGGTTGGAATTGGAAACAATTTTAGAGCGTAAAAAGCTTTTTCCAAAAAAACAGATAACCGACTTTAAAAACTAAAAGCTCAAAAATAACTATTTCGGAAGTCGGTGGCAACACAAATCGACCGGCAGAAGAGAAGCCACCGACTTCCGAAATAGTTATTTTTGAGCTTTTAGTTTTTGAAGTCGGTTATCTTTTTTTTGGAAAAAGCTTTTTATTTTTTACTTTTTAGTTAGAGTCCCAATGTCTGATTACGTTTTAGAGTAACTTTCAAAATACTTACTACTTATAATCTTATAAAATGAAAACGGCTCCATGCGCGCAACGTCACGGGATATCCATTAGTGTTATATACTAAAACCTTCCCCAGAATGTAACAAACGCTTTGCTGAAAACCGCATTGAAATCGGTTAAGCCAAACGCGAAATAATCGCGGACAAACATACATACATACATACATACATACAGGTCGAACAGAGAACCTACTTTTTTTTAAGTCGGTTAAAAAAACACACGGTCATATTATGTTACTACGTCATTTAAAAAGTATAACTACGCAAACTTAACCTCGAAAAACAACTAAAAACGTATACGTAACGACAAAATAGAATACAGTAGTAGTGCTAAAATATTGAGATGCATCAGCTGTGCACTATGTAATATTCACCGCGCGTGATGGAATGAGCTCGCGTAGGCACGTAGTCTGCTGTTACCGTGTGGAACTAAAGATTGGTTATTTTAATGAAACTCTTCGTGCATTTTATAATATCCCACTTATTATGATTAGTAGTAGAGTAATTGGTCAGATTGCCCTAATTAATTTTAATCGTTACTTAATTGATTTTAATCTTTGTTAAAGCCGATCGTAAATATACATAAATTGAGTTTGTACGTACATCAAGTATACATTAAAACATAAGTTTTGATATAGATTCCCATTTCGGGGCAAAACAAGCATAAACTCTTCAAAAACATGGTTTAGCCTGTGTATTTCAGCATAAATACTGTTCATAACGTATAAAGAACTTGAAACAAATGATGTATTTTCATCCTTCTTTTCTGGTAGTTCAGAAAAAATGGACTATATCTGTGTTCTACTTACATTTATTATTCCTGTTGTCGTCATGGTCGTCGTCTGGGAACAGGTCCACCATGGGATCGTCTCGCTTCTTCTCACTCTGTCCGCTGCGGTTGTTGTCCGACTCCTCAGTTATGTCGCTGTCGTACTTCCTGCAAATATCAAATAAAATAAATAAATAAATAAGAAAAGTTGCTTCATTTTTTTATTGACTGCCTTGTACTAAGACAATAAACTAACAGATCGAAGTTATAGACTCAGGCGTTGCTTTGTGGATATCCATAATACAATTAATTGTTACGCAAATATAATATACAGCTATAACTCCGGCAGTATCCCTGCCGCTATATTATTTATTTCGTACTTACTATAAATGTGACAAGTTATACACGCGTATGTGCAAATAGACGATCGTACGGTTAAATCAAGCCTTGAGTGCGAAATGCCGCATCGCCTTCCAGCTGGCGTAATGATATCCATACTAATATTATAAATGGGAAAGTGTGTCTGTCTGTCTTTCTTTCACGGCAAAACGGAGCGACGAATTGACGTGATTTTTAAGTGGAGATAGTTAAAGGGATGGAGAGTAACATAGGCTACTTTTTGTCTCTTTCTAACGCGAGCGAAGCCGCGGGCAGAAGCTAGTATATAATACATGCAGAAGATGCAGTAATTAAAATGCACATCTGCTAATGACACGAGTCTAGCTTAAGATGTGGGTGGAAAATTGCATTTTATATACCGCACATTGCCTCCAAAGCTTCATTGAAATTCAAAGGGAATTAAAGATATAATATATTTGTATAACAATAAGACCGCAATAGAAAAAGTTCAAAAAAAATCTTGGCATGAAAATGCATGCAATTCCACTTTCATTTTTAAATGAAACCTGTTTATGAGACCGCGAAATGACGTGGTGTAATATTTTTTTTATTTGCCAGCATAAATGGAAAAACGGTTTTTCCGTTTGGCACTCTGCCAAGCTGAAATTGTTTCTCTGCAGTATTATCAACATTTGCAGTATGAACCTTATTTAACTCTAATGCTTATTATTATTATATATTTATAATTCCATTCATGCCCATCGTATGAAGAAGAACAAGCAAGAAACTTCATGCTCTATTTTGGAAATCATTTTCAGGTATTAAATCTAGTCGCCCATTCCAAAATTATTGCGTATAGAGAACAATGCTCAACTCCAGTCAACTCACCGTATTGAAGCCATGAAGTCCAGGTGCTTATTCTCCTCTTCCAGCTGGGCCACGCGCTGTTCCGAAGCCTGCAGGTGCTGCTGTGCGGCCGCCAGCTCGTCGCGGAGCCAGGCGTTCTCCTGGCACAGCCTGCGCACCTGGGTGCGGAGCTTCTGCTTCTCGGCTTCTACTGACTGTAGGTGGGAGGCTAGGGCCATCATCACCTGGAATGGGGATACGTGTGGTTAATCTACGACTGCAATAATACTTGTAAAACGGTCACGGAATTAGAGATTAAGAAAAATGCTCAGCAGTAATGGGGAAATATCAAAAACACATTTTTTTTTCTTCTAAAGATGCAGGTGGTACCGCGGAAAATAACAAGTCATTTATAAGAACAGTGTTTTGAAACTTATTGCATAATTGAAGCTTTTAATTTGTCTGATTTTTGTTACGGTATTTTTGTACTTTAATATCAAGACAATTTCTTGAACCGTTGATACAATTTTCTTTACTTAAGCTACCAAAATGGCAAACTTAAGATTTAAACAAAATAAATCAGAAAATTTAAAATCACCCGTAAATAAATGACAATTACCACTCAAGTAGACGAGAGATGAACCTAGCAATTACACGTTATAATCATTATCGCAGCATCCCATTGAACCTTATTTGGCACAAACGGCAGTTCAACAGTTCAAAAGTGCAATATACGGATACAAAACCAATAATCCCTGTTTCATAGGAAACGACCTAATGACTGAAACAAGGATATTGATTATTAAATCTAACTTTCAAGCAATGAATGGTGTGTCTGTTACTGGCCAAACCCGATTTAAGGTCAAACTAGTTTTACCTAGGCTAAACTAGTTCTTCCTCGCCCCGACTCAGGGAACTCCGACTCAGAGCACCCGGACTCGGACAGGTTAGATAAGAAGGCTAAGGCAGGAGCGAAGCGGAGCGGAGCTTCCGCCTTAGCCTTCGTGGTTATTTTTTAAACCACCCAGAAATAGGGCTCCGTCGATCTATCTTAGTTAGTTTTCATCATATTAGAAAGAAATAGTTTGGCCTGAAATCGGGTTGGGCCGGTAACATGTCTAATTAGTAGTATATGGCCTGCGCCCAGGTCAGACAATGTACAGATTGTACAGAAATACACACATAATAACAATATTATACCCCACACGCCCTACAAGAACTTCAAACTCAACTCAAGAACTCTAAAGCCGGGTCTCCACTAGGCAACAATTGACGCGCAACAAGTTGCCCAACATGTTAAAAGTCAGCGCGGAACTTTTGTTGAACAACGTTGTCTGTCTACGCATCTGCAGTTGTCGCCAACATGTCGCCAGAGGAACTTGTGTTGATTTCAGCGGCAGTGGTTATAATTTTATCGAAAAATGCATCAAAAATAAAAATCCACGTTGGTGGGTTAAAAAACACCTACAAAACAAACAAAATGTAAAAATGCAAAGACCCTCATTGATGCTCAACTAACGATGCTCTTTAAACAAACAACATGCCGCGCGTCATGTTGCGCGCCAGCTGGCAACGTCGCGTGCTGTTGGCCGGCGTTGCCGTACATGTTGAGCGTCACGTGTCGCGCGCCAAATGTTGCCTAGTGGAGACCCGGCTTAAAGTTCAAGTACGGTCAGATAAATCGGAGCTATGTGGGATAGAGGAGCAACCTGAGGAGGGCGTGGGTGTCTTCACATGACTTCTCCCGCCCTGTGAAAACAAATAGGAGGAGTACAAATATTATATTTCGTATTGTGAGGAAGGTAAATAACCAGTAAAGGATAGGCCAAAGCATTATAATATGTGTATTATAAAATGGATCGAAGTGGACTCCATTATAGGCAATTAAGCAGCGTCTACTTCATATGAACCAAAATGCATAAGCATATTTGATGCTACATTTTATACATGTTGTCAACTGCCTGGTACTCTAAATTAAAATAGACAAGCCTATGGCTTAAGGCCTGCATTCATTTTTAAGTAGGAAAGCGGGCTGCCTACCTTCAGAGTACGCTATTGACATGTATATTCCTTAAACTCTAACATAATTGAAATTTTCTAAACACACAGCTGTTAAAAGGTATATTAAATATAGAATCCAGAAAAAATCGAGAACTTAGAATAAATTTCCTGAAGGTGAAAAGAATCTACCACCGACTTTAACATCGCAAATCGCTTTCATTCATCCGACAGGCTTTATTTATACAACTTTTTTCTTTCAAGAGTGACGAGACGAGTTTTTCATTACTAAGTGGAGGGAGGAGGCTCCGAGGGCGTGAGGGTTGGCATAGGTAATGTCGAGACGTAAATAAACCGCGCTGATTAATGAGACATCGTTAATCGGCCGGCTCGTGCCCGTGTCGTGATTTTAAATGTTTGGTTTCAATTTTAATGCGTATTTATTGTGGCGGAGCGAAATTGCTTTTATAATGAAGGTTTATGTATGGGTAAGTAGTTGAGTGGTGTTGCTAATTGAAGTCTGCTAAGTGATTTCTTTCAGACGAGCCTTTAAACTTTACGTTATTATTTCGAAATAAAAATTGTCCTGTGCTTAAGGCGGGATCTGGTACACTTGCGCGAAAGACATTTGCGCGAAAGACACTTGCGCGCGGCCGTTTGGGCGAATGGACACATGCGCGAATGGACGTTTGCGCCCATAGACATTTCCGCGAATGGACACTTGCGCGACTAGACGTTTCCGCGCCAAACCACTTGCGCGAAGCCCTTTGCGCGACGGACACTTGCGCGCCAGACAGTTCCGCGACAGACGTTTGCGCCCAAACACTTCCGCGACTAGACAGTTGCGCGAACTTTTTATTCAAAGGACATTGGGCAAATTTAAAAATATTATGTAAGGGGTACCAATATTTTTTTATTTACTTTTGGTTTACATGGCGTCCACATATCTACCGAGGGTGGTAAGTCGTTATCAAAAGCAAGATGGCGGCCATAATATTTTTCACAAAATACGTCATGGGTGTCGATTTCATGGTTTTTTGGGGTGTTAAGGTCAATAATATAATGGGGTCAATTTGATAATCCAAGATGGCGGCCGTGACCTTTCTCATAATATGCGTCATGGGTGTCGTTTTCATGGTTTTTTGGGGTGCTAAGGTCAAAAATGGGGTTGATTTGACAATCCAAGATGGCGGTGGTGACCTTTCTCACAATATGCGTCATGGGTGTCGTTTTCATGGTTTTTTGGGGTGCTAAGGTCAAAAATGAGGTCAATTTGAGAATCCAAGATGGCGGTCGTGACCTTTCTCATAATATGCGTCATGGGTGTCGTTTTCATGGTTTTTTGGGGTGCTAAGGTCAAAAATGGGGTCGATTTTGGGAATCCAAGATGGCGGTCGTGACCTTTTCATAATATGCGTCATGGGTGTCGTTTTCATAGTTTTTTGGGGTGCTAAGGTCAAAAATGAGGTCAATTTGAGAAGCCAAGATGGCGGTCGTGACCTTTCTCATAATATGCGTCATGGGTGTCGTTTTCATAGTTTTTTGGGGTGCTAAGGTCAAAAATGACGTCAATTTGAGAATCCAAGATGACGGTCGTGATCTTTCTCATAATATGCATCATGGGTGTCGTTTTCATGGTTTTTTGGGGTGCTAAGGTTAAAAATGGGGTCGATTTGACAATCCAAGATGGCGGTGGTGACCTTTCTCACAATATGCGTCATGGGTGTCGTTTTCATGGTTTTTTGGGGTGCTAAGGTCAAAAAAGAGGTCAATTTGAGAATCCAAGATGGCGGCAGTGACCTTTCTCACAATATGCGTCATGGGTGTCGTTTTCATGGTTTTTTGGGGTGCTAAGGTCAATAATGAGGTCGATTTGACAATGCAAGATGGCGGTGGTGACCTTTCTCACAATATGCGTCATGGGTGTCGTTTTCATGGTTTTTTGGGGTGCTAAAGTCAATAATGAGGTCAATTTGAGAATTCAAGATGGCGGCAGTGACCTTTTCCATAATATGCGTCATGGGTGTCGTTTCCATGGTTTTTTGGGGTGCTAAAGTCAATAATGAGGTCAATTTGAGAATCCAAGATGGCGGCTGTGACCTTTCTCACAAAATGCGTCATGGGTGTCGTTTTCATGGTTTTTTGGAATGCTAAAGTCAATAATAAGGTCGATTTGAGAATCTAAGATGGCGGCAGTGACCTTTATCATAATATGCGTCATAGGTGTCGTTTTCATGGTTTTTTGGGGTGCTATGGTCAATAATGAGGTCGGTTAAAAATCCAAGATTTTATAGCACCCCAAAAACCATGAAAACGACACCATGACGTATATTAAGATGAAGGTCAAGGCCGCCATCTTGGATTCTCAAATTGACCTCAGTTTTTACCTTAGCACCCCAAAAAACCATGAAAACGACACCCATGACGCATATTATGAGAAAGGTCACAGCCGCCATCTCGGATTCTCAAATCGACCTCATTTTTGACCTTAGCACCCCAAAAAACCATGAAAACGACACCCATGACGCATATTATGATAAAGGTCACTGCCGCCGTCTTGGATTGTCAAATCGACCTCATTATTGGCCTTAGCACCCCAAAAAACCATGAAAACGACACCCATGACGCATATTGTGAGAAAGGTCACAGCCGCCATCTCGGATTCTCAAATTGACCTCATTATTGACCTTAGCACCCTTAAAAACCATGGAAACAACACCCATGACGCATTTTATGGTAAATATCACTGCCGCCATCTTGGATTCTCAAATCGACCTCATTATTGACCTTAGCACCTCAAAAAACCATGAAAACGACACCCATGACGCATATTGTGAGAAAGGTCACAGCCGCCATCTCGGATTTTCAAATTGACCTCATTATTGACCTTAGCACCCCAAAAAACCATGAAAACGACACCCATGACGCATATTGTAAAAAAGGACACGACCGCCATCTTAGATTTAAACCGACCCTATTTTTAACCATAGCACCCCAAAAAACCATGAAAACGATACCCATGACGCATATTATGAACAAGGTCACGACCGCAATCTTGGATTCTCAAATTGACCTCATTTTTGTCCTTAGCACCCCAAAAAACCATGGAAACGACACCCATGACGCATATTATGAGAAAGGTCACGACCGCCATCTTGGATTCTCAAATTGACCTCATTTTTGACCTTAGCACCCCAAAAAACCATGAAAACGACACCCATGACGCATATTGTGAGAAAGGTCACCACCGCCATCTTGGATTCTCAAATCGACCTCATTATTGACCTTAGCACCCCAAAAAACCATGAAAACGATACCCATGACGCATATTGTGAGAAAGGTCACCACCGCCATCTTGGATTGTCAAATCGACCCTATTTTTGACCTTAGCACCCCAAAAAACCATGAAAACGACACCCATGACGCATATTGTGAGAAAGGTCACCACCGCCATCTTGGATTGTCAAATCGACCTCATTTTTGACCTTAGCACCCCAAAAAACCATGAAAACGACACCCATGACGCATATTGTGAGAAAGGTCACCACCGCCATCTTGGATTGTCAAATCGACCCCATTTTTAAACTTAGCACCCCATAAAACCATGAAAACGACACCCATGACGCATATTATGAGAAAGGTCACGACCGCCATCTTGAATTTTCAAATTGACCTCATTTTTGAACTTAGCACCCCAAAAAATAATGAAAACGACACCCATGACGCATATTATGAGAAAGGTCACGACCGCCATCTTGGATTCTCAAATTGACCTCATTTTTGAAATTAGCACCCCAAAAAATAATGAAAACGACACCCATGACGCATATTGTGAGAAAGGTCACCACCGCCATCTTGGATTGTGTAATCGACCCCATTTTTGACCTTAGCACCCCAAAAAACCATGAAAACGACACCCATGACGCATATTATGAGAAAGGTCACGGCCGCCATCTTGGATTCTCAAATTGACCTCATTTTTGACCTTAGCACCCCAAAAAACCATGAAAACGACACCCATGACGCATATTGTGAGAAAGGTCACCACCGCCATCTTGGATTGTCAAATCGACCCTATTTTTGACCTTAGCACCCCAAAAAACCATGAAAACGACACCCATGACGCATATTATGAGAAAGGTCACGACCGCCATCTTGGATTCTCAAATTGACCTCATTTTTGACCTTAGCACCCCAAAAAACCATGAAAACGACACCCATGACGCATATTGTGAGAAAGGTCACCACCGCCATCTTGGATTGTCAAATCGACCCCATTTTTGACCTTAGCACCCCAAAAAACCATGAAAACGACACCCATGACGCATATTATGAGAAAGGTCACGGCCGCCATCTTGGATTATCAAATTGACCCCATTATATTATTGACCTTAACACCCCAAAAAACCATGAAATCGACACCCATGACGTATTTTGTGAAAAATATTATGGCCGCCATCTTGCTTTTGATAACGACTTACCACCCTCGGTAGATATGTGGACGCCATGTAAACCAAAAGTAAATAAAAAAATATTGGTACCCCTTACATAATATTTTTAAATTTGCCCAATGTCCTTTGAATAAAAAGTTCGCGCAACTGTCTAGTCGCGGAAGTGTTTGGGCGCAAACGTCTGTCGCGGAACTGTCTGGCGCGCAAGTGTCCGTCGCGCAAAGGGCTTCGCGCTAGTGGTTTGGCGCGGAAACGTCTAGTCGCGCAAGTGTCCATTCGCGGAAATGTCTATGGGCGCAAACGTCCATTCGCGCATGTGTCCATTCGACCAAACGGCCGCGCGCAAGTGTCTTTCGCGCAAATGTCTTTCGTGCATGTGTCCTGATACCCTTAAGGCGCCCTCTGCGATACTAGAAATGGGGAAACGAGTCACGATGGAACACAAAGGGCTTGATAGGAATCAGTTATCGGCCCCAAAGAAGTTGTCAAGTACTGCTTCTTTGGGGCCGATGACTGATTGATTCATAACGAATAGTATAGGTTAAGGACACGAATAGTATAAGCTAAGGACGCAAATAAGTCGGGGGACACCAATCCAGTCCACCAATCATCAACCAATAAAACATCTTAAAATTACTTAACACTCCTAACTCCACTCTCTTCTTACAAAATCATCTGTGACCGATCCATCTCATGAGTTTACATTATAACACTTTACAGTAAACAGAGTAAACACAAAACAGAGGCACACGGCCACACCAAGGCCGCGCCACGTCAACATGCCTTTGTTCGAAAAACAAAAATTCCCACGTCAATCAGTCGGTTCTGTTGAGTCAGGGACGTGTGGCGTCTTGCGCTGCACTGTTGGTCTGTGGCGCAAAGGTGTAAAGAACAGCGGAGATGGTTAGGAAAAGCAGAGTTGCATAGCACAACACTACAACCCAGTTGCTGGGTGAGAAGAGACCCTTTGATTAGGTTGATTTAGACTTTCTGTTTTCTGGCTGCCAGTGAATTAGGGTGGGGCGCGGTTGGGCGACATACAAAAACCAAAAAGACAGAAATAATGAGGCGCCTGATTGGACAGGACCCTTTACTTTTCATATATGCAGGCTAATTGGGGGTGGGGAGGGAGGTCAATAAAGAAACTTTGCCCTAGGCACCAGTAGTGTATATTTCGGTTCGGCACTGAGCGTAGCACCAGGTGCCGAGTACCTAATTATTAAATAAGTTTGCATGAACCTTAAGTCTGACGTAACCTATTCTAATCACGAGTTAAGGATGTAAATGGTAGTGTGCATGTGTGTATCTCTGTATGTGAATTTGTAGTACCTTGTATGCTTTACATAGTTTTGAGATAAAATCAAGACCGTTTTGTCTCTCTGATGTATGCAATACAGTTATTTTTAACTCCAATACAATAAATTAATAAGCAAGTAATCAGTTAGTAGTCCGTAAGTCATTCGTTTGTAATTAAGGTTTTTGTCAGAAGAAAATGCACAGATTGCGAGCACAGATATCGAGATGCGTAAGCGATTTGCAACGATCAGTACCACGTCAGGGCCAGGCTTTCGTAAGTAATCTACAGAAAAACCATTGAAAATATACATCCTTCTTTATCTGTAAAAGGTTAAAATAAAATAACCTCAGCGTAAACTTAGTGTCCTGTTGATCAGATTTCATGGCAATAAATTCCTTTCTTCGAGAAAGTTCGCGCAAACATGTCCAAGGAAAAATCTTCGCATTGATCACGAAGTTCCCAAGTAGGGCAAAGTTATTAGTGACTGTTTCTTGTAATGTTACGCAATCGAAAACATTTAGCATGATTTATGTGAGGATGAACCCTTTTAGATATTTACTCAATCCATACTAATATTATAAATCCGAAAGTAACTCTGTCTGTTAAGCTTTCCAGCTTAAACTACTGAACCGATTTGAATGAAATTTGGTACAGATATAGTTTGGGACCCGAGAAAGGACATACGATAGTTTTCATCCCGGAAATCCCGCGGGAACGGGAAGTATTCCACGCGAACGAAGTCGCGGGCAGAAGCTAGTATAAAATAAAATAGAAAACTGATTCACTGACTGACTGTTGATATGTCAACTTACATCCCAAACCGTTTGTCCTAGAGACATTAAACTTAGAAGGTAAATTCTTAGTGCAGAGGAATTACTCATTACGTAAGAAATTTTGGAAATTCCAACTCTAAATAGTTAAAATAGGGGATGAAAGTTTGGACATTCATGTGGGCGAAAGCTAGTTTTTATTATGATTTTGAATATTTAGAGAGACATTACGTTACCTTCGATAACACGTCACTAAGGAGACTAATGACCGTTGTCATGAGGGACTATACCCAAATTGCGTCACACCCACATGTTGAGGAGGGGAGGGCGAGAGGGTCAACTAAGTGCGACATGTGACAAGGGGTAATATACTCCGTGACGTCACAAGGTGTTGAAAATTATTGATTTGATTTAAATAACAAGAATTTAGAACCACTTGTTTCTGTTGAAGGTCTGAAACTGTAAAATTCGTGAAGGTACAGCAAGGAATGGAGGGTCTCCACAACTGAAAACGTTTGTGACAAGCATTGTAGACATAATTATGCGACTTTGAGAGTGATGAGTTAAAAAGTCGTGAAATTAGTGTGTAGTTATTTATGACTTTACATTTTTGAAATGGCTCTTTTTGTGAAATCAAATATGCATTTTTTTAATTTGGTGTCAGAAAGTAAAAGAGGGCCAATTAGGGCACAGTATAAACATAAGTTACGTGTTGGTGGTTTTAATACTGCCTTAGTAAAGAAAAATGTTATATGTATGGGTCCGACTATATTCAATAAGATACCAGATGGAATAAAAAATGAGGCCATTCCACTTTTTAAAAAGAAATTAACCGCCCTATTAGTTAATAAGTGCTATTACTGCATTAGTGAATTTTTGAACGACATACACTTAAATTAATTCTGACACTTTCATATCCTTAACCTACTTTGTTATTTTGGTATCATTATATTGACATCTGTATTTTAAATTAAATTATATTTTGACATCTATATTTTAAATTACATTATACATTGACATCTGTATTTTTAAATTACAACTATGTATTTTCAATTTCTAATATCAGTATTACAGTTGACATTTTTTATTCTTTTCAAATTAGTTTCACTAGTATTTGGTATAGATAATGCATCTCACGAGTCGCCCTATCTACTGACAGAAAATGTTTGCATGCCTAATTTAAGGTAGATTGTATAAGGATCATTCACTTAAAAACCACCTGTAACATGTACCTACTTTCTGTGCAAATAAAGAATTGTATTGTATTGTATTGTATTGACTTTGCACTAAGTTAACACTTAAATGCCTTTTTATTGCATTGTTGTTTAGTTGTATGTTGTAAGCTTTTTTTTTTCATAACGCAAGTAAAGTAATGAAATGAGGAATGTTTTACGCCACAGAACATATATACAGGCTGTCCCACGGCTATGCCACATGGAGGGAAAGTACCTTAAATATTGTAGATAGAACCAAACTTTTACTGAAAGAAGACATTATATGAATTTTAAAAACAATTTAAACTGCATTCATAGATATTTAAATTATTAAATGGTTGGGCCGGGAATCGAACTTGTTCCACGAGAAAAAATAATCATTCTGAAGTTAGTGTTTTTAGTTAGTGTAGTAAAATGTTCTATCTATCTACAATATTTAAGGTACTTTCCCTCCATGTGGCATAACCGTGGGACACCCTGTATATTAATATTATTACCCTATCACGACGGTTGCCCAAGGCAGATCGGCGATTTCAGACTTATCAACTTTTAACATAAAATCTTATAACAATATCTATCCGCTGTCATCTTCAGACTTGGCCCTCCTCAGAGCCTCAACGCCGTCAACCTCACAAGAGGGTGTCGCGTGCCTTTGTGGCAGGCTGAATGGAGCACCGCCCCCTGATTCACTCACTCAACTTAATTTTACTCTGTGGCGGTTTAAGAAAAATGGCGGTGGAAATATGGCGGCAATTATACCAATATGGCTGCGGAAGTTACAGGTGGATTGAGATATTACAATGATGTTTTAAGTAAAAAAGTGTAGATAGGTTATATGCAGTCAAAAAGTGGCACATTAAAAGTTTGCCAATTGACAAACATGATACTGAGTATCGCGTTGACATTTGACGTTTATCTCTTTTTCACTCGCACTCCTTCAATCATGTCATCCTACTTTGATGTGTAATGTATGTGTGCATTAGTGTGCCGTTTTTGAAGATAGAATTTCGTTTGGGTAACCTATCTACACTTTTTTACTTATAACATCATTCAGATATTATAAACAATGTGTTTGTTATTGTTGAATTATATTACTCCGCCGAATAAGGTTTGGGATTTTGGTGTTTTGTAAGCTGGTTTTGTTTTGAAAACAATGCCTTATTAAAAAGTTGTTAAAATATAACATTGTTGGTTCGCTAAAAGATATAAAGCTGTCAATTGTTAAGTTTATTTTGAATTTTCTATTAATTATCTGATGTTTCAATGAGGTAAGTGCTTTCAACAAAATGGAGAGTATTTAAGTCTTGTATTCATGAGTCAAGTGCTATTAGGTACTGATAAATGCGAAAAGATTCTGCCAAAATAATAATATGTTCTACTACTTTCTTTTTAATAAAGCCAAATATCTGTACTAATTATTTAAGTAAAATAGGACCTATTTTACTTAAATGTGACTATATAAAATAAACGAGATTTTCCAAACTATCTTTACACCACCACACAAAACATTAATACTGTTTTCCAACAAGCAAGTAAATCCAAATATAAATCCCATTCCCAACACGAAATGTAGCAATCTCTCGCAAAAATTGTAAACTTGAAAGCAAAGTTCTGAAAGCGCTCTTCGACATTTTGTTTCAAAAACACAGTTTCCTTTTACTCGTTGGAAACTCTCGTTTACACAGTGGAGCCCTCAAGCCTTAGGTGTGACCTAAATGATAGTAGGCTAGTCCTTAAAAGCTTTCAGCAAATCTAGGTTACCTGGAGGCTGTTTGTCTTAGACCTCAGAAGCAAGGCTTTTCATTTACATAGGTTTTCAAAGCCGAGCAAGAATTTTGTCATTGAACGCAATGACAAAATTCTTGACCTCTTTAAGGTTTTATAGCGAAGACATTCCGAGAATTACGCCAAAAGAAAAATGTCAAGGTATAAAATGTTCCATTTGTAAAGAATTTTACCGTTGTAAAGAATTCTTCGAAAGAAATTCATAAGGTAAATGATCTAAAAACAGTCCATTATTTGTTTGGGATACTTCAAAGAAAATGTACGAAGAATTTTCCTTTTCAGTTAGTTGTTAAGCCGGGAGCGTTTGATCAATAGTTCTTCGCCTTACCTTAAGCTTCGCGTGTAAGCTTGTATGAAAACGTGTTACCTATCTAGATACTAGCGATTTTCACGGAGAACAATGTAATTAAGAGTTGTTTTTCTCATGGAAAATATTTTAAGGGCGTTTTCTTGGGTTGGAGAAGGTCAAGAGTTCATCTTACCTCTTTGGAATGCACCACATTGGCTGATAGTAAAAAAAGTACTGTATACTAATTAAAGCCTTCTCAAGATACCATATGCCTGTCAAACACAGTCCGATGTGTGTTTGTGTAACTATAATACGTGGAACATGTAACCGACCACAACCGCAGACCTCAGACATGATCTCCAAGACATGTGCTTTGGAATCCGAAGCCTATACCCAATCACGTTTGTTTACATCGTATAGTATTGGTGTCATTTTACATACTAACGTATAATCACGAGTTCCTCGTGATGTTTCAGTCCTTTAATACAGCAAAGGACAAAGAATTGTTTAAAAAGGGACGAAGACATTAAAACCTCGGTAATGTAAAATGCCAAAGAATTCCTTCGAAAAAAGTCGAAAGTGTACTGAGTGTGTTTGCTTTCGTACGGTTAATGAATTGCAAATATTGAAACAGTTAATGCAGACATACGAAATCAAAGTGTTGAAAGGAATAATGTACGGACTGTAAAAATGAAACATGATAAAAAAGAAGAACTGAGTAGCCTAAAGTACAGCAATGTTAAGTGATTCACAGACCAATCTTTTCTCGTCAAGGGCAAAAAAGATACAGACAAAAAAAGAATAATACATTAAAACAAGCCTCCATGGATCTGATTTCGAGTCTCTGTGAATTTTATATGAACTCATTAAGATCTTGTAAATCTCTAGAGCTTTTTGTTGAGAATAAATACAGCACTTAGGCTTACTGTCATTCTTAAGCTGAAACCACTTTGCACGTAGAAATTAATAACAACGCGCTGAATAAAGAATTATAATTAACTACGTGACAGTGATTTGGGTAGAGATTAAAATGTTAGGCAATACACGCAAAGATACGAGCAATTAGAGACCCCTGTTTTTGTACAAATAATTTAAATTTCTTGGCAAGATCACTTGTTTGGATTTGTTAAGCAATCGAAGACTAGCTGCTGACACCACCAAGAGCAATAAAAATAAGCCTAAAAGTGCACGTACATTGTTCCTATCATCAAGAGGACTAAGTGCGGAAACCAAACCTCCAAGAGGGAAGTTCATGAAGAAGAAGAAGCCTAAAACTGACGCTCTAGAAAAATCTACAAAAAATTATCATATTCTCCAACTAACCTGTGCCTCTCCCAATCCGAGTTCAATAGCATCGATGCTCTTTCTCACGAGCGACGCCTTTTCATGCTCGTGCTCGGTGTTGGCCGCCAGCCCTGCTAGCAGCTGCGCGTGCTCTGCCCTCAGAGCCTCCAGCCCTGCGGCGACGGTGCGAGCACCAGCCACCATTTCCTCCTGCGTCATCGCCGTCATCCTGCCTAGGGATTCGATCTTCTTTCTGTGGACAAATGAGAAGGAATTTAACTATGATGTTTTGGAATGCTGAACTTATGGATCTTACTTTAAACAAAGACGGGGTCACTTGTCGATGGATAGTTCAGTATATATCACGCTTCAGAAAATAATTTTGGTGATACTTAAAAAGTAAAACAAGTAAAACTCATTTCGCAAGAGTTTATTAACAGTTGTCATTCATCAAGATTGGCAGAGTTACCCAATACTCATATCAGCTGTTTCTATAACAACTGGGTGGACACTAATGTTGAACAATGAATATATTTCGTGAGATTGATTATGCAAATGAAGACTAATGTCTCAATAGGATGACTGATTCAATTAGATTCAGTGTCAGCATGTCGTATTGACATTGTTCTATTGTGACATCGTGGAGGCTAATGAGACACGTAATAATTTGCTATGACAATGTATCATTGGTCTTGTATATAATTATGTTGCTGAGAGTTCCAAGAACGGATTGAGATCTGGTGAAAATGGGACACAGACACACACTATCATTGTACCCCATTGCGCGTCCTGATACCGGAACGGTCCAGGAAAAGATAACGCTACTGATGACGCCAAACTTGCAGTTAATATCTGTTTCGACTCATGCCATGGCCACACTGAGAAGAAGAATCTTTTGCTAGTATATGTAGGTAGGATAAAGTTAGTGAAAACTGTTTCCACCTTATCTTTTTTGGGCGCTACTAAAGCGTTAAGGTGGATAAATACAAAAGAGCACTTAGGTCACTCACGTTGATTCAATCAACCAATCAATCTAAGTGAGCCTTAGTACCCACGGAGTTTTTGGGGATTTCTAGGAGACACGTAAGGGTTTTTGGAGATTTCGCGTAGAATGATATAAATTATGTTTGAATACCCAATAAGCACTCCATTCAAACATAACTCCACCTTACACCAACCTTGCCTTTTTCCAGAATTTGTGGTTAGATAAAAGTAGACCTTGTTTCTTTGGTGTTTAAGCTGTGTACCTCAAAAATCGGTTCAGTGGTTCAACCGTGAAACCAAAACAGACAAGAGTTTCTTTCGCATTGACTACCCAACTTCATATAACGGAATATTTGATAACTCAATATTTCAGAAGCAGGACATTCATTTAATCGAAACATGCCGTGATAACGATGGAGCAATTTTCATTAACATACTAACGAAGCTTTTGTTCAGTCTATCGGAACGATGCGGAGGTATGCAGGCTTATTTCAAACCCACCGTTGGTTGACCTAAAATCGATGCTCAATTCCCCTATTGTGGATGTGGATATTCCCAACTCTCAAGTTGTTCAAACAAGACAAAACGGGACGTAGGTACAATGTGTTATAATAGAAAACGAGAAGTTTTGTTGTCTGTTTGTACAATTGTACATTTGCCTACATATTTTTAACTACGAATTTTTATCAGGTCATCAATAGATAGATCAAAAAGATTTATATGTACAATACGTATGACAAATGTTAATTTTTTTTTACTTTAAAATATAGTAAAAGAAGCCAAGGTTTTCAAAGATTTGTCACCGCCGCCCGCGTGAAGTTGGGGCGTATCGCTAGTGTTTTAGAAGTTCAACAATATATCAATAGGGATATCCGAAATCCTCTTCGTTACGTTTTTATTAACCTTTTTCTAAAGGGTGGAGGTTAGATTTGTTATAAAAAGATTTTGTTATCACATCCATACACATTTTGTTGTATTTTGTATTTCTTCTTATCTAAGTAGAACAATCGTTTTATATTGTTGAGGTAAAATTATTGTCATTTGAAGGTTGGCTGCTGTAATGTAACCTGTTTCGAGAAAAATTAAATTGAAATCGATACAGAATACATATCTAATAATTAAGTGTATTCTTTCTCTAGAATACTCAAGATGCCAGTTTATGATTGGTTAAAAAAAGAAAATCTTTATATAAATAATCAATTTAATAAATATTTAAGCACTAGCTTTTGTCTACTACTTTAATTGTGTAGATCATTTGAAACAACTGTCTAAATTATAGATAAGTAACTACAAAAACCAACACATTTTTGTACACCAATTTCATTGGTAGGGCACAGAGCTCGACTATATTTTTTTATGTAAAATCTGTATTTTGTACCTACCTGTGTTGACAAATAAAAATTGATTGATTGATTGGAAACAAAAACGGGTTAAAATTATCCTGTGTTAAGCTAGATCGTGGTACCTAAGGTTTCTATCTAACCAAAACTCATACATCCACAAATGTGTTTATATCTAGACGATCTAGTTATTTACTTTACAGTGTATAATAGCAGACTTGTCGTGCTCCGAGGTGACCTTAGAATGACATTTATTGATTTTACTAAAAATAGTTCTTGTGTAAAAACTTAACAATAAGCAGGGTCGTTCACAACAAAATAAATAACTTGAACCATGATCTCAAATCTTTTCGTGTTTGCTAACATTATAATGTAACCTTATTACTAAAAATAAGTACATAAAGTCGGGTTTATAGGCTTAATATGAGTGTACTTATGTACTTGTATTCGTACCTAAGTACTCTGAAAACAACCCTTCAACCGGAGCTAGGGTAATTAACTGTAGTACTTACTTTTAATTCAGAACAAGCAGGGTTACTTTTTATACAGGATAAGTACCATTACATGGTATAAAATAAAAACGTGTCCTTTCCTTTTGAACTACGAAACGAATTAATTCATCAATAGATGAGCGATTCAAGAGGATGGTTTATTTGTATAAAAAACTTTTTCCAAAAAAAAGATAACCGACTTCAAAAACTAAAAGCTCAAAAATAACTATTTCGGAAGTCGGTGGCTTCTCTTCTGCCGGTCGAATTGTGTTGCCTTGCCACCGACTTCCGAAATAGTTATTTTTGAGCTTTTAGTTTTTGAAGTCGGTTATCTTTTTTTTGGAAAAAGTTTTTTATTTTTTACTTTTTAGAGTCCCAACTACGTTTTAGAGTAACTTTCAAAAAAAAATGTACGTTTTTCTATAAAAATTGAAGAGTTCCTTCGATTTCGGCATGATACCATCATCAGATCCTGGACCTGATGACAATGGGACCATTTGGGAAGCCTACCCTTTCAAACAAAAAAAGAATTGTTCAAATCGGTTGGCAAACGACGGAGATATGCGCGAACAAACATAAAGAAAAACATACAAACATTCGTCCTCCTCCTTTTTTTAGAAGTCGGTTAAAAAACAAGCATATTATAGTAAAGCCGAAATTTTAAAACATTTGTATTACCCGTGTGAACCTAAAACGCTGTCACATGTTAATGTATTTATTTATTGTATGCTCACAAATAAAATTCAGACAAACTGAATAGCGATTAAAAATCAAAATCACACAAAACTGTCGTTCTACCCTCTTTTTGCAAAACCAAAAAATTAACATTAACGCAATTAACCTTTCGACGATCAAGCAACAGCCGGCTGTCTTCCTATTGTGTCTCGAATCACGTGTGATCGAAGGTTTAAACCATAGTGATTGACATATGGAATCCATACTAATATTATAAATGGGAAAGTGTGTCTGTCTGTCTATCTGTCTGTCTGTCTGTTTGTCTTTCTTTCACGGCAAAACGGAGCGACGGATTGACGTGATTTTTTAAGTGGAGATAGTTGAAGGGATGGAGAGTAACATTGGCTACTTTTTGTCTCTTTCTAACGCGAGCGAAGCCGCGGGCAGAAACTAGTGAAAATATAAAACATGAATTTCGCATCAAGTCCAAAAATAAATTGACGAGATTCTCAAAGCGAGACTGTGCTACGTTTATCGATTATTTGAGAACAGCCTAAGTTTCAAAGCCTGATTTACACGAAGTCTAACAATGGCTTTGCAGGCACGAATTGAGGTTTAATTTAGAATCTACCAATTTGTATCGCCTGTCTGTGTCTTTTAATTAGTCAGTCAAACGATATTCCAAATCCGCATTTAATTATGATAACCACAATAGTAAGTATAACATGGCGTGGTTACAATAGCATAGAAATGAAACTCTTCAGAATTACCGCAAATATCTACTTTCGCATGTAAAACACTCATCTAGCATTCTCAAGTCTTAAGAAAACTCACCACAATTTCCAAGCAATTATATTCCCTAATTACTCGTTAATTAGAATACTTTAGCAATTTAGCCCTTCACTCTCCAACTGCCAACACTTTCCAGCCACGAGGGCATCGTAACCGACAGTATCGCAACGGAAGCGACGCATTACCGCGCCCACTTGCCACACCGCTGCCAAACGCATTGGGCACGCAGACATGGATGTGACGACACAGGGGTGGGTCGCAACAATACGTGAGAAGCAGACCAATTGGCCAGGAACCAGAATTTGGAACGACAGCTACTGAATGGGATGACAGCAATTGAAGTCAACGGGTCAAAACAGATCGATGTTTGAAACATGAAAAAAACATTACCGATGTATCGTAGCGACCGGGACCGTACCAAAAAATAACAATGGTACACCCCACCCTTAGGGGAAAAATCATGAATTTTTATGTACAAGTCGAAGAGTAAAACGAAATCGGTAGTAACGACATCATTTCACACTTCGTCGGTCATGTAATCCAATGAAAATCGCGTAGCATATTATCTTCCTACGCAGGTTGTACGTGAATCGTCGAAGAAAAAAAGTGGGTTACGTTTACAACTCTACATGTAGGCGATGAATTTAGTCATGTCGATTTCTATCAACTACTACCTCAATGTAAATAAATATTTATTTTTAGCGAACCAAACCGTTCCTAGATATTCAGCATCAGTAATGTTTCTTTTTCTCGAGTTTGAAAATATTAAGTGACATTTGAAGGCCCATTTCCCGCAGCGGCGGAGACGAGACAGTTACGTCACAAGATGGCAGCTTTTTACCATTAGGCAAAGAATCTGTCAGGGAAACAAATAGCCCATATTCTTTGCACAAGAATTTTGAGACAAGAATGACAAGAATTTTAAGGCAGTGTATTTTTAATAGAACACAAGAAGATGAGATTTTTTATCACCGGTTAGGTAGAATAACGTCAGAGAACGTGTGAAATGCAGCCCATATTCTTTGGTACGGTTTTAACTCGGGCACGTAGAGGCCATAAACTTTCCTTATTTCATACGAGCCGCCATTTTAGTAGGGAGTGGAGGAACGGGTTCAAAATACGATATAAACTTGAGACTTAGACACAATAGTTCTGCTGGTATTGCGAGGGGTTAAAGTTGAAAATAGAATTATTTTATTGCTGTTGAATTTTGTCGATGTGATACTTATATACCTGATTGAGGATAGGATCACAGACGAGTTTATACAGAGAAATATTTGATTATCGACATTAGTTGATTTAGTAAGAGTCAAACATGACGAATTTTCCACGTCTCAAAAGAGCCAACATCTCCAAAAAAGTACACAAAAGCAATTCGAATCGACTTGTCGAAAGAACCCTTTGAGAAGCTTGTGCTCTCTATAAGTAACAAAACCCCTTGAAAAGTTACACAACGAAGTTACCTGTCTGTATTTTCAAAGCGAAAACAAAACAGTTAATGAGAAGTCAGAATAAGGTTTCTCTGAAACCTTAGGGTACTTTTGGTTTCACAAGCGGCGGAAAAATTAGGAGGGAAAATTTTAATCTCGTAATGAGGGGCTCAGATTGCTGCGGTTACGTAAATGGAAGAAATAAGCCTCTGAAACGCGATTAGCCCTAATTGAATAAGAAATATGGTCTCACTTTTCACTGACACTTTGCCCGCATATTTCGACGTAGATAAAAAGTAAAATAATTACTTACTGTTTTCTCTTTTGTACTGATAAATTGTTTTTAGGTCTGAATGAAAATTTAAGCTAGAATATCCTAAATAACATATTTGCGTGTGTTACTCCCTATACTATGACTCAAAGTCGAAAAACATTACAACTTCCCTTCTCTTAAAAAATTGCTATAGAAGTTATCAAGATCATTTCCTGATGTTCACGAAGTGGGTTTAAATTTTTAAGCTTCGCATTGTCCGTCCATCTGTTAGTTTGCCGACTGTATTTCCTGTACCGTTATAGAATTAAAATTATCATTGTATTTCTATTGCCATTATAAAAACCAATTAGTTGTACTAAAAACACTCGACCAGTTTTTTTCTATTTCAAGCCAATGCCTAGTAATTAACAAATAGTAATGAAAGCCAGCAATGGCAGCAATGCTATTCAGTAAGATCTCACTTCTGATTCCGCTTTGAAAACTGTATTAGGTATTCTATAACTCAATGGAAACTACGCTAGCGCCACTCAATGAGAACCAACGTGGGTGATTTTTTAGTAAAAAGTTGTCCAATTTGACATTGAATAACGAATATTTTTCACTTCAGGTAAGTTATGAAATGAAATCGGGAATGAGATCGAAATCGTATTTGCACGCGATTTCTTACGTAATTGCACTGCTGGTAATAAATCCTCATTTAGCCGATACTGTGATAAGTCCGATCAAGTTCGTACGATTGCAGTAAAGTTCGTCCATGCGAGAAGTACATTAGAAAGGTGATCAACTGGAAGGATTTATTGCGTGAATGTGCGGATGTGCAGTGTATCGGAAAATAGGGGACGAAGTGACGGACACGGTACATCACTAGGATGTCCTTAGGAGCGGTCAAACGCGTAACAATTGGGTTAGAAAACTGAGAAAAAGGGGCTGGGCAGATTTATTTAGCTTATGCCCACAGAAAACCACGATTTTATGCGTAAGCTGAACAAAGGCAGCTACGCGGGAAGATGAACGTCGTAGTTTCCTATGGATATAAACTGAATAGAGCTGAGTAAGTATGCGTAGTTCCAAATCCCTCCCTCGTTAACGTTAAGTGTTATTTAACCAATTTACAAATATCATTTCTTAAATACTACTGAACGGATTTTTATCTCTTTAAGAATGGAATTTTCGAAAAACCTTTTTTTTGTACTGGTTACCTATAACCTACTCTTTACAAACACACTCTTTTTTTTGGAGAGTTTACTGACTAAAACCTACTCATGTTCCTTTGGTTGCCCTTCATGTTCCGGGGTCACGGTAACTATTATAAATATTCCGCAACAAAGAACACATCCTGTGAGTTTGATTTCCCTAGGACCAGCGGTTTTAGCTCAACAGTCAGTCAATCAGTTTACTATTTTATATTATAAAAGTACTCTATTCTTTTTACTGAAACCATTTACTGGTGGAAACAATTAACAGCTTCAGGCTTTCAAGATGCGACGCGCGACGTGGCAACGACGTCCGGAGCGGACACCTGTTTCTAGCACCCAGCCGACTTTCAACGTTTGCCATTTTCCAACAAAGAAACAGAGCTACCTTGTCCCTGTAGGATCTACATAACAAGATCAGTCAGCAAAATTAATAATAACGCAGATCCGTAAAATACTTAATTTAAGTTTTCTGGAACACTGATGGATGTTTTCGAATGAAAGCACATCATTAAGACCTGGAACTGGAACGTTTTGTACCCAAAAATTTAAATGCTGGCCAGAAAGAAGTAATACTTGACTCTTACGGCATTGCTAGAAACTGACCACATTTTGTCGTTGAATACAACAGCGAGCGTGATATCGACTACACCACAACCACATGGCAACTATAATTTAACCACAAGCGACATCGCGAACACCGGCCTTGGACACGTATCTACTTTGCTGACAGTACCTGTTTAGCATTAAAACATGACGACGACGTAGACAAACCATGACTATATTAAAAACAAAAATATTTATAGCACAGACGCTATAAATATTTGCATAACTTCACGATTTGACTCGTCAACGTATGAGCACGTCCCATCATTATACGGACCGTCATAATACGGAGTTTATAAGTAGGTAACTGGTACTTCCTATGACGGTTTTAGGTTTACCGTTTCGCTTATCGACCTATTAAATTATTTTTGATTGTACCTACTTAAAGTACGTGATAAGGCTGTAAAAAAAAATTAAACCCTTACGAAAATTGGTGTTAAAAGTTTGACGCGTGTTTTCGGCTGTAGTATCATAGGTACCAAACGAATGAAGGTATTTTTATTTTAAAACACCAACGCAAACATATTTTTTTTATTTTTGACACTTATTTTGTTGTCACATAATAATTGCCCCACCCAACAAATGTAAGAAAGAAAAGAAAACTCCAAATACGCACATTATAAATTTAAATCACAACTCTTGAACGTAAACATTTACTGTAAACAGAGTTCCTCACAAAATTAACAATTCATTCAATTCGTAGTTTACACTTTATTTACAGCTTTCAGGAGAGTTTATTTCCCTGTAAACGAGGCTGTGTAGCGTTACTTGTTCGTTTATTTCGTACGATGCAATTTGTGTAAGCCTGGTATGAAAATAGTAGGTAAAGGTTTGTGCAGCTGCATACATTCCAATTTTAATAATGTCGTTCAAAGGACACAGCGGATCCCTGGGAAATGATGCCGCTGATGAGCTGGCAAGGAGGGGATCCAACACAACACCGATTGGACCCGAACCGACAATACCCATTCCCTTTAGCCAACTCACACACAGGCTGAACACTTGTGGCACTCGGCACCAGGCTGCAGACAATCCAAGGAAGCTATGCCGACCCTGGATCGTAAACTGACCAGACGCCTTCTGCGACTGGACAGACCTAGTCTGCGCCTGTTGACGGGGACCATAACAGGACAGTGGACACTGCTCACTCAACCAACATTTCCACAACCTAGGTATTACAGATAGCCCTCTTTGCAGAGCGTGTATGGATGCCGAGGAGACGGTCGCGCATGTACTTCTTGAATATACAGGCATGACCGAAATCCGGAAAGAGTTTCTTGGTTCCCCAAGTTCACTCCCGGATGTCCTGAGAAGTCTACGGAAGGTAATCTGCTTCTGGAGGGAGGTGGGCTGGCTGGAGTAGCGACCGCCGTGGCTCACGTACAATGGTCCTACCTAAGAGGACTAAGTGCGGAAACCAAACCTCCCAGAGGGAGGTCCATGATGAAGAAGACGTTTGTTGCATTTGTCTTTCAGAATAAAAAAATATGATGAAATTTAGCTATTCCATTCAACGCCATCTCAAAATTAAGACAGAAACAAAGCACACAAAGATTAACATGGGAGATAACACATAAGTGCTATCTTCGTTTGACAGGACAAGGTCTGTCGGGGACTCGGGGCCAACTAGCTTATAATAAAATGTTCAAAATGAGACGCAAGAGTCCCGCTCCCCCAAATTCAGTCACGGACGTCTTCATCATTAGAATTCTACTCAGTTTTCCATTAAGCGTACTTTGCTGTCTGGTGCAAGCTGCCAACAAATTGGTTTAAGGACGGCCATCTTAATGGCAAGTAGGTCAACATCGCCAAATACCCCGCTCCTTGTTCTGCTGCTCAAGAATTATGCAAATTTAAATCATAATAATAAGTACTCAAAGAGCTTTTACAATGTACAATACTTATGCGATGTCAAAAACAATTGTTCTGTTATTATAGAGATTCCAGAAAGTAATTAGACTTGAGTTAATTAGAATAAATCTAGACGAATAGAGAACGTATTATTTTAGAACTAGAAACGAATTATACGTCTTGATTGCTTTTCCACAAAGTAAATAAAAGCAACTAAGATATTAATTTAACATTCACAACATCAGTTAATAAAAAATTTAAACGCGCAATAAAATAACGTTATTATTTCCATTAAATATTTTGCTGAAGGTAGGAATTGATTTACTACGTAGCAAGTTGTCGAGATAAAAGAGCAACCGCGCAGAAAATGCGACTGACTGTACCGAAAACAGCAAAATGCAGCAATAAATCTTTTCAGTCTGGAGGCAACAGTACGACAACACCTCGCTTTGTGTTTGCTTCTATATTGTGTACACTGGAAAAATACGGCACAATAGAAAATTGAATTCAAGATTTTTGCAGAACATTTATTCGGTATTTTATCCACCTACGAATATTTTTTTCCACAATGAAGAAAAACAAATTAAATCTCTGAAGCTACAGAAACACAATTATTAAGACTTAAACGGTAAGTTGCGTGTCGTCCCCACAACAAACGTAATTATTAAAACTTGGCCCACGAAGGTTGACAAAGGTTTCAACAATTAATTTTCAGCGGGCCCGTAAAAACACCGTTTTAACCCAAATCACTTTTCGTCAAAAGACGGGTCGTGGACTTGTGGGCACGCAACATTGACCATTGAAGCGAAAAAAATAAACAATGGATGTTTTCTTTTACACCCGACCCTAAAGTTGGGCTCTCATTGCGAGCTGAACGGACTCGCAATCCGTTTAACCTCAACAGTTAATCCCACAGAACTGCTTCTATCACGGAAGGGTTTACCGATCAGAGTTAAACGAACACCCTACAAAGCACTTTCAGCTCGCAGTGAGACCCGGCTTTATACAAGGGGCAACAATTTGGAAAATGAACGCAATTTACAGGAAGCAAAGGTGTGAGATTGAACATACAAAATGAAGTAAACAAGGGTTTATGTCTATGTGCATACGTTTACATAGTTGGGACAACGTACATTTTGTACACAACAGTGACAGGCTGGAATCTGGCTATAAAACTTGTAAATATTGAAGTAGAATCTTGTATAATTTATATAGAGAAAGGGAGAATCTCATAAGGCACCAAATAACTCATCCGCATCGCTGACAATAACATCACTGAACGGTGACGGCATTACAAGCAGAATCTTGAAAAAACAACCAATAAAAGTTCATTGATTTAGTTAGGTTCAATATAAAAATATGGACTCGATGAATAGTTTATCAAGTTACGCTTGTTGACTGAGTCAACAAGGGTCGTGTTGGTTGTTTGTCCACTACAAACTATTACTACCCACACTGTATCCATTTCGTTCCTCGAATGAGAATATTGAAACACAACCGACAATGGATTGAATTCGAAACGAGACGTCGTATAATTTTTAAGACTTGTCTGACTCGTTGTAATGGGAAAACGAAGATAGTAAAAGAATACTACAAATAAGATATCTTTATCATATCAATATAGCTTGAAATAGATGACATTAGTGCAGATTCTGTTGAACATGAACTTAATTTCTACATGCATCTTATTTTCAATAGCAAAACAAGAAAAGGATACAATGACTGTTAATCCAAAATTTTCACATAACTTGGGATGTTAGAACGTATCCCTACCTAATATAAACCGTAGTCCCCAGCCGCGCCTGTCTGTCTAAAACTACTGAACTGTTTTCACCAACAGACAGAGTGATTCATGAGGAAGGTTTAGGTGTTTGAAACATGCATACTATAGCAACGAAAAGACGTAAACTTCGAAACTTTCTATCAGACGTTGGTCATAAACATCAAAATAACTAAGACAAAATTGGTCTTCTTTAATTTAATCCTTATCTGACACCATCCTTTTATTTAGACATTAAGTAAAGTAATTCTTTCAAAATTTGCTCAGTCTGGCAAGAAGGGTATCAACTCGTTCATAGAAACAAGTAAAAGGTTGAAAGGACATGACGTGGCGTGGACAATGAACTATGAATGGCCAACAATGGCGCAATGCGGAAAAACTATTACAACGCAAACGAGCACATGCTATGCACCGCGGAAATATAGGTAAGGCTTCGGAAACACCAGCGGATACAACGATTACGATCTTGAACGACAGACAATTATAGAGATACGAGGGAAATCGGCGAACGATAACTAAGCTGCGATCTAGGATTTAATTGGAAAAATCTGGTTAGATCACGTTAATTGGATAAGACTCTCTTGAGAGTGAAGCACTTAAAAAAGTTGTAACATTTCTGCCTGTGTGTATGAAGTTCATCATTATTGTAGGGTTATGGTTTACTAACATCATTTCACCTATTTTCCTTGAAATAATTGTGATCATTTTAGATATTAAAAGCTTATTAATATTAAATCTATTTTCAACTGAGTGTAAGATATACATTGAACTGCTTATTGGATAGTAATGTATGTGACACATTTGGTATATTGGATTACTGACATGAATAATTGAATTATTGAGAGAATGGAATGTAGATTAAGTTAGAAAGCAAGCAGAGGTGGCAATGGGCCGGCCATACTAGATAGCCGTTAAAAGGTAGATGTGTTTTTGAGTTAAAATAGCTAATTGACAAAGTCAGGTTAAAGTTGCAGAAAATCAAGGAAGACAGCGTGACATTGAATTAGATTGACGATGATGACAATGATAATGGGTTAGCTACTTCAGACAAAATTAAGCTCAATATAACAAAAGAAAAACCGTTAGTTTAATAAACACACTAATTGGCTACACTAAACACTGCGTTTTTAATTCCCAGCTTCCAATTCATATTCGAATAATAGAAGAGTGTACTAGAGTTAACGAGAGAGAGTTTTCACGAAAGAGAGCTTTTACACATTTCACCTTTTCATTATCATAGTGTACTATACTTACTCCATTCATAAATCTAGTGTTTACAGTCTAAATATAAATACAGGTTTAAACATTGTTATTAAGCAGTATCTAAGTGGTTCAACCTTGACAGAATGTCATGTTGAACGGTTGCGTAAATATACGTCAATATGGCCTAACACATGGTTGTAAATTGTATATGGAAACATGAATATTGTTTACTGAAATTATTTAAATACCATACAAGGACAAAAAAATCTGAAAATACATATATTTACAGATCGTGAAACTTTATTGAGTAAGTAAATGAGCAAGCCAAAGCTAATAATAAAGAATGCATATTGTACCATTGTATGCGACCTCGATATCAAGTTGTATGCAGTAACGGTTAGAATCAGGCACAAAACCCTGAATAAAATCCTAAGCAACAAAATGTAAGGTTAACAGGAACTAGAACTTCCCGTAATCCTTCGTAATTATTCTAGATTCTTCTGATATAAAGCTAAAAGCATAAATAAATTCATGGTTAATAGTTAAAATCAATGTCCTTGTTTCGTCAATAAATATTACAAGGTAATATTGTCATCCGATTATATCAACCCTCATTCCATTAACAGCATCGTCAAACTTTATCGTTATACCCTCCATTTATCGACAAAGTCTGGCAGTGCCAGTGTAATCGGGACCGTGTTGAGACGTGTCTAGAAATGCTAAATTATTGCTGTGTATTAGATTGCTAGCGTGACACAGGGTTCACTTTATATTCATACAAGTATATTCCGCTCAGGTCTACCCTCTGGGATAATTTTCCGTCTTCTATTTCATATGTTTTATGCGTCTGCTTTTGTATGGTTCTATTTTTTTTTTGTGGAAATTTGAGACTTTTCATGAATGATCTCAATTTAATAAAGGTATTGTTATTAGACACGTTTTTTTTTATTCAGAATAACAACAATAGTTCAAATAAACAAAGACTAAAAGAAGATACTCTGTAGGCCAGACTCAAATATATCTTAGTGGATTGCTTCATTAACCGTAATCTTATCTTGGAGATACTAAAGAAGATATAAATCAATACACACATAAATCAAGTTGTAGATAAATCAAGCAAGATCAAACATGTGTGTTTATAGAAGAAAGCCATATCACACTTGACAAAGATGGTCAAATATATCACTTACAAGGAATTACCCTTGTAGCGATGTAATTGTATACTTCAAATTGTGCTAGATGATTCATGTACACTTTTTTATTATGGCTAGCAAAACAATACACCATGTGAGCTTATACGTCAAGGTTATAAAAAACTTGTCAATGTAAGAGAAACGTGTCAAAACTTAGGAGCACTCAGATATATTAAGAGGAGGGTGTGTTCATAATTATAAAGTCCTTTCATGTTTTGCAAATTGAAGCCTCGGGCTAGAAGGGTAGGAATATAAGGAGAGCTGTGGGCGTAGACAACAATAACAACTAAAACAGCCCGCAGACGTATTTGCAAAACACGGACCGCTAACGGATAATAATGATGTTGTTAAAGATGAAAGACTTATTTTTAAGGACAATAAGGTATGTAGATAAAAATAAAATCACATCACTAATAAAAATGGGCACGCCGTAATAGCGGCGGTAAGACCCCTCTTTGAGGAGTGGCTGGAGAGGCGTCTTGGCACTCTCACGTTTCGCTTGACACAGGACATGGTCAGTTCGGGAGGTTCCTGTGTCGGATTCGGGCGGAAGCGACGCCTGGGTGTCACCACTGCAGTAACGGTCGCCTGGAGGACACGGTCGAGCACACAGTTGAGGTGTGCCGCGCATGGGCGGAGCATCGACATGTCCTCGTAGAGGCGATCGGCGGCGGTGACCTCTCGCGCCCGGCGCTAGTTCAGGCCATGCTTCGGGGCGAGACGGAATGGGATGCCGTCGCCTCCTTCTGCGAAGCAGTTATGCTGGTGAAGGAAGCGGCGGCGCGCGAGAGGCAACGACGAGCCTCTCACCCCGGACTAAGACCCAGGCGAAGACGTCGAGAGTCGCAAGACGACTACCGGCCACCGTAGGCGCGGTTCTGCGGATGGCGAGCGATGGGTAGCTCGCCGCCCGGCTAGGACCAGGACCGCGTCGACGGCGCGTTAGTGTTCCACGCGCGCCTTAAAGAGAAGGAGTCAGCACAGGAAGGGGCCCAACAGGGCCAACGCCTGCCGGGGTTGCGGAATGTTTATAATAGTTACCGTGACCCTGGAACATAAAGGGGAATCGAAGGAACATGAGTGGGTTTTAGTCAGTAAGAGTTTGACACGCCCTCCCGTCGCACCCAGGACGGGAGCAATCATTGGATGATTTCCCACTCACCAAAAAAAAAAACACTAATAAAAAACATTATCTTATGAAACATTGTTTTCATCCCAAAATGTATATCATATTTTAAATTCCCCAAAATTAATATCTCAGGCACTTTCGTAGATTAATTTCGAAAGGTTTGTAATTCAACCCACGATTCAAACAACAACGAAATGTATATTATAAACACGAGACAGTGGTTTCAGCTCGACAGAATAACACACCACGTGTAAGCCACGATAAATAAGTGTAACTTATTGGACTCCAGACCTTCGGGGGAAGGGGGTAACCTTGCCAAATTCATATTACCCCTCCAGAGGGTCGGAGGAAGGCAACGTGGGGCGCATAAAATGCTCGTTGCCATGGCAACCAAGGGCGACAACCCTCCGAGCGAGCCACGCAATGTTTGCACGGAAAATTAGGAAATTTTGTAAGGCATGAGCTAGGTTAAGTGGAGCTTAGAATAGAATAGAATAGAATATTCTTTATTGTACACCAATAGGACAAAAACAGTAAAGGACAACACAAACAAATATGCAAGAGTACAATAGGCGGCCTTATCGCTAAAAAGCAATTTCTTCCAGGCAACCTTTGGATGGAATCAAATTATATAAAAATGGGTAAAGGGTAGTCTATGGCGTACATTAATATATATATAGATATAAATATTAATATATATAGAAAGATATATATATATATATACATATAGATAGAGATATATATATATATTTACTTATATGTGCATTAGATATATATATATATTTATACATACTAGTCATAAACAATACATAAATACGATAGAAGTAGTATATAAAATAAAATTGAATTTAACCGAGTGATGACAGTGTTAGAGAGCCAAGTAGTGATCTTTAACCATTTTTTTAAAAGTAGTTAGAGACTGTGCGCGTCTGATAGCCATAGGCAGATCATTCCACAGACGAATAGCTTGAACCACAAACGATTTATCATAAAATGATGTGGAGTGGGCTGGCATCTTCAATATTAAGTTTTCTGATGATCTAAGAGTACGTGAATGTGTGTCACAGATAAATTGGAAACGCTCTTTAAGGTAAAAAGGGGTCGTAGAGTGGAAAAGGATACAGTAAAGCAAGGACAGAATATGAGCATTCCGACGAAGTCTTATTGGAAGCCACTTGAGCTTGATACGAAATTCTGATACATGATCATACTTGCGCAAACCAAATATGAATCTAATACAAACGTTCTGAAGACGCTCAAGTTTGTTCAGTTGGTCCTCTCTGAGATCAAGATAGCTGGCGTCAGCGTAGTCAAGGACAGGAAGTAGAAGTGATTGTGCAAGCGCAATTTTTGTAGCAGTGGGTAGAAAATTCCGCAGCCGTCTCAAGGAGCCTGCAGATGCAAATAACCGCTTACTGGTTTCCTGCATCTGTGGCTCCCATGACATTTTGCTATCCATAAATATCCCTAAGTTCTTGACTTTATCACTAAAAGGTATTTGGATTCCGTCAAAAATAACTTGAGGAAGATGAAACCAATCAATTTTCGAGACCATCCGTGAACTACCTATAACAATGAGCTGGGTTTTTAAAGGATTAACACTAAGTCCATAGCACTTACTCCACTCCGCTACTTGGGAAAGATCTGAATTAACCTTTCCAATGGCTTCCGATAGTTGATCTACAGGAGCCTGAGAGTAGATTTGAAGATCATCTGCATAAAGGTGATAAGATGAAAGTAATTTGTTTGAGATTGTATTAATAAATATAGCGAAGAGTAATGGGGATAAAACGCCACCCTGAGGCACACCAGCAGCTGTATCGCACCATGAAGAGAATTTGTCTTCAATACGAATACGTTGCCGGCGACCATACAGGTAACTGTGAAACCAATCAATGGCCGTTGGAGATATGTTAAGAGAGCCAAGTATACCGAGCAAAATGTCGAAATCAACGGTGTTAAAGGCATTACTGAAGTCCAGTAGTGCAAGTACCGTTAACTTGCCATTTTCCATGCCCAGTCTTATGTCATCCGTAATTTTGACTAAGGCGGTTACAGTGCTGTGACCAGGACGGAAACCGGATTGGAAGGGATTAAGAAGTCTATTCATGGATAGAAATGAGCTTAATTGTTTATGAATAAGACGTTCTAGGACTTTGGATAGGAATGGTAATATGGAAATTGGGCGATACTCAGAAAAGGATGAGGGATTGGCTTTTTTTGGTAAAGGAGTAATTTGGGCTTGTTTCCAAGTGTCTGGAAAAACACCGCTGGCTGTAGAATAATTTAGGATGTGGCATATGACAGGAAGGATTTTATCAAGGATAGGGAGGATCATTTTACGACTGACACAGTCACTTCCGACAGCATCAGAGGTAATAGACGCAATGCTGCTCTTAACATCACAAGCGGCAAATTGATCAAAAACAAAAGATGAATAATCTGGGGATGGAAGCGTAGAAAGATAATTTAAAGTATTATTTTTTTTTGCCTTATCAAAGTTAGACGACGATGAGAAATGTTGATTCAATAGATTGATGTTGATATCTTGAGAAATTTTATCAATACGTGACTTTCCAATCCCCATTGATCTCAGAAACCTCCAGACCTTAGCTGGGTCTTCGTTCTGTACCGACGTGTGAAAATAATGGCGTTGAGCATTCCTACACACCTTATTGCAGTGATTTCGTACGTCAATATATTTTTCCCAATTTGTAGGATTATTCCGTGCTTTGTACCTAGACTTGGCTGACACCTTTTTTTCCATTATCTGTTCATTATCTGTTTTTTTCCATTATGTGTGAGCTTCGGGGTGATTAAGATATCTCTGCTAATGTTGACTGTGTTTTGACAAATATTTCCGTGCAAAATGAGGTAGGGATACATTAGCAATAGGAAATTGAATAAGATAATTACGTTCCTAGAGGGTGAAAACGAACAATAAACGACAATGAAACAATAATTCAATGCTGTAAGTCAAAACTAAATATGTAACAAGTGGTGGATCAGAGATAGAACACTTGAACTGAACAGTATATCAGTTATACAATCTATTGACCGAACCAATAAGGGCAGATAAGGTATAGTAAATAATGACATTAGATACGATATTCATAGAAGAAAAACATGATTTCGAAGGGCATCAAAACGTGTGGAAAATAATTCGTTAAAAGTTAATTGTGAAAGCAATTAATTAACCCTCTAAATGGGACAAATCTCTATTTTGGTGCGCCGATGTTGATTAACGTTTTGCAAACATTGTCGGGTGAGTGGAATGAAAACGACCGAATTTAATTTAGGCATAGAGACTACTGAGTTGTGAAATAGAATATCGAAGATGTAGCTTAACGTAGTTTATTATTTTTGCAGTTGAGTTTAATTGATAGCATCTAAGTCAAAGTTTAATTATTTATATTAATCGGCCATTTAAAAGAAAAATTATGTAAGGGAAATTAATTGAATATAGTAACAAAACAAATCTAACTTGACGCTTTAAAAATAAATCAACTCGTTAGAATTTAAATTTTATTAATTAACTTGGTTCGTAAAGAAAAGGAAAATATGACAAACGTTCAGTAAAATATACAGATAAACTTCCTAATGCAAGTTAGCTTCAGTCAAAGAAAGGGGTTGAGGCTAGTTTACTCAAGAGTGTCGTAAACAGTGACTAAGAGAAGCTAGACAATTCTGGAATTACTACCGATGCTAAAAGACAAACGAACTTCGTAAAACCAGGATATAGCATTAATTTATTCGAAGGAACTGGTAAAACTATAGCTGTAAAATTGGAAAGAACCCTTAGAGGATTTAATCATAGTGTGTTTGAGTCATGGCAATGCTAGAGGCATTAGGTCGGTGGCAGCATACCTTAAGCTCACTTAAGCGAGGGAGAATTTTATAGGATGTACGGGCAGAACAAGCAATAGTAAGTCATAAAGCCCATCAGCAACGGGTTGATGCAGACAATATTGGTATTATCGTCTGAATTACTTACTTAATCACATGTCTGGAATTCCTCCACCACGGTATCACCAATTTAAACTTTATATCCTCCATAAAAGCGAACACCGGAGTTTATTATTTGCGGTAAAGCTGTACGAGAAATAATAAAAATTCCAACTACTTACAATTTTGAAATCCAAAAGGGCAGTAAATTTTGCAAGTCTTGTATAAAGTGTCATAAAACCACGTTTAACGTGGGGTGAGACTTGCAAGACTTACGAGTACAAGGTGGTGTTGGAGAGGTTCCAAGCGTTGAATGTTGTAATTATATGCCTTTTCAGCGCATAAATTATATTCAGGAACTGAGAGTGTTTTATTTGCTGTCGATAGTAAACGGTTGTTTACATCGTTTTCTTATCACATTGCTATTGATACAGATCATAAAGCTCCAAGACCAGCGTTAGTCAACATGGAATTAAATAGTCAATTATTTCTATGAATTGGCGCTAGTCACTTTACTCGCAGAAATTCTGATTAACCTATGCAGAGCAAGACAATAGGCAATTTCCTAACACCAAAACACTAACTTCAAAGGCAGAGGGATTTCAATTTCAATATCGTTTTGTTTTTTAAAAGGGTAGTCGAGCTCCATCGACAGTCAAACAACGTGAAATTGAAATCCGAAACACTATAACAATTTCTTCCGGGCTAAAAAACGGGCTACACAAATCAATGAACAATTAAGTGTTGAGAAAACAAAAGGGCTCCACGTGCACTTAATGCAATTACGCGACCACACAAAGGGCTAGCCAAAGCCAATCGATGCGTCTAGACATTGTCCAGGCGCCAGTGAGGGTAGCATTAAAAATTTCTGCACATACGGATATAACGTTCAGTTTATGTCAACCGGGCTGTACTGAACCGCGGGTGAATAAGTAATGCAGATGCGACAGTCGGAACGCAAATTGTAAATTGTGGACTCAGGACGTAACTACACTGCAAGTACTGCAATTTCATTTGAAACATGGCCTTTTGGGATCATCGTCGAGTGTTAAAATGTACTATAAACGTCAACATGTACATTTTGTTAAATAATAGTGCACAACGCAACGATGATTAGTTGTTCGCTTATCGAGTTGAATCATCGGGCGGAACAACGAGAATTTGATACCCTATAATTTCCTACTATAACAGCAGACAGGATAATTAATAAAATAGTAGTTAACAAAAAGTATTCGAACAAAATATATGATTAACAATTTAATGACGGTAAAGAGAAAATGGTTCAATACATTTCACAATGTTAGTCAAACAAGCTATAATGGGAAAGGGTAAAACAAATCAAACTTGAGTTTGAAATTACTAATTAGTTCAAAAGCATGAAAATATTACTTTACTCTGAACAATTATCACTGAAGCAAAACTTGAAAGCAAAACGCGTAGGGAACATTGTTACGGCTGACGTACTCCAGAAAGTTCAATTCGAAGGTATATGTAGGTACTATGACATTGGGCCCGGATGAGCTCGACTCTCAATGGAAAGGTCAAGGACGAATGGCTTTTGTTGAAGGAGGGTAGGATGTTGAGCTTGTCGATGAAACGATCGAAGGTAATCAGAAAATATTTACAAAACTGAAATATGATAGGCGCAAAATACATGATATTCTAAGTTGGGTAGGTACACGTACGAAGTTACGAACGCTAAGCTAACATGATCGTTTTACTTTCGCCCAAGGCATAGAAGTTTTAGTTCAGGAACGACTTGAAGCCTAACTTATTAAGTAAATCTAACAAGGAACAAGTTGGCAGTTCTTGCAGACTAACTTTATCGTGAATGCTGTAATATCCTTCAGACTGTCTGATATAAGTCAGTTCTCAAGGAATAACGCGTAAACTCCTGCTACACATTTATGATAGACAGCAAGACTAGATTAAATTAAGTAAATATATAACATTACAGAGAAAATATACCCTAATAATATACCCTAACCTAATATACCCTATTTGAACAACGTAAATCTATAAAAAATACATATTTCCTTTTAGGAGTATATTCTTTTGTATTATTTTAAATCAAGCACTACCTAGGTTGTTTTAGGGGCTCAAATGTTTCTAACAATGATTTACGACAACACGTGTTAGATAATTCAATAAATACAACGGCGCGAAATATCTCTATCTACATTTGGAAAAACGATCGAATAATCCAAGAGTGAAAATGTTTCATTGAAAATATTTTCCAGATAAATACAAATATTTTCAACAGATTGTTCTCTAGATAGTCAAAAGAGTGTAAACTAACAACCCTGTACTGTCCATTGAGCAGTTTTCACATAATTTTGTACCAACTGCAATTGTCCTTTAATTCAGAAATAACATACCATAAAAAGAGAACCGAAACGACCAATGAAATACTTCGACAGGCAGTTAAAAATAAATTTCAGGAATTCTTAATAAATAACACAAACTTAAAAAACCATCAAGTAGTCAAATCAGGACAATCTATTACTTACTTCTACTTTAAATCGACACTAAATTCTTTGACACTGATTGTCGAAAATTGAGTTGTAGCTAGATTTTGAATATTTTAATTACTTGAATTAGTTACTGTTTACATCCAAAACTAATGGCGCTAATAACGCAAGTCATAACAGGGTCCCATAAATCTGCTAATCGCAAATTGTTCGTGCCGGGAGATTCATGTAGCTTTCACAATGATTAATTAACCAGTGGTCGTTGAAAATCTACTAGCATGACTGATGATAATGATGATGCTTCCGATTTATTGATGGAGACATTAAATGGGACTAATGAAGATTTATAATTGAGTGGAGAACCTTGTTACTCTGAGTTGATCAACAGGAGTGAAGTCAATATCTGATTATTGGTATTGGTAATGTTATTGCAAAAGCTGTATATTTGTGACCTATTACACAATGGCACATGATTAGATTTGCTCCGGAAAAATATAGGTAATCTAATTCCTCGACATGTTGCGACCTAATTCTATCATCTATTCAAAGAAAATGGTGTCATTTGCGCCATAGAAATCCACGTCTTGGTAACTACAGTAAACTGTATTAGTTTCTTAAGAAGTTGAGTCAATGGTGCCGATTCTCTTGTACACAAACTATCGTAAATTTAAGTTAAATGCATCTTTCTCTTTCCGTTTAATTAAGAAAAGGACAGAAGATCAAATATTAGTTAAGTCCTGTCAAATTTAGACACTCCATAGATAATTTAGAAGCAATTTAAAAACATGGCGTCTAAATATACGTCAATTGTCATTAGGCAGGATTAAACTAAAATGTATCTTCTGTCCTTTTCTTTAAGAAATGGAAAGAGAAAGATGCACTTAACTTAAATTTACGATAGTTTGTGCACAAGAGAATCGGCACCAATGTGTAGCTTAACTTAACTTAATAATCAAAATTTGGATTAAAGCCACAAAAACAAAAGACACAGTTATAGCTAAAAATTTACTAGATGCAGCCAGATCAAGTCCCTCAAAATCTTAAAACGATGTTGGTAGAATAGAATATAACCCAGTAAAGAAAGTTGAATTCGATCTAAGAGACCGAAGTTAAGCTGCGGGAGGCTTCGCGAAATTGGTTTATTATTGAGGAAATAACGTCTAACGGGAATTGCTTCTATAAGGCAAGTGCAGGCACTATCGAATAAATCAGATAAGTGGTTCCGACTTATCCGAACGAACATTTGATTTTGTAACCCAAGACAAGATCAAATGTTGGTTTTCACCGAATAGTAACGACAATATTATTCTAGTTCTGTAACTAGTTTTACCATGTATTTTTTTTTTGTTTTCATGAGGTAAAACACTGGTATCCAGCTAAATCGGGTTGGACTGGAAGCTGGACACGATAAGTTCATAATACTTATATAAGATCACTAGCTTTTGCCCGCGAGATCATAAAGCGCAGTGAATAACAAAAATCTTAATGCTTGAAAATCTAGTTTTTTTACTTAAAACATGGTAATATTCTGTGTCTTGAATGACATTTCACTGCGCATAAGACGGTGAAAATTTAAATAAGACGTACTACCCAACTACCCGATCCACATAATACAAAACGTGATTCATAAGTAAGTAAATGCAAAAAATCATACTCACATTCTGTAGGCGTTCAGAGTCTTCGACATTATACAACAGTTGAAGTTGTTGAACTAACAATCGCAATTCATTCCACTGCACTAACACCAAGAAACCATTATCACACTGTAATACTTGCACACGATAAACGTATATAAAATTGGTTGCTTTGCTTCATATAATACTGTCCACTGAAAGAATATAAACGATAAAATATACAATAGTCGTGGTCACGACATGTTTACTGACGACCTTGGAAGGACTAAAACGCAAAACACGCTTTAGTATAAAATTCCATGTTGGAATAAACATGAACGTAAAGCATGCCATTAAGAATTTGACTGAACATGCAGCTAATCGTTATCATACGAATTATGGTATTGTTAAGAATCTAGATTGTTTTACAGACGGAATTCAAGTTGTTTCCGACGGTGATGGCAGACGATTTCTATTTGCTTTTAGGTACATTCCCTTTAATCACAACTCCGCCGCGGATAGCACTGCAGTTGACACCTTTCATGTTCTGTTCCTTTTCAGAAGCTTGGTGGGAGATACGAACACGTATTTCATTATTAGAAAGGTATTTAATGTGGCAGAATATGAACGCATAAACATAAACATTAAACTTAGCGGAAAGAGAAAACAATAAATTAACATTAATTTGCTAAATGTAAAAATAGAAATCTCGCACATACTGTTGCACTTAATTAAGGACAGGTAATGAATAAGAGTTGATGAAGCTAAACATTCATCGTATTTATAACACAAACGTTTCGGAATCGCTCCGTATGACGAAGCACGGAACCCACTTACAAAATTATATTATCTATCTGGGCTCAGGTCATCCACGTGTGTTTTTGGCACACACGGCACGGGAAAAATAAATATGTTGCCAATTATTGCACAATAGATAACAGAAACAGAGCTATACGTTCCTCTGTCGCTGAAGCGAGATCGATATACAAACTGAAGTATGAAAATAGACGGACTCCTACGCAACTCGACGGGTCGATGTGTGTGTCGTTGATCCCTTCAGAAATCGTTCGTTTTCTTTGTTTGTTTTCATACTATCATCAGAGTCGTCTGATGATTCGATAATAACAAAAATATTTGTAATGTTGCCAAGGACATCATTATCTGCGACTGTTTAGATATTTAGGTTTTGTAATTAAAGAACTCTATACGTATCAAGATCACGAACAGAATGCAGGTTGTTGGCGAACTTTTGTTTTTATTTGACGAAGTCGTAAAAATGATAAATTAGACCGGTTAATTTCGGAATGTATGGACGACACAGGCGTCATTCAAGTTTCTCGAGATATGAATAAACATTATTGTTGCCGAAGCGAAAATGTTGGTAAAATTTTCGTTAAAAAGGCGCAATGCGCAACTGCTATTTGAATATTTAATAAATATAACTCAAGATTGTTGCTTTGTTTAAAAGTTGAATGGACAGTCCATTTAACTTTTCAACAAAGTAAGCTGTCTAAAAGTAAATTTAGTTGAAAGCTTAGCTCATATTTTGTTCATGTAGATTTAATCGGGAAAAGTTTTACCAGCAAATATGAAAGTTTAATTTTTTATATTACCTTTACCTGAGATTATCAAGCAAAGTACAAGAAGTAAAGCAACACATTATAAGACAGTACCTAATCAAACCCAAAATTCGAGTTTTCCGCTGAACACTCCCAACCCCTGTTAGATATATAGAGCTATTTGCTACTGAGCAAAATATTTAAACCGTGCGTGTATTTTGTAGCTAAAATATTAACAAAGCCAACAAGGAATTCTTTGTCCTATATATTATGAAAGAGAATATGATATACACAAGAAAGTTAAGTAGATAATGCTGGAGCATAGCGTTATGAGGTACTTTTGGCACAAAGGATACCGTCTGCAGAGCGAAACGACTTTCGGATGACCAGAAAGAAAACACAGCTTGTCCTGGTTTAAATATTGATCGCAAAGAAGAAAGGATTGCCCTATTGGGAGGCTGACGGGAAAAAAATAAAAATAACAACGCTTATTCTAGTTTGTTAAAAAAAGAATATGTAATTAAACTCAACGCTTTCAGGCAAATGTTTTACACATTTGAGCTAACGTCAACAGAAATAATTACAATAACGCGTGAACTATATTTCTTTTGGAATGTAACGGTCCAGATAAAGCATAGACTGCTGATCATTAGTAAGAGTACAATTCCACGAAGGTATCTTCTAAACTGAACGTTTAATGACCGCTTGGTTAAGTGTAGCGAGGCGTTATTTGCGCCTCTAACCAGAATTGCATAGCCGAGTAACTAGGCGTTCTAACCAACAAGTCCAACTTGATAATAAATCAATTATATCAGTAACTACACGATATTTTCACCGTTAGGACAGTGCTAATTATCTGCGAGATGAATATTCTTGACGAGGGTGAGTCAAGTAGTCTTCAGGCTAGACGAGTGATCGAGTTTGAGTACCTACTCGTGTAGAAAAGCTGGTTTTATTAACATTCTGGCAAAGAGGTTTGACTGATAAAAGCCGGCTGATAATAAACACTAAAAATATTATATGGATTCATAAAAGAAAAATAGACTTCCGTACCCGAATGGTGCCAAAGGGATATCACTCATCCTCCGCTGTCCCCTTGTCCGTCCATATGTCGGTCCGTCCGTCTATCAGGCTGTCTCTCATGATGTGGGTAAAAGTTAACATTTCCAGAGTATTTTTAGGCGAATAATTTTTATTATTTTTTGTAATATAAACAGAAAATTTAATAATAAAAGGGTCACCTTACATGAAACGTGAACTTTACGTCATTTTTAGCACGATCTTAATTTAATATGATGGTTGTCGTACAAAACTCGCACTTGGATGGTCAATCAAGTTTCTATATACAGCAACTATATTTTTGTATTCCTCGTCGGCTTACATTCACTCTACGGCTCATAAGGAGCTTAGTGAAGCCATGTATAACAAGTTTAATACAGTTGCTTCAACGTTAAATACCTTTAAGCTCGCTTTGAAAAATTCAGTTTCTTTTTAAATACTCGCAGTTCTCGCAATCTTAACAGTCCTAAGTAAATAAACATAAAGTTCAGTTATCAAGAGTGCTCAGTGAAATCCTTGAGGGAAATCTCAAGAAACGTAAAGCGTCTTTGAAAAGGTGGCTGAGAAAGGATCGCTTTGACGGTCTGAATTCAAATGGAGGGTCGATAGCACTCCGTGAATCAGTAATGAAGTTATTATATGATAAGTATGATATATAAGACCAAATATACATTTGAACTTTATGCTTCCAAAGAAGCTTGATGTTAAGAATCCCTCTAGCATAAAAATGCGGTTTATATTTTTTGATTTCTCTAAACGGACTAAAAATATCTTTGAACGAGATTTCACACTTTTGTTGACAGAAGATGTGTATTCTTTAGCAAAAACTGTTGCCATGTTGGTGTGCAAAAACGAAATACAAATAGTATAAAAGTAAGAAGTAAAAACGTAGCTGTAAAAAATACTGAGCACAAGTGTATACCTAAGAAATGCCAGCACTATAAATAATTACGATCTAACTGTTAGAAAGAATAAAACGCGCGGTGTGAGGACATCTGTCCAAGTCGACAATCATATCTAAAACCGTCACTTGGTGAAATAGGTCAACGGTTGGCCGGTCGCGAATCATGTGAACTAGACAACACGTCCTAAACTCCAAATGGAAACTGTATCAGTTGAGAGCATTACAGCTAAAAATGAGAAGTATCTGGTCAGTCGGGAGCAGTAATGCTCAAAATCGAAGATCGGTTTGTTACATTACAAACAAATGCGGATGTCAGTGAGTGCCTTTACAAACGATATCGCCACAAATGAACTTAACCAATTTGTCCAACAACAATAACGGACAGCCACAAATGGCCTCGCTGATGCTTTGTTGTCTGAAGTTCAAACTACAGTCCTTAGGCCCACAATAGAACTTTCTAATGAGTGGTTTTAGTTCTCGATGTTTAGTTTCAACGATGACATTATGCTAAAGAGAGGACATAACTGAAGAGCGGCACCGTGCATGGACAGTAATAATTTTCTAACCGCAAGTCGGAAAACGTATCTAACAATATTAAACTCTCAGCTAAATATGAAAAAGACGGTTTTTAATTTGCATTATAACTCGAATACGGGTAACCACAAGTACTGAATTAACTGGTGATTAAATGGTCACGATAAACTACTTTTTAATTCATACCGAGATATATGTAGAGCACTTACAGATAACGAAATATTTCGACACTAGACGATTTGACTAATGATAAACCTGTTGATTTTAATTAAAGAAAGTATTACGTAGCAAAAGGCGTCTATAAAGAAAGTGTCATAATTAAGATCGTATATAAAGATGAAGTCCATTGAACGGCTGATAGGAATTTTAATTACATTGTGCAGAAAACTGATTTTCTTTCCGATTAAATTGGGTAGCTGACATTTTATTAAGTGAGTCATGTCTATTCTATTTTTATGTTTCAGTACTTTATTACAATGTTTAGATAACATTTAGAAAGTCTGTATAGTTAGTTGCAGTACTTAATAAAAAAATATTGCAATAAATTGTTGAATGCAGCGGTGAAAACGTTATGTATTACATGCACGTTATGAATAAACATACTAGACCTAGTTAGTAAACATGCGATTTCAAATTTTTATACAAATTCAATATCTGAATGACCGATAAGCGTAAATAACGGCTGTGTAATAAGTAAAAAGTGGTAATAATATTCGATGAAAGCAGTCTGAATTTCTGGCGCATTCGTTATAATCCTTCCAAGTTGTTGAATAAACATGAAAACACTGACACTGATTATTACGATAGAAAACTGAGGACGGTTTCGTTGGACGCGTGAATGTTTTTGAAAAGTGCTTTATAATAATGCCGGCACGTGGTCGAGCGCGCGACGTCCGGTCGCGTCGGTCGCTCGTTGCGTACTAAACTAAATCGACTGGAGGAGGCCGAGTAGTGTGGTGGCGCACGCAGCTAGGCGCCTCGATTAGCATTATCGAGTCGATAGATATAGAAAAATAAAGACAAGTGGATTACTCTATAAATGTACTGTAAAATTAAATTATGCTACTGTTATCACACGTGTAGATGTGACGATGAAGTTACTCATTACGTCGTATATGTCATGATCATGACTCATGTTCCTAATGCAATTGATACAACACTGATAGCGTCTATTATTATTATTTGTATTACTTTACCTATTAGCTAACTTGAGAATATACGTTTGATTACGTATGATGTATTAAAATAAATACGTTCAATACTTTTATTTATTTATTTTAGCGTGATATTGTGCAGAGAGGATCAGAGATCTTGACAATAATATCAGAAGACCCATCAGCAGAACCTCACCTCAACCTCATTTAATTTTTGGGTAGAGTAATTTTATTCACAATTTAAGATAGAAAATTAAAAAAATGATTTAAAAAATACAGAATAATGGACTCTTGACGAAGTACACCAAATCCTCATGATATTCTTATTCCATCTCAACTCCTAATCCTACAATAAAGTTCGGATAAAAACGAAGTAAAAAAAAAAATACTCGTTTTTCGAGCGATTGCACCGCCCTAAAGTTTTCCAATCGCGTTAGCTAGGGTGGCCACCCCTACCAACTCCCGCCCCACTACTAGCGGACTTTGTGCAAGCTACGCGTATGCACTGACACACACACGCGCAAAACGTAGGGTTACCATGGCTCATCAATTCATGACAAAATGTAATGATAAAAACTCAGATTATAAAACAGTAGGCAGATAGACAGCACGGAACATTACGAGTGCGGCGAACGTCGAGACATGTGTGCGTGACTGCCACGTGACTGCGCTGTAAGAACACGTCGTCTCTGTGTGCGTTCCGGTTGCCAGGATGATGAAAAATTACCCGTAATATTTCATCCTTATCTGTTTATATTAATTAAAATCAATTTATGAATTTACTAAAAGTATGTAGGTACGCGCGTATCATAAGAACTGCTACGCCTAATTAGGTGAATCTACTTTGTTGTGTTTGTAATTGTCAGAACAATGTTGGTATGACAACATTGATTAAAAAAAAATGCTCCCGGGCTAAGCTGGAAGCGGGCAGATAGTACAAAATAATAATTGATTTATTGTGTTTAAAATTATGGAACAACTTAGGGATATAAATAATAAAGTGCTTAGGTGTATAACAATTTTATAAAGCTAAAAAGTTTGTTTGTTTGAAACTTGAACGCGCTAATTTATTCTCTTATTCACAAACTACTAAATTTAAGTTAAATGCATCTGTCTCTTTCCATTTCTTAAAGAAAAGGACAGAATATAAAATATTAGTTGTCATGTCATCTTTTTCTGTTCACTGTTTTTTATTATATTTACTTTATGTTGGAGAATCGACTGGTGTACATAGTTTTAGTTAGAGACAAAACATTCACTACTTTTATTAACGAAGACTTTTGACACATACAAGATAAGTACACACACATGCATGATACAAACATACCAACCAAAAAGAAAAAAACACTCGAAATAAATATTCTTGTAGATCGATAATCCTGTGTCCAATACATATTTCCCAACTTAGGGGTAAATTTTTTCACAATAAAATAGCAACACCGACAGATTTCTGTTGAGGTTTTGTGTTCCAAATAAAATAACATCCAAAAAGGCAAAAATAACCATATTAATCTATAAAAAGGTACTCCATCTTCTCTCTTTTGATTTAGGGAACAATTTTTGCAATGTTTATAAACAAAAGACGGCATCATTTTCGAAAATATGAATATTTTCTGTGACATGTTTACGGCGCGACGCTTCGTGCCGTACTGACTCGAGATTGTATTCGCTTTTGGTTTTGTATTTGCTTTGTTGACCTCACTCGCGGTGTTCCGCGCTATCTATCTGCCTTCTGTTTACTAATCTGAGGATAAAAATTTAGGGACGCTCCTAATAAGGTCGATGACATTTTAAGAGATTTTAATCGCGCTAGTAATTATTTATTCGGTTTAATTTCACAAATGTGTTTCGTTGTATAATTAAGTATTATTTTTATTAAAAAATACAGAGATCTGCAGGAACAAAGCTAACTTAAGAAAATGCAATTCGTTGTATGTGCATGTTTTTTTTTGAATTATATAAACACAAAGATCTGCGAGAAGAATGCTTTGTAATTACTAAGCCTACTTACTACTATGTAACAGATGGTACAATGCCCATCAATTTCTAATTAAAACTCCGAAAACTGTTCCTACCCTGTTCTCTCCGTTTCGACAACTGGGACCAACCGCTTAAGTATACGATCCGATCCTATTACGCCTAACCGATATAAAAACGTCCATTTCCACAAAAGCTCACTTAATAAGGAATATAAAGACAAGGGCGAGATGCGGAGACCTTCAAATGAAAAGTTATATAAGCTCTGCAAGGTCAGGCGAATCAATACGGAGACGCCAAAATGTCTGGCAAACTGAACAGGTTCAAAGTATTCCAACGCATCGGAAAAGGAATTAAGATAAGAACAATGATTTCCCTCCTCTTTTCCTCTTTCCAACTAATCTTGTGGGAATGGGGAATGAATTGGCAAATTAAAACGGGGACCTTAGAGGGAGGCTTAAAAGCAGTATTATCTTCGCATTTTTATCGTTTAGATCTGAAATTTTACCTTTGTAGTGGATTGAGGAAAAGCGGATACAAAATGGTTGTGTTTTACGAGTACTTAAATTTATTTATCGATCTATTTAAATAAAAATCAGAAAGCATGCATTTATGAGGTTTCCGGCGACTCGGACCGCAATTAACTCGGACCGCGGCCCCAGTCGCCGGATCCGTAAAAAATATTTAATTTTCTCCATGGTCATTTTCGTGGTCCGAGTTAAATGCGGTCCGAGTCGCCGGAAACCTCCATTTATAACGGGTGTACGCACCTTATTGGCTAAAGAAAATATATATTTAAAAATGATTAAAATGTCTGCATATAAAAATGTAAAACACATGGATCTAGTAACGCAAAATACACCCCTGAAAAGCCAAGTAATTTACCTCGTCGAGACCAGTAAGAGCTAAAACTAATTAAGCGAATTTTACACCGAGTCAACATTGTACAAGGATTTAACTAAAGCTTAAAAGCTTTGCAAGGTTAACAGGCATCTAAGAGGCAACTCCCTGACCTATATCCTGCAATAACCGCTTGCTTTCAATCAACCCCCTGGAGGTTGAAGGAAAGTGTTAGAACTTCAGAAACTCAACCAAAATCAGATTATGGGAGTTAATATCGCGAGGCAATTTTATTCAGTTAAACTCACAGCAGCTGACTTGGGCCAATAACTGTTGGATAATCTGTATTTGCGTGGGCGAGGAAACTTTTGATTGTTAGGGAGCTGAAGCCAGAAGTTTCCTGTTTGTTACAATAATAAGTACGCGATAAGGAATAATTAAAACGACGATATAACGCTTCAGTTAGCCCTAATACCTGCATATCCTGTAGAATAGATTGTAACGAAGTATTGTATGTTGGAGCATCAAGCAATCCGTTAAGCAATTGTACTTGGTTTTCATTTCAAATATATTTACATGAATAAGGATGGATGTTTTGTCAAAGTTTTAATGTTTTATGCTCGACAGAGGAGCAATGTTTCATGTGGATCTACATTAGTGGGGGAGGTACTGGTACCACTAGTAAGTAAATATTGTCGGACATAAAACCTGTTAGCGTATTCTTCCAGATTCAAGATGAAGTGAACACCAAAGGGTGGTCACCCTGTGTGGTTAGGTTGCGTGCATATATTGCCGGCTGTAGGATATTATACCTCCACCAATTCCTACGTAAACTCCACCACTCGTTTTGTTCTTGCTTTTACCTAATAATGCTTCGTCTGCACTGTATTAGAATGTTGCAACGTCATGTACACCTGTATTGATGACATGTTGCAGCCTTGTTGATATCGATTGAACACAATTGGTCTTGCGAGGGTGTATAGAATGGAAACCAATATGCAGATTATTATTTTGAACTGTTATTTACCACCTGTTATCGTATTCAATAGAGTTCAGACAAGTAGTAACCATAGCTTCGTTATAAATTTTGATTACTAGAGGTCCAAACATCTCTCCTTGGGGTACGCCATGATAAATAATCTTTATTGCAATTTGTCGACAAAAAAATTACAAACTAAGCAAGAACTGTTCATAACCACAGTGCACTGAACATGTAGAGCACAAAAAAAGTTGAAATCAACGCTAAAGAAAGTGAAATAATATTTTAATCTTGTAACGGCAAGCTAGACTTACTTCGGAAGGAATTTGCAATATCCCACAAAACAGGAACGGAGCGAAATTATAATGGATTCTTAGCGTGACTTACAAGCAGAGAAAACATTGTCCTGAATATTAACAAAAGGAAATTGGACCTGTAACCCTTGTATCCGGTATTTGCAAATACTTTGTGAGAAAATTTGTAGCTAGCACGGCTACAATTTGTTTTATATGAATTTGCTGTTTCTCTTTCGAGGTCATGAAATACTGGGATAATATTTTATCTTCTTAAAATATTTTAATAGAAAACCAGCAAAGCCGTTAAAATGGCGTTTTGTTTGAAATAGAGAGACATGTTCTTCTGAAACACTCAGTGGTAATAAATGTAACAATAGAACTATTCAAAGTTTACCAATTCTACTAATCAACTTGAATCTCATCGAAGACCAGACTTTCAACACACCAGTTAAAAATTACACAACAAACAAACAGTAAACAAAGGAACGATACAATTTTAATTAAAATCAAACAGTTGATTACATTCCCACGTTATTGGCGAAAAACTTTCACAGTGACGTAATGGGACGTACTTATGTAATGAATACTGAGGGAGTGAAGATAAAGGTTTCTTTGTACGAAATACTATCCGTATCAGCTCGAGTCGTGCAGTTAATTAAATCAGAGTCGACTTTGATTAGGTTAGTTTGCCCAGAAAGACTGGAGGGTCTTTTGAAATTGAGTGTTTTCCTTCCTTCAGTGCGGCGAGTGTATTGGCTGATTCACTATCTACCTATTAAGCATGTTCTTTACCGTTATTTATCTTATCGATTTGAAGATATCCAAGCTTAAGACATCTTTCATTCTCAGTCGTTTTCCTTCTAGTGTATTTGTATTCTTATAAAGTAATAAGAGTGTAATTACTTCTAAATTAAACAAGGTACTCAAAAGGTAAGCTACATTTAAATTAGTTTTTCTTGGCAGTTCGAGAATGAAAGAAAAATATACTTTGCAAAGTAAATGCTTCATCTTTACTTTGCGAATGAAAGAGCTAATTAAAAATAATAACTATATAGGTGTAATAATAGAGCTTTTATTTTACTATACAGTGTCTTTTAGTTCAGTATTTTCTGTGGCTTTAGTAATTAACAACAAAATTGGTGCTTTCTCATTCTCCACGTTCATTATCAAAGAAATTATTCCTTTTAGATAAATTTTATTACCATGGATTAAAATTGAAAGAGATAAAATAAAATATCAACACTAATATGAGTTTCCGATTACAATATTGTTTTCTTTTCATATCATTCTATAACAATAATAGATATTTCATATCAATTCTTCTCTTCAACATAATTTATCGCAATACATTGATATTATTAACAAAATAAAATAATACATCAACCTGACACTTGTGATAGAGTAATGCATTTGAGAATACTTTCAATAAAATTCATGATGATGACTCACTCGTTTGATACAGTGACAAGCGGTATTTGAATATTAAAACAACTTATAGAGAAGCCACTTACTTTACAAATAAAATCTAATATTGAGAAGTTACTAAAGGTAACAAATTTCGAAAAACACTATTTCATATAAGAAAAGCTAAGATATTAATCCAAAACTAAAGAAGAGAGACAACCAGAATTTGTTTTCCATGAAAACAGAACATATATAAAAAAAAATGGTTGCCTGTAAAGTCGGTTTTACGGGCGAAGATTTTACGTGACAACGTCTTTTACCGATCATAGTTGAGTGGGAGAGAGACGCAAGGCATTCGGCGGGCCTCTCTCTCGTTCGGTGACTCATCGTAACGTTACCGAGCGTTACACTTTTTCATAAGTGACTCCCAGCCGCAACCTAATTTAAGACGTTGTCACGTCAAAAGAAAATTGAACCAAATAAGATTCAACACTATACAACAGTAATCAAAAGCCAATCCCAGAATTTTAACTCTTTGAAGATAATAGAATGTTCACTAGAAGAAGTAATCTTAACAAAGAAATTGCTCTCTCGAAGAACAATAGACTAAGCGAATGTTAAGCCAATAATGTGCAGAAGATAGAAATCCATTTACTACAATGGCAAGTCCGCTTTTTGCTACTAACGATTAGCTTTCCCTATGACAGCCAATTACAAATAGCGTGTTTTGATTACCAGAGGTTATAATGACATTAATTATATTCAAAGATGAAAAGCATTCATCACTAAGGTGGAACTAATGAATACCATTAGAGAAAGGTACGTTTTAAAATTTTCTTTTTTAATTTCATAATCATTTGAAGTCTTCATTGTATTGTAACATTATAATGAAGTCATTTCTGAAAGGACTGGTTCAATTACTACACATTACGAAGTGTCAATATTAGAAATAACAGTGGCATAATTCCACTTTAGTATAAAACAATAGATCAGTTACGTTACGACTATTTCTGTTAAACTGTTTATACCATTTTCCGTGACACGTTATTCAATCTAATAATTCAGACGCCAGTCAGTCGTCCGTCATAGAACGAATCGATCGGAACCTTGCCGAAGAACGATTGAATGTCTTTATATTATCATACATTTTGTTTTGTGGACTTACTTGGAATGCTAAATCGCGTGCGGCTGCTACATTTTACATTGCACTTGTACATGTATCCCAGGTTGTTAGACCTGTTATATTCGTAGTGTGATCCTGTGCTAAAAATAGGACCACCTATCTCTCCCAGTCGTTACAGGCTTGCTACGACACCAACATATTAAGTGATTAATACCGTGGACAATCGCAATCAGCAACGTCTTTGGTTTTCCGACGTTCAAAGAAGATCAAAGTTAAATACTCAAGCAAAGGCTTAATATGTATCATTAAGAACAAATTATGAAAATAATCTTGGCCGACATTTTACAACCTAAGATCTACGGATAAGATTAAGTATAGCTAAGGTAAATGCAGGGCAAACCTTGATAATATCGGCAAATTGAAACTGCACTAAAGTCCGCTGATTGCCGGCTGTTGCAGCTCTTACAGGAAGGCGGGCGGTGCTGCGCAAACGAGTTCAGCAGATCGAAGCAATCACTGCTTTTCACTCCGAGGACTTTCAAATTAAGGAGCTTCGCTCAAGGAAATGGGAATTCAATAGACATTTAACCTACTTCGCTGAGATTGAGGGCATTGCAATTAATTTACCGTCGCCGTCGGTCCATAATAAATAACGTAAAATCTTATTAAATCACGAGACTACATTAATTAAGCAGTACTTGTTTACTTCAATTTCATGAAAACGCGGGCATAAATTACGTATGCTTTCAGTGAAACATGCTTCATCACTGCAAATAAACTTGTTTCCATGCAGCGGTCTTAAGTGAACGTTTATGAGGCTTTAATTTCAGCTGGCTGTGTTTATTCGATTTTAAAACGTGTAAAGAGGTAAAGTGAATGATGGTGACTCTGAAGATTTTTCATCTTTTATCTTCGATTTTTCGTTTTATTTTCGAACGAGCGAGACAAGCTGACTCACAGTTGTCGATAAATGACAATAATCTCTTACCTAATACCAACACCAGAACTTTTAACTTACATTTACGCTAGGAGTCTTCGTAATAAATAACCCATTAACCAATTACGGCACATAATATTTAATAACAGGGTAATTTAATTAACAGACATAAAAATGATTTAACTAAAAGCAACAATTCAACTTCCACGTCGTGAAAACGGAAATTAATTGTCGTTAAAAATGTTACTTTAGCTTTCAAGCAACGCGTCATGTGGAACGAATTCTGGACGATAAATCGTGTTGTACGTGCAGGGTCGTCATCAACAATAAACAGATCTTAGGCTTCGTTCACACGGCATTGTCCTGCACGTTTTTTTGTAAACGTTTTTTTAACGTATGGTCAACCGGGTGTTCACATGGTAAATTTTCATTCGTGTAAAAACGATTTGCCGCAGTTTCCACACAGTTGTCACAGTGAGTAGACGTCACTGATGGATTCACTAAATGCATTGTTTCAAAATTAGTTTAAATTCCCTTCCCATGATTCCCTTCCAAGCTGCTTGAGTTGCGACGCGATTTTTATAGTGTTCCAAAGGTTTATCTCATAAAACGGGATTTTGTTCCACTAATGAATATAATAGTTAGAGAGAGAAAGAATTGAATAGTAGTCTATAGAAAATTCCTCAACCATTTTGAATATCAAACCAAATCAAACATAAAAGACCTGCCACCCCTCCAAACACGCTCAGATACTAAACGCATTTCGGTTGCTATTCGATAAAAATCGTATGATATCGTATCGTGTGAAGGAGACAAAGGCGTACCATATGCCACTGCGAACCGAATACGTCAAAGTTCATTCGATTTGCTTGACAAGTCCGTTGAGTATGCGTTTAAACGTATAAGCGGTACACGTTTTCTTGCAGTACTATCGTCGTGTGAATGGATCAATGTACGTTGTGTGGTCACTATTCATACGTTAAGACGTATACTGCAGAAAAACGTGCAGGACAATGCCGTGTGAACGAAGCCTTACGATGCTCTAAATTAGTGTTTTTCAACCGATCATGTAATAAATTCTGCCCCTAGGACCATAGCAAAACCTCAGCGAATGTTACGTATTTTTCTGTTGCCCGCGTCTACTCAGCAAAAGCTTTGCGACCTCCCAGGGTTCGTGATATTTGGATTAATCCCATATGTTGAGGAACGCTGTTAAAAAGTCGGACATAGAGGAAGACTTCAAAACAACTACCTATCAAATAACATTCTCTCAACTCATTTTTCTTTCTTCATGTTTCAGCTAACTAATTTGACCCTTTGATCCGCACTAATATTTTAAATGCGAAAGTAACTCTGTCTGTCTGTCTCTTCTTCACGCCTAAAGCACTGAACCGATTTGAATGAAATTTGGTACAGATATTGTCCGGGAACCGAGAAAGGACATAGGATTATTTTCATCCAGGAAATCCCCCAGGAACGGGAACTATAATTCCACGCGGACGAAGTCGCGGGCAAAAGCTAGTCTATGATAATTAGATAATAGCACTGTCAAAGCTCGTTTTTAAGCAAGTTTTCCTTGAATTTAAAAAAAAACGAAAAGTACTAAAAAATCAGTGATGCATCTTTAAAGCTTACATACTGTTTCACATTCTCTTTTCAACGTTTTATTTCGTTTCACTAGCTGAGGTAAATCTAACACAATTCTCAACGACCAAGCATAAACAAATTAGCCGTGAAATCTTTTACATCAAATAAATCGCATAATCGAATCTAGCAACCCTATAGACAGTGAGTCATGGCAACTCGAACGCTGCGTGATCTGAAGCGGTCATGGACATTGTCTGCTCAATACGTTCGCTCCGCATTTATAAACAGCTGCCCGATTATTGGATTCATTGTTTAGAAACTTATGCCAAATATTAACTTTAGTTTAGTAAGGTTAAGTAATCCTGTATGATCTATTTATTACCTTGGACCATTTCAAAATTCTTTCTCTCTCTCTAATCGAAATATCTACAAGTTTAATAACACAGTAACGAAGCAGTAAAATACTTCAACTACGGCAAATAAGAAGCACAATTAAGTGCCAATTTAATTAAAATCTTGGCAGAGGAAGTAGGAACTACAGTGCCCTTGAAAGTCATATCCAAGCCATTCCAAGTAGAACAGATGAAACGATTAATAAAATAAGAATTTTATAAGATGGCTATACTAGCTTCAGTTGATGACTTTGTTCGATTAGAAGACAAATATACATGACAGATATTTTTGAGAAACATAGAAAACAAGTATACTTTGCAATGGTTTCACCTTCCCGAAGTTACTATGTATTTCGTGAGCAAAATAACAAAGAAAATAAAAAAATAGTTGTCGAAAATAATAGTCATAACTTTCCCCTTCACTGTGATTTACAAAATACTACCTCATGCTAAACAAATATCCATTTACAGGCAATCAGACTATATAAGCTCAGATGACTCAGACTGAATAAAACCATTACACTTTATTGATACCCGCCAGTCGACTCTCATTCATAAAGAAAAGTTTTTAATAACTTAATAAAATAATTGTATCGAGAAGAATATAGAAATTCTGATAGATACTCAAGTAATAGATAATTATCCTTCGGCTTCGTCTTTCGAGATTAGAAAATACGTACTTGTAGTATCGCTTAGCGATCGCCATCCTGCACTAATTTGAGAGTATTTTTATTATAGGTGTACCAGTAACTCATGACAAAAAAAAAGTAAAACAAATAATGATTTTGATATGGTATTGTTGTCATGTCATCTGTCAAGTGGCATTACGTTTGTTTGTTTACATTTGTTATTTTCATGAAATCTTTAGTAAAAAGTGAAAGAATGACTAAGAAACCACCGCGGTCACAATCCAGAAGCACTGTTTATAGTGTGTACTGATAAATCTGTAAAGAAGAAGGTGTAGCTTACACGCAATTTTCGATTTTAGACCGCGAGCTTGCGTTGACTGGTTAGTATGACTTGCTAAAGTTGATACTTTGTTTCATATCCATTTATATGAGTTTATCATATGTATAAATATTGCGTAGCATATAACTTTGGCCTATTACAGGGGCGTGTACTACTTAATACTATGTGACGAATTATTGCAGAAGGCAGATAAAGAAGGCAGTAGCCTTGGTGTCAGATTCACATGAGCCGCCTAAAGACGTTTGACTTGGCTTATGTGACGATCACTACCATAGTCAATGCCCTAAACAAACTGGTATACCAAAAACAAGGCGAATAACCATTTCTTTCATTTTTGTTGTGTAAATAAAGTACTAATATTATAGATTGGGTTTATCTTAACTTATTTTATACTAGCTTTTGCCCGCGACTTCATTCCCGTTTCCGCGACGAAAACTACCCTATGTCCTTTCTTGGGTCCCAGACTATATCTGTACAGAATCTTATTCAATCGTCTCATCGGCTCATAAAAAATTCAACTAATCAAACATCACTGTTGAATAAACTGCACAAATTATTACCTATGTCTTATTCTGATATATAATAACTAATAAAAACAAATTCTGTAATATTTCTGTAAAGTTTCATCAAAATCCGTTCAGTAGTTAATGCGTGAAAGAGTAACAAACAAAAATACATACAAATCTTTCCTCTTTATAATATTAGTATTGTTAATAAACAATAAGTGTAATAATTTTATAAGGGAAAAATACAAGTATCAAAACATTTTAATCCTTTTTCCCCAGTGTTGCTCTCATCATATTTTATTTACCATTTTTGTCATCAGTTACTGGTACACCTATAGATACCCTCATTTTTTTTTTTTTTTTTTAACGTAGGTTACCCAATCGCTCGACACAATTTCGTGTCCATTCGCTTTTTAGTGCTCGGCCAGACTGCACACGTCCGTATTGCTCGGTTATTTAGTTATATAGTATTATATAAGTAGTAGTGTAATTATGCCTAAAAGGAAAGGAAGTGATCAAGATTATAAAATTTTATTAAAAAAGTTAAAAAAGATTGAAAATAAAATACGCCATTGTGATGAACAAACAACAAGTGGTAGAAAAACAACACATACTCGCCATACTAGACGTATCAGAGTGCTTTCCGACTCGTCTTCGTCGTCGCGGGAGTCGCCTGACCAACATGAGCATGCCAATAAAAGTAAGTAATAAAATATTTCAATGCAATTAGTGATCGACAATGATATTTTTTCGTACCAATGGTATTGCGGACAGCTTGTGGGGCTGTCTCGTGCCACTTATATGTACATAGTATTGCGGGCAGCTTGTGGGGCTGTCTCGTGCTATTTACCTAATGTATTGGTACATGTTGCGGCGACCTTGTGCCATAATTTCTTTTCCTGTGTAACGGTATTGCGGGCAGTTTGAAGGGCTGTCTCTTACCACTCATATAGCGTTGCGGGTAGCTCGAGGGGCTACCTCTTCGCTATTAGCACATACTCTAAACGAGCTGTTAAAGAACTTTAACTCGGTATTTTAAAATAATGTTGCGGGTAGCCTGAAGGGCTACTTCTTCATTATTGATATACCATGAATTTAACATATTCAATTCGTCTCCTTACAGACGATATGTCTCCATGCACTGCTGAACCGGATTTAAACCCAGCGCCGGAAGACCAGGGCACGACAAGCCTCTTGGACACTCCACAAGAAAATGCTAATCTTGAACCCATCGTTGGTTCTGAAGATTTTGCACCCGAAAATCCCGAAACAGGACTGGATGATGATGTGCTGCAAATTCTTGGAGTCGATCCCACAAAAGAAATAAAATATGGAAAAGACATACAAATGGAGGTTGCCGTCCGCTTTGAACATACGTCAACATCAGGGTTGTCCAGTGACGAGCGTAAAGAAACCACTGAAAAATATCTAATACCAGAAAACTGTAAGCTTATTGGAGCGCCAGCTTTAAACCCTGAAATCAAAGTTGCTCTTTCCGAGGCGATAATAAAACGTGACAAAGCCATAGAGGCAAAGCAAAATTTGCTAGCAACAGCAATTTCAGGCCTCGGCGAGGCAATTACACTCGTCCTCAGCTCGAAAGAAAAGAACACCGACCTCTTACGTACCCTAATGGATGTCGGACGTACCATGTGTGATTGCCAACACAACGATACCATGGCCAGGCGTAACTATATCCTTTACGCAGTTAAGAAGGATATGAAAGAGTCTCTTCTAAATACGAAAATAGATGAGTTTTTATTCGGGCAGAACTTAACTGACACTTTAAAAGTGGCTAAAGCAATTAATAAGTCCGGCGCCGAGTTAAAACCTGCGGCTCTAGTACCGAAACATAGTACAATCAAACAAAATTCGGCAACTTCAAAAAACTGGAGACGTCCCTATCCAGCGCGCAAACCGCCTCCGAAGACAATGAACACAACAGCTTCAGGGGATGGTCCTCGGACAAGGAACCAGCACGCGAGCTCCTCCAGACCATACAATCAGCGTCCCGCGCGCAACACAGTGCGGGGCCGCCGCTGATGTCAGCGCCTGCGACCTCACCACCGGTAAAATATGCTGGGAGACTGGCTCATTTCTATCAACAATGGCTACTTCTTACCAATGACCCAATAATTCTTTCATATATTGAAGGATACAAAATTCCTTTCTCACGCCCTGTGTTTCAAAATACCATACCATCATTAAAAAACTGTTCTGTTCATGAAGAGTCGCAGTTCGAAGAAGCCATAAATGATTTAAAAAATATTGGTGCCATTTCAAAATGTCAACCATGTGAGGGCCAGTTCATATCTAGAATATTTTTAGTGCCAAAACCGAATGGTAAAACGCGATTTATTTTAAATTTAAAGAAATTAAATGAATTTATTAACACAGAACACTTCAAACTTGAAGATTTTCGAACTGCAATAAAATTAATTTCTAAAGACTGTTTCATGGCTAAAATTGATCTTAAAGATGCTTATTTTATGATTAAAATACACCCAGACTATAAAAAGTATTTGCGATTTCAGTGGAATCAGGAATTTTATGAATTTAATGTGTTACCCTTCGGTCTTAGCACTGCCCCACATGTGTTTACCAAAATTATGAAGCCAGTAATTAGACTTCTTCGCTCCGCTGGCTATATTTCTACAGTGTATTTAGATGATTGGTTATTGATAGGACAATCAGACATTCTTTGTTTGGAAAATTTAAATCAAACTAGGTCATTGTTAATTTCGTTAGGTTTTATTGTGAATAACGACAAAAGTGTTTTAGTTCCAAGTAAAAGCTGCTTGTTCCTTGGATACAAAATAGATTCCAAAAAATTCCAAGTCTGCCTACCCGAGGAAAAAATTTCTGTTATTAGTAAACAGATAAATAATATGTTTTACTTAAAGAGATGCAAGATAAGGGAATTCGCTAGGTTTGTCGGCCTCCTTACATCAGCTTGCCCAGCCATTGAATATGGCTGGCTGTACACAAAATTATTTGAAAGAATTAAATACCTAAATTAAAAATTAATAATGATAATTATGACACTTACATGAATATTCCTCAATCCTTGTTACCAGATTTGCATTGGTGGAAGAATGCTATAAAGCATTCAGTAAATACAATAAAACATGATAATTACGACTCGGAAATTTTCTCAGACGCCTCAACTACGGGGTGGGGTGCCGTGCAGGGTGACAATTAGAGGTTGCAAAAATTCGATAATTTTAATTTTCGAATATTCGAATATTTTTTCAGTGCTATTCGAATTTTATTCGAATATTCGAATATTTAAGAAAAAATTATAAAACACAGAATGTCAGCGTTTATTGGTTTAGGAATTATATTTTTATGCAGATAAGTAAACCTAGCACAATAATTATTTACTTATTCAACAAAATTTTAAAACAATTATACATGAAAATGTTAATCAAAACAATTATAATTTTTTTAAACAAATTTAAAAGTCTCTCTCTCGGTAATAATAAAAACAAAATAAATGTCTTTTTTTTTTGGTGAGTGGGAAATCATCAAATGACTACTTCCCGTCCTGGGTGCGGCGGGAGCGTGTCAGACTTTTACTGACTAAAACCCACTCATGGTCCTTCGATTGCCCTTTATGTTCCAGGGTCACGGTAACTATTATAAACATTCCGCAACCCCGGCAGGCGTGGCCCTGTTGGGCCCCTTCTTGTGCTGACTTCTTCTCTTTGAGGCGCGCGTGGAACAAAACGCGCCGTCGACGCGGTCCTGGTCCTAGCCGGGCGGCGAGCTACTCATCGCTCGCCATCCGCAGAACCGCGCCTACGGGGGCCGGTAGTCGTCTTGCGACGTCTTCGCCTGGGTCTTAGTCCGGGGCGAGAGGCTCGTCGTTGCCTCTAGCGCGCCGCCGCTTCCTTCACAAGCATAACTGCTTCGCAGAAGGAGGCGACGACATCCCATTCCGTCTCGCCCCGAAGCATGGCCTGAACCAGCGCCGGGTGCGAGAGGTCACCGCCGCCGATCGCCTCTACGAGGACACGATCGCCTCTACGAGAAATAAATGTCTTTCTCTCTTGTTAATAATAAAACAAAAAGTATTACTTATATACGTAAATGTGTCGTAAAAACGTTACAGTATTATTTTCATAATATGCAATATTACACTGAAAAATAAGATTCATCAATTATAATTCGGAAATAAATCAGATTTACCTATTATAACATTTTTAAACAAATTCTACTCTTCTGTTAATAATAAGAACTAAATAAACATCTCTCTCTCGCTCGTTAATAATAAAAAGAAAAACTATCACATGTCACAAAAAATCAAATTCGTCAATATTAATTCGGAAAAAAAATCAGATTTACATATTAAGTATAAAATTCTTAAATAACCCGTCGCGCGATTAAAATTATAACAATAGTTAAACAATGGAAACTTTGCACCATGTGCAAACTTCGACGCGCGACGGAATAAATTTTAAAGTCGTTCTCTCTCTTTAATAATAAAAATAAAATAAAATATCTAAAATCACTTCAAAAAAGAAAATGTACCACTTCACACATAAATAACAACGTGTTCTGTAAATGACAAAATGGCGTCGAGTCAAGCAGTGTTGCCAACAACAATTTTCAAGCTCTATCAACATAGACTTTAAACTGATATTTTTTTGGTAATATTCGAATATTCGAATAAATATTTATTTACTATTCGAATATAAATTTGGAAAGAGTATTCGAATAATTCGAATATTCGAATATTCGATTGCAACCTCTAGTGACAATACAGCTAGCGGTATGTGGAGCGAAAAAGAACATAGTATGCACATAAATTACCTTGAAATCCTAGCTGCATTTTTTGCTTTAAAAATCTTCGCTAAAAAATTAAATAACTGTCAGATTCTGTTAAGGGTAGATAACACAACCGCTATCTCCTATATAAACCGCATGGGAGGCATCCAATTCCCACACCTTACAGAGGTTACCAAGAGGCTCTGGCAGTGGTGTGAAAGTCGTCAATTGCATGTATACGCTTCTTACATAAGCTCGGTTAATAATACTGAAGCGGATGCTGAATCTAGACGCATCCATTCGGACATTGAGTGGGGATTGTCATCCAATGCGTTCCGAAGAATCGTTGATATGTTTGGTTGTCCAGAGATTGATCTTTTTGCGAGTAGGCTAAATAAAAAATGCGATACTTACGTGTCCTGGCACCGTGATCCGGATGCCTCTAAAATTAATGCCTTCACAATTAAATGGTCAAATTTATATTTTTACGCTTTCCCACCGTTTTCTGTAATCCTCAAAACATTACGAAAAATTATATCAGACAAAGCCAAGGGTATCTTAATTGTACCTCTGTGGCCCACCCAGCCCTGGTACCCTATTTTTAAAGGTCTTGTAATTTCTCAGATTTTATACTTTAAACCAAATGACAATGCAATAATTTCTCCTCATTCCAGCACCCGGAACATGCACACCCGCATTACCCTGGCTGCAGCAGTATTATCCGGACAGCGTTCTTAAAAAGACATGTCCCACCATCAACATTAGATCTGATGATGAACTCTTTGTCATCTAACTCAATCAAACAATATAATGTTTACTTAAGGAAATGGCATGATTATTGCATACAAAACAAAGTTGATTTATATACTGCTTCTATACCCGATATCTTAATTTTTTTAACAATTCTATATAATGGAGGAGCGCAATATGGAAGTCTCAATACTTGTCGTTCTGCCTTATCTTTGATTATAGGAGAACATGTAGGATTAGATCAAGATGTTAAACGTTTTTTCAAGGGCATATTTCGATCTCGTCCCCCAATGCCCAAATACGATACGTCTTGGGATCCCTCTTTAGTATTAAAATTTCTAGAAGATCTTTATCCACATGAAAATTTGTCACTTGAAATGTTATCAAAGAAACTAGCTACTCTGTTAACTTTAATAACTGCGCACAGAGTGCAAACACTATCAAAAATAAATATAGACTATATCTCATTTAATACATCTAGAGCATCTATAAAAATTGTAGATCTGATAAAGACCTCACGAGTAGGGCTTGCAATATCCGTTCATTTTAAATATCCGGATAATACGGTTATTAGAATTATACTATCCGGATTATCCGGATAATGCGGATAATACGGATATTTTTTAGTTTTCATTAGAAATCCAACTAAAAAGCTTTTGTATCACTTTTAATCAGTCTCTTAAGCAAAATGACAAATAAATTATAAGCTATACCAATATTTCAAGTAACAAAAATCTAGTTTACTTTCTAATAGTTCAATCTTTCAAATAATTTGTCTCTATTTTCTCATACTATAAACAATTCTAATTGAAAATGAGATCTTACATTTATCACAAATTACAACATGTCAATCAAATCACTGTATTTAAGGACGTAATAATTAAATAAAAATATCACTATCCCTGGCAACTCAGCTCAATTATTAAACAACAATAGTATAAATCAAATATAATAAAACCGAAATGAACAAAATAATATTATATCATAATAATTAATAACTTTTTTTTATATGATTTTAGGCGATTCTTATATTATTTTTTATTCAATTTCTGGTAACATGACCTCAAAAAGCTTAACCGGTTGTATGTACATCACTTGCAGCTACAATAACATGTGGTCAATATCCAAAATGATTTCTGGCACTAAATTAACTGATTGTGATTTGTAAAGAGTTAATAACTACATACATTAAAATAATAAATAACAATAACTGTTATGTACTTTACAGATGACAGCTTTTTTTTTTCATATTTAATAGACAAATACAACTATCCGTAATATCCGAAAACTCCGGATGGTGATGCAAGTAAAATCCGGATTTGAAAACTGGCGGATATCCGGATTATACGGATATCCGGATATCCGGATTGCAAGCCCTACTCACGAGTTGGTTCTCCTCAACCGACATTAACATTACCCTTCTACAACCAAAAACCAGAAATATGTCCGGGAAAAACGTTACGAGACTACCTATGTAAAACGGCATCCTTGCGCGGGGATGTCAAATATCTTTTTATTAGTAATAAAAAACCTTATCGTGCTGTATCCAGACAGACTCTAAGCCGCTGGGTCCGTGCAACGCTAGGCGATGCCGGCGTGCAGGTGGCAGCGTACAGCGCGCACAGCGCGCGGCACGCCGCCACCTCGTGCGCACATCGTCTCGGTGTGAGCCTGGATGCCATTCGCAAAACTGCTGGCTGGAGCGCCACCTCAAATACTTTTTTCAAATATTATAATAGGCCTCTTGATACAGACAATAATGAATCATTTGCCCGTGCGATTATTGATAATTTTCAAACTGAAAATTAGAATATAGTTGTGTGATGTGATTATCTACAGGGTTATTGGTAAAACACCGACATCCTCTCAGGACTATGTTACTATCATCATAAACAACAACTTTTGTTCTATGATTTTTTACAAAATGTTATAAATTTACCAAAAACAAATCTTCAAGATTTCGTTGTCCTGTCTAACACATTTCAACTCTGTATTGTGCCGTAACAACATACCTACGCTTGCCGCGCACTGTCCTCGTATGCTACGCAGACTTCGTCACATTTAGAGTGTTCAATTTAAATATTTTTAATTTTGTATCAAAATGTAATGAACTAATATATGATAATTTTTAAAACGTCGTAAAACAAAAGTTGTTGATTGTGATGTTAGTAACATAGTCCTGAGAGGATGTCGGTGTTTTACCAATAACCCTGTATAGCTAAATGTATGTACCTAATATGCAATTATAAAATAAAGATATCTGTTGATTTTCTGAAACAAAGTTTATATTATTCATAACATAACATTTATCAACCTAAATAGTTACAAATACCCGTCTCTGAAATATTTCACGATTGTCTCTAAATATCTACAAGTACGTATTTTCTAATCCACCCTATCTTTCGTCTTATGGTATTCCCATAATACCAAGCATGCCCTTCCCTAATCGTGAAATATTATCAGTGAGTATTCCATCTCTAAACTAAATGAACACGAAATTGTGTCGAGCGATTGGGTAACCTACGTTAAAAAAAAAAAAAAAAAAATGAGGGTATCTAATAAAAATACTCTCAAATTAGTGCAGGATGGCGATCGCTAAGCGATACTACAAGTACGTATTTTCTAATCTCTTCAGACGAAGCCTCGTATAATTATGATAGAACTTCACTTACAGGTAAGTTCGTTTAATCATTAATACTACCGACGCAGCAGCGAGATCTCAGGAAATTACTGGAGATAACACAATGGCCAATAATATTATAGCTTTCGATCATTACATGTTAATAACTCTATTAGATATACAATTTTCATCTTCATAAGATGAAAGTAATCAATGCCTTGCTAAATGTCAGAAATAATGTTAGCAGTCAAATAAAACTTAGAAACGAAAACGTGGAAGGCAATTCGGTTTCTCATTAAAATGTTTCGAAGTAATATTCAGAATAGAAGAACCTTTTTGGCACAATCTGGTGAGATGAGAAATGAATAAGATAAATAAAATTTGCATTTTATTACTTTTGAATACTTAGATGTGTATCTTCTCAAAACTTTAATAGCGAGAATAATTAAATCTTACTTTTAAATGTCCTGCTATGATCAACTCGAAGCTGTTTCTGACTAGACGTCCTGTTTACCACAATAACTCATAAAAAAGGAGTTCAACTGATTCATCACTTACATAAAGCCCAGAAAACGGCAGGTGCCCCAAATGAACGAAATAATTGAATTAGATGTTAAAGGAGAAATTGGGCCAAATCTTCAGCCTTTCTATTCCACGTTTATTACTTTCCCTTTTAATTGAGCTTTTAGTATTTCATTGTTAACTAAGATAAAACGTGCACTTAGAGAGCTCAAAATTTCGAAAGAAATTCTTTCGAGAGATCGATATCTGTTTTGTTTTAAGCAATTATAAATTGACAAGCTTCGGCCCGCGGCTTCGCTCGCGTTAGAAAGAGACAAAAGTAGCCTATGTTACTCTCTATCCCTTCAACTACCTCCACTTAAAAAATCACGTCAATCCATCGCTCCGTTTTGCCGTGAAAGAAAGACAAACAGACAGAGAGACAGACACACTTTCCCATTTATAATATTAGTATCGATGAGAATGTAGCATAAAAATAAAGCACTTGAAAGTATCACACAACAATAGCGCGGAAGAATTCCAGAACAAAAGGTAGCCAACCATATAAAGGTCAGATATTTCATCCATTCCTTGATAAATTTCAGAGGCCGTCGTCGGATTCCTTACAGAAGGTCAAGGTTACTAGACAGGGCAAAACCTGGAGCTAAAAGAATGGAACTACATTCCTTGCCGGCGGACGGGGATCGAATTGACGCAAATAGCTTGGGAATGTCGCATGCGGCAGAAACATGTTTCATGTAGTTTACATAAAATATGTTATTAAAAGTTCATGGTTTATGCTTGAACTTGATACAACCAAAAAACCTACTTAGCAGTTAGCTAAATGAGATTGGGAATTTGCGGTTATTAGATTGTTCATATTTGAATAAAGAAACTGCTGAAAAAACTGCAATTTTGTGTAAGGCAATTCCGCAAATCGTTAGCTGCTTTTACGATATGAAGATTCATCTGATTGGAATACAAATTCTAACGTCGAAAACTGTTCTGCTAACTGTGCCTTTATGATCAATTTCATCAATCACTGTGCAATGAGCAGACTTGAGTAATGACTGACTACCGACAATTTTATCTCCATAATTGCAGGAAATATGGTCAAGAACTCTTAATATGCTAACAGCCTAACCGTATACGGCGGAGAATAACTAAAATTCTTCGTTAGTGATACATGCAATGCCTATAGATACAATTGCGAATTTAAATAGGCTGAAAACAGCCGGTCCTTCGAATGCGTAGACAGACGGACGGTGCAAAAAGAAAAAATGTTCTGTGTATGCGCAAATAGCCGTGCATCGTCGCAATTCGCAATATATTAGCACCGTAAACGACTGGTGGCAATTTGATGGAGTTTTTATAGCTCTTAGTTATAGATGCATTGTCGTCTCCGCTGCATAATCTAGTCCATCAAGCTGTGTTTAACGGACAAATTGTTTCCTTCCAAGTGTATTTTTTTTTCAATAGCACTTATTTTAACTTGTTTATTACAGTTGGAAGACGTCCCCTCAATCAATTATGTTTTTTTATACTTTAACATACTGAACTATAATATGAGATTATTATTTCAAAACCAACCGAAAGTCATTGACGCATTGAATGTTAATATGGCAATAAGAACTAGGGGGAATATAATTATTAGGTCACAAAACGAACATCATGAAAATGTGCCTGCCCAGTTTGGGTTCCACTGCTTTATCAATATGTAGCTATTTTATATCATAATGTAATTCATATTATGATTAATACACTCAGGGGCACATTTAACCGGCCACCTAAATTTGGTCGATTATTTCAAAATTGTGTCGGATTTGAACTAATTTTGTTATAAAATTACTTTGGGTGAATCTTTGAGAACACAAATAAAACATGTGTAAGTTGTGAAATGGTTTAATCAAGATAAAAAAAATCAAAATGCGAATATGCAGTTTTCTGACCAAAAATGACATTTAACTAAAATTTTATTTAAAAAAAAGTATGCTCTAAATTATTGTACTAATAATGTGTATTTCCTCCTCTGGCCCTAATCACCTCTTGTAATCGATTTGTAAGCCCGTCCATTATGTCTTGGATGTCGCTTTGTGGAATGTTCCTCCACTCCTCAACAGCAGCAGTTTTCAGTTCACTAATGGTCGTAGGAGCTGGTGTTCGACTCCGAATTCGTCTTTTTAGGTTGTCCCATACATGCTCTATTGGGTTCAGGTCAGGACTCCGAGCTGGCCATGGTAATCTCTCAATATTGATGGTGTCCAAGTACTCTGTGACAATTCTCGCGGTGTGTGCACGAGCGTTGTCGTGCATTAAAACAAAATTATCGCCAATGAATGGAGCAAATGGCATCACATGTGGTTCTAAGACTTCTGTCACGTACCTGTGAGCATTAACGCTGCCTCTATCGAAGACCACCAACTCTGTACGGGCCTCGTAACAAATGCCACCCCACACCATAATCGAGCCTCCCTCGTAGCCCACTGTTTCAACCACAGCACATTCAGCAAACCTTTCACCACGGCGTCTATACACCCGCTGACGTCCATCAGGACCTCGTAAAGCGATTCTTGATTCATCAGAGAAGAGAACTGCTTTCCATTGTTCCGACGTCCAATTTAAATGTTCTCGAGCAAAAGCAAGTCTCGCTCTTCTGTGAGTTGTCGTTAGCTGTGGTACTCGAGCTGGTCGAAATGATCTTAGATCCCTCTCTGCTAACCTTCTTCTTATTGTTCTTAGGCTCACACTTACATTTCGTACCTCAAACAAGCGGTTACGAGCCTCAGAAGCCGTTGAGAATCGATTTCGAAGAACGTTCGAGACGATGTAACGGTCATCTCTCTCTGATGTACACCGTCTACGACCTTGTCCTGGTCTCCTTGTATAGGAACCGGTCTCTCTGAAACGCCGGATAGCATCTTGGATAGTGCTTCGTGGATATCCAAGCATTCGTCCAATCCGACGCTGGCTGAACCCAGCGTCTGCAAGTGCCACAGCCCTAGCTGCTCCAGCTGCATCTAATGGCATTTTTTTTTGTGTAAATAAGGTCACAGCACTTTAAATGACTTCAATACCTCGGTTTTATTCGAAACAATGGTAAGACAACGTTGTAAAACAAATTAATCCTTCACACAAAACGAAGGGCGAGACTGTCAAATTTCTACTGAACTGATTATTGTTGAATAAAAACCACAAAAGAAAAAAAAACGCGGGTATATGTGTTTTCTTTATTTCAGATATACCCACTTATAAAGTTACACCTAGTAGTCAAAGCGCAAGTTAACATAAACAAACGATATGTAATTTCGAATGAGTGGACGGTTAAATGTGCCCATGAGTGTATGATCTCCTAAAGTGGAATTTTAAGCCACCCTAAGTTAGTAATCTTAGGGCCGATTTTTCAATCGTCAGATAACTTTTATCTGAAGAGTACGTTTGACGTTTTGACAGCTTTTGTATAGAAAATATGTCAAACCGCCATATTTATTCCTCAGATAGAAGTTAACTGATGATTGAAAAATCAGCCCTTAGACACTGACACTCCTGTACCGTTCACATAAAAATTGATAGCGCCGGATAATCTGAGCTAGTCCACGTCAAAAAACCGTAACCTTAGCAGCGAGCACTTGGCCACTTGTCGCGCGACAGGTCTGTCATGTCATTGTCATCGCATGCGCGCGCGACCGTGAACTCTGCGCAAGGGCACCGGAGCCCTGCGCGGGCGCCGCCTTGCTACCTTTATGTGCATTGTTCCATCCGCGTCACGATCAATGGGCATCTGATACGGAGTGGATACAAGTGTCTTTTAATACGAATCGGTTTCACGGAGCCCAAAAATAAACGTAGCTACAAAGGTTGTATATTTTTTGGACTTCGTACTGAAAGTGAGATCCATTACTAGCTAAGACTTTTGTAGGTCTGTAGACACTTGAAATTTTTACAGACTATCCATTATTAAAGTTAATGTTCAATAAAATGCATACTTATTTTTAGACGATCCCTGAGCAGATTTTCCGGCCAATTACATGACCTACTTTTATTTTCTGCAACATAGATTTCATTATATTTTTTTTCAATAGATGCAGCTTGAGTCATTAAGTTATTCAATTGAACTAACGCATTGTTATTGGAGCGACTAAACAAACACTACTCAATTCGTTTGGTACTTGTAGGGTTATTTTTATCTGCTTTTAAAACGCGATACGCAAGTAGCGAAAGTGATATTTGGATTAAGAAGGGTGGAGGTCTTTGCTCAGTAATGAAACATAACAGAATCTATTTAATTAAAATATACGTAAAATTAGATACTACTTTTTAGGAGTTCTAAAATGTACATAATTTAGAAGGGTCCCGTCGCTTTAAATAAAAGTTTGACAATTATTGGGGCATACATAACCAAAAGAGACAAACTGCTAAATTTGGTATCAAAAAAGCAAACACATCTTGTAATTAGATATTTTAGTCCTGCCTGAATTTCTGAGTCACAATACTGTTCGTCTGCTGTTCCCGAGGCGAATTCACAATCAATTACAATGCGGTCGTTTTTATCGATCTATCTATTCACGGTGAATTTCATGTCCATTTACATAGAACCATTTCAAGACTACACAATACATACCCTGGTTTCAACAAAAAAATAATGCAGCAAATGTCATGAATGCGCGGAAAAGCTACTGTGATTGGTTGATATTAAAGAATCAATTACCAGTTTTCGCGCGCATGACATTTGACACATTATGATTCGTTCGGAAAACCGGGAATTAATAGCTCAAGCACTGTTTATGTTTGAGTACAGAACATTAACCTATTTCGTGTCCCCATTATTTAAAACAAAGTCAAGGCGTTATGTGAAACCTAGATTAAAATGTTATTTATTTAAATAGTGTTCAGTATTTTACGTAGTTGCCTAGGCAATACGGGTATGACTCAAACTCTGTTAGTAAAAATTCTGGCATAGATCTAACCAGGTATTTTTTACTGTCGACTGCTCCGATGTCAGTTTGTAGTTTATCTGAATGTGCTGCCAATTTTTAGGGTTCCGTAGTCAACTAGGAACCCTTATAGTTTCGCCATGTCTGTCTGTCTGTCCGTCCGTCCTCGCTTAATCTCTGTGACCGTTAGCACTAGAAAGCTGAAATTTAGTACTAATATGTATATCAACCACGCCGACAAAGTGGTAAAATAAAAATTGGAAAAAAATGTTTTATTAGGGTAGCCCCCCTATATGTAAATAGGGAAGTGATTTTTTTTTTAATTTTAACCCTGACGTGTGATATATTGTTGGATAGGTATTTAAAAATGAAAGAGGTTTACTAAAATCATTTTTTGATAATGTTAATAATATCGGAAATAATCGCTCCAAAAGGAAAAATTAAAGCGTGTCCCCCCCCCCCCCCCTCTAACTTTTGACCCGTAGGTTTAAAAAATATGAAAAAAATCTGGAAAGTAGAACTTTATAAGTACTTTCTAGGAAAATTATTTTGAACTTGATAGAAAGAACAGGTTTTGTACAAAAAAGACAAAAAGGTTGTACAAAATAATTTCTGCGTACTTAGTATGTCAACGAAACAAGTAGCCTTTTTTTTAAACTTATAAGTGGGAACACTTATTGTGACGGACGGGAAACTACGGAACCCTACATTGAGCGTGGCCCGACACGCTCTTGGCCGGTTTTTTTAAAGGTTTATTCACTTTACTGACAAGGTCGTTGCGTGTGAGTTTTTTTTAAGGGATCTTTATAAAAAGGATAATGCTTCTAAAAGGTCTATATGATTACAGCATTGATAAATTTTATAGAACAGTTACCGTATTCGTACTTCTAAAAATTATACAATCTTTTAGTCAAGCACTATTATTTAATTGATTATTTAGTTCTTTTCCTTTTTTTAAATAATTCCACCTTTTGAAAGAGGCTTGGATGCAATAGATCTTATAAATGACGAAAAAGGGTTTTAAATAATTAAAAATTAAAAACTTTAATTGCCAAGAATTTACTTTTATGTTAGTCAATCTACAATGTCCAAAAAATTTTTGTACGGACAGAACCAGGGCTTTATACGATAAAACCAATAATAAGACCCAACACCCTACATTATATCAAACAAAAAAAAACTACTTATTTACAAACAACACTACTATTCTTAATAAAGAAAGTGGGTCAGTGCAATATATTTTCATTAAATACTCATTGCATAGTACTGTGGTCTGTTGGCAATATATGACCAGGCAATAAAGAAATAATTGTTTCCATTTTCACATCTAGTGTTGTAGAGTTAATAGAGATATAAATATTCATAAAAAAAATTACAATGCCAACAAAAACCAGATATTTAAGCTATTTGCACAAAAATTAAATGCCTTAGTTTTAAGAACTATTCAAAGTTAAGTGCTAATAAAGCTCATCTTTCTTTACACTCAGAATAGATTTTAAATAAATCAGCATTAAGTAAAAAGAGAAAAGAACCGATTTAAATGAAATTTGGTACGGAGATAGTTCATAGCCTGAGAAAGGACATAGGAGTTATCACAGATATTTTTCGACATCCACGCGTGCAAAGCGGCGGGCAAAAGCTAGTAATACTACTTTTGCAATATCTAATGATTAAATCAAACAAGGTTCTAAGCCATGTGTTGAAAACATGTGTCAAGGTCAAACTTGTCTATAATTTTATAAACTGGTTAGCTACTTTTAAATTGTTTACTGCCAAAACTTAATTATTATTTTTAGAGACCTTGAGATCCTTGGTAATGGCTTCCAGCGTCACTGGATGAAGCTGAACAGAGGACTCTCACATGGAGAAAATATTTTTAAATATCTGTCAAAAGGAACAACTATTTTAAGGAAAAAAAAGTCTATTGTTAATGTCTATAATCAAAACGGGGCTAAAAGGCAAAAAGGACATCAGTTGCAATAAATAAGATAGTTTTAGTTAACTAATTATTTTGATTACCATAGAAAAAATAATGTGGACACAACTTTATACACATTATTATTATTATGACACATGGCACACCCCAGAACTCACATGACATCATATATTTTAATATCATGGCACCGCTACTAACTGGCTTGCACAAACTATGTAGAAAGAATTAGAACTGTCATTACATTGAAGTAACCATTTTCTTAAGTGAATAATTTATTGTATAACAATCAATCAATTAATTTTGACGTTTTGACGGGCCTGTTGGTCTAGTGGTTAGTAGCCCTGACTGCTAAGCCAGAGGTCGTGGGTTCGATTCCCACCCAGGGCAAACTTTGTGTGATGAGCATGATTGTTTGTTCTGTGTCTGGGTGTGATTTATCTATATATGTATGTATTTATAAATAAATTATATAAGTATGTATATCAGTTGTCTGGTTACCATAACACAAGCTCTGCTTAGCTTGGGATCAGATGACCGTGTGTGACTTGTCCCAAAAAAAAAAATCCTTATTGCAAGCTTACTCCCAAATACTCAAACATCATTTATTTTTAAGACACTCAAATCTGTTGCTTCCCTACTTTATCCCTTCAGAGTGACAAAGACAGCAACTGATTTGAGAGTTTCTTATCCTTTCAACGACCAACCGACAGCCGGCTGTCAAGCTGCTATTGTCTTTCTATTGTGTCTCAAATCACGTGTGTTCGAAGTATTAATCATCTGCTTAGGCATTGCATTTTTTTAAGCAAAGGTACATGCTAGTCTTCCTTTTAATAACAAAACTAGAGAATATAATTTATATAACCTCGTTGCATGTATTATACACCTGGACATTCACACGCAGTCATGGGAACTAGACACCTGGCTTCGACTCGAACTGACCTGGTTCTAACTGATATACCTAGTAGTAATATTAAATGTCTAAGATACAGTCACACAGCAAATAAGCGGCAATAGCCTGTTGTTTAATAATGTTGGAGATTAAAATATTACTTGACAGTATAAAAAAATGAATATAAGCCTATCTTTACTGTCATTCAGTCTGGTAAAAATACTAAATATTAAACCTCTGTAGAAGTATTAGATAACTAATCAAAATTCTCTATAATAATAAATAAAAATATTGATCAGGTGGTCATCAGCTGTTGTGAAACAGAGTAGATACAATACATTTAAAAAAGTTTCTTCTTAATTTAGTTCTTGGAATAAATACAAAAATACCCACATTTTGAATGAATAGATAAAAAAATATCAATCTTATTATAGTTATTATTATCTGTAATAAACCGTCGCCGTGTCTAACAAAGTCAGAACACCTGTATTGAAACCAAAACAAAATGTCATAGAATTGGAAAAGGGCGTCAAAGCAATTACCCTTTGCGAAAGGGCTTGATAATTAACACTGATCAATAGTAGGTCAGTAACTTCATAATCAGTGGTCTCGAACCTACCGATTTTTCGGTATTTCTACCGATATGGGCTCTGTTCTACCGAAATACCGAAATATAACGACTTTTCTACGATTTCACAGTATACATGGAAATTCTACCGATTTTTCTACCGATTTTACACTTTTAAGTTGGCAACCCTTTTCATTTATGTTTAATGTTACGGGGAAGCCCTCAATAGTATGGACCTAGTGCAGAATGTAGTTCATATATTTTGGGGAATACCCTTGACACCCTTGTGTCCTGCAATTCGATGTTATAAGGGGCTTCCCGCTCGGGAATTTACCTGTCTAGTATATATAAACAGTAATTCAGTTTTATTTTTTCATTAATTTTCTTAACTTTGAAGAGTGAGTACCTAACCGAAAGAGTCCCTACAAAATCAGATAATTAAGTTAAAATGTCGTCTGACGAGGAACCAAGCACAAGTGAAGTTTTTTATAATAAATAAACGAATTTTATTGAATATTGTATATTTTTTTGTCAAATACCGAGTTTGGGTACAAATATACCGATTTTGGCTGGCAATTCTACCGATCTCGCACTATGACGTTCGAGACCACTGTTCATAATTCAAACGCAGTCTGGCGTTTAGATGCCCTCGCAAAATTGGACCTTGTTAGCAAGATTAGTCATCAGAAATGAATAAGTAATCAAAATATTGCAAATCCCGGAAACGTACTTTGTCTTACAAGATAGCAAAGAAAGAACTTTTTATAACATTGACAGAGCTAACATAATCCAATACCTACCTTAGTCACGGCAACTTATTATAAAAAAATACATTAGGATAGATCTCCGAAGCGGAAAATGGCGTTACAAGTTTACGGTTATTTCGTTGTTTTGTCCATCGCTGACCAAGTAAATTTATTATATACTTATAGCTAAAGAAGAAACCTATAGGAAAGTACACAATATATCATGTAAATGTTGAAAAAATCTATTAAAATCACTCACCTTTCTAATTATTGACAGCAACACACAGCACTACAAAATTCACTTTTGCCAATGCTGCCAACATAAATGTCAAAACGATTTTGAAGCTCATGCACGCAAGTTGTATGTAGCCATGAATACGTTTAATTACATAAGGCAGCAAAAATAAATGTTATAGTTTTTCAACAAATCAACTATTTTACTGATGAATATTAGTATTCATTATCAAAAGTTCTTGTATTTCTGCTTTTTCTTTTCTTTTCGTCAAATTATAAAAAGTACGAACTTTAAATTTAAAAGAAATCCGTCACCAATATAGACAAGACACTGGGGCGGGCGCTGATTACAAAACGCCTCGTGAAAAGCAATGAATTGCGTTTTGTGCTGGCGTTCCGGGCATTTATGATAAATAATTAAGAAATTGAGTTAACAAATATAAAATTATACAATCCCAGATTTCTACAAATTGTAGAAATCTGGGAGAGTTTTTTGGAATAAGACGACTGTAAAGTATAACTTTGTGGTATAACTCTATTACAAACGTCAATCAAAATCAATTAAGGGTCCGTTCCAAAACGAGCGAATAATTCACTCGAAAATTAAAAAGAGATAGAAACAACGAAAGAAAGAGAACGGCTATACTGTTTTTGAACGCTACAGAGTGATTTACTGTTTTGGAACGGGCTAGGGTCATGATGGTTAGGATCGTATGATGACACTGTCAACATAACCTTTTATCTCTATTGCAAAGAAAGAAAATTGTGTTTTTAAGCATATTTTGCAAATAAATAAGTACTACCTGTTCGTTTTTAATTTAGTAAATCCATTCTTCAACATCAAACTTCAACATGCCAATGTTGAAGCATCATATATGATTTTGACATATGTCAGGTAATTTTTAACGAGTCTCAGCCAAGGGTGAGAAATCGCACTTGTCAGTGCAAAAATTACTCTACCGAAAGCGTTCCAAAATACTGCTCGGGTAGCTGTCGAGTAACTGTTCGGTTACCCTCGGTTTCACTCGGCTCATTTCGGAACGCTCTAGAGTAACTTTCGCACTACTCCGTGTAATTCTTACCCTTTTAGGAACGCACCCTAAATTGTCAAAGTGAAAGAGTCTAACTGTCAAATGTGATAATATTTTGTCAAATGTCAATCAAATAAAATAAAACAGTGGCAGCGAGTGGTTGTGAACTTGTGAAAATTAAAAAATAATCAGGTTTTTATCACTATAATTAAACAGAATAGCAAGATATAACTGCTTTGTGGGAAGCTATCATAACTAATTTATATGTATCGTCTCCTGTGACAAAGTAATTTCATTAACTTTACTGCATGATCATCAAACTATTTTTACTGATATCGTCTTTCCGCTTTGTTTATTGTGTAAGAGAAATGAATAGTTTCGGCGTGGGGTTGTATTTACTGACGATGTTATGGTGTGTAACGTTGATGCTGTGTTGGGTGTCGGTACGTACAGGACACAGCATTGGGAAAATAGCTGTGATCGTAACTTCGATAGTAACGTTAGTTTTGGTATGTTTGCCAAAAGGCGAGTCGTATAATTCGATTGATGCCAATTTTTTCGACAAGCTGTACGTGCCGCGGTACGCGCTGCTTGTGTTTCTGATCGTTAGTGCTGCGATCGGCGGCCTCTTTTGTTTAGTCCATGTCTGTCTTGTGCCCGTCCAAACTCGTAAAGTAAGGAGTTTCTAATAGTCCGCTTTTGGTAAGTTCTTCTTTTTGTTGCAGTTTTGTGTTTTTTGTTGTTTCTTTATTTCATACTTTGTAAATTTTTGTAAATAGTGCAGGTAATTAATTGTAAAAGCTTTTAAAAAGTATCAAGGTAAAAGAAAAAAAAATTCATATTATAGACTAGTAGAGAAAGATTCTATTATCTGTTTTGTTTATTTTGCGTGTATTTAATATCTGAGTAATAATTTCATATTTAATTTAATCATTATCTATTTTATCTATATTTGGTTATTATCTAGTGGCTGTTAAATAATTCATTATGTACATAACACAGCTTATCATTGTTATCACTATCATCTTCACAAAGAGTACCTTGACATCTGCACGTAGCTTCTGCAAGCTTTTATAATCTTAGCTTGTATGATTATATTATATTATAATAATATGTAATATATCTGTGCAAACATCTGTTCCGTTATTTGAGTTTTATGGAATGTGTGTTAGAGGAGATGAGATATCCACCATATTATTTTTATTCCATTTCTACCATCAACCATTAAGTAAAATCAAATTGCAAAATGAATTGATAAGAATAAAACTCTAGTGTTATTGAATCAATTGGGCTATTTTTTGTTTTATATAACATTTTATATTAGTATAATAACATTTTTCATAAACATTAATATAACATTTTCTTTCAAATTGTTCCATTTTTTCTCTAATAAGAGTGTTCCTCACTCTTATTAGAGAAAAAATGGAACAATTTAATGCGATTTTTGTATGATCTCAATATTATATTCATTGAGCAGGAAGAGGTCTCTAATGGAGATCTATAATAATGTATGAGTCATTACAATTTTCAACTCGGTAGAGTAAACACTGCAATTAAAAAAATGCTGTAATTTACAACTACATAATATGATTCATTAGAGAAGCATTTTGTTAAGCAAATTAGTGGATGATGACAACATGCAAATAAGCATAAACAAATTGTTTGCCAATATGCTAGTCAGCTAGTGTTAGTCTTTTAACTCCTGGACTGCCAGAAGCACAGATCTACGCGAGACGCAATACTTTTTAATTGTTTAATAATTAAGGCATACAAGAGGTTAAAATATTAAATTACCTCTATCATAATAGAAAAAAAAGGAATACCCGACTAAAAATCAATCTATAATAAAATGTTTGCAAGAATATAGTAAACACAGAGTTCAATCAATTTGTGTTTAAGTTTGTTTAAAACTAAAAAGATAAACTTGGGTTGAATGAATCATTGATAATTATTGTTTTGACTGTATTTGGGTCACTAGTTTTAATTTGTTTATTTATAAATAAAAGGTTAAATGAATCATGTTTTTTTTTAAATTAGTTTTCTTATATTTTATACTAGCAACCCACCTCAGTTTCTGATGGATGTCACAAATCTATTTAAGAATTAATATGTATAGTAGAAAAAAGCCCACTACTTCAAATAGTTTATTCAATTATTTAGACAATTTTGTTAGAAATTATTTAAAAGAATCATATCTTTGATCATTCATTACTATATGTCTGGCTTGTAGACTGTAAAACGAATTTTAGTAAAGTATACACACTGCAATTTTAGAATCCTTTGATCCACATTTTTATCTTACAACATTTTTGAAATTCTCCACAAAATATTTTATTTTTACAATTAACCTAAGCTCAAACACTTATATATTTTCTCTACTTCTGTTTCAGTCAAAATGTCAAGTGCAATATGTCAGAGTTTGCGGTCGCCTATCCGACGCCTAGCCAGCTTGAAACGAGCCTGCCCTATATCCACATCAGTAGTGCATAACGAGACAATATTAGTTAAAAATAATGATGAATTTGTTAATAAGGTTGGTATTATTACAACTTTTTTTACATAAATAGACTAGTATATGCCACAAGTATCACCAAATAGGGATGTTGACTACATCAAAAGAATGACATTCTGTTTAGTCCGTCTGTTAGTGACAACGCAAACCGGAATGGCAGCGGCCGGCAGCGGCGCGGCGAGCACTTTCAGTGTGAAATAATTTTAAACTTTAACTACATACTTAAAAGTCTAGTATCGCTTGAAAAGCTTGAAAAGGTCGCGAGACTGCCAGCGGCCGTCAGCGGCCGCCCGCGGCGCCGCGAGCGGCCGCGCGCCATGAGCGCGCCTATTGTTTCTAGCGATGCTGGCGGCCGCTGGCGGCCTCGCGGCGCCGCTGGCGGCCTCGCGGCGCCGCGGGCGGCCGCTGCCGGCCGCTGCCATTCCGGTGTGCGTTGTCCCTTAGTCAGTCCAAAAATACTGGACACATATTTTTTGCTTGATCAAATTAATAACAAAATACGAAGATAAAGAGCATCAAAGTTCTGGAGAGGGGGCTTGTGACGTCACTTCTGAGTAAAAATTATACAAAGGCGTGACGTTTCATGAAACTTCAACGCACTGTATTGTCGTCATTTTCTGTTTACGAGAAAAAATACGTGTCCCAAATTTTTTGATTATCTAACTGACGGACTAATTACTTTTTTTTTGTCATCTCGCCTATTCTCGAAACTCACTCAGAGCTCAGCAGAAAACCTACCTAAAAAACCTAAACCTATTTCTAAACTCACGAGACGGGTTTTGTGCGATTACGAAGACTTTGTAGTTGGGATCAGCATCGTCCACAATCTTGGCAGCCGATGATTAAAAAGCAGGCGGTTGTGCATGACATGGCAAACCAGAGTGTCCGACTATACGCCGACAGGCTGAACGCCGACAAGACTACTCCGACGTGACTTTTCGCCGACAGGACTTTTCTCCGACGTGACTTTACGCCGACAGGACTTTTCTCCGACGTGACTTTACGCCGACAGGACTTTTCTCCGACGTGACTTTACGCCGACAGGACTTTTCTCCAACGTGACTTTACGCCGACAGGACTTTTCTCCGACGTGACTTTACGCCGACAGGACTTTTCTCCGACGTGACTTTACGCCGACAGGACTTTTTTCCAACGTGACTTTACGCCTACAAGACAAGACTTTACTCCGACGGGACTTTACGCCTACAAGACTTTACTCCGACGGGACTTTACGCCGACAGGACTTTTCTCCGACGGCACTTTACGCCGACAAATCTCTTCGCCAACAGGGCTCACCAGCGATGCAGCTTTATACTATATCTTTATTTTTTACGAATTGTATAATTACTAGAAGTTATATATCGATTTCTAAATTAATTATGATCATTGGAGATAAGTTGCGTTGATGATGAGCCCTGTCGGCGAAGGGGACACTCGGCAGACCACGCGGGGAAGGCCTGCGAGGCTTGTGCGGTTTTTCAAGTCGTTTTACAAGTGCAGTAGATGACGCAAACAACCGCAGGCGCGGGCAGTAATCGCATCATGGAATTTGGTCACATGCCACATTACCCTCGATTATAGCATGTGATCGTAACACATGCTATAATTGCGCCGTGAGACCTAGCATTCTTTTAAACACTTCTCCATGTTACTGAATCGTTAAACGCTTTTACCATAATCCATCCATACTTCCATACTAATATTATATATGCGAAGGACCCAAGAAAGGACATAGGATAGTTTTCATCTCGGAACTGAATGAAAACTATCCTATGTCCTTTCTCGGGTCCCAGACTATATCTGTACCAAATTTTATTCAAATCGGTTCAGTGGTTTAGACGTGAAGAAGAGACAGACAGACAGAGTTACTTTCGGATTTATAATATTAGTACGGATTCTAGTGCGGTTTCTTATTGTGGTAAATTTACCTGATCTTGAAACTCACATGACAAGGTCATTTAGTCATTGATGACCTCACGATTTGACTTATGATGTCACTTTTTCCTTAAGATGTGAATCATGAGAATAAATAATAAGGGCAAATAAATATTTTTCTCTGATTCCATCTTTTTGTCTGTTTACACAATGTGGACAGAAAAGGTTAAAGAAAATTGTGTAATATTTTAAGTTGTGGGTTTTAAAGTAACTACTGAATTTTACAACTGTTATTTTTTATCTTTGTCGTAACTCGTACATATGTGTATTCAGATTTAGTCATGATAAGTTTGTAGTAAATGTAAAATTACGTGACTGATAAAGCAATACTGTTATCTTCCATGGTATTCAAAATTGACATTGAATTTGTACATTCATGTCTTTCAGCAATAACCTTAAAAATTAAATGCTTATGTATCTCAAACACACAATTTTGAACTCAGCTCAGCTCCGAAAATTTAATTTTACGTGTATATTACTGCCTAGATGTCGTGATGACCTAGTGGATAAGGCGCCCACCGTCTCGTGTAAGAGGTTGTGGATTCGAAACGGCCCCAGTAAAATTGGGAAAAGGCTAGGGAAATTATGACGGTATATTACTACATGTTGTTACCGTTCCAAACTGCGTCGTAAAACGCCATCGGAAGAGCGCCTTACTACTGCTCCATTTTCATAGGCCAAAGCGCGATGTAATATAGCCATCCTCAATAAATTGGATACTACGAGATTTTTTCAATAGTTTCTGAGATTAGCATGTTCCACCAAAACAACAGACTTTGCAACTTTATGTATGTAATATTTGTATGTTCGTAAAAGTAATCTCGTCAGTCTTTTACACTTCCACCACAAAATTACATAATTGCACCGATTTTGGTGAAATTTGGTAGGAAGGATTTTTTTATCTGTCTTCAACTTCCTTTGCGTAATCCATCTTCGATAACCAGCCTTCATTTGATCGAAGTCGCGGGCAAAAGCTACTAATATAGTGTCTTATTTATTACCTTGTTTTTCCTCAGGTAATGAACAGCGACAAGCCAGTAATAGTGAACTTCCACGCGGACTGGTGCGAGCCCTGCAAGATCCTCACGCCGAAGCTCAAGGAGCTGATCGAGCCGCTCAGCAACCTGGACCTCGCCGTGGTGGATGTAGAGGACAATGCGGATCTGGTGCATACGTTTGAGGTGGGGTTTGGTTGCCTCTTTTCTTGATCATTGATTTTTGTTAGATGTTTTCTGCGCACTTGCGCACCCATTTTACATTGTAATTTATGATACTAGCATTAAAAATAACGAATTTCCCACACAAACTTTTGCCCGCCGTGATTGCGAATATCAAAAACAGGCACAATACTTTGCGGGTTGTTGTAGAAGAAACACGGTTGGTTTTTAGTCAGTAGGAGCCTGACACTCACACAGAGGAAGCCCGAGCTTTTAATGATTTTCCAACAAAAAATAGAAAGGCCAAATATTCTTATTTAAAACCAAAAACTGAATTTCTTGTTATATTTTCAAAAACGCTTCTTGGCGCGCCTCTACGTCATAACAAGAAGCCACACCGTCACTGTATGATTGTAAATACCGTTTGTTCATAACCTGTCTCGCGAGATTGTAAACTGTCGATGAATTATGAACTATACAGCTTACAATATAATGTGTTGATTTCGTAATAATCTATTTTATATATTCTTTGTTTACGTTTTTGTTTCGGGATTTTCTGACTAATTTGAATTTCATTTCATGCGATGTTATGAAGTTATATACATATATGTATATGTAGTATGTACTACCCGTGCGAGCTGACATGGCACCTGGCTCGAAAACAAACTTCACCACGCGACCCGGCGCGGTGCCCCGCTCTCGTCTTACCAGTAGCGTTAGCATCACTATTACATTATACGGCACAAGTATAACTAAAATGGCGGATGTGCAGAAACAGATTTTCAGGCATGCACGTAATTTTTTTTACAACTCTGTTTCTAAGTAGTTTGTTTTGTCACGTTTAAAACGTCGTAGTATGTTATGAAAAACAACTAAGGACAAAATAAATGTAATTATTTAAAATACTAAAATAAAATCAGAAAGGATGGAGCCCGGGCTAGAACAATGTAGGTACACCAAATAAAATTATATATATTTTATTTTTTAAATGGTGTTAGCGTATACCTGTCATAGTGTTAGCCCAAAATCGAACGTCTCCTTTTTTACCCGACTGCGGGACGCAAAGGGTAATGTGTTTATCAGTCTATGTATGTATTTTATTTTTTATTTTATTTATTTAATGGCTCTCCAACGACTTACTCACTGATACACTTACAAAAATAGGTGTTATAACATTATTATGTATGTTTGATTCTATGTGGCGTTCTAGAGACCAAATGCGTAGGCCAATTTTGATAATTCTTACGTCAATCGATTCGCCTTAACCTTGCGAGTGTCACTAAAGACATGACAGTAATCAAAATTCACCACAGCGACCACCAGACGCCATATTGTCAAAATGAGAAAAAAAAATGTCGATGAACTATGTCGAGTGGGGTGTCGTTGAATAGGTATTTTAACCCTTAATTTGGCAAGAGAAAAAAATGTGAAAATGTACGTTTCTTTTTACATTTTCGGCTTCACTAGGAGTTGTTAGGACACGAAAAAATAATTTGGAAAATCTGGTGTTATCTTATTTTCTGAAAATGCATGTTCAGTATTCTGGACCTTGCCAGGTTTGCCCAAAAGTTGTCAATAATTTTGGTGTACTGTATAATGCACATTGCCGAATTATTACTTTCTAGGAGTTATTTTTATTTTGTGCAAATGATAAAATATAATAATAATAAAACGCGAAACATGATAAGTTTTTACAAAATCTTTATTTATGAATGTAATAAGAGGTAATAAGGAACATTTTCCTTATTCCAAGTGAGATCAACAATTAAAATCAGTCTAAAAAGATATACTACTATCATAGCGGACGTTGTCATCTGATCGACAGTTGTTATTTACAGGTTTATGAGATCCCCCTTTAATTTGTAACTCTCTTGCTAATTGAAAACGGCAAGACTTCGAAGGCTTCACTGTCCAAATACTACAATCTCTGCGATAAACTAACCAGGCGCACACAAATGTCGAGCATTTGAAAAAAGATTAGAGTAGGTATACCAACGTCGGCTCTTAAGCTTCCTCTTCACGTCTAGATGGATCCATGATGGATGGACAGACGTGTAGATGGATCCATGATGGAGCCATCTACACGTCTGTAGGTCCATCAGTCTATGTTCCTCCTCGACAGACGCGACTCTATGTTGCCGCAGCTATTTATTTATTTAGTACCTTTAACTACTGCGTTTCATGCTGAAATTGCTTTCTAAGTAGTCCGGTACAACCCAACCAGCATATCTGCAAGATCGTCACCTCCCATGTGATTATTATAATGCTTTATAAGTTCTCTAACGACGATGGTATAGATAGTGCTCCAGAAAACATCTCTTCACTGTCTTGGAGGTTTGTGTTTACAACAACCTTTTCATTCGAACTTGTTTGACTTTCTATGTCTGATGAAGCGTTAAGGAGGACGCTTCACTGTAACCCACGAAATTTAAAATTTTGAACGTTTTTTGCAGCCAAAACTGACCTCAAAGAGTATATAACGCGATTGATTTACTTTTTATGAAATAGACTATCAATCGAGTTATATTCACTTTGAGGGCTGTTTTAGTGATTTGAATGATTATAATTCTGTAAATTATGACCTATTACAGTCGAGATTCATTCTATATCAACACACACCCAGGCACTGAGCTGCAAATTGCAAAAATACGTAAGAAAATTTGAATTTCGTGGGCTACCTTGAACATCCACAATAATTCGCGGCACTAGTGCCAATAACTTTCATGTAGGTACGTGATGTTTGTTTGAAGACCTGCAAATAATACAAATTTTAGAAGAAAAAAATACACACAGCATAATTAGTTTATAAAATCATATCAATAGTTACTTTTCTAACTAACTGGCAGTGTCCAATATACTACACATCCCAAAATCGCACTAAAACAGTACCTACTTGGCAATGGGAAATATACTGGACACGCTATTTTCATTGAATATTATAAAAAATCTAGAACTGCTATTATAATTTTAGTTTGTGTACACGTACTCATAGGTTTTATAAAATATATTGAGGAAAGATAAGTAATCATTGCAAAGTAAAATAACAAATAAATCGGGACTTACCGAGAGCGGTCGCAGCACGTGCTTCCTTCCTGACATTTCGGCGGCTACTAACCAGCAAAAAACCGGCGCAGCTTACGTGTTATTTTATATACACTATATTGGTTTCCAAATAAGCTATTGGAGTTTAAATAAATAAAATATCGTTTTAAGAAAACATAGTATATTTTTTTTAAGTTGATGTTCAGTATATTGCACATTATCGAATTAAGGGTTAAAATCATTTTTAGGTTCCTTTTATCATTTTTCATTTTAAATAATAGTTTAGGATATATAACGACTTAAAGTTGTTTAACAAAACAATCATTCTCGCTAATTTTCTTGCTTATTGATTTAAGTTTTTATTTCAAGAATAAACGATATACATAAAGATAACATGAAAAAACATGAAGAACAAATATTTTTGTTAAAAAAAACCACTTTGGTGTCACTGTACACAAGCTCCAAGGAACTTGGACCGAGCTGTGGTTGATTTAAGTTCACGCGTTTTTGTTAAAGGTCAAGCATATGTAGCTTTGAGCCGAGTTAGGTCTCTAGAGGGACTAATCATCAGTAGTTTAGACCACCGCAAGTTACCTAATAATCCCCACAATATAACCCCCTCAATGAAATTACTAGATTGCGTAATTTTCCATCTTATAACGAAGTCAATGAACCCTAACTAAAAAGTATAAAATAAAATAAAAATTATTAAAAAACAAAAAACCCGACTGCGTGAAAACTAATTTTAAAAAATGCGTGAAAAATATAACTTAAATAAAAACTGAAAAGAACGAAACAAGCCCAGTAGTTTAGAATAGAACAGAACGACTCACAGTCGGGGCCCATTCAAATTTTACCGATTAAATCTTTCCAAGGGGCCCCGATTGTGAGTCGTTCTGTTCTATTCTAAACTACTGGGCTTGTTTCGTCCATTTCAGTTTTTATTTAAGTTATATTTTTCACGCATTTTTTAAAATTAGTTTTCACGCAGTCGGGTTTTTTGTTTTTTAATAATTTTTATAGCACTTATTACTTCAAATGTCACTCATTCAACCCAGGTGCCATGTTAGCTCGCACGGATAGTATGTGAGCTCGTGAATTTTAAATCAAATCATATAGCATCTAGATGCTTGTACACTTTATCATATCAATGATAATGTTATTTATCATGTTGATTATTAATAATGGTTGATATTTCAATGGGCGGATAAAAAGGACGTGTATACAATAATAATAATATCTTCTTACTACAGTTCTTCAAGAGACTTCAGTGATATTGACATATATTATGTATCAAACAAAACTTAATCACCATTTATTTCTCATATTACAGGTAAAAGCAGTGCCAGCAGTGATAGCAATAAAAAACGGTATCATAGTGGACAAATTCATAGGCCTCGTGGACGCAGACATGATCACAGGACTCATAGACAGAATGGCGGGAAAGAAAAAGGACAGCGCGTAAATAGCACAGATTATATAACTATTTTATAGATGTCGGCATGTGTTAAGATGCTCAAAGAAGGATGAACGCTAGCTTTATGGATTCCTTGTTGTACTAGCCAACCAAGATAAAGACTACGGTACTAGAAGCACAGATATACGCATACACCAAAAAAGTCTATGGTGCGACACTTAGCGTATTATTTACTGGGGTAATACAAACTAAACTCTAGGTTCATTAGAATAAGGTTTATTTTACGTTGCATCGAACATGCAAATATTTACAACAAGTGAAGTCGTACCATAAATGTTTTCAATATTAGTGCTTGCCAATCGTCCGGTTAATGCCGAATGACGTCATAGTTCGTCATAGTTATCCATCTTGGTCGAGTAGTATAAGAAGTGGGCACAGATATTGTAAGGGTAAGGTTTTAAACATGCGTGGGAGTGTCTTACTTGATATTTGGTTTGTTTTCGTCGGGTTGCAGTGCAGCTGTCTATAGCTTTGATTTATGTAAATATGAAGTTATCGGTTTCTAGGTAGTAGTTATTTAATGATCGAGTTTTGAGAGACTTGTTTTCCTTAAATGTCATCATCACACAAGAAATATTATTTAGTAGGTAGTTTTATTTTATAGGGACAAAGATTTTTTCACAATAAACTTATTATCGTGAAAATGAGAGCAGGACGGACACCGACTGTTGATTGTGGTTTGAACAATGCCTTGGTTTCAATTTACACCCGTTTTTTAGGAAAGAATTATGGACAATAGCAAATTTAGGACAAAATTTTATAAAGCTAAGCGATCCGTAGGCGGTTGTTTATTAAATCAAGAGCAGTTTACGGGCGCTTGACAAACGAATTTTAGCAATGGTATGGTTCTTATAAACCACAAGCTGACATCTCATGTTGTAAATAATATTAGCTTATATGAGTTGAGTTTTGTAAAATTATTTGTTTTGAATGTGCAGTCAGAATCAAAAGCTAAAATTATTGCTTTCAAACTTGCAGAGTATTTTTGCAGAGTATGACAAAAGTAATTCGTAAATGTAAGTAGATTATCGTAATTTTTAAACTTGCCTTTAATATAATGGTATTCTATTAGAACAATAATCCGCTACTGTAATAAATTAATGTTGAAACACCTAATATACTTACTTATGATGCTCACTGAACCAGTAATGTTTTCTGGAGTTTGATGCAATAAATTTTTCATTTTGGTAAAATTATTGTTAAAATTGTGTAACCACTTTGCACAATGAATTTTATGTCTCAACTCTGTGACATTCTACTAAGTACTATTATATTCCCTTGACACTTCCATCAAATTGATTTAAAACTAAACATATGCAACTCTTATGAAAATCAATTGCAACTATTTATGCTATTCTATAAAAATGCTGCTAATTAGTTATAATTAATGCCTAGCGGGTTTGTAACGTGTGAAAACAACAAATGGATAGATGTTTAAAAGGTAGACCCTTATTTTCATAATGCATCTTTTTTGTTTAAGTCCAAAAAAGGGTGTCCCATATACAAATGCCCTTAATTTAAGATAAAATCTACACCACGTCTCCGAACCCCTTGTCGAATAAATTACAAACATATAGAAGATATCAAAAAATATATTTAAGGTGCAGTTTACACTTTGCCTTAGGTTATAGCCAATTGATAGATAATATTGATATATTTTTAATCTCTATCTTTATAAGGTAACATAATATTGTTCCTATGTTAGTTAAATCAATTGTTATATTTATTTAATGTTTATTAAGGTTGATTCACGTTATAAGAAGGAAACTTTAAAAAGATAATGAATGGTCGTTAGAAAAATGCGCTGGTTGATCTACTATTGGTATACTTTTGGGGTGTGTGGCTTAAAGATAGGACTCCAAGCCACACAGCCCAACAGTAGCAGCTGTTGAATAAATTAGGTAAGGCTTATGGTGATGATAGAAGAGAAAATAGTGTGAGGATTTGCAAAGCAAAATATGTATGGTCAAAATAATGCCAACGCTTGCCTTCCGAAAGTTTGTAATAAATAATTTGAAACAACCTTAAAAAAATATAAATTGAATACTGTATTAAAATAAGAGTTTTTATGTTTAAACATTTTTTTGCTTATTTGTTTGCTTATTTGTTTGCTTAAAATAGGCCTAGTCTATCTGTCTGATTTTTTGTAAGTTTGAAAATATATTTTTTCTATGAATTTGTTTTCTTTTTTTTCTATTCCGCACTTTTTACTGTTTCAGCACTCTTTCTACTATTATTCTTTTTTCTCTGTGTGTATGTAGTTTCAACAATAATTAAGAAAGTAGATAGATGTATACTTACTGATTTTCCGACTTTATTGTATTCTGTGCAACTTAACATATCTTGGCTTCTTACACTGGGCCTGCCTTATCTTCTACTCACCTGAAATATAATATTTCACTGGCATCAATTAAAACGTAGATACACGTATATACTAAATATCTATGCAACATACTCTCAATATTAGATTATACATACGAAACTCCATATTTTGTATTCGATATACAAACGAATTCTTTTTATAGGTAGGTACCTTTTTTGTAGGGACAGTAATTTTACAAAGCAAATTATTCATAACTACCTACATATTTAAATAAAAAATATCTATTTTTTACACTTCCCTTTTCACTGTAGTAGAGATTTATCTGTAAAACAAATATTTTAGATTACATGTAGGGTGTGAAAAACAATAAAACCTTTGAAGCCGGTGTAACATGCAACGTGCAACACCCGAAAAGCCTAACTATGAACAATAATTAATGTAGATAGTTTTGAGTTCCACAACGGAGAGCAACGCTGCTGAAAACCACGAAACACGAAGCTGTGTACAGATTATTTGGAACACAACATACAATGCAACACAATTTTGATGTAGACGGCCACGGGGCCACCGGACGCTGCGCTCTGCTACAGCGAAAGTCTGTTACAAGCTGTCTTAATCGTGCCCGGCATTTGCGCACTCTAAGTTTTCGTTGCAAAAACAGCTGAAATTCGGTGCGAATCATCAAGCGCGCTATCAATGGTTAAATTGAAATGTATGCAAACATAGCAGATAATCTGTACCCAATTCAACAAACAAACAGTGGTTGGCGGATAGAAGCGGGCAAATCGCATCTCAGCGCAGTTTTCATTACAATATCAATCCATCACGAATGTTAAATACAGGTAGTTGAAAACGCATAAACTTCCACTAAGAAAGCTGTACCAAGGTTGTACCGGTTTACACGTTAGAGGATTTTCGACTTTATTTTTAGAAACGCAAAGTTTATCGATAATTGTTGACCCCACTGTCTCGATGCGTATTTTTATAGAAATATATAACAATTCGACTTTTATATCGTCACTAAATATTTTTTCTAAATCTACACTATTGCTAAGTCTTCTAGTAGGTAGAAAACGCTTTTCGCTTCACAATTCGCGCTTCGCTTCTATTGCTACATTTTAAGATTGTAACAGTTTTTGGCTGTATAATCGTAGTCTATAAAATTGTAATTGTGTATGACTCCGATTTGTAATTTATATTACAAAATAAAGTAATATTAAAGAATATTGGTAATGTAAAGCCAAGTCTAATGTATCGTGTAATGTAACGTAAATTGTGCATTGAAAGTCGGGTTGGCACTTGCATCGATCCATCGACTGTCGGTTTTTACGCGAACTCAAAGCATCTTACGATTCGCTTTGACCTCATATGACCAATGATATTATAAGTAAATAAGGTGCATATGACATTCATATTATTTGCGTTACATTACACGCCACTCAATTTTGGACCCGACTTGAATAAATTATTAGAACTTGTAGCCGGTGATTGTAGACCTAGGATCTAGGTGCTTTGTAAGTCCATCCCCGTATCTTTGTCCATCATCGTACCTGTAGCGACTTAGAACTTTTAACCCGTTTATTTGTGTGCGCAGTTGGTAAAAATGTTTACTATTTTCTACTCTTTTCTATATAAATAGAGTTAGACAAATACGACACCATAATCGACCATAAACTTCTCTATTTGAAACATTACTCCTATACACTGTGTTAGGTAAAGTAAGACGAGGGACATTATATTAAAGGAGGCTATTCAGTAGTTCGATTCTGATTCCAAATATGTAAAAAAACCCTTCATTTTTTACCGAATGCCTCATAAAAATAATAAATTATTCACACGCGCTCTAGATACCCATCGAAGAGAACGGATTATACCTACTTCACTCTTATCATCACAGGTTGGTGACCGATGCAATCGCGAGCGCTAGGACCGAGACCGAGGCAGAGGGCCTTATTGCGATAATTCAACTGCGGTTTTCTTTACGATTTTGTTTTGGTTTATTATTATTTACTTACATTTTTATTAGTCATTTATGTGTCCCTCGATTTACCTAAAAAGGTGAATAGCGCTGCACATATAGCTTGTCAATGTATACGCATAACTTAGGTAGCTTAAAATGTCGAGCTTAGATGAACTAAAGTCCCACAGACCATATTTGGGTCCATTCATAGATTAGGCAACCAGAATTTGCTTAGATATAGACTTTGGCTTGTACTTGTAACTAAATTCTACAGGGACCTTTACGTAGATCTATTTCCAATTTATTGGAAGAGCGAACCATACTGCATGTTTGGTCTTAAAATTCGGTACAGGCAGATTATTATTTTGTGTAGATATTTCGAGCCCAATATTTTGGTGACTATCAAATGTATGTAGATGAACCACTTCGATTATAAATCGTGAATAGCCAGACCAAGCATTAGATTTTAGGGCAGAATCAGCTGCAACCGTGTGTGAATTATTATAGCTGGTTTTACGAATTTGCAAGGGGACATTTTGGCTAGAGTACGCCGTATATAAAATACCGAGGCATTATGTAAATGCTGGATTCATATAAAATGCATGGGAAATTATATAAGTACGTCTCTCGCATTGCTGTAAAATCAGCCTGATATATTGGACCAATCAGAAAAATACAGGAAGTGATAACACAAGCGGTTGTGGCGCCATCTGCAACATTAAATTTTTTTTAAACCTTTTTGCAAATTCACATAGAACGCTATACCTTTAGAATATCACAGCTTACTAGAAATGTTTGTGAATCATAAGTATTATTAGATAATAAATTAATTATACGTGTCTAGAAAACCCCAAACTCGTCCAAATTTAATAAAATTAATGTACTGTAACTATTTATTTGTTAAACATTGTACTATGTCATAGCGAAACGGAATTGAAATTAATTTATACATTGTGGCACAATAATACTGAGTTGAGTTTAGAAGGAAATATAGAATATTTTCTTGGATAAAGTTTATTTTATTTATTAAAAAAAAAAATTAAAACCCTTATATTCATACTATCATATTTTATCTCATTTATAACCGACTGCATTATATGGGTATACTTGTTATTTTACACTACAACGCTTAGTAAGGTTTGGGCAAGGCCTGTTGTGGCTCCTAAGGCCCGGCGCCCACTATCGGCATCGACACGGCTGAGGATTTTAGTTGATAAAAAGCATTATAGACATAAACTTCATGGCAATAAAGTAGAAATTTCCATAATATATGATTGTAGTAACAAAAGTACTGCTTCGATATGTTTAAAGCTACTGCATCGGCAATTTCTACTTTATTGCCATGAAGTTAATGTATAATGCTTTTTATCAACTAAAATCCTTAGCCGTGCCGATGCTGATAGTGGGCGCCGGGCCTAAAAGGAACATTATAGCAATTTGCGACATTAAATAAACACATTTGCTACCTAGCTACTAAACATGTAAATTAAATAATTTTCTTTCGTATACGGACGATTTATGGGTCTTGTGAATATACACTACACAACCGACATGGTAAATTTAAGGGGCGCCGTACACTTTACTAGCTAAGATGGAGTTAGGTGAGTGAAGCGCCTATTTATCGACACATCTTGTCACGGCGCACGGTGGGCTGAAAATCGGCTTTCATAGACTTAGGGATTTCAATTTGCAAGTGCTTATTTTTATGCCGGATATCGCTTCTATTAGTCATTACTATGTACAAAAATGACACCCGAGTTAATTCTACCCAAAAACGAAGGAAATATAATTTTTTTACGAAAAATTTGTATGAAGCTAGTATGAAAAATCGAATTATCTCCTAAACGGCATGTTTAACCGTAATATCCTTGGAGATGGTCATAGTGCTAATTATTTATGATTTTTTGGTTGGCGATAGGACGAAAAATTTAATGCCGTTTTTTTTTAAAAAATCGTCAAAATATTTTTATTTATTTTTACATGTAAAACGATCCCTTTTAGTGTCTAAGTTAAAAAGTTCGATATGTTATTAACCCAAATATTAAGAACACACGAAACAAGAAAAATAAAATAAAAAAATTGCTGTTTTTGACACATTTATATTAATTTAAATAAAAAAAGATTTATATTGAAGTAACATTATGAAGTTATATTTTATACAAAATAAGTTAATTTAAGGAATTAATACTAAGCATTCGTAAAATAAAGTAAAATAAATAAAAAAAAATAAAACATATCATTAAATATTACAAAAAAACCCAAACACACTCAAATACAAATTTACAAATATGTACATATATATCTTTTTTACAAATTTTCCTTATCACTCTCGTTGTCAGACTCCAATTCTGAGTCAGCATCCAGATTGGATATATCCAAAAATTCGAACTCAGTTTCCTGAAATTGAATTAAGTCGAGAGTTTCAGCAAAAAAGCTCTGCTTTTTCTTGGCATCTAACTTAGGCCTTTGTGCACTTAGCAAAGGGTCCGAAGAAACAACAAGCATATTTAAAATGTCTTGATTGGAATCCTGCCTGCTTCTTTTCCGCGAATGATGTTCTCGAAACCTCCTAAAATCTTTGTTTCGAGACTCTGAGGCTTCTTCCGAGAGAGTCCCAATCGGCACAATATTATTTTTCTCGATTATGTCAGCCCCATGGATTAGTAACTTATGAACGGTTGACGACATGTAGAACCAGTCGTATAGTAATACGTACTTTTCTGCTGTTTTGCGAGCATAATCTCTAAATTTTTATTATATCGATCTGCTCTCCAGATGTAATTGCTTGTAAAATTACAGCAAATCTTTTGATGAGGTCTTCATCCAAACCGGTTATAGCTGCGGTTTTATTAGAAAACTCAAAGAATTTTCTTGCAGTATTCCCGTCATTGGTGGTTCCCGAGCCTTGTTTTACTATATCAATCAACAGATTGAGCTCATCTTTGAATTTATTTTGAATTATTTTCTTTCTTGTCTGTAGCATTTCTTTGTGCTCATCACTTCTCGCTGCCCACCGTTTGAAGTCCAGTTTGTATGCAATGTGTAACAGACATTCCATACAATTTATACGGGCGTGTAGGGATGACAAGCCAAACTCATACAGGTCCGAACACACAATTTTTGATGTTACAGCATCTAAGCGGTTCATTTCTGTAGGCTTTGCTAAGCACAGGTAGCACGATGCATTTGATCTAGCTTCAGAAAGGTAAGTACAGACTTTAGCGTCGATCATCGTCATCATTAGTTGATGAGTCACCCTATTATTATTATTGCACTCTGTGGGGATAAGGGCCTCAATTTCTTCATCCATTTGTTTTTTCAGCCCAAGGACAACTGCTTCACTCTCCTTTACAAAAGTAAACTGAACTGGACGACAATACAAAACTGAGCATGGTTTTGGGTTCGTCCATAAAATGTTGTCTCCATCTGTCAGTTTTAGTGGCACCAAGGAGGTCATGAAAATGCTTGAATCATCTTCCTCACCCTCAATTTTCTGCTTGTATCGGCTTTGGTTAGAAGCACCGTCAAATCCCCACTTGGATATCAGCTTCAACTGCTTGTTATGCTCTTCGTTAGAAAGGCTTTGAAGGATTCTTGTAACCGTGATATCAAGTAAAGCTTGAAGTGTAATCCTAGCCGATGAATCAGTAACTGTCACTGATTGCTTCGGAGGGTAGCAATCAAGCTTAGTTTGTTGCACTTTATAGTAAGATGGATAAATATCTTTAGCACCTTCTCGAATGGCAGCCTCACGCAACGTAATATATTGCCACTTTGAGAGTTTTAGCGAAAGAAGCAATCCAAGCGCCTTTTCTGGCGTAAATATGATTGTTTTCGCTGGTTTCTTAAGCGTTTCATTTAATTTAGCGGCTGCTTCAGGATTTTTCATCATGTATTCGATGACAGAGGCGATATCTCCATGCCCTTCTTCTTTTAAACGTGCTGCAGCTGCATATGCCAATTCACTGGAACCTTCGCCTGTGTGTTCATCAGATCTTCTCTTTTTTTGTTTACTTCCCAGGTCTTCGAATGGTTTACGGGATCTTTTCGTCATTGTTCCAATGGACGTTGATGTCGACGGTTCTGGAGAGACTGAGGGCGCTCTTGGTATCTCATCAACACTTGGTTCTTGATTAACTAAAGTTTGCACAAAACTCGGCCAATCAATATTTGCTCCCAACCAATTCTCGTACTTTCTCCTGAAATTATCAAGGAATCGGTTGGATTTCCCCCACCTTTGTAAAGCGGCTCGCGTAAATCTCCGACAAAATTCTTTGAGAACAACATAATCTTCGTCAGACAGGCAATCGCCTATGCGGGATACAACTGCACTAAACAATACTTCATGATCAAATGAAGTACTCTCACTTCGTAGAAGAACAAACAAGTCTAAATTGGTGATTAAACTTTCCATTTTAAGATTTTATAGTCGCAGATTTAGTGTTAGCAGTTACACAGTTGTGAACAAATTAAATTATAAAACAAAACTTTAGCCCTTTTATTGCAAAACGACAATAATTAGGTAACTACCCTCATTAGTTATCTCCTCATTAGCTAATGAAAATCTATAATTGTCACTAACTATTCTTAGAACTCATAGCACTGCTAATTAACAAATTAGCTTACTTATCAGGAAATGTTAAATATAATCCATTGTCGTGAGATATTGAAAATCATTAAATCACCTATTAAGACTCATTAGAAGACCTAATCAGTGTAGTTACTTAATCACTTCTTTTTGGACTCATTAGAAGACAATTGGTAATTTGGTTGTATGAAAAGTTTTAAAACTCATTTTGTGCTGATAAATATCTAGCTCAAACATAGTTGGCTACGTGTGGGTGTACTATAAACCTCTGCCAACTCCTTCGGAAATATAGGAGTGATGCTATGTTATGTGTAGTTAAAAGTCCGTGTTCTTCAACATAAACACCAAAAGGAATCGTTTCATACGTAAAAACAAATAAAAATATTTTGACGATTTTTAAAAAAAAAACGGCATTAAATTTTTCGTCCAATTGCCAACCAAAAAATCATAAATAATTAGCACTATGACCATCTCCAAGGATATTACGGTTAAACATGCCGTTTAGGAGATAATTCGATTTTTCATACTAGCTTCATACAAATTTTTCGTAAAAAAATTATATTTCCTTCGTTTTTGGGTAGAATTAACTCGGGTGTCATTTTTGTACATAGTAATGACTAATAGAAGCGATATCCGGCATAAAAACAAGCACTTGCAAATTGAAATCCCTAAGTCTATGAAAGCCGATTTTCAGCCCACCGTGCGGCGTTCAGAAAAAGTTTTAGCCTATTTTGAATCTTATTATATCAAACTATGTATTTTATAAAAAAATTTGCCATGTTATACCTCGAGGTGCCGATAAGTGAGCGCGTACAAAACAAGAAATAAAACGCTTCAAATATCCATGTACCATTTTAATTCAGTATTAATTCTGATATTGATAATGTGACACAAATCAACGGAGCGGCGGTTTACCAGTACGTGTTCACAAAACAACCACGTCTTGTCTGCATATGCTAGCTAGGGAAAGTTTCTTTTGATGACATTGATGAGGTGGAAAAAGAGACACATTTACAATTATTACCACTTTTTGTGTGACTATATCATTTATGCAGCTTGATTGCTGAAGACTTTAAAAGGCCTGAACACAAAGACCTGAAACGATTTTCAGACGTATGGTACTTCCTGTTCCTAGTCCACATAAAATTTATATTTTAGATGCCAATAACAGTCTAATTTAAAAATCAAATAACAACAATTCTGTTGAATTTAACATTAACTACAAATGGAAGATTGGTCAAGTTTCTAAAGCAGATTCTAAAACACGTGACCACAAATAGATGAGGATTATATTCAATGGTAGATAGACCGGTAGACCAAATATTTGTGTCTCTGAATATAGAAATTAATCAATGTGTGAAACAAAAAAATGCTTTATCATCATCCATCAATGTCATTAAACAACTAACGAAATCAGTTAGATTCAAACAAAATTGTCGCATATGCAGAAAAAATCACTTGTGGACGGATTGTGCCTTCCATCACAATCTACTCTTTTACATTGCAATAGAGTTCGATTTAGACTAACACACAGAATACACCAAGCTTAAACGCAAAGCTGCCGTTTTTGCAAAGTAATAAATATAAATTCGGATTTTTTTAATGCAGATATATGTCGCAATGTACGTTAGATGAAGACATGTAGTATACGTAAATTATTCCGACAAAAAATGCAGATAAAAATAAACCAAGGAATGTCTTAGAAAACCGGAACTAAATAATTATGTGTTGTTTAAATCTTTGTTTTGAACGACAAATATGCATTTTCATAGTAATAACGTAAATGAGTAAACCGCCAAAACCCATGTTCATAAGTACACTGCGATCTTAACTCTTAAATGATTGAACGTTGAACCGAGCGCAGTTTCACCTTAACTATCTAAAAATCGGCTTGACACACATCACGATTATAAAAAATCAGTCTAAAATATATTAAGGCAACTTGAGAATATCATATATACTCATAATATATATGTTGTGGTACGTTCGCGTTTTAAAATGTGTTAAACGAATTCTGGAATTTTCTTAGGGTGGGAATAGAAACTTACAAATAATATTATTTTCAGTTCTTGTCATATTCATTTGGTATTGTATGAGTATTACTTTTTATTTTATTACAGTCAATAAAATTGAACGTTCAAATAACATATTATGTTAAAAACACACTGACACAAATTCCGACTGAGTTTATTAATTATAAATATAAAACACAAAAAAAAAACAAAAAACGCGAACGAATACCACCAGAGACACAATGTGTCATAGTGCAGAGTGCATAGAGTCACTTTTGCTTTGAATGCCATCTGCTAACTCAGAAATCATTGAGAAACAACTATACTACACCATAGCCGCTCCAATACTGGTTATAATTTGTCAATCAAGTTAGGACCTTAAAAGCGTGTATTAAAGTACATTTTAGATTGATACGACAAGAAAAGTTGGCGGGTCGCAAGGTTTTGGGGCGACTCCGATCGTGTCATCAACATATTGGAGCGGTGCTGTCAAGTGATAAAAATTTTAAATATGAACAGTAATAGATGACTTATTTTGGATCTTAAACGTTGTAGTTATAGAGAGATATGCTCAAAAATCTCGATGTTTTGTCAACACGTAAATTTGAGTTATTTATTAATTGCATGTCTGAACTCTGAATATAAACATTTAAAAAAGAGTTCTAAAGTATTAATTATAGGACGACACAACTTATATTTTATTTTCTTTCACAATCTTTAACTCTGGGATCAAAGGGAATGCCCATACCAACACAGCTAATACCGACCGTGTTTTTTTTTTGTGAGTGCGATATCTTCAAATGACTGCTCTCGTCCTGGGTGCGGCGGGAGGGCGTGTCAGACTTTTACTGACTAAAACCCACTCATGTTCCTTCGGTTGCCCTTTATGTTCCGGGGTCACGGTAACTATTATAAACATTCCGCAACCCCGCAATTTGTAACACCTTTGAATTTTATCTTCATTGTCCGACCATTGTGACGAGTGATTTATAATAAACGAGACTTGTTTATTAATAATAATTTCCTGGTAGTAACGAAACTAACCAGGTAATGTCAAAATTAAATAATTAAGCTCCTTTAAAACGATATTTTGTTAGCAGATGACCTCAAACCAGTGACGATATAAAGTGAACAATTGAAATATAATATTTAAATTATCTCAACGCTTAGGGGATTTAGTGAAATATTTGGATTAAAATTTTATCCTCATTTTAATAAGAATACAATGTGTTTTAGGTGTAATTTAATATTTTTATTGTGAAATAACACTGCACTGTGATATATTATTATATTAGATCTAATGGGACATCATTCAATATGTTGATTCAATTATATGCGTATGTGAGTGTTATTCCTCAATATTAACAGTTATAGAGAAACAGTTAAATTGCGCGATCTGAACATTTTTAATTAATTTCACTCCCCTTTAAATTCGCAAAACACAACATCATCATTATAATTTGTCCATTAATTTGGTAAACAATACATATACAGTGATATAGTATACATAACAACAGTGAACAGATAAACTGTGTGTATACGAGATATAGCAAAGTCAAACATTTCAACATTTTTTACTCCAATACAAAATAATTACGTTGAAGAATTTTGTTTGTTTTAAAGCGCTAACCTCGGCTAAATTAAAAAAAAAAGTATTTTATATGATAGCCACATTTATGAATAACAATATAGACTACATAACATCTCGCTTCTACCAACAGGAGCCAAGCAGTAACAGGTTAATGAACGCAAGTAAAACCGCGATCAAAAGTGTAGGTTAAAGAGATATGTATTACATTTAGGTATAAATTTTGATAACGATTATGCATTCGACTAAGTTAAAATAAGAAATATATTTTAATATAGTACATGCAAAAATCCAGATACTGATTTAAATATTTGCAAAAACAATGTTAGATTGGTGGCTACTTGTTTTCATATTAGCCGTTGGATTTTAAATAGTTATTAATTTTAAAATCGAGGTTGGAAATAATATTCGACTTTACCCTGATTGCACACACACAGTCACTTAAATACATATAATTTATAAATAATTTAAATAGACAATACACATACATTTGGTGTTAGACTAAAAGGTATTTGGAGCGAACGGCTTTTTATACAAAACGAATTTAGACAAAAAAATTAACATAATAACAAAAATAAAAAAGGTTTCTACTTATGTACTGTAATAAGATGTTTTTTTATATATTAAAGAGACGAATATACATTTTTTTCGTATTTGTTTTTACATTATTTACAAGTATTTACATTGTAAAGCTATCCACACACAACAAAGCTTGTGTTGTGCCGCAAGTCTTGGAAGACTTTTATATTATTCTTGTTAATTGGCAAATAGCCAAGTTCCATGTTTCTTCGCCAGACATATCGATGCTAAAGACAATTTTAATAATTATGAATGTATTAAGGGAATCTCTTCGGATGCAAATTTACCTAAAATTGAGATATTGGCTGATCAAGCAACTCCTTGTATTGATAAAATTTTATTTAGGTATCTGATTATAGAATTGAATGTATATTAACTTACGTTTTTTTTTATATGTGGCAATCCCTCCACACTATTTCCAACCACTGCAACTCCTGAAAGCTAGAATCAACAGTGGAGTCCGCCAGAAAAGCGCCGAAGCAATGAAGCTCGACGAGTCCCGGAGAGAACTAAGCCAATAACTTCGATTCCGGAATGTCGAGTATCGAAAATAAACGATACTATAATCAGAATAAAAATTCTGATTATAGTATCGTTTATTTTTAAACTTGCTTCCATACTATAAACCAAACTAGTTATGCATTCTCAGTGTAAACCTACGATCGCAAGATTTTTTTACAGAAGAAGGATACAAGCCACTTCCGCAATAACTGAGCTCAAAATGCACTTTAGGTAAATATGCATCCAGACATCTAATCATGAATTAAACAATGTGGAATGCACAATACAGCTGCTAAAGATAATAAGCTCAATCATTTCTCCGATATACTTAAAAACTTGCAAATTAAACTAGATTCCCCTTTTCTTAAACAAGTATTATGCTTTAAAAGCTTGGCAAGAATTTATCAGCAAATTCCAATTTAACCGATTGCACCAAACCGTGTGATATTTTTATTAAAAACATTTGGAATATAATAGAATAGATTCTTCTATTCTATTTTCTCAGTTAAAAGTCGACCTTGCGCCACAACCGTTCATCATTATATACATGTCGAGTACAATTGAACGCAACTTATTTTTAATAATACGGGAATATATTACAGTTAATTCTAAAGAAAACATAATGGCGAAAATGCGGAAATGAAATAAAAAAAGTATTTTGTGTTATCTGATTATTAACCTAGGTTACATTTAGGCTGCCTGGCCATTTGAAAGGAGAAACTGATAATTAGGTATTTAGAGCCCAATGGATTGATTATTTATGAGCCTTTAAAACGCAATTTTAGTAGATTTTTAGTTCAATAGCAATTACACCCTGTGACGTCACTGAATTAGCCATTACAGAGTTGGTCAATTGTATTGGTAATTATGTGATTTCACAGGACCCTATTGCCATTCAAAATATATGACCAACCTAGTGTAGAGTACACAAGATAGAATTTGTTCCTAGCAACCAAATGATATAGTTTCGATTGTATAGGTTCTTATTAGGAATAAACGTTTTATTAATTTTATTGACAGCTCATAAACGTATTACGTAAAAAACATTTATATTAACTAATAGAATTCAGATACATCACATCATTTACTCATCACTGTCCCTTATTTTTCTTCTGTCAAATAGATAGGCAGCTTTCTGGTAGACAATTTAACTAGCTTCATAATCATAATTATATTTAAGTCAATCATGGACGACTTTGAGTCGCGTTTAAGTATTTAACAGACTGCCGTTTGTATTCTCAACCGTATTACTTTACAGATACGTTCGTTAATCACTTGAATAATAAAATAACAGTAGTTAAGTTTTCGAATATCGAAAGTTTGTTTTGTGAAATTGGACTTTATTTAGCACTTTGTAGGATTGAAAATACGTTGATGACTGGGCCCGTCTATTTCTATATCATTTTAACTTATTCATAGATGTCATAAGATCTGTACTTGACTGGTATTGTTTTGTGACATGGACACAACACTTCATAATACATTTGTTTTGTTAGGCATCAATACTGCCTACCCCGATACGGAATTAGTAAGTGTAGTTAAACCTCGATTCCTCAAACGAAAGTTACATTTTATAAAGCCGGTGTTATGCCTTCTACACATGGCGACGATATCTCGTAGCGATTTTACAGTTCGGTTCGCTTGTGCATTTTTATCGCACGTATGTATAGTGCTGTTGAAGATTATTTTGGTAGTACAATTTATCGTTAAAACACAAAAGCAGTCTGCGATATAATGCTACGATTATAGTTGCCTTGTGTTGGAAATATGATTACTAGCGCGCTTTGCTATTCAAATTATTACACTCACATTTCGTTCAAAAAACCGAAGGTATAAACGATTTTGCTCTCATTATATGCTGCTCATCTTATGACAAGTTAAGAGGAACTGTAGGTATCAGTTGCATTAAAAAATAAGAATCAATTTCCAACAGCCTTGTATAATACACCCTACTACTATACATTTAAGGTTCATAATTCAACACCGAGATCATGCATGCAACTCTTGACTTCACCAATTTTGTCGTCACATGCAATTTTTCTAGAAAGTTCATTCACCAAATAGTTTTATTCTAATCACGATAAGTTCTTATTGTCCGAGAATTTTGGTATCGACCTTACTTTCATAGAAATAAGGATAAGATTTCACTGTCATAGCTCATAGATGTCCATTTTAAAAATAGAATAGGAAGTTCATACTGTGTCCTTGTTTGGTCACGGAGTTTTGAACCTTGTGCGATTAGAGATAAGGTTCAGACTTCATCGCCGAGGTCCTGGACGCAGTTTTCGGCGATGGGCACGAATTTGTCGTCTATTTGTATGAGGAGTATGCTTTTGTCGACGTGAGATCGAAGTTTAGGGTCTCTGTGGTTCGGGGTCCATTTGTGTACAACCTGCGAAGTTACAAAAATGTTTAGCTATAATACTACGGCTTTGTACAACAATTTTATTTATTAGCTTTTGCCCGCGGCTCGCGTTAGAAAGAGACAAAAAGTAGCCTATGTTACTCTCCATCCCTTCAACTATTTCCACTTAAACAATTCGTCGCTCCGTTTTGCCGTGAAAGAAAGACAAACATACAGACACACTTTCCCATTTATAATATTAGTATGGATTATAGACGGTTACATTCACGTTTTGGTAGTTAAAGTAGTCATCAAGGTTCAAATTTTCTGTGTTTATTTTCTCAATTACCTACTCGTTCCTAAGAACCTTCAACCATGTAGAAAAAAAAACATTCGTCGGGCTTCATAGAATATTTAAAACGGAATTAGCAGAATGTCAAGGCGTTTTCAAGTATTGCGCTTCGCAACACCTGGCAATTTTTTATAGGTTATATTGATAAAAGATTTATTTATTACTAGCTTTTGCTTGCGACTTCGTCCGCGTGGAATAATAGTTCCCGTTTCCGGGGGATTTCCGGTATGAAAACTATCCTATGTCCTTTTTCGGGTCCCAGCCTATATCTGTACCAAATTTCATTCAAATCGGTTCAGACGTTTAGGCGTGAAGAAGAGACAGGATAAACAGACAGAGTTACTTTCCCATTTACAATATTAGTATGGATTTAGTATTTGCAAAGACTACGAATAAACACACAAATAGAAGTCCCTCTAAAAAAATACAAAATCACATCTTACCAGTCCGTCCATCCCCGACATAGGTACCCAGCTGCCCCAGAAGCTTCTCCCCCCCCTCTCCCTCTCGGCCTCAGAGGGCCACTGCACATCGATCCTCCTTCCCAAGTTAATACAGTCATACACTCCCAACGGCTCAATAATTAACACCTTACTACCCACACTCACATTCACTTTCAACTCACTCCTACCCGAATCAGACCGTTTAATCTTCGTCTTTATCTCCTTCGTTTTAGAGTCCTTTTTTGATTCTTTCTTCAATATAGATTCTTTGTTAGATAGGTCGGAGTAATGGGTTTCTTTCAAAGGTAGTACTTCGGTTTTCTCAATGTAACGTCCGGTTAGTTCTCTGTAACTTTCCCGTTCGTGACGTATTTCTTTGCTGAGTTTTGATAGGTCTTTTGGCGTCACTTCGTTGACGTAGTACCTGTCAAAGAAATTATAAAATATTATATAACGTTTTTTTTTGTAATGCATGAATTTGTTAACGGTAAATGGGTAAGGTTTGTGAGAGTTAATTCCAAAAAATGATATTTTATTGTGATTTGCACACCAAGGTTGAATCATTCAAAGCAGTGATTTGTTACAAAAATGTTAATGGTTTATGAAAATGTTATGATTACTGGAAATTGTGATTAAAAAAATGTACAAAGTTTTCTTTAGTGCCTAAAATTGAGATATTATAAATAAAACCAAATAGAGTTGTTATAACTAACGAAACTTAGTTACCAAGATTTAAACCATCCAGACTTATAGCAAAGCCAAAGTAAGACTAAATAACGTATTGAGGCGATATCTGTCGGTCGCCCAACATTGCAACTAACAACCCCGTCTGGTTGGAGAATCCTCCCTTTTCAATGGAGGATATAGAACTATTTACTCTGATCCATTACCTTAGGGCCCCGTTTCATTAAGACACCACGGTGGCACGACTAGTCGTGGGGTGTACCTTTTTGCATTCATGTTTATGTTTGCCAGCGGTCGTCGGTAACAATTCGGTTGTGCCACAATACTAAGTCTTCAGTGAGTCCGTGTGTATGAAGCGTGCAATGATACCTTTGAAAGTGTCTGTCTTGCCTGGCGTTCCTGTTGGCGATGATCTTGCAGTCGGGCAGCGACAGGTCGAGGCCGCTCGGCGTCAGTGTGAGGTCCTCCAGCGACTGTGTGTATGAAGCGTGCAATGATACCTTTGAAAGTGTCTGTCTTGCCTGGCGTTCCTGTTGGCGATGATCTTGCAGTCGGGCAGCGACAGGTCGAGGCCGCTCGGCGTCAGTGTGAGGTCCTCCAGCGACTGTGTGTATGAAGCGTGCAATGATACCTTTGAAAGTGTCTGTCTTGCCTGGCGTTCCTGTTGGCGATGATCTTGCAGTCGGGCAGCGACAGGTCGAGGCCGCTCGGCGTCAGTGTGAGGTCCTCCAGCGACTGTGTGTATGAAGCGTGCAATGATACCTTTGAAAGTGTCTGTCTTGCCTGGCGTTCCTGTTGGCGATGATCTTGCAGTCGGGCAGCGACAGGTCGAGGCCGCTCGGCGTCAGTGTGAGGTCCTCCAGCGACTGTGTGTATGAAGCGTGCAATGATACCTTTGAAAGTGTCTGTCTTGCCTGGCGTTCCTGTTGGCGATGATCTTGCAGTCGGGCAGCGACAGGTCGAGGCCGCTCGGCGTCAGTGTGAGGTCCTCCAGCGACTGTGTGTATGAAGCGTGCAATGATACCTTTGAAAGTGTCTGTCTTGCCTGGCGTTCCTGTTGGCGATGATCTTGCAGTCGGGCAGCGACAGGTCGAGGCCGCTCGGCGTCAGTGTGAGGTCCTCCAGCGACTGTGTGTATGAAGCGTGCAATGATACCTTTGAAAGTGTCTGTCTTGCCTGGCGTTCCTGTTGGCGATGATCTTGCAGTCGGGCAGCGACAGGTCGAGGCCGCTCGGCGTCAGTGTGAGGTCCTCCAGCGACTGTGTGTATGAAGCGTGCAATGATACCTTTGAAAGTGTCTGTCTTGCCTGGCGTTCCTGTTGGCGATGATCTTGCAGTCGGGCAGCGACAGGTCGAGGCCGCTCGGCGTCAGTGTGAGGTCCTCCAGCGACTGTGTGTATGAAGCGTGCAATGATACCTTTGAAAGTGTCTGTCTTGCCTGGCGTTCCTGTTGGCGATGATCTTGCAGTCGGGCAGCGACAGGTCGAGGCCGCTCGGCGTCAGTGTGAGGTCCTCCAGCGACTGTGTGTATGAAGCGTGCAATGATACCTTTGAAAGTGTCTGTCTTGCCTGGCGTTCCTGTTGGCGATGATCTTGCAGTCGGGCAGCGACAGGTCGAGGCCGCTCGGCGTCAGTGTGAGGTCCTCCAGCGACTGTGTGTATGAAGCGTGCAATGATACCTTTGAAAGTGTCTGTCTTGCCTGGCGTTCCTGTTGGCGATGATCTTGCAGTCGGGCAGCGACAGGTCGAGGCCGCTCGGCGTCAGTGTGAGGTCCTCCAGCGACTGTGTGTATGAAGCGTGCAATGATACCTTTGAAAGTGTCTGTCTTGCCTGGCGTTCCTGTTGGCGATGATCTTGCAGTCGGGCAGCGACAGGTCGAGGCCGCTCGGCGTCAGTGTGAGGTCCTCCAGCGACTGTGTGTATGAAGCGTGCAATGATACCTTTGAAAGTGTCTGTCTTGCCTGGCGTTCCTGTTGGCGATGATCTTGCAGTCGGGCAGCGACAGGTCGAGGCCGCTCGGCGTCAGTGTGAGGTCCTCCAGCGACTGTGTGTATGAAGCGTGCAATGATACCTTTGAAAGTGTCTGTCTTGCCTGGCGTTCCTGTTGGCGATGATCTTGCAGTCGGGCAGCGACAGGTCGAGGCCGCTCGGCGTCAGTGTGAGGTCCTCCAGCGACTGTGTGTATGAAGCGTGCAATGATACCTTTGAAAGTGTCTGTCTTGCCTGGCGTTCCTGTTGGCGATGATCTTGCAGTCGGGCAGCGACAGGTCGAGGCCGCTCGGCGTCAGTGTGAGGTCCTCCAGCGACTGTGTGTATGAAGCGTGCAATGATACCTTTGAAAGTGTCTGTCTTGCCTGGCGTTCCTGTTGGCGATGATCTTGCAGTCGGGCAGCGACAGGTCGAGGCCGCTCGGCGTCAGTGTGAGGTCCTCCAGCGACGACTCCGCGCTCGCGCCGCCGCGGCTGCCCGACACCTGGGGGTAAGAAAGGCTTATCAATACATAGTACAAAACAAAGCCAATCCCCATCTACACCTATATAATTATGCTTTCATCTTTCAACTACGCAATGGATTTTGAATTGATGCGGTTTTTTAATCGATAGGGTGACTAAAGGTGTGCATACATGCATAATCTAGTAGAGGAAATTATTTTTTTCAAAGTTTTATAACACCCGTGTGAAGCTGGGACGGGGATTTTATGGGATGGAAATTTGATGGGGCAGAAGAACCACCTTAATCATTGCAGTTATTCGAAAATGGTCTTAGAAGGCTATCCATTTTTAAAAGATTTTTATTACCTTGGCGCTGGCCGCTCGTCGTGGCTGGTCTCTCCACGCGCACTCCCAGTTACTGCCTGCCGCGCTCTGTACACAAACATAGTAGTTAGCTTTTGGTTCAAGTTTGAAGTAAACGAGAATTATAATACAATAAAATAAAGTAAATTCGGCTGTAGATTAGTAACCAGTAATATTTTTTGATCTTTCATTATGTTTCGAATTTAAAATTCGATTTTGTTCCTTAGGTAAGTTCTTATTTTAATTAATTTGCTAGGAAAATAGTTTTTAGGAAAGTAATTCTTATTTCAGTGGAGTTAAGTACACAATATACTAAATTATAATGCGAGCAGTTATCAGGAATCTAAGTTTGGATTCATAAATCCGCGCGCTATTTTTTGTCTATAATATTTCACAAAAATAATCACTAGCACTTTATTATTTAGCTCTCGCCTCCATTACATTCTCGTCTTTGGTTTGAGATACGTCTTCTTCCAGTTCAATAGTACCATAAAGTGTTATTTCTATAACAATTCCTCACCTGTGTGTCGTCGTTAGGCAGGTCGTGTTCGTGCCGGGCACTGTCGGCGCCGAGCAGACGGAAGGACGCGGGCGCCGCGCGACGCATACGACTGCGGTTGCCGCTCTGTACAGACACGACATTCATATTTATTAGTAGGCTATGAACAAAAGAATACCGGGCTTGGATTTATAGCGACGCTGAAGAGAAATAAAAATGTTGGCATATGCGTCGAATTACAGTTAAGAGATTATTTCTGACTATACGTTAATTTACGATAGTTTCGGTTACGGACATTAGATTTTTAAGTATTATTAGTCACCAAGTGACAATAAATAATAATAAGCAATGCATTAGATTTTTTTATATCGGACTCATTTACGGTTACGGATATATTTTTATTTCGGATTATCCGTTAGTTTCGGATTGTTTTTGAGTGTTATTTGTCACCAAGCAACAATAAATAGCAATCCCTTGCATACACGGCTAGTGTAGCCAAAATTATTCGATTTTTTTATATCAAACTCGCTTACGATTACGGATAATATTTACTTCAGATATCCAACTCAGATACGGAGCTTTAAAACATCCCAGATTATTAATTTTTTGGGGGTATAAGGCACAGAGTGTAAGGCTCCTCATTCTCCACTGAAGAGGGAGGTTCCCCCGACCAGACGGGTGTTGTGTCTAGAGGGCTACTGATCGACGATTCTCATCGGGTTTATTGTACATGTGCTAATGTCGCCGATAACTCTTATATCGCGGATATCAGGTTATATATAGGACGCCGATATAGGATAAATAAATACCTGGGAAAACTCAATATAGTCATTGATCCCAAAGTGAGAGTTTGTACTATGGTAACCAGACAAAAATGATAAACATACTGTCAATTACATGCAGACACAGAACACACAATTATGTTCATAACACAAAGTTTGACCAGGGTGGGAATTGAACCGACGGCCTTCGGCCTAGCAGTCAGGGTCACTGACCACTAGGCCAACAGGCTCGTAAAGAGGATGTCAGTTGTAGTTCGCATATTCGGCTAGAGATGTCACTACAAATTAATTGAAAGCGTCAGTTCACGCTACCTGTAAGCGACGCGTGATCGTATCTTAGTTTTATAGTTTCTTTTTACCGACTTCACAAAAAGGAGGAGGTACTATGTTCGGCTGTTTGTATGTTTTTTTTTTTTGTATGTTTGTTCATCGATTACTCCGTCAATTGTCAACGGATTTTGATGGTTCTTTTTTTGTTTGATAAGTCATGATTCAGGGGTGGTCCCATATAAATTTTGTGGCGATCGGTTCAGTGCTTCTCGAAAAATTCACCAAGAACAAAAAAAAATTGACGAAATTTTCATAGACGATGTGTGCTTTGTCTTCAAGTTTCTATTTTCGTTTTATAAGATTGTTAGTAGTTTTATTTTGAAAATAAATTACTTTGAAAGATACTATACACAGTCAAACATTGGGAGTCGACACTAAAAAGTAATAAATAAAAAACTTTTTTCAAAAAAAAAATAACCGCCTTCAAAAACTAAAAACCCAATAATAACTAAAATTTCGGAAGTCGGTGGTTTCTCTTCTGCCATTCAATTTGTGTTGCCACCGACTTCCGAAATTTTAGTTATTATTGGGTTTTTAGTTTTTGAAGGCGGTTATTTTTTTTTTTGAAAAAAGTTTTTTTTTTGTATTAAAATTGTCAATGTCATACCCATATGTTGTTTATAATAATTTTCGGGGACATAGAAGGCGCGGGGAGACGTAGTCAAGCGGGAGGGGAGCGCAAACTTAGCAGTACCTATTTAGTTTATAATATCAGTGATCTATACAACGATTGCGCACGAACGTATCCCTACATTACGACTCCCAACCTAGAGGGGTAGGGAGACGTAGTGTAGTATTAACCTTATGTAAATCTTGCATTTTCAATGTGCACACACAAGACCTCTACGCTACCTGTCTAGCGGGCTCCTTGGCAGGTGTCCGCGCAGTCCTGGCTCGCTCGCGCGGTCGCGGCGCGGTGGCGGGCGCGCTGAGCTCTCGCACCACGCGGTGAGAGTTGCCGCTCTCCATCAACACTCCGCCGCTCGACACTACGGCCGCCGCTGCAAATATAGCAGCTTTATACCCTGTGGTCTGGCCAAATGTCAATGTGACAGCTGTCATTAATGTCAGGTGTCGTATTACTGCCACGCGAAATTGACCCGTATCACTGTCATTATATTGTTTTATCTGTAGTATGGTTGTGGTTCAATCAACTGGCCTGGTCGACAAACCGTACCAATGTCCAGATAAAGATACTTATCTATCATACAAGCAAATTAGGAAAAGTGTGCCCTGAATATAAAAGAAATCTGTGTTATAGATAGTTATGATGACCTCTCGACATTTTTACATGCCTCTATTCCTAAATTTTGCAACTCAGACATAATTTCTTATAGGTTTTGGATGTATAACCCTATATTTAAGACTTTGTAACCTATTTTTTGTTATGATGTGAAATCATAGAGTGATTTCTCCAGCCCAGGGCTGGAGAAATGTCAGACTTTTACTGACTAAAACCCACCCTTGTTCCTTCGGTTGTCCTTTACGTTCCGGGGTCGCGATAACTATTAGAAGAGAACCGAGTCACGTACTTTGTAACTAAATATCTCGTTTAAGTATGACGATTTGTGATGCTAAAGACCTGTTTTACATTGTTTCAGCAATTTCTGGTTAAAATAATTGGTATACATTTTTATACAAAATCTGTTTCATTTTTTATATATGTGGAAATTAGCGTTACAAAAATTAAAATGATTTATTTGTACCTTTAGAAAAGTTATAACATGTATATGTCGCAGTCATCTGGTTGTATCAGCTATTTGATTGTATGACTAGCGCGTTCATTGAATGACGACATTTAATTGAATGGCTAGGCCGAACGTTGATAAAACAAGCATCACTCAACGTCCAACTAAATAGCTGATTGTAACATAGCCCTTTGAACAGAGCGGACGTAAAATCAGTCAGGTGATTGTAATTTAGTTCATTTTTTAGGGTTCCGTAGTCAACTAGGAACCCTTATAGTTTCGCCATGTCTGTCTGTCTGTCCGTCCGTCCTCGCTTAATCTCTGTGACCGTTAGCACTAGAAAGCTGAAATTTGGTACCAATATGTATATCAATCCCGCCGACAAAGTGATAAAATAAAAATTGGAAAAAAATGTTTTATTAGGGTAGCCCCCCCATATGTAAAGTGGGAAGTGATTTTTTTTTAAATTTCAACCCCAACGTGTGATATATTGTTGGATAGGTATTTAAAAATGAATAGGGGTTTACTAAGATCATTTTTTGATAATGTCAATAATTTCGGAAATAATCGCTCCAAAAGGAAAAATCAAAGCGTCCCCCCCCCCTCTTAACTTTTGACCCGTATGTTTAAAAAATATGAAAAAAATCTGGAAAGTAGAACTTTATAAGGAATTTCTAGGAAAATTATTTTGAAATTGATATAAAGAACAGGTTTTGTACAAAAAAGACAAAAAGGTCGTACAAAATAATTTCTGCGTACTTAGTATGTCAACGTAACAAATAGCCTTTTTTAAAACTTATAAGTGTCAATAGTCAATAGTCAAATCGTTTATTTTCATTAGGCCAAAAAAAGGCACTTTGAAACGTCATTTACAAAAGTGATTCTAGTTGCCCATTCCAAAATGTAGTTTCGTATGGAGAAGAATGGGCAAGAAACTCCATACTTACTCTTTTAAAAATAATCGTGTTACAAAGTTTTTTTTTACATGGTTAAATGTGAATTAGAATGAATGAGTGGGAACACTTATTGTGACGGACGGGAAACTACGGAACCCTACATTGAGCGTGGCCCGTCACGCTCTTGGCCGGTTTTTTTCCCACTTCCACACTCCCGCGGCGTTAGTAGTCACCAAAACAAATATGGCGTAAAATATCTCGCGCAGATAGCACTGTCTTGAAACTTTTTTGACTAAATTCACTTTAAAGTGACTTATTCGTTATGTGACAGCATGGATTTACCTATTAATACGCCGCCGTCGGGTACTTAGAAAGTTTTTATTTTTAAATTAAAACCATAATAAGGTGTATCATGTCATGTCATGTCCTCATTTTTTTATGTAAAGGAAGTTAAGTTTTTAAGCTGCCAACTTATGTTCACCCTAAACAAACATTACATAGTCGGCTATATTACATTTAACGACAATGCTAAATGACGTTCAGTCAAGTCGTTGAACGTTGCATTAAACAACTTGACGAGTTGTCCTTTAGTCATTTAAATAAATGTCGTCATTTAATTAAATGTCGTATTTAATGAATGCGCTAGTCATACAATCAAATAGCTGACTCAACCAGATCACTGCGACATATACATTTACAAACAATCTGATTCTTTCCATGTTTGCTTCGTAGTACAAACCATTCACAGTAAAACCCTCTATAAATAAAAAAAACTGTCACGTTAACCTGCCTATTTAATAAACTAAGTAAATAAAAAACCTACAAATGATAAAAAACCAAGGTTTCTTAAGATTCCACTTAACCAGGTTTCACTGGACAAAAAATATCCATACTAATATTATAAATGGGAAAGTGTGTCTGTCTGTCTGTTTGTCTTTCTTTCACGGCAAAACGGAGCGACGAATTGACGTGATTTTTTAAGTGGAGATAGTTGAAGGGATGGAGAGTAACATAGGCTACTTTTTGTCTCTTTTTAACGCGAGCGAAGCCGCGGGCAAAAGCTAGTTTATTCATATTAATATTATAATGTAACGCCATCTATCTATTACGGCACCAATTAAACTTAGCACGAAGTATAAATAAGTATGTAAATTATTTCTGTTTCTCGAATCGACAGAGGAGTGCCACACTAAGAGGACAGTGCAAGACATATACAATCAATATTTTAATTGACAACACCAACACGTCTACAATATATCTACGTAAAACAAATACCACTCACAGTTATATATCTTCAATATATCTAATCCTTTTGTATGAGCAAAAAGAAATAAATTATTAATAGTTTAGCGTATTATTACTGAGACCAAAATATCGAAGTTTCTACAAACAAAAACATTAACTAAAAAAGGTAATAAATACACACATAAATAAAAAACAAATACACATGAGTGAATATACAGTGATTGTGAATTATAAAGACTAAAGTACATATTAAAATAGGCACACAAAAAATATAGATAATCCAAATAATTTTTTTTTGTCAAAATTGTTACTTATCATGAGTACAATAAAATTTAAGTATCGATGTTACCACATACACATATGATAGAGACAAAATGGATAGAAATTTCCAAATAGCAAAATCAATCAATCACTGTTATTTTAATTACAAAACTGACAAAATAATAAAAGAATTAATATGTTATAGTTCGCGTCACGTAAGCTTGCCCCTCTGAAGTTAGGCTTTAGTGACGTCCGCGCAGGTACAATCACGTAAAAAAGTGTTACGTTCGTGGTTTTTTTTGTGTTTTATACAGAATTGAATTAAGTAGTAAATATTGCGATTGTAAAGGTGCTTCTAAACGGGCAATATTTTACTGCAATTGTGTTGCTGCAATACATTGCCGGCAATATTTCCGGTATTGCCCGGCCACACTTATAATGTTTCTGAACTCTCTGCATCATTGCAGTTTTGCAATCAGTTACTCATATCCAAGAAATTACGTACAACTGATTACGCCTAAAAGTAGTTACGACCCATGTCTATGTGAGTGTCAGTGTAACTGCGTACGTAAAATAATAGTCATATTTTTGTCCACAAAACTGGTTACACGATTATCAGCCTCGTAAGTAGTTACTGAAACCCATTACGTTAAAAACATCCACTTCTAGTTTTAGTATTATGTCATTAGAAACAACAGCGTTAATATTTAATTATAATAGCCGTTATTAGTTTGATTTTTGTTGTGTCAGTGAAAATAAAATAATTAAAAACAATAATAAAGTTTAACAGTTTTGGCAACAACAGTACTTTCACATTGAGCAAGCAGGACAGAAGTAAGCATCGAACGTATGCGAGTGACAGAGACGCCATTACAGGCGCCATCTTTCATAAGACCGCGCATGCGCGGTTCACGTTTGGTTGTAAAATCGACTACTGCGCAGCCAATTGCGACGAACTTCAAAGGGGCAAGCTTACGTGACGCGAACTATACAAACACTATACATTCGAATAGCACATATTAGGTCATCATTAAAAAAATATATAGTATTCTATGGAGCGCAAAAAGGAGGAAAAAATATTAGCACGCGAGTGAAGCGTGGACGGGGCGACTGATAATGCTACATGTGTATGTATGTATATAATGATAAACTGATCGACAGTCAATCAGTCATTGTTGATAGATCAACGCATAGCCCAAACAGCTGGTCCTAGAGACATTTTTTTTTTGGTGAGTGGGAAATCATCAAATGACTGCTCCCGTCCTGGGTGCGGCGGGGCCCTCCCGCTTCATGTAGGCAAATCATCAAATGAAATGTCAGACTTTTACTGACTAAAACCCACTCATGTTCCTTCGATTGCCCTTTATGTTCCGGGGTCACGGTAACTATTATAAACATTCCGCAACCTCGGCAGGCGTGGCCCTGTTGGGCCCCTTCCTGTGCTCCTAGAGACATGACACTTAAAGAGTGTGTTCTTAGTAAAGACCGAGCAACCACTAAAGGATTTCTATAAATTCCAACCTTAAAGGGATAAAATAGGAGATAGGACGTTTCGACATACACGCGGGCATAAGCTGGTTTATAATAAAACTGCATAACTTACCAGTTTCATCATGTGTAGTTCGTTCATGCGAGTGCTCTCGCAGTAGACCCGCTAACGACGCTAGTGTTGATGACGTGGGTTTGCCCGCACTCGCTAGACTGCCGCGCGTACCGGCTGCAGAAAAAAATGTTTCTTAGTACATTTAGAAATCCCTGGTTACACGAACTTTAACGTAATAGTTAAAGTTCGTCTTAACAGGGTTTTTTAAATGTAAGATAAAAATCATCTGAGATTCAAGTATAGCAAGACACACCTATGTACGATGAATAAATGATGAATTTTCGCGAAATCGTCCCCTACACATATTGTAAAGTAGTCGACTCGCATGTTCCAGAAGTTACAATGGAAAGATGACAGTTACTCTGGGAGACAGCTGTGATTCTGCCATGTCAATCACGGTACATGGTCGCGACATTTCTTTAACTAAGGTAGTAAGCTCAATGGTCCTATCAACAAGAGGACTATTACTGCAGTTAACAAACCTCCCAGAGGAAGGTCAATAAAGAAGAAGAAGAAGCAAGCTCAACCCTCACCCAGTGAAGTCCTGGACAGATGCAGAGCATTATGCCTGGGAGTATTATTCCTGGCCGCCCCAGCCTCAGCCACGCCCGCGTCGCACGCACCACCAGTACCACCGGTACCTCCCGCGCCGCCTGAAGAACAGCCTTCGCCGCAACGACGACGAATACTACAGAGAAAACATATTTATAAGTTACTAGCTTTTGCCCGCGACATCGTCCGCGTGAAATAATAGTTCCCGTTCCCGGGGGATTTCCGGGATGAAAACTATCCTATGTCCTTCCTCGGGTCCCAGAGTATATCTGTACCAAATATAATTCAAATCGGTTCTGTGGTTTAGGAGTGAAGAAGAGACAGACAGAGTTACTTCCGCATTTCTAATATTAATTACGGATTGTTCACATCAAGCATATTGTTGGTAGATGACTATGAGCGGAAAGTTTCAAGTGTATGAACAGTCAGCTATCGTAATAAGCAGTGAATCGCCTGCATGGCATATTAATAATTTCTTTCTAGGTTAATTAGTGTAAATAACTATAAATAAGTAGTTACCGTCTCCAAGCAGCAGCTAGCCTGGCCCTGATGGCGGACACAGTGAGCGGACCGCCCAGTAAGGAACACAATTGTGGTGAAGTGTCCGCGTATGATGTGGTCAGCGGTGATACGTAGATAGGGTAGCCGATTGGCTGGTCGCACGATGAGTTTATTATGTTGCGGAGAGCCTAGGGCCAAGCATATAAGAATAAGTATCTGTGAAAAAAAGACACAAGCAAAAAGACACATAATTTTTACTATTTTGGCGACATCTTTCTAAACTTCTTCTTTGACATCACAGACAATGGTATTATAAGTAAAAAGGTAGATAGGTTACTGTTATGTATGTGTGCAAGGCGCGCGTACTCCCCGCGCGCCCGCGCAAATGTTAGCGTCTATTCGTCTAATAAACCAGTGCGTTGCTAGCCACAGAGCGTTTCACTTGTGTACTTCCCGCGTACCTAACATTGGCGACGAGTATTTTACGAACACCACGTGTTACTGTGTGTTGGGAAAAATGTCTAGTTCTGTGCAATTTGGAATTTTACATACGTTCGACCATAACACGCAGACATGGAATACGTACAAAGGACGTATATCGCAATATTTCGTGGCAAACGGCATCAACGGGACGACGGATTGCACAGGGGAAAAACGAAAGGCCATCTTGCTCAGCGCACTCACAGAGAGTACCTACAAACTAACAACGGATTTAGTTTTACCTAAAACCGTTGAAGATGTGCCATACCAAGACCTTTTATCTCTACTGGACAACCATTTTACCCCTAAATGTGTCGGCTTCGGTGAGCGTCACAACTTCTACGCGGCGTCACAACGAGCAGAAGAATCCCATTCTCAATGGGCAGCGAGATTGCGAGGGCTGACAGAAAAATGTGCCTTTCTTAACGTGGAGGAGGCACTCCGCGACAAGTTTATTATGGGGATGCAGCCAGGACAAGAGAAGGAGAAGCTGTACACGAAAGATCTGGCCGGCCTTACGTTGGCTAAGGTCGTGGAAATGGCAGAAAACCTCCGTTGTTCGCGCGCTGCCGCCGCGGCCAGCGCAGGAGCGCAGGCACAGGTGTCAGTGGCAGACCAGCAGCTCTTCAAAATAGCGGATAAAGGGAAAAGCGGTAGTAGTGCAGTGAAGGTGAAGTGTAGTGTTTGTGGGTATACGAATCATAGATCGGTTGACTGTAGATTCGCAAACTTTGTTTGTAAAAAGTGTCACGTAAAAGGCCACTTGCGTAAAATGTGCCCAAAAGTGAATTACGTACAGGTGGATGGCGGTGACAAGGGTGAGGATGATGATGACGGTAAGTTTTATTATATCCGTTCATTCAGGGGGGAACCCATGGTAGAAACTGTTTGGATTGGAAACGTGTCATTCAAATTCGAAATTGATAGCGGGTCCGCGGTAACCGTGGTTTCGGAGAAATTCTACAAAAGTTATTTTGAAACTGTGCCATTATCAAGTACATGTAAACAACTCATAACGTATAACGGCGGGAAAATTGTGTGCCTAGGTACGTTGCGTCTACCCGTACGCTACGCGGATCAAACAAATATTATGTACTTGTATGTGGTTCGCGATGGCGGCCCGCCCATTCTTGGTAGAGATTTTTTGTCCTTGTTTCGCTTACAGTTAGTACCGGTCAACTATTGTGAAACTACGGGTTTACAACGGCTATACCCGAAGTTATTTTCAAATGAGTTAGGGAAATTTAACAAATACGAAGTAAAACTATTGTTGAAGGAAGGAGCAAAACCGGTATTTTGTAAAGCGCGTCCCGTAGCGTTGGCATTGCGACCATTGGTCGATAAAGAAATCGATAGATTGGTCGGTTTAGGTATTCTCGAATCCGTAGAATATTCGGATTACGCTTCACCGATAGTTCCAGTTCTGAAGCGAAACGGGACGGTCAGATTATGTGCCGACTATTCAGTTAGTATAAACAAACAGTTACAAATACAACAGTATCCGCTCCCCACGACTACCGAATTATTTTCAAAGATTCATGGAGGTCAGCAGTTTAGTAAACTCGATTTATCTATGGCCTATAACCAATTAGTTTTGGACAAAGAATCAAAAAACCTAACCTGCATTAATACAAATCGCGGGCTATACAGATTTACACGTTTAGTGTTTGGGTTAGCCAGCGCGCCGTCTATCTTCCAGCGTGCTATTGAGGGCTTGTTATCGGGTATAGACGGAGTGTTGTGCATGCTCGACGATATTTTGATAACGGGAAAAGATAGGCAGGAACATTTGCAAAAACTAAATTTAGTTTTAAGGCGCTTAGAAGAAGCAGGATTAACGTTACAAAAAGAAAAATGTAGTTTTTTTCAAGACGAAATCAGTTATCTAGGCTATATTATCACTAAGGATGGTCTTAAAAAATAGCCGGAAAAAATTAAAGCAATGTTAGAAGCACCAGTACCTACAAATGTTAATCAACTTCAGTCGTTTTTGGGCCTAATTAACTATTATCGGAATTTCGTACCTAACGCATCCTCTATTCTCAGCCCCTTGTACGAACTGCTAAAAAAAGGTTGTGAGTGGTCATGGACTGATATTCATGAGTCGGCTTTTAGGTCAATAAAAGAGTTCATGACATCGGAACAAGTTCTCGCACATTTTGACCCAAATGCGACTATTATATTGACAGTAGACGCGTCCCCAAGTGGGTTGGGAGCAGTCCTCTCACAGGTAGGTACAGATGGTGTCGAAAAACCTATTTGATTTGTTTCGCGTACGTTAAACTCTGCTGAAAAGCGATATGCGCAGATCCAAAAGGAAGCAACCGCCATTATTTACGGCGTGCGACGGTTTCATCAATATTTGTATGGCAGATCGGAACCGTTTATTCTTAGAACGGATCACAAACCCCTATTGGCAATATTTGGACCCCATAAGGGTATACCAGAAATGTCAGCAAATAGGTTACAACGGTACGCCCTGTTTTTAAGTAGTTATAACTATAAAATAGAGTATGTTCGCAGCGCTGACAACAGCGCGGATTATTTTTCCCGCGCCAGCTTGCCGCGCACGGTTCACGAGTGCGCGTGTACCGAACAGTGTAAGTGTTGTGATTGTAAAGTATCATACGACCGAGCGACTTATGTTTGTTTTGTTGTAGACGGAAGTATGCCCGTTACGTTAAATAAATTGCGCGAGGAGACAAGCAGTGACGTAGTTTTAAGGCTAGTTAAAGACTTTATTTTAAATGGTTGGCCACCAAAGGTAAATGATATAAGGGTTAAACCATACTACTTATGTAGATCTCAATTATCCTATGAGAATGGTTGTGTCATGAGAGGCCACAAGGTGGTTATCCCTTCGAGTTTGTACAAAATCATTCTTAAAGAATTACATGCGTCCCATTTAGGCGTTGTTAAAACCAAGGCTGAAGCGCGGTCAAGATTTTGGTTCCCGGGAATCGATCAGGCTATAGAATCAATGATAGGTTCATGCGATGTGTGTATTCAGCTGCGTCCCGCACCACCGCGCGCACCGCCGGCTCGCTGGGAATTTCCACCTTGTCCCTTCAACAGAATACACATAGACTTCCTAGGTCCGATTAAAGGATGCGTTTATTTGGTAGCGGTAGATGCACATACTAAATGGGTAGAAGTTTACAACATGCACACTGCTAGTTCATCGACCGCGGTGATTGAGAAACTATGCGATTTTATGTCGAGGTTCGGAGTTCCGAAAACATTAGTAAGTGATAATGGCACGGCTTTTTGTTCGCGGGAATTTGAACTATTTTGCACGACTAACGGGATTTCGCATATGACGTCACCGGTCTATCACCCACCTAGTAACGGCCAGGCCGAAAGTTTTGTCAAGGTTATTAAAAAGGGAATAAAATCTTGTATTATGTCGACGCTCAGTGCGAAAGAAACATCGGTTAAATTACTTAGATATCTTATGGACTACCGTAATTCAGTTCACTCTGCTACTGGGTTGTCCCCTGCGCAAATGGTGTTTGGGCACAAATTAAGGTCGCGATTGGATCTGATGGATCCAAAGTCATCGGCACCCTTGTCGCCATCTGACACTAACGCTGTAAAAAATCAACAGTGTACGCAAACTAAGAAACTAGGGAAAAATAAAACCAGATATTTTAAAGAAAATATTGTTGTATTATACAAAAAGTTTGTTAATAAAGTAAGTTATACATGGTGTAAGGGCGTAATACTTAAAAGGATAGGAAAAGTTTTGTATTTAGTAAAAGACATTAATAGTTCAGAAAGTTACAAAAGGCACATTAATCAACTGATGTTATATAAAGGAACAAATAACAATAAAGATAATAATGTACAAAAGTCGGAAGTGTACTCACCTGGGTCGGGTAGTCCTCCTGCGCAGCAGCCGTCTCCGTCACACCCGCCGCCGTCGTCGCCACCGTCGTCATCGCTGCTGTCCCCGTCGTTCGCTGCTCCAGAAACGCACGCACTCCAGCCGGAACCATCCTTACCAAATCCCTTGCCAGGTAGTCCGGCCAGAGGGAGGAGAGCAGAAGGGGACGTACGAAGTACTTCTTCGTCATCAAGAGAGACCGAGCCAGGACAAATGGACCCAGAACTGGCCCATGATGATGAACAACGAGCTTGTACGAACGACGGTGATGTTGAAGCACGTCACGAGTCCGGGACTGAACCCGATACCCAGACCGCAAAACACGATGAGTCAATAATTGTTACTCCAAAGAGATCGTTACGTAATCGCCCCGTTCCTTGTTTCAAAAAGTACTTCTAACGTTAAATGTTAAGTAGTAGGTACAAGAATATACCTAGCATGTTATGAGTGTTAATTATTATTATATTGTAATCGGTGTTATTAGACTAGAGGGAGGAATTGTTATGTATGTGTGCAAGGCGCGCGTACTCCCCGCGCGCCCGCGCAAATGTTAGCGTCTATTCGTCTAATAAACCAGTGCGTTGCTAGCCACAGAGCGTTTCACTTGTGTACTTCCCGCGTACCTAACAGTTACCTAAACGAAATTCTATCTTAAAAAACGGCACACTAACGCACACATACATTACAGGTCAAGGTAGGATGGTATGATTGAAGTAGTGCGAGTGAAAAAGAGATAAACATCAAATGAAAACGCGTTAGTCAGTATCATGTTGGTCAAATAGCTAACTTTTTAAGTGCCACTTTTTGACTGCATATAACCTATCTACACCTTTTTATTATATAGAAAACATTGTGAGAAAGCAAATGAGAATAAGCCTTTGCCTTGCAGTTGGACAGTAATAATATAGACTAGTATTACTATCAGGCTTTCCCCAGTTCAGTGACCCCCTTACCTGCTTAGCATTCTGTATAGATCCCCGCTCGGGGTTCCTATTCCTGAGGTAGACAAGTTCCTGCTGCTGCCCAGCCCACAGGCCGCGCACGCACTCGCGGTTGAGCTTGATGACGCGGAAGCCCAGGTGACGCTTGTTCAGCATTATTATCTTGTAGTCGTCGTTGCCTTCGTCCATTACGTGTCTGCGGATAAAAGAGTTATTTAAGAACTTTTGCCTGCGACTTTGCTTGCGTTAGAAAGAGACAAAAGTAGCCTATGTCACTCTCCATCCCTTCAACTATCTACACTTAAAAAATCGCGTCAATTCGTCGCTCCATAATGCCGTGAAACACGGAAACAAATATACAAAAACACACTTTTCTGTTTATAATATAATATTATAGTTATAGTCATAGTAGTTTATTGGTAAGGGATTCTTACAAGTCATATTCGGTAAAAAAACACAATACATTATTACACAGATGTCAAAAATCAAGTTGTCAAACAAAAATTGGAACACATACATATAAATATTGTGTATAATTATAATTGTATAAATAAATATAATATTTACTGTAAAAAAAAAACACATACACAAATAGTCAAGTCAGAAGAAGGAATCGCAATAAAAAGTCACAGTAAAAATTACAATTCAAATTAATATGACAAAGTTTACATCATCCAAAAGTCGTCAAAGGAATAAAACGCTTGCACGATAAGCCATCTTTTCAGTCGTGCTTTGAAGCTGCCTATCGTCGAGGCATTAGAAATGTCTGCTGGCAGCAGGTTGTACACTACAACCTGCTGCCAGCTAGTATAGATTCGTTACAAGTTGCTGCAGAGGTACTGCTGCTGATAAAATGTGCTGGTTCCGATGATTTATGATCATTAGATTGCACATCTGGATGACATTAGTTAGGCTTCACAGAGTAGTAGTACTTTGGTTTATCACATTATCTATATACATAAATGGTTTATTGTTTTATTTATATTTATCGTGGCAGATCACTAGCGCTGTAGTACTGGAACATGTACCTCAGAGCTAACAGATCACTAGCGCTGTAGTACTGGAACATGTACCTCAGAGCTAACAGATCACTAGCGCTGTAGTACTGGAACATGTACCTCAGAGCTAACAGATCACTAGCGCTGTAGTACTGGAACATGTACCTCAGAGCTAACAGATCACTAGCGCTGTAGTACTGGAACATGTACCTCAGAGCTAACAGATGCGGAGCGCCCCTCAGCACGTTGTACCGCCAGGCGGGCGCGACCTCGTGGCAGATCACTAGCGCTGTAGTACTGGAACATGTACCTCAGAGCTAACAGATCACTAGCGCTGTAGTACTGGAACATGTACCTCAGAGCTAACAGATCACTAGCGCTGTAGTACTGGAACATGTACCTCAGAGCTAACAGATCACTAGCGCTGTAGTACTGGAACATGTACCTCAGAGCTAACAGATCACTAGCGCTGTAGTACTGGAACATGTACCTCAGAGCTAACAGATCACTAGCGCTGTAGTACTGGAACATGTACCTCAGAGCTAACAGATCACTAGCGCTGTAGTACTGGAACATGTACCTCAGAGCTAACAGATGCGGAGCGCCCCTCGTGGCAGATCACTAGCGCTGTAGTACTGGAACATGTACCTCAGAGCTAACAGATCACTAGCGCTGTAGTACTGGAACATGTACCTCAGAGCTAACAGATCACTAGCGCTGTAGTACTGGAACATGTACCTCAGAGCTAACAGATGCGGAGCGCCCCTCAGCACGTTGTACCGCCAGGCGGGCGCGGCCTCGTGGCAGATCACTAGCGCTGTAGTACTGGAACATGTACCTCAGAGCTAACAGATCACTAGCGCTGTAGTACTGGAACATGTACCTCAGAGCTAACAGATCACTAGCGCTGTAGTACTGGAACATGTACCTCAGAGCTAACAGATCACTAGCGCTGTAGTACTGGAACATGTACCTCAGAGCTAACAGATCACTAGCGCTGTAGTACTGGAACATGTACCTCAGAGCTAACAGATGCGGAGCGCCCCTCAGCACGTTGTACCGCCAGGCGGGCGCGGCCTCGTGGCAGATCACTAGCGCTGTAGTACTGGAACATGTACCTCAGAGCTAACAGATCACTAGCGCTGTAGTACTGGAACATGTACCTCAGAGCTAACAGATCACTAGCGCTGTAGTACTGGAACATGTACCTCAGAGCTAACAGATGCGGAGCGCCCCTCAGCACGTTGTACCGCCAGGCGGGCGCGGCCTCGTGGCAGATCACTAGCGCTGTAGTACTGGAACATGTACCTCAGAGCTAACAGATCACTAGCGCTGTAGTACTGGAACATGTACCTCAGAGCTAACAGATCACTAGCGCTGTAGTACTGGAACATGTACCTCAGAGCTAACAGATCACTAGCGCTGTAGTACTGGAACATGTACCTCAGAGCTAACAGATCACTAGCGCTGTAGTACTGGAACATGTACCTCAGAGCTAACAGATCACTAGCGCTGTAGTACTGGAACATGTACCTCAGAGCTAACAGATGCGGAGCGCCCCTCAGCACGTTGTACCGCCAGGCGGGCGCGGCCTCGTGGCAGATCACTAGCGCTGTAGTACTGGAACATGTACCTCAGAGCTAACAGATCACTAGCGCTGTAGTACTGGAACATGTACCTCAGAGCTAACAGATCACTAGCGCTGTAGTACTGGAACATGTACCTCAGAGCTAACAGATGCGGAGCGCCCCTCAGCACGTTGTACCGCCAGGCGGGCGCGGCCTCGTGGCAGATCACTAGCGCTGTAGTACTGGAACATGTACCTCAGAGCTAACAGATCACTAGCGCTGTAGTACTGGAACATGTACCTCAGAGCTAACAGATCACTAGCGCTGTAGTACTGGAACATGTACCTCAGAGCTAACAGATCACTAGCGCTGTAGTACTGGAACATGTACCTCAGAGCTAACAGATGCGGAGCGCCCCTCAGCACGTTGTACCGCCAGGCGGGCGCGGCCTCGTGGCAGATCACTAGCGCTGTAGTACTGGAACATGTACCTCAGAGCTAACAGATCACTAGCGCTGTAGTACTGGAACATGTACCTCAGAGCTAACAGATGCGGAGCGCCCCTCAGCACGTTGTACCGCCAGGCGGGCGCGGCCTCGTGGCAGAACACTAGCGCTGTAGTACTGGAACATGTACCTCAGAGCTAACAGATCACTAGCGCTGTAGTACTGGAACATGTACCTCAGAGCTAACAGATGCGGAGCGCCCCTCAGCACGTTGTACCGCCAGGCGGGCGCGGCCTCGTGGCAGATCACTAGCGCTGTAGTACTGGAACATGTACCTCAGAGCTAACAGATCACTAGCGCTGTAGTACTGGAACATGTACCTCAGAGCTAACAGATCACTAGCGCTGTAGTACTGGAACATGTACCTCAGAGCTAACAGATCACTAGCGCTGTAGTACTGGAACATGTACCTCAGAGCTAACAGATCACTAGCGCTGTAGTACTGGAACATGTACCTCAGAGCTAACAGATGCGGAGCGCCCCTCAGCACGTTGTACCGCCAGGCGGGCGCGGCCTCGTGGCAGATCACTAGCGCTGTAGTACTGGAACATGTACCTCAGAGCTAACAGATCACTAGCGCTGTAGTACTGGAACATGTACCTCAGAGCTAACAGATCACTAGCGCTGTAGTACTGGAACATGTACCTCAGAGCTAACAGATGCGGAGCGCCCCTCAGCACGTTGTACCGCCAGGCGGGCGCGGCCTCGTGGCAGATCACTAGCGCTGTAGTACTGGAACATGTACCTCAGAGCTAACAGATCACTAGCGCTGTAGTACTGGAACATGTACCTCAGAGCTAACAGATGCGGAGCGCCCCTCAGCACGTTGTACCGCCAGGCGGGCGCGGCCTCGTGGCAGATCACTAGCGCTGTAGTACTGGAACATGTACCTCAGAGCTAACAGATCACTAGCGCTGTAGTACTGGAACATGTACCTCAGAGCTAACAGATCACTAGCGCTGTAGTACTGGAACATGTACCTCAGAGCTAACAGATCACTAGCGCTGTAGTACTGGAACATGTACCTCAGAGCTAACAGATCACTAGCGCTGTAGTACTGGAACATGTACCTCAGAGCTAACAGATGCGGAGCGCCCCTCAGCACGTTGTACCGCCAGGCGGGCGCGGCCTCGTGGCAGATCACTAGCGCTGTAGTACTGGAACATGTACCTCAGAGCTAACAGATCACTAGCGCTGTAGTACTGGAACATGTACCTCAGAGCTAACAGATCACTAGCGCTGTAGTACTGGAACATGTACCTCAGAGCTAACAGATGCGGAGCGCCCCTCAGCACGTTGTACCGCCAGGCGGGCGCGGCCTCGTGGCAGATCACTAGCGCTGTAGTACTGGAACATGTACCTCAGAGCTAACAGATCACTAGCGCTGTAGTACTGGAACATGTACCTCAGAGCTAACAGATCACTAGCGCTGTAGTACTGGAACATGTACCTCAGAGCTAACAGATGCGGAGCGCCCCTCAGCACGTTGTACCGCCAGGCGGGCGCGGCCTCGTGGCAGATCACTAGCGCTGTAGTACTGGAACATGTACCTCAGAGCTAACAGATCACTAGCGCTGTAGTACTGGAACATGTACCTCAGAGCTAACAGATCACTAGCGCTGTAGTACTGGAACATGTACCTCAGAGCTAACAGATCACTAGCGCTGTAGTACTGGAACATGTACCTCAGAGCTAACAGATGCGGAGCGCCCCTCAGCACGTTGTACCGCCAGGCGGGCGCGGCCTCGTGGCAGATCACTAGCGCTGTAGTACTGGAACATGTACCTCAGAGCTAACAGATCACTAGCGCTGTAGTACTGGAACATGTACCTCAGAGCTAACAGATCACTAGCGCTGTAGTACTGGAACATGTACCTCAGAGCTAACAGATCACTAGCGCTGTAGTACTGGAACATGTACCTCAGAGCTAACAGATCACTAGCGCTGTAGTACTGGAACATGTACCTCAGAGCTAACAGATGCGGAGCGCCCCTCAGCACGTTGTACCGCCAGGCGGGCGCGGCCTCGTGGCAGATCACTAGCGCTGTAGTACTGGAACATGTACCTCAGAGCTAACAGATCACTAGCGCTGTAGTACTGGAACATGTACCTCAGAGCTAACAGATCACTAGCGCTGTAGTACTGGAACATGTACCTCAGAGCTAACAGATGCGGAGCGCCCCTCAGCACGTTGTACCGCCAGGCGGGCGCGGCCTCGTGGCAGATCACTAGCGCTGTAGTACTGGAACATGTACCTCAGAGCTAACAGATCACTAGCGCTGTAGTACTGGAACATGTACCTCAGAGCTAACAGATCACTAGCGCTGTAGTACTGGAACATGTACCTCAGAGCTAACAGATGCGGAGCGCCCCTCAGCACGTTGTACCGCCAGGCGGGCGCGGCCTCGTGGCAGATCACTAGCGCTGTAGTACTGGAACATGTACCTCAGAGCTAACAGATCACTAGCGCTGTAGTACTGGAACATGTACCTCAGAGCTAACAGATCACTAGCGCTGTAGTACTGGAACATGTACCTCAGAGCTAACAGATCACTAGCGCTGTAGTACTGGAACATGTACCTCAGAGCTAACAGATGCGGAGCGCCCCTCAGCACGTTGTACCGCCAGGCGGGCGCGGCCTCGTGGCAGATCACTAGCGCTGTAGTACTGGAACATGTACCTCAGAGCTAACAGATCACTAGCGCTGTAGTACTGGAACATGTACCTCAGAGCTAACAGATGCGGAGCGCCCCTCAGCACGTTGTACCGCCAGGCGGGCGCGGCCTCGTGGCAGATCACTAGCGCTGTAGTACTGGAACATGTACCTCAGAGCTAACAGATCACTAGCGCTGTAGTACTGGAACATGTACCTCAGAGCTAACAGATCACTAGCGCTGTAGTACTGGAACATGTACCTCAGAGCTAACAGATCACTAGCGCTGTAGTACTGGAACATGTACCTCAGAGCTAACAGATGCGGAGCGCCCCTCAGCACGTTGTACCGCCAGGCGGGCGCGGCCTCGTGGCAGATCACTAGCGCTGTAGTACTGGAACATGTACCTCAGAGCTAACAGATCACTAGCGCTGTAGTACTGGAACATGTACCTCAGAGCTAACAGATGCGGAGCGCCCCTCGTGGCAGATCACTAGCGCTGTAGTACTGGAACATGTACCTCAGAGCTAACAGATCACTAGCGCTGTAGTACTGGAACATGTACCTCAGAGCTAACAGATCACTAGCGCTGTAGTACTGGAACATGTACCTCAGAGCTAACAGATGCGGAGCGCCCCTCAGCACGTTGTACCGCCAGGCGGGCGCGGCCTCGTGGCAGATCACTAGCGCTGTAGTACTGGAACATGTACCTCAGAGCTAACAGATCACTAGCGCTGTAGTACTGGAACATGTACCTCAGAGCTAACAGATCACTAGCGCTGTAGTACTGGAACATGTACCTCAGAGCTAACAGATGCGGAGCGCCCCTCAGCACGTTGTACCGCCAGGCGGGCGCGGCCTCGTGGCAGATCACTAGCGCTGTAGTACTGGAACATGTACCTCAGAGCTAACAGATCACTAGCGCTGTAGTACTGGAACATGTACCTCAGAGCTAACAGATCACTAGCGCTGTAGTACTGGAACATGTACCTCAGAGCTAACAGATCACTAGCGCTGTAGTACTGGAACATGTACCTCAGAGCTAACAGATGCGGAGCGCCCCTCAGCACGTTGTACCGCCAGGCGGGCGCGGCCTCGTGGCAGATCACTAGCGCTGTAGTACTGGAACATGTACCTCAGAGCTAACAGATCACTAGCGCTGTAGTACTGGAACATGTACCTCAGAGCTAACAGATCACTAGCGCTGTAGTACTGGAACATGTACCTCAGAGCTAACAGATCACTAGCGCTGTAGTACTGGAACATGTACCTCAGAGCTAACAGATCACTAGCGCTGTAGTACTGGAACATGTACCTCAGAGCTAACAGATCACTAGCGCTGTAGTACTGGAACATGTACCTCAGAGCTAACAGATCACTAGCGCTGTAGTACTGGAACATGTACCTCAGAGCTAACAGATCACTAGCGCTGTAGTACTGGAACATGTACCTCAGAGCTAACAGATCACTAGCGCTGTAGTACTGGAACATGTACCTCAGAGCTAACAGATCACTAGCGCTGTAGTACTGGAACATGTACCTCAGAGCTAACAGATGCGGAGCGCCCCTCAGCACGTTGTACCGCCAGGCGGGCGCGGCCTCGTGGCAGATCACTAGCGCTGTAGTACTGGAACATGTACCTCAGAGCTAACAGATCACTAGCGCTGTAGTACTGGAACATGTACCTCAGAGCTAACAGATGCGGAGCGCCCCTCAGCACGTTGTACCGCCAGGCGGGCGCGGCCTCGTGGCAGATCACTAGCGCTGTAGTACTGGAACATGTACCTCAGAGCTAACAGATCACTAGCGCTGTAGTACTGGAACATGTACCTCAGAGCTAACAGATCACTAGCGCTGTAGTACTGGAACATGTACCTCAGAGCTAACAGATGCGGAGCGCCCCTCAGCACGTTGTACCGCCAGGCGGGCGCGGCCTCGTGGCAGATCACTAGCGCTGTAGTACTGGAACATGTACCTCAGAGCTAACAGATCACTAGCGCTGTAGTACTGGAACATGTACCTCAGAGCTAACAGATCACTAGCGCTGTAGTACTGGAACATGTACCTCAGAGCTAACAGATGCGGAGCGCCCCTCAGCACGTTGTACCGCCAGGCGGGCGCGGCCTCGTGGCAGATCACTAGCGCTGTAGTACTGGAACATGTACCTCAGAGCTAACAGATCACTAGCGCTGTAGTACTGGAACATGTACCTCAGAGCTAACAGATCACTAGCGCTGTAGTACTGGAACATGTACCTCAGAGCTAACAGATGCGGAGCGCCCCTCAGCACGTTGTACCGCCAGGCGGGCGCGGCCTCGTGGCAGATCACTAGCGCTGTAGTACTGGAACATGTACCTCAGAGCTAACAGATCACTAGCGCTGTAGTACTGGAACATGTACCTCAGAGCTAACAGATCACTAGCGCTGTAGTACTGGAACATGTACCTCAGAGCTAACAGATGCGGAGCGCCCCTCAGCACGTTGTACCGCCAGGCGGGCGCGGCCTCGTGGCAGATCACTAGCGCTGTAGTACTGGAACATGTACCTCAGAGCTAACAGATCACTAGCGCTGTAGTACTGGAACATGTACCTCAGAGCTAACAGATCACTAGCGCTGTAGTACTGGAACATGTACCTCAGAGCTAACAGATCACTAGCGCTGTAGTACTGGAACATGTACCTCAGAGCTAACAGATCACTAGCGCTGTAGTACTGGAACATGTACCTCAGAGCTAACAGATGCGGAGCGCCCCTCAGCACGTTGTACCGCCAGGCGGGCGCGGCCTCGTGGCAGATCACTAGCGCTGTAGTACTGGAACATGTACCTCAGAGCTAACAGATCACTAGCGCTGTAGTACTGGAACATGTACCTCAGAGCTAACAGATGCGGAGCGCCCCTCAGCACGTTGTACCGCCAGGCGGGCGCGGCCTCGTGGCAGATCACTAGCGCTGTAGTACTGGAACATGTACCTCAGAGCTAACAGATCACTAGCGCTGTAGTACTGGAACATGTACCTCAGAGCTAACAGATCACTAGCGCTGTAGTACTGGAACATGTACCTCAGAGCTAACAGATCACTAGCGCTGTAGTACTGGAACATGTACCTCAGAGCTAACAGATGCGGAGCGCCCCTCAGCACGTTGTACCGCCAGGCGGGCGCGGCCTCGTGGCAGATCACTAGCGCTGTAGTACTGGAACATGTACCTCAGAGCTAACAGATCACTAGCGCTGTAGTACTGGAACATGTACCTCAGAGCTAACAGATGCGGAGCGCCCCTCGTGGCAGATCACTAGCGCTGTAGTACTGGAACATGTACCTCAGAGCTAACAGATCACTAGCGCTGTAGTACTGGAACATGTACCTCAGAGCTAACAGATCACTAGCGCTGTAGTACTGGAACATGTACCTCAGAGCTAACAGATGCGGAGCGCCCCTCAGCACGTTGTACCGCCAGGCGGGCGCGGCCTCGTGGCAGATCACTAGCGCTGTAGTACTGGAACATGTACCTCAGAGCTAACAGATCACTAGCGCTGTAGTACTGGAACATGTACCTCAGAGCTAACAGATCACTAGCGCTGTAGTACTGGAACATGTACCTCAGAGCTAACAGATGCGGAGCGCCCCTCAGCACGTTGTACCGCCAGGCGGGCGCGGCCTCGTGGCAGATCACTAGCGCTGTAGTACTGGAACATGTACCTCAGAGCTAACAGATCACTAGCGCTGTAGTACTGGAACATGTACCTCAGAGCTAACAGATCACTAGCGCTGTAGTACTGGAACATGTACCTCAGAGCTAACAGATCACTAGCGCTGTAGTACTGGAACATGTACCTCAGAGCTAACAGATCACTAGCGCTGTAGTACTGGAACATGTACCTCAGAGCTAACAGATCACTAGCGCTGTAGTACTGGAACATGTACCTCAGAGCTAACAGATGCGGAGCGCCCCTCAGCACGTTGTACCGCCAGGCGGGCGCGGCCTCGTGGCAGATCACTAGCGCTGTAGTACTGGAACATGTACCTCAGAGCTAACAGATCACTAGCGCTGTAGTACTGGAACATGTACCTCAGAGCTAACAGATCACTAGCGCTGTAGTACTGGAACATGTACCTCAGAGCTAACAGATCACTAGCGCTGTAGTACTGGAACATGTACCTCAGAGCTAACAGATCACTAGCGCTGTAGTACTGGAACATGTACCTCAGAGCTAACAGATGCGGAGCGCCCCTCAGCACGTTGTACCGCCAGGCGGGCGCGGCCTCGTGGCAGATCACTAGCGCTGTAGTACTGGAACATGTACCTCAGAGCTAACAGATCACTAGCGCTGTAGTACTGGAACATGTACCTCAGAGCTAACAGATCACTAGCGCTGTAGTACTGGAACATGTACCTCAGAGCTAACAGATGCGGAGCGCCCCTCAGCACGTTGTACCGCCAGGCGGGCGCGGCCTCGTGGCAGATCACTAGCGCTGTAGTACTGGAACATGTACCTCAGAGCTAACAGATCACTAGCGCTGTAGTACTGGAACATGTACCTCAGAGCTAACAGATCACTAGCGCTGTAGTACTGGAACATGTACCTCAGAGCTAACAGATGCGGAGCGCCCCTCAGCACGTTGTACCGCCAGGCGGGCGCGGCCTCGTGGCAGATCACTAGCGCTGTAGTACTGGAACATGTACCTCAGAGCTAACAGATCACTAGCGCTGTAGTACTGGAACATGTACCTCAGAGCTAACAGATCACTAGCGCTGTAGTACTGGAACATGTACCTCAGAGCTAACAGATCACTAGCGCTGTAGTACTGGAACATGTACCTCAGAGCTAACAGATGCGGAGCGCCCCTCAGCACGTTGTACCGCCAGGCGGGCGCGGCCTCGTGGCAGATCACTAGCGCTGTAGTACTGGAACATGTACCTCAGAGCTAACAGATCACTAGCGCTGTAGTACTGGAACATGTACCTCAGAGCTAACAGATGCGGAGCGCCCCTCAGCACGTTGTACCGCCAGGCGGGCGCGGCCTCGTGGCAGATCACTAGCGCTGTAGTACTGGAACATGTACCTCAGAGCTAACAGATCACTAGCGCTGTAGTACTGGAACATGTACCTCAGAGCTAACAGATCACTAGCGCTGTAGTACTGGAACATGTACCTCAGAGCTAACAGATCACTAGCGCTGTAGTACTGGAACATGTACCTCAGAGCTAACAGATGCGGAGCGCCCCTCAGCACGTTGTACCGCCAGGCGGGCGCGGCCTCGTGGCAGATCACTAGCGCTGTAGTACTGGAACATGTACCTCAGAGCTAACAGATCACTAGCGCTGTAGTACTGGAACATGTACCTCAGAGCTAACAGATGCGGAGCGCCCCTCGTGGCAGATCACTAGCGCTGTAGTACTGGAACATGTACCTCAGAGCTAACAGATCACTAGCGCTGTAGTACTGGAACATGTACCTCAGAGCTAACAGATCACTAGCGCTGTAGTACTGGAACATGTACCTCAGAGCTAACAGATGCGGAGCGCCCCTCAGCACGTTGTACCGCCAGGCGGGCGCGGCCTCGTGGCAGATCACTAGCGCTGTAGTACTGGAACATGTACCTCAGAGCTAACAGATCACTAGCGCTGTAGTACTGGAACATGTACCTCAGAGCTAACAGATCACTAGCGCTGTAGTACTGGAACATGTACCTCAGAGCTAACAGATCACTAGCGCTGTAGTACTGGAACATGTACCTCAGAGCTAACAGATGCGGAGCGCCCCTCAGCACGTTGTACCGCCAGGCGGGCGCGGCCTCGTGGCAGATCACTAGCGCTGTAGTACTGGAACATGTACCTCAGAGCTAACAGATCACTAGCGCTGTAGTACTGGAACATGTACCTCAGAGCTAACAGATGCGGAGCGCCCCTCAGCACGTTGTACCGCCAGGCGGGCGCGGCCTCGTGGCAGATCACTAGCGCTGTAGTACTGGAACATGTACCTCAGAGCTAACAGATCACTAGCGCTGTAGTACTGGAACATGTACCTCAGAGCTAACAGATCACTAGCGCTGTAGTACTGGAACATGTACCTCAGAGCTAACAGATCACTAGCGCTGTAGTACTGGAACATGTACCTCAGAGCTAACAGATGCGGAGCGCCCCTCAGCACGTTGTACCGCCAGGCGGGCGCGGCCTCGTGGCAGATCACTAGCGCTGTAGTACTGGAACATGTACCTCAGAGCTAACAGATCACTAGCGCTGTAGTACTGGAACATGTACCTCAGAGCTAACAGATCACTAGCGCTGTAGTACTGGAACATGTACCTCAGAGCTAACAGATGCGGAGCGCCCCTCAGCACGTTGTACCGCCAGGCGGGCGCGGCCTCGTGGCAGATCACTAGCGCTGTAGTACTGGAACATGTACCTCAGAGCTAACAGATCACTAGCGCTGTAGTACTGGAACATGTACCTCAGAGCTAACAGATCACTAGCGCTGTAGTACTGGAACATGTACCTCAGAGCTAACAGATCACTAGCGCTGTAGTACTGGAACATGTACCTCAGAGCTAACAGATCACTAGCGCTGTAGTACTGGAACATGTACCTCAGAGCTAACAGATGCGGAGCGCCCCTCAGCACGTTGTACCGCCAGGCGGGCGCGGCCTCGTGGCAGATCACTAGCGCTGTAGTACTGGAACATGTACCTCAGAGCTAACAGATCACTAGCGCTGTAGTACTGGAACATGTACCTCAGAGCTAACAGATCACTAGCGCTGTAGTACTGGAACATGTACCTCAGAGCTAACAGATCACTAGCGCTGTAGTACTGGAACATGTACCTCAGAGCTAACAGATCACTAGCGCTGTAGTACTGGAACATGTACCTCAGAGCTAACAGATCACTAGCGCTGTAGTACTGGAACATGTACCTCAGAGCTAACAGATGCGGAGCGCCCCTCAGCACGTTGTACCGCCAGGCGGGCGCGGCCTCGTGGCAGATCACTAGCGCTGTAGTACTGGAACATGTACCTCAGAGCTAACAGATCACTAGCGCTGTAGTACTGGAACATGTACCTCAGAGCTAACAGATCACTAGCGCTGTAGTACTGGAACATGTACCTCAGAGCTAACAGATCACTAGCGCTGTAGTACTGGAACATGTACCTCAGAGCTAACAGATCACTAGCGCTGTAGTACTGGAACATGTACCTCAGAGCTAACAGATCACTAGCGCTGTAGTACTGGAACATGTACCTCAGAGCTAACAGATCACTAGCGCTGTAGTACTGGAACATGTACCTCAGAGCTAACAGATGCGGAGCGCCCCTCAGCACGTTGTACCGCCAGGCGGGCGCGGCCTCGTGGCAGATCACTAGCGCTGTAGTACTGGAACATGTACCTCAGAGCTAACAGATCACTAGCGCTGTAGTACTGGAACATGTACCTCAGAGCTAACAGATGCGGAGCGCCCCTCAGCACGTTGTACCGCCAGGCGGGCGCGGCCTCGTGGCAGATCACTAGCGCTGTAGTACTGGAACATGTACCTCAGAGCTAACAGATCACTAGCGCTGTAGTACTGGAACATGTACCTCAGAGCTAACAGATCACTAGCGCTGTAGTACTGGAACATGTACCTCAGAGCTAACAGATGCGGAGCGCCCCTCAGCACGTTGTACCGCCAGGCGGGCGCGGCCTCGTGGCAGATCACTAGCGCTGTAGTACTGGAACATGTACCTCAGAGCTAACAGATCACTAGCGCTGTAGTACTGGAACATGTACCTCAGAGCTAACAGATGCGGAGCGCCCCTCAGCACGTTGTACCGCCAGGCGGGCGCGGCCTCGTGGCAGATCACTAGCGCTGTAGTACTGGAACATGTACCTCAGAGCTAACAGATCACTAGCGCTGTAGTACTGGAACATGTACCTCAGAGCTAACAGATCACTAGCGCTGTAGTACTGGAACATGTACCTCAGAGCTAACAGATGCGGAGCGCCCCTCAGCACGTTGTACCGCCAGGCGGGCGCGGCCTCGTGGCAGATCACTAGCGCTGTAGTACTGGAACATGTACCTCAGAGCTAACAGATCACTAGCGCTGTAGTACTGGAACATGTACCTCAGAGCTAACAGATCACTAGCGCTGTAGTACTGGAACATGTACCTCAGAGCTAACAGATGCGGAGCGCCCCTCAGCACGTTGTACCGCCAGGCGGGCGCGGCCTCGTGGCAGATCACTAGCGCTGTAGTACTGGAACATGTACCTCAGAGCTAACAGATCACTAGCGCTGTAGTACTGGAACATGTACCTCAGAGCTAACAGATCACTAGCGCTGTAGTACTGGAACATGTACCTCAGAGCTAACAGATCACTAGCGCTGTAGTACTGGAACATGTACCTCAGAGCTAACAGATCACTAGCGCTGTAGTACTGGAACATGTACCTCAGAGCTAACAGATGCGGAGCGCCCCTCAGCACGTTGTACCGCCAGGCGGGCGCGGCCTCGTGGCAGATCACTAGCGCTGTAGTACTGGAACATGTACCTCAGAGCTAACAGATCACTAGCGCTGTAGTACTGGAACATGTACCTCAGAGCTAACAGATGCGGAGCGCCCCTCAGCACGTTGTACCGCCAGGCGGGCGCGGCCTCGTGGCAGATCACTAGCGCTGTAGTACTGGAACATGTACCTCAGAGCTAACAGATCACTAGCGCTGTAGTACTGGAACATGTACCTCAGAGCTAACAGATCACTAGCGCTGTAGTACTGGAACATGTACCTCAGAGCTAACAGATCACTAGCGCTGTAGTACTGGAACATGTACCTCAGAGCTAACAGATGCGGAGCGCCCCTCAGCACGTTGTACCGCCAGGCGGGCGCGGCCTCGTGGCAGATCACTAGCGCTGTAGTACTGGAACATGTACCTCAGAGCTAACAGATCACTAGCGCTGTAGTACTGGAACATGTACCTCAGAGCTAACAGATCACTAGCGCTGTAGTACTGGAACATGTACCTCAGAGCTAACAGATCACTAGCGCTGTAGTACTGGAACATGTACCTCAGAGCTAACAGATCACTAGCGCTGTAGTACTGGAACATGTACCTCAGAGCTAACAGATCACTAGCGCTGTAGTACTGGAACATGTACCTCAGAGCTAACAGATGCGGAGCGCCCCTCAGCACGTTGTACCGCCAGGCGGGCGCGGCCTCGTGGCAGATCACTAGCGCTGTAGTACTGGAACATGTACCTCAGAGCTAACAGATCACTAGCGCTGTAGTACTGGAACATGTACCTCAGAGCTAACAGATCACTAGCGCTGTAGTACTGGAACATGTACCTCAGAGCTAACAGATCACTAGCGCTGTAGTACTGGAACATGTACCTCAGAGCTAACAGATCACTAGCGCTGTAGTACTGGAACATGTACCTCAGAGCTAACAGATGCGGAGCGCCCCTCAGCACGTTGTACCGCCAGGCGGGCGCGGCCTCGTGGCAGATCACTAGCGCTGTAGTACTGGAACATGTACCTCAGAGCTAACAGATCACTAGCGCTGTAGTACTGGAACATGTACCTCAGAGCTAACAGATCACTAGCGCTGTAGTACTGGAACATGTACCTCAGAGCTAACAGATGCGGAGCGCCCCTCAGCACGTTGTACCGCCAGGCGGGCGCGGCCTCGTGGCAGATCACTAGCGCTGTAGTACTGGAACATGTACCTCAGAGCTAACAGATCACTAGCGCTGTAGTACTGGAACATGTACCTCAGAGCTAACAGATCACTAGCGCTGTAGTACTGGAACATGTACCTCAGAGCTAACAGATGCGGAGCGCCCCTCAGCACGTTGTACCGCCAGGCGGGCGCGGCCTCGTGGCAGATCACTAGCGCTGTAGTACTGGAACATGTACCTCAGAGCTAACAGATCACTAGCGCTGTAGTACTGGAACATGTACCTCAGAGCTAACAGATCACTAGCGCTGTAGTACTGGAACATGTACCTCAGAGCTAACAGATCACTAGCGCTGTAGTACTGGAACATGTACCTCAGAGCTAACAGATGCGGAGCGCCCCTCAGCACGTTGTACCGCCAGGCGGGCGCGGCCTCGTGGCAGATCACTAGCGCTGTAGTACTGGAACATGTACCTCAGAGCTAACAGATCACTAGCGCTGTAGTACTGGAACATGTACCTCAGAGCTAACAGATGCGGAGCGCCCCTCAGCACGTTGTACCGCCAGGCGGGCGCGGCCTCGTGGCAGATCACTAGCGCTGTAGTACTGGAACATGTACCTCAGAGCTAACAGATCACTAGCGCTGTAGTACTGGAACATGTACCTCAGAGCTAACAGATCACTAGCGCTGTAGTACTGGAACATGTACCTCAGAGCTAACAGATCACTAGCGCTGTAGTACTGGAACATGTACCTCAGAGCTAACAGATGCGGAGCGCCCCTCAGCACGTTGTACCGCCAGGCGGGCGCGGCCTCGTGGCAGATCACTAGCGCTGTAGTACTGGAACATGTACCTCAGAGCTAACAGATCACTAGCGCTGTAGTACTGGAACATGTACCTCAGAGCTAACAGATGCGGAGCGCCCCTCGTGGCAGATCACTAGCGCTGTAGTACTGGAACATGTACCTCAGAGCTAACAGATCACTAGCGCTGTAGTACTGGAACATGTACCTCAGAGCTAACAGATCACTAGCGCTGTAGTACTGGAACATGTACCTCAGAGCTAACAGATGCGGAGCGCCCCTCAGCACGTTGTACCGCCAGGCGGGCGCGGCCTCGTGGCAGATCACTAGCGCTGTAGTACTGGAACATGTACCTCAGAGCTAACAGATCACTAGCGCTGTAGTACTGGAACATGTACCTCAGAGCTAACAGATCACTAGCGCTGTAGTACTGGAACATGTACCTCAGAGCTAACAGATGCGGAGCGCCCCTCAGCACGTTGTACCGCCAGGCGGGCGCGGCCTCGTGGCAGATCACTAGCGCTGTAGTACTGGAACATGTACCTCAGAGCTAACAGATCACTAGCGCTGTAGTACTGGAACATGTACCTCAGAGCTAACAGATCACTAGCGCTGTAGTACTGGAACATGTACCTCAGAGCTAACAGATCACTAGCGCTGTAGTACTGGAACATGTACCTCAGAGCTAACAGATCACTAGCGCTGTAGTACTGGAACATGTACCTCAGAGCTAACAGATGCGGAGCGCCCCTCAGCACGTTGTACCGCCAGGCGGGCGCGGCCTCGTGGCAGATCACTAGCGCTGTAGTACTGGAACATGTACCTCAGAGCTAACAGATCACTAGCGCTGTAGTACTGGAACATGTACCTCAGAGCTAACAGATCACTAGCGCTGTAGTACTGGAACATGTACCTCAGAGCTAACAGATCACTAGCGCTGTAGTACTGGAACATGTACCTCAGAGCTAACAGATCACTAGCGCTGTAGTACTGGAACATGTACCTCAGAGCTAACAGATCACTAGCGCTGTAGTACTGGAACATGTACCTCAGAGCTAACAGATGCGGAGCGCCCCTCAGCACGTTGTACCGCCAGGCGGGCGCGGCCTCGTGGCAGATCACTAGCGCTGTAGTACTGGAACATGTACCTCAGAGCTAACAGATCACTAGCGCTGTAGTACTGGAACATGTACCTCAGAGCTAACAGATCACTAGCGCTGTAGTACTGGAACATGTACCTCAGAGCTAACAGATCACTAGCGCTGTAGTACTGGAACATGTACCTCAGAGCTAACAGATCACTAGCGCTGTAGTACTGGAACATGTACCTCAGAGCTAACAGATCACTAGCGCTGTAGTACTGGAACATGTACCTCAGAGCTAACAGATCACTAGCGCTGTAGTACTGGAACATGTACCTCAGAGCTAACAGATGCGGAGCGCCCCTCAGCACGTTGTACCGCCAGGCGGGCGCGGCCTCGTGGCAGATCACTAGCGCTGTAGTACTGGAACATGTACCTCAGAGCTAACAGATCACTAGCGCTGTAGTACTGGAACATGTACCTCAGAGCTAACAGATGCGGAGCGCCCCTCAGCACGTTGTACCGCCAGGCGGGCGCGGCCTCGTGGCAGATCACTAGCGCTGTAGTACTGGAACATGTACCTCAGAGCTAACAGATCACTAGCGCTGTAGTACTGGAACATGTACCTCAGAGCTAACAGATCACTAGCGCTGTAGTACTGGAACATGTACCTCAGAGCTAACAGATGCGGAGCGCCCCTCAGCACGTTGTACCGCCAGGCGGGCGCGGCCTCGTGGCAGATCACTAGCGCTGTAGTACTGGAACATGTACCTCAGAGCTAACAGATCACTAGCGCTGTAGTACTGGAACATGTACCTCAGAGCTAACAGATCACTAGCGCTGTAGTACTGGAACATGTACCTCAGAGCTAACAGATGCGGAGCGCCCCTCAGCACGTTGTACCGCCAGGCGGGCGCGGCCTCGTGGCAGATCACTAGCGCTGTAGTACTGGAACATGTACCTCAGAGCTAACAGATCACTAGCGCTGTAGTACTGGAACATGTACCTCAGAGCTAACAGATCACTAGCGCTGTAGTACTGGAACATGTACCTCAGAGCTAACAGATGCGGAGCGCCCCTCAGCACGTTGTACCGCCAGGCGGGCGCGGCCTCGTGGCAGATCACTAGCGCTGTAGTACTGGAACATGTACCTCAGAGCTAACAGATCACTAGCGCTGTAGTACTGGAACATGTACCTCAGAGCTAACAGATCACTAGCGCTGTAGTACTGGAACATGTACCTCAGAGCTAACAGATGCGGAGCGCCCCTCAGCACGTTGTACCGCCAGGCGGGCGCGGCCTCGTGGCAGATCACTAGCGCTGTAGTACTGGAACATGTACCTCAGAGCTAACAGATCACTAGCGCTGTAGTACTGGAACATGTACCTCAGAGCTAACAGATCACTAGCGCTGTAGTACTGGAACATGTACCTCAGAGCTAACAGATCACTAGCGCTGTAGTACTGGAACATGTACCTCAGAGCTAACAGATCACTAGCGCTGTAGTACTGGAACATGTACCTCAGAGCTAACAGATGCGGAGCGCCCCTCAGCACGTTGTACCGCCAGGCGGGCGCGGCCTCGTGGCAGATCACTAGCGCTGTAGTACTGGAACATGTACCTCAGAGCTAACAGATCACTAGCGCTGTAGTACTGGAACATGTACCTCAGAGCTAACAGATGCGGAGCGCCCCTCAGCACGTTGTACCGCCAGGCGGGCGCGGCCTCGTGGCAGATCACTAGCGCTGTAGTACTGGAACATGTACCTCAGAGCTAACAGATCACTAGCGCTGTAGTACTGGAACATGTACCTCAGAGCTAACAGATCACTAGCGCTGTAGTACTGGAACATGTACCTCAGAGCTAACAGATCACTAGCGCTGTAGTACTGGAACATGTACCTCAGAGCTAACAGATGCGGAGCGCCCCTCAGCACGTTGTACCGCCAGGCGGGCGCGGCCTCGTGGCAGATCACTAGCGCTGTAGTACTGGAACATGTACCTCAGAGCTAACAGATCACTAGCGCTGTAGTACTGGAACATGTACCTCAGAGCTAACAGATGCGGAGCGCCCCTCGTGGCAGATCACTAGCGCTGTAGTACTGGAACATGTACCTCAGAGCTAACAGATCACTAGCGCTGTAGTACTGGAACATGTACCTCAGAGCTAACAGATCACTAGCGCTGTAGTACTGGAACATGTACCTCAGAGCTAACAGATGCGGAGCGCCCCTCAGCACGTTGTACCGCCAGGCGGGCGCGGCCTCGTGGCAGATCACTAGCGCTGTAGTACTGGAACATGTACCTCAGAGCTAACAGATCACTAGCGCTGTAGTACTGGAACATGTACCTCAGAGCTAACAGATCACTAGCGCTGTAGTACTGGAACATGTACCTCAGAGCTAACAGATGCGGAGCGCCCCTCAGCACGTTGTACCGCCAGGCGGGCGCGGCCTCGTGGCAGATCACTAGCGCTGTAGTACTGGAACATGTACCTCAGAGCTAACAGATCACTAGCGCTGTAGTACTGGAACATGTACCTCAGAGCTAACAGATCACTAGCGCTGTAGTACTGGAACATGTACCTCAGAGCTAACAGATCACTAGCGCTGTAGTACTGGAACATGTACCTCAGAGCTAACAGATCACTAGCGCTGTAGTACTGGAACATGTACCTCAGAGCTAACAGATGCGGAGCGCCCCTCAGCACGTTGTACCGCCAGGCGGGCGCGGCCTCGTGGCAGATCACTAGCGCTGTAGTACTGGAACATGTACCTCAGAGCTAACAGATCACTAGCGCTGTAGTACTGGAACATGTACCTCAGAGCTAACAGATCACTAGCGCTGTAGTACTGGAACATGTACCTCAGAGCTAACAGATCACTAGCGCTGTAGTACTGGAACATGTACCTCAGAGCTAACAGATCACTAGCGCTGTAGTACTGGAACATGTACCTCAGAGCTAACAGATCACTAGCGCTGTAGTACTGGAACATGTACCTCAGAGCTAACAGATCACTAGCGCTGTAGTACTGGAACATGTACCTCAGAGCTAACAGATGCGGAGCGCCCCTCAGCACGTTGTACCGCCAGGCGGGCGCGGCCTCGTGGCAGATCACTAGCGCTGTAGTACTGGAACATGTACCTCAGAGCTAACAGATCACTAGCGCTGTAGTACTGGAACATGTACCTCAGAGCTAACAGATGCGGAGCGCCCCTCAGCACGTTGTACCGCCAGGCGGGCGCGGCCTCGTGGCAGATCACTAGCGCTGTAGTACTGGAACATGTACCTCAGAGCTAACAGATCACTAGCGCTGTAGTACTGGAACATGTACCTCAGAGCTAACAGATCACTAGCGCTGTAGTACTGGAACATGTACCTCAGAGCTAACAGATGCGGAGCGCCCCTCAGCACGTTGTACCGCCAGGCGGGCGCGGCCTCGTGGCAGATCACTAGCGCTGTAGTACTGGAACATGTACCTCAGAGCTAACAGATCACTAGCGCTGTAGTACTGGAACATGTACCTCAGAGCTAACAGATCACTAGCGCTGTAGTACTGGAACATGTACCTCAGAGCTAACAGATGCGGAGCGCCCCTCAGCACGTTGTACCGCCAGGCGGGCGCGGCCTCGTGGCAGATCACTAGCGCTGTAGTACTGGAACATGTACCTCAGAGCTAACAGATCACTAGCGCTGTAGTACTGGAACATGTACCTCAGAGCTAACAGATCACTAGCGCTGTAGTACTGGAACATGTACCTCAGAGCTAACAGATGCGGAGCGCCCCTCAGCACGTTGTACCGCCAGGCGGGCGCGGCCTCGTGGCAGATCACTAGCGCTGTAGTACTGGAACATGTACCTCAGAGCTAACAGATCACTAGCGCTGTAGTACTGGAACATGTACCTCAGAGCTAACAGATCACTAGCGCTGTAGTACTGGAACATGTACCTCAGAGCTAACAGATGCGGAGCGCCCCTCAGCACGTTGTACCGCCAGGCGGGCGCGGCCTCGTGGCAGATCACTAGCGCTGTAGTACTGGAACATGTACCTCAGAGCTAACAGATCACTAGCGCTGTAGTACTGGAACATGTACCTCAGAGCTAACAGATCACTAGCGCTGTAGTACTGGAACATGTACCTCAGAGCTAACAGATCACTAGCGCTGTAGTACTGGAACATGTACCTCAGAGCTAACAGATCACTAGCGCTGTAGTACTGGAACATGTACCTCAGAGCTAACAGATGCGGAGCGCCCCTCAGCACGTTGTACCGCCAGGCGGGCGCGGCCTCGTGGCAGATCACTAGCGCTGTAGTACTGGAACATGTACCTCAGAGCTAACAGATCACTAGCGCTGTAGTACTGGAACATGTACCTCAGAGCTAACAGATCACTAGCGCTGTAGTACTGGAACATGTACCTCAGAGCTAACAGATGCGGAGCGCCCCTCAGCACGTTGTACCGCCAGGCGGGCGCGGCCTCGTGGCAGATCACTAGGCGCTGTAGTACTGGAACATGTACCTCAGAGCTAACAGATCACTAGCGCTGTAGTACTGGAACATGTACCTCAGAGCTAACAGATCACTAGCGCTGTAGTACTGGAACATGTACCTCAGAGCTAACAGATGCGGAGCGCCCCTCAGCACGTTGTACCGCCAGGCGGGCGCGGCCTCGTGGCAGATCACTAGCGCTGTAGTACTGGAACATGTACCTCAGAGCTAACAGATCACTAGCGCTGTAGTACTGGAACATGTACCTCAGAGCTAACAGATCACTAGCGCTGTAGTACTGGAACATGTACCTCAGAGCTAACAGATGCGGAGCGCCCCTCAGCACGTTGTACCGCCAGGCGGGCGCGGCCTCGTGGCAGATCACTAGCGCTGTAGTACTGGAACATGTACCTCAGAGCTAACAGATCACTAGCGCTGTAGTACTGGAACATGTACCTCAGAGCTAACAGATGCGGAGCGCCCCTCAGCACGTTGTACCGCCAGGCGGGCGCGGCCTCGTGGCAGATCACTAGCGCTGTAGTACTGGAACATGTACCTCAGAGCTAACAGATCACTAGCGCTGTAGTACTGGAACATGTACCTCAGAGCTAACAGATCACTAGCGCTGTAGTACTGGAACATGTACCTCAGAGCTAACAGATCACTAGCGCTGTAGTACTGGAACATGTACCTCAGAGCTAACAGATCACTAGCGCTGTAGTACTGGAACATGTACCTCAGAGCTAACAGATGCGGAGCGCCCCTCAGCACGTTGTACCGCCAGGCGGGCGCGGCCTCGTGGCAGATCACTAGCGCTGTAGTACTGGAACATGTACCTCAGAGCTAACAGATCACTAGCGCTGTAGTACTGGAACATGTACCTCAGAGCTAACAGATCACTAGCGCTGTAGTACTGGAACATGTACCTCAGAGCTAACAGATCACTAGCGCTGTAGTACTGGAACATGTACCTCAGAGCTAACAGATGCGGAGCGCCCCTCAGCACGTTGTACCGCCAGGCGGGCGCGGCCTCGTGGCAGATCACTAGCGCTGTAGTACTGGAACATGTACCTCAGAGCTAACAGATCACTAGCGCTGTAGTACTGGAACATGTACCTCAGAGCTAACAGATCACTAGCGCTGTAGTACTGGAACATGTACCTCAGAGCTAACAGATGCGGAGCGCCCCTCAGCACGTTGTACCGCCAGGCGGGCGCGGCCTCGTGGCAGATCACTAGCGCTGTAGTACTGGAACATGTACCTCAGAGCTAACAGATCACTAGCGCTGTAGTACTGGAACATGTACCTCAGAGCTAACAGATCACTAGCGCTGTAGTACTGGAACATGTACCTCAGAGCTAACAGATGCGGAGCGCCCCTCAGCACGTTGTACCGCCAGGCGGGCGCGGCCTCGTGGCAGATCACTAGCGCTGTAGTACTGGAACATGTACCTCAGAGCTAACAGATCACTAGCGCTGTAGTACTGGAACATGTACCTCAGAGCTAACAGATCACTAGCGCTGTAGTACTGGAACATGTACCTCAGAGCTAACAGATCACTAGCGCTGTAGTACTGGAACATGTACCTCAGAGCTAACAGATGCGGAGCGCCCCTCAGCACGTTGTACCGCCAGGCGGGCGCGGCCTCGTGGCAGATCACTAGCGCTGTAGTACTGGAACATGTACCTCAGAGCTAACAGATCACTAGCGCTGTAGTACTGGAACATGTACCTCAGAGCTAACAGATGCGGAGCGCCCCTCAGCACGTTGTACCGCCAGGCGGGCGCGGCCTCGTGGCAGATCACTAGCGCTGTAGTACTGGAACATGTACCTCAGAGCTAACAGATCACTAGCGCTGTAGTACTGGAACATGTACCTCAGAGCTAACAGATGCGGAGCGCCCCTCAGCACGTTGTACCGCCAGGCGGGCGCGGCCTCGTGGCAGATCACTAGCGCTGTAGTACTGGAACATGTACCTCAGAGCTAACAGATCACTAGCGCTGTAGTACTGGAACATGTACCTCAGAGCTAACAGATGCGGAGCGCCCCTCAGCACGTTGTACCGCCAGGCGGGCGCGGCCTCGTGGCAGATCACTAGCGCTGTAGTACTGGAACATGTACCTCAGAGCTAACAGATCACTAGCGCTGTAGTACTGGAACATGTACCTCAGAGCTAACAGATGCGGAGCGCCCCTCAGCACGTTGTACCGCCAGGCGGGCGCGGCCTCGTGGCAGATCACTAGGCGCTGTGCGTGTGACGCTATGGCGCAGTACAGTGCTGAGCTGCTGCAGTACTCCTCGGGGAACATGAAGTGATCCTGTGGATACATTGGAATAATTAGGCATAACATTACTTAACCAAATACTTTCAAGACATAACTTCGAAGGAAGACATGGATACACGATACATGGTTACACGATAAACGATACATGGTTACACGATACTTTTTCTGTACGATTGATACACGATCAACCAAATACCCTCGCGATACTGTACTTCGATGCAATTTTTTTTATTAATTTTTGCCGACGATAAGATGTAATGCTACGTCACCTGGTGCAACTTGAGCGCCATCCGTATGGCGGGCGCGAGCACGGAGTGCAGCAGCGACATGTCGGTGAACACCCACTCGTCGCGCGCGCACGTGATGCGGAAGTAATGCGAGCTCACCTGGTGCAACTTGAGCGCCATCCGTATGGCGGGCGCGAGCACGGAGTGCAGCAGCGACATGTCGGTGAACACCCACTCGTCGCGCGCGCACGTGATGCGGAAGTAATGCGAGCTCACCTGGTGCAACTTGAGCGCCATCCGTATGGCGGGCGCGAGCACGGAGTGCAGCAGCGACATGTCGGTGAACACCCACTCGTCGCGCGCGCACGTGATGCGGAAGTAATGCGAGCTCACCTGGTGCAACTTGAGCGCCATCCGTATGGCGGGCGCGAGCACGGAGTGCAGCAGCGACATGTCGGTGAACACCCACTCGTCGCGCGCGCACGTGATGCGGAAGTAATGCGAGCTCACCTGGTGCAACTTGAGCGCCATCCGTATGGCGGGCGCGAGCACGGAGTGCAGCAGCGACATGTCGGTGAACACCCACTCGTCGCGCGCGCACGTGATGCGGAAGTAATGCGAGCTCACCTGGTGCAACTTGAGCGCCATCCGTATGGCGGGCGCGAGCACGGAGTGCAGCAGCGACATGTCGGTGAACACCCACTCGTCGCGCGCGCACGTGATGCGGAAGTAATGCGAGCTCACCTGGTGCAACTTGAGCGCCATCCGTATGGCGGGCGCGAGCACGGAGTGCAGCAGCGACATGTCGGTGAACACCCACTCGTCGCGCGCGCACGTGATGCGGAAGTAATGCGAGCTCACCTGGTGCAACTTGAGCGCCATCCGTATGGCGGGCGCGAGCACGGAGTGCAGCAGCGACATGTCGGTGAACACCCACTCGTCGCGCGCGCACGTGATGCGGAAGTAATGCGAGCTCACCTGGTGCAACTTGAGCGCCATCCGTATGGCGGGCGCGAGCACGGAGTGCAGCAGCGACATGTCGGTGAACACCCACTCGTCGCGCGCGCACGTGATGCGGAAGTAATGCGAGCTCACCTGGTGCAACTTGAGCGCCATCCGTATGGCGGGCGCGAGCACGGAGTGCAGCAGCGACATGTCGGTGAACACCCACTCGTCGCGCGCGCACGTGATGCGGAAGTAATGCGAGCTCACCTGGTGCAACTTGAGCGCCATCCGTATGGCGGGCGCGAGCACGGAGTGCAGCAGCGACATGTCGGTGAACACCCACTCGTCGCGCGCGCACGTGATGCGGAAGTAATGCGAGCTCACCTGGTGCAACTTGAGCGCCATCCGTATGGCGGGCGCGAGCACGGAGTGCAGCAGCGACATGTCGGTGAACACCCACTCGTCGCGCGCGCACGTGATGCGGAAGTAATGCGAGCTCACCTGGTGCAACTTGAGCGCCATCCGTATGGCGGGCGCGAGCACGGAGTGCAGCAGCGACATGTCGGTGAACACCCACTCGTCGCGCGCGCACGTGATGCGGAAGTAATGCGAGCTCACCTGGTGCAACTTGAGCGCCATCCGTATGGCGGGCGCGAGCACGGAGTGCAGCAGCGACATGTCGGTGAACACCCACTCGTCGCGCGCGCACGTGATGCGGAAGTAATGCGAGCTCACCTGGTGCAACTTGAGCGCCATCCGTATGGCGGGCGCGAGCACGGAGTGCAGCAGCGACATGTCGGTGAACACCCACTCGTCGCGCGCGCACGTGATGCGGAAGTAATGCGAGCTCACCTGGTGCAACTTGAGCGCCATCCGTATGGCGGGCGCGAGCACGGAGTGCAGCAGCGACATGTCGGTGAACACCCACTCGTCGCGCGCGCACGTGATGCGGAAGTAATGCGAGCTCACCTGGTGCAACTTGAGCGCCATCCGTATGGCGGGCGCGAGCACGGAGTGCAGCAGCGACATGTCGGTGAACACCCACTCGTCGCGCGCGCACGTGATGCGGAAGTAATGCGAGCTCACCTGGTGCAACTTGAGCGCCATCCGTATGGCGGGCGCGAGCACGGAGTGCAGCAGCGACATGTCGGTGAACACCCACTCGTCGCGCGCGCACGTGATGCGGAAGTAATGCGAGCTCACCTGGTGCAACTTGAGCGCCATCCGTATGGCGGGCGCGAGCACGGAGTGCAGCAGCGACATGTCGGTGAACACCCACTCGTCGCGCGCGCACGTGATGCGGAAGTAATGCGAGCTCACCTGGTGCAACTTGAGCGCCATCCGTATGGCGGGCGCGAGCACGGAGTGCAGCAGCGACATGTCGGTGAACACCCACTCGTCGCGCGCGCACGTGATGCGGAAGTAATGCGAGCTCACCTGGTGCAACTTGAGCGCCATCCGTATGGCGGGCGCGAGCACGGAGTGCAGCAGCGACATGTCGGTGAACACCCACTCGTCGCGCGCGCACGTGATGCGGAAGTAATGCGAGCTCACCTGGTGCAACTTGAGCGCCATCCGTATGGCGGGCGCGAGCACGGAGTGCAGCAGCGACATGTCGGTGAACACCCACTCGTCGCGCGCGCACGTGATGCGGAAGTAATGCGAGCTCACCTGGTGCAACTTGAGCGCCATCCGTATGGCGGGCGCGAGCACGGAGTGCAGCAGCGACATGTCGGTGAACACCCACTCGTCGCGCGCGCACGTGATGCGGAAGTAATGCGAGCTCACCTGGTGCAACTTGAGCGCCATCCGTATGGCGGGCGCGAGCACGGAGTGCAGCAGCGACATGTCGGTGAACACCCACTCGTCGCGCGCGCACGTGATGCGGAAGTAATGCGAGCTCACCTGGTGCAACTTGAGCGCCATCCGTATGGCGGGCGCGAGCACGGAGTGCAGCAGCGACATGTCGGTGAACACCCACTCGTCGCGCGCGCACGTGATGCGGAAGTAATGCGAGCTCACCTGGTGCAACTTGAGCGCCATCCGTATGGCGGGCGCGAGCACGGAGTGCAGCAGCGACATGTCGGTGAACACCCACTCGTCGCGCGCGCACGTGATGCGGAAGTAATGCGAGCTCACCTGGTGCAACTTGAGCGCCATCCGTATGGCGGGCGCGAGCACGGAGTGCAGCAGCGACATGTCGGTGAACACCCACTCGTCGCGCGCGCACGTGATGCGGAAGTAATGCGAGCTCACCTGGTGCAACTTGAGCGCCATCCGTATGGCGGGCGCGAGCACGGAGTGCAGCAGCGACATGTCGGTGAACACCCACTCGTCGCGCGCGCACGTGATGCGGAAGTAATGCGAGCTCACCTGGTGCAACTTGAGCGCCATCCGTATGGCGGGCGCGAGCACGGAGTGCAGCAGCGACATGTCGGTGAACACCCACTCGTCGCGCGCGCACGTGATGCGGAAGTCGCCCTTGAACAGCGAGTGCAGCCCGTACAGGAAGAACTCCACGCTGGAACCAGAATACAGTGTTAATGGGTTGAAAGTAAGGTTTCTAAAAACGATATGGCTATGGCTACTCTTTTGTTGGTGCGTGAAGGCAACACATCTTCTGAAGATGTGTTGCCTTCACGCACCAATGAAGAAGTGTGAAGATGATCTTCATGGCATCAAATATTACAGTGTGTATCATATAGTGTGTGTAATATCACGGTGTTTATTTAAACTTAGCTGACTCAGCTTATTGGCCATCAAACAACATATTACACAGTGTAGATCTGTTACCTGGACGCCGACAGATGTTGCGCAGCGGCCAGCGCCCTGCGGCCGAGCAGGCTGAGCGCGAAGCACAGCGTGGTGAGGGGGGAGTGCGGGTGTAGCAGTGCGCTGTGCACTCGTGTAGATCTGTTACCTGGACGCCGACAGATGTTGCGCAGCGGCCAGCGCCCTGCGGCCGAGCAGGCTGAGCGCGAAGCACAGCGTGGTGAGGGGGGAGTGCGGGTGTAGCAGTGCGCTGTGCACTCGTGTAGATCTGTTACCTGGACGCCGACAGATGTTGCGCAGCGGCCAGCGCCCTGCGGCCGAGCAGGCTGAGCGCGAAGCACAGCGTGGTGAGGGGGGAGTGCGGGTGTAGCAGTGCGCTGTGCACTCGTGTAGATCTGTTACCTGGACGCCGACAGATGTTGCGCAGCGGCCAGCGCCCTGCGGCCGAGCAGGCTGAGCGCGAAGCACAGCGTGGTGAGGGGGGAGTGCGGGTGTAGCAGTGCGCTGTGCACTCGTGTAGATCTGTTACCTGGACGCCGACAGATGTTGCGCAGCGGCCAGCGCCCTGCGGCCGAGCAGGCTGAGCGCGAAGCACAGCGTGGTGAGGGGGGAGTGCGGGTGTAGCAGTGCGCTGTGCACTCGTGTAGATCTGTTACCTGGACGCCGACAGATGTTGCGCAGCGGCCAGCGCCCTGCGGCCGAGCAGGCTGAGCGCGAAGCACAGCGTGGTGAGGGGGGAGTGCGGGTGTAGCAGTGCGCTGTGCACTCGTGTAGATCTGTTACCTGGACGCCGACAGATGTTGCGCAGCGGCCAGCGCCCTGCGGCCGAGCAGGCTGAGCGCGAAGCACAGCGTGGTGAGGGGGGAGTGCGGGTGTAGCAGTGCGCTGTGCACTCGTGTAGATCTGTTACCTGGACGCCGACAGATGTTGCGCAGCGGCCAGCGCCCTGCGGCCGAGCAGGCTGAGCGCGAAGCACAGCGTGGTGAGGGGGGAGTGCGGGTGTAGCAGTGCGCTGTGCACTCGTGTAGATCTGTTACCTGGACGCCGACAGATGTTGCGCAGCGGCCAGCGCCCTGCGGCCGAGCAGGCTGAGCGCGAAGCACAGCGTGGTGAGGGGGGAGTGCGGGTGTGCGGCGCGACGTCGCCAGCTCGCACCGCGACGAGCACCACAGTGAGCTATCCACTCGCCGTAGATCGCGCAGAAACGACTCCTGTGTAAGTAAAGCTAAATTTATATGGAGTACTAAGATTGGTATGAAAATCGCGAATTCGATTTGTCCTCGTAAACACTTAATACAAATTATGTTACATTTTGATAAATGTTCCGACCCGTTCGATGCCTTTGATTGTGTTAACTAAGATATATTCTTTTGAAACTTTAACATTATGAACTGAGTAAACTTTAGTTTTGTTTAAAGAACTCATATTTGAAGGTTAGAAATCAATAAGCTCAGCAGAATTCAGATGGATTAAAAGACATTGAATGTAAAAATGGGAGTTCCACAAGGATAAACTATGGGTCCCACTCTGTTTCTAATTTAATAACTTCCATAGTATACTGATGAACTACCTATTACTTTACCAAATTTCATATTAAGAAAATCTCGAAATTGAGTTGCCAGCAAAACCGCACTAAAGGAAATGTTACGACATTCTGATTTTTTTATAGTACAATACGCACAAATATGTGACTTAGCTTCAAAAACTAAAAAAAAAATAAGAATAAAAAAACCCTACCTTGTAATTCCCGAAGCTCTAAAATCATAATCCTCATCCAGGTTAACATTGAAGATGGGGTCCAGATCGACAAAGTTTCTCTCGTTCATAGGCTTCAGAGCATCCGCTATCATGGTGGACGACAGCCACTCTTCCAGCTTCGGCGATTGGATCGTGTAGTAGATTATACTCTGTTGGAAGGGAATGTGTTGGCTTTAAAGGACAGATTATTTTAAACCGTATGCACTTTGGAAATAAGGTAGTCAATCAGTTGTGCGATCTTGTTACTGTTGGCAACAATGCTTGTAGCTTTTATTTATAGTGAATATGAAACATGTTAAGAAATGTGTTTCTTAATGAATAATTATAGCTTTGTAGTTAAGGTGGTGATTTAAAAACTATTACGGTTCATTTTTAAAAATCCATGTTTTTATTTTACGGTTGGACTTTAATGCCTATATAATACAGTGAATAAGTTGATTTTGACGTGTTCCTCTTTAATATTTGAAAGTTTCCAACAAATTAGGAATAATGTGTAAATGTCACAGAAACGAAAAAAAATAGATTTTCGAGTAGAGCATACATGTAAAAAAATATAGTTATAAAATAAAATCATACGCAACTTATCGAAAAAACGCATTTTAGGTAGAGCTAAAAAACAAATTTAGTCAAGATTGTTCATTATTTGAAGGCAGTTTCAGTACCATCGAACGACCTTTAGCACTTACCTTGACATAGTACGTGAGCAGCACCTTCCTGAAGTCGAACACCTGCAGCATGGACACGGCGCTGTTGTCGGACACGGAGTAGCCCTCGAGCACGTAGCGCGCCGCCACGAGCTGCCACGCCAGCCAGCGGAGCGCCCAACAAGCTCCCAGAGACAGGGCGCGCGCCCCGAACCACCACGCGCCCGTGCATACTCCCTCTGAGGACAAAGGAATATAATATTGAAAGAGAGAAGGAGGGTTGGAAGACTTTGAACTGACGCGGAAAGCTGACCCGTCATATATTTATGCGTCTTCAAACAAAATCGTTGTTTTGTATGGACATAAGCTGAACAGAAACTGGAAAGTGTGCGTAGTCTCTAATATCACCAACGCGAAAGTTTGCAGCAATCGCCCACCGTTAAGTACGACTGTACATACGCCTTCTACGGACAGGGACGAAATTATAAGGCTCTTATTTTGAAAGAGAGGGGAAGAGTTGAAAGCTTGGGTTTAAGACAAAAATCAATATTTTCTGCTATTATTAAAATCATGAAAGATTGTGAAAATGGACGCATATTTGTTACTCTTGTAAACCTGTAACTCGGTTTTTTTACAATAATATGTGCATATTGTACATTTAAACCTGCTCCTTGAATTTACCGAGGACAACGGTATTAAAATGTAAGTTTTCTGTCTTTAACAGGAAACCAAAGTCGGACTAACACCGGAATCATTTTATTAAAGCACGGTCGTGCCCCCGCCAAGACAAGCAAGCGAAGCGCAAGTGCAATACCTACCTTTTCTCGAAGTGTTTCGTTGTTTTTTTGAACCCTCATAGAGTTGGTTTCCGGTGTACCAGATAGTTCATATTCACAAGATATGATGTCAATATAGACTCATTAAACATACAAAGTTTCAATTGAATAGCTCTAATACTTTAGATTTTATGGATATCTAAAATACACCGATTTCGTCACTGACACAATGCTAGAATGCTGAAAGAACAATGGCAGGTTCCCATACATTGTTTTAGTTTTCATTAAAAGTCTATGTCTTCAATTGAAAAATATTCTGTTCAACTGAGTTTCAGCCCCTGAAACCATATATCCAAGAATTTTGTTTAGGGAAGGCCGGGGAAAAAAGATATTGCAACATGAAGTTTTACTTTTTTATAGGTTATCCGTGCGTAAAAATGACACTAACCCCTTGGTCTGGTCAATGTTTGTGTATATCAATGTGAAAGCTGTCATTAATGTCAGGTATCATATACTGCTACGCGAAATTGACCCTTATCCTGTGGTCTGGCGAAATGTCAATTTGACAACTGTCATTAATGTCAGGTGTCATTACTGCCACGCGAAATTGACCCTTATGATCAATGTCATTTTATTGTTTTATCTGTGCTACGGTTGTGGTTCACTCAACTGGCCTGGTCGACAAACTATACCAATCGCCAGATAAGAGGTTATGATCACTGCCACTTTGTTGTTTTATTTGAGGCACAACATAAACCATAATCAAGGATCAAATCAATATATTTTTTTCAATCAAGGACGATTTTAGACACAAGTCTTTTTGCCAAACCCTTCGTGAAAGCTCAGAATTATTATTTTGTGCTGTTTATTTATTCCCACAGTGCTAAAAAAGGCATAGCTACAAATAAAAAGTGATTAATTGAAAACTAAAAAAAGATTTCATAATCACGACTTCACGACGAGAATTTTTTTTTCAAAGTGGCAACACTAAATCCATAAAAGTCTACGAAAATAATCAATAAACTTTTCATTTTATATTACTTTTTTGTCCGGCCCTATTTAATTAATGTAAAAGTTTGAATAAACTTAAAAAAATAATTCTATTTCATTCGTGTATATTTCATTTCTAGACACTTTAATTTAATTCAAATAAGATTTTGCCATTGTTCTTTGGTATATAGTCTAAGTTTAGTATACAACTAACAAAAAAATTCATAAACTTATAACTTTCGCGCTCCATCCCCTAAAATGGGGGGGGTGGAAGTTTTGTAAAGAAACAAGTAAATCATCTAAGTAAAAATGTAAAGACAGAGAATGGGCTATAAAAACCGGCACTGCTGATGTACAAGAAATACACCGCAAAAAAAGAAGAAAAAAATAAACACTAAAAAGGCTGCCTTGCAACTTACAAAAAGAACTGAAATCCCACCAAAAACATTACATTTTTTTACTGATATGTAGAATTTGTGTAGATAAAGTCGGTAGATTTAGGCCGTGTAGATTCAGAAGCTTGGCTTTACATGAGATCTGATATATTTTTCACAAGGCAAACCTTATGTGGTAGTCTTGGCAACATTTAACATGTAATGTTTTTTTTTGGTGGGATTTCAGTTCTTTTTGTAAGTAATATATACCACGTGAGGCACAGAATACTTAAAAATCTTTCGAAGCATTTGATAGCGTTACTACTAAAACTTGAATCAAAATAAGTTTAAGCTTACTCACTCAATGCTGCCGATTCTCTTATTCACAAACTAACGTAAATGAAAGTAAAGTGCATCTTTCTCTTTTCATTTCGTTAAGAAAAGGACAGAAGATATAATATTAGTTAAGTCCTGTCAAATTAAGGCCCTCCATAGATAATTTAGTTGCGATTGTACATGTTTTTCATGGCAACTAATAATACGACGATTTACATCAGGCGCTGTCTTATTTGACAGGATTAAACTAAAATGTATCGTCTGTCCTTTTCTTTAAGAAATGTAAAAGAAAAGAGAAAGATGCCCTTAACTTAAATTTAGAAGTTTGTGTACAAGAGAAATAGCAGAACTTGTGTGATAAACTCATATTTGAATGGTAGACATAGCAAGCTCAGTCGTCAAATCGATTGAATTCTGTTGCGTTATAAGTAGAAATAGGAGTTCCGGAAGGTTAAATATTAGGTCCCTACCTCTTTCTAGTTTAACCCATTGAATGCTCTAATTACAGACACAATTAGAAAAGCATTGTGTCTCGCGTGGTCCCACGTCCTAAACACACGAAAGGGTAAATGACACCTTCCACGTTAATTGAAAACAATACTTAAATAGTCTTGTTTTGCTGACACTTCATTAATTTATTAAGATCCGATGCGTAAATAGAAATGCCAAAATTGTCGCCTTCATAATTATGTATATTAATTCAAATCAATTTAAATACATAAAATGGTCTGAACTACTCGTACTGTTCTGAAAATTGTTTAATTGCTAGAATATTACACTTCAATATCTCCGAATGCTATCAGATAGTCTTATGACTTATTTAACTTAACAAAATCTATATTCTTAACAGTAATTACTCACCGCTACTCTCCTCCGGTCCTTCCGAGATGGCTTCCACCTCTCTCTGCTGGCAGTAGGTCCCTCTGAACTCCAGCCCTCTCAGTTGGAAGGAGACCAGCCCGTTACCCATCTCCACTATGTGGACTAGGCAGTTTAGATAGTCTGATGCTAGGACTAAGAGAGAAATTAACATGAATGTTGTTAGTTCTGGGATCTGTTAGCTATAATAACAACTTACAATATTTCCTTTTTTAAACTGTGGTTCTACGTCGTAATTAAAATTCCACAATTAAGAACAATAATGAAAATTTAAAGTCATATGCTGTCTGGTCCTAGTCGACAAAGTTTATTACCTGTGACATACAATAAGATTGTATAAAGTTAAAACAAGATTGTCTTACCGAAGCAGTCTCCCTGTTGCACTTGCCCCCATCGTCCGAGCATGAGATCTCCACACAAATAGTGCTGTAGAGACCGCGTGAGATGCTCGTAGAATATCGAGTTTAGGTTGTTGTCATCTGTAAAATTATTTATAGAAAGACGCCTAACTTTAGTAACTGTTATAGAAGTCGGAACAAAATGATGCCATTATTATAGTATGTAAAGTTGAAAATCGCTATAAAACGTTTTGAATCCCAAAAATATTAAGAACTACGCAGGCAAATGTTACAGATATGTTAGAACTGTTGGGTACATTGTCGTGACAAAACTATAGTTACGTACAGTCATGAGTTATTTCCACTTGCCTGTGTTTATTGTAACTGTTAAAAATATTTTAACAGAAAATTGCTTTTCAATTTTGCTAGTACACATGTTTTTTACGCGAACGAAATTTGAAGTTTATCTTTATTATTGAACGTACCGACATGCTTAGAAATATGACATCGTTAATTTTCCCCTGAATTGCCTAATTCTTATAATAAAAATAATAGATTTTTGTATTTTAAGTAAGTATTATATCTTATATCGTATATCTTAATAAGATTCTTAAATAAGTATAAATGCTCACCAGCTCCAAGATTCCTCTCCAACTGCGAGGAGAGCCTCGTGTTGCTCTGATCAACTCTCTTCGTGTTGTAGTCGCGCTCCCAGAACTTCACCGGCCGCACGTATGACGTCATGAATATTGCACTACCTGTGGGTTTATATTAAAATATCATGATTAAAAATCATTACAACATAGACTAACTTCTGAAACCACCATACTTTTAGATGTTTTTTTTGCCTGGTAATGTCTTTTACATTAATTTGTGTTTAGAATCTGGCCAATAAGGCTGTCTACAAGCATAAGTAACAATTTAAAATAACTTCTGAATAAAAAAACTTCACTTGCAGTGTTTGTTAAATAAGTTTTTTCAGTATCAACTTCGTTTTCAATGCATTATCAGTATTGGATAAACTATCTATTTAAAAGTTACGAAAAAATCAGCAGATTTCAAAAGTCGACAGCACAAAATGTGTTCCAGAGTAAAAACATGTGGCCCCGGAACATAAAGGAACCGAACCGAAGGAACATGATTGGGTTTTAGTCAGTAAAAGTCTGACACGATGGACGGTAGGGTTACTGATGATTTCCCGCTCACCAAAAAAAACCTACCTAATGCCGGTGTCAGCGGCGAGGACAGCAGCGCAGACACGGCTGCCTGCAGGAACAGCATGGCGGAGTGCGGCACGGAGAACGGTTGCGCGAACGCGTGAAACGCACTGCCCCACGTTATCTGCCACGGCGCTATGTATGTCACCACGAACTGGACCTAGGGGAGGGAGATGTTATTAATATTAAATAAGCCGGTTCATTAAAGAAAGGAATCTTAAATGGCGGCATGTACTTACGTTGACAGATAGTACAGTCTGCATATAAAATTTAAAGTTGAAGTTTTTTTTTTCAAATCGAAAATATTATTAAGAATTTCTATTGTTTTCATCGGAAACAGTGCCTACTTTTACCACAATAACAAACAGGTAACAACGGAAAAATAACAGAAAACTATAACAAGATATTCATAAAAATAAGCACTGAGCGCGTCAAGGCAGCGTGGAAGCAAATCAAGACAATTTTTTTTATGTTGATGTTACGCGCGCGAGTGAGTATAGACGGCACTAGTGTGCGAGCGAGAGAACATGATAAGTGCCGCCATTTTAGATTCCTTTCTTTAATGAACCAGGTTATACAATATATTATTTAAAAATAAAAATGGAATTCGTCTGTCAGTTAGATTATCATAAAATAGGAAACACTAGTTAGTATTGAAAAAAAAATTAAAACATTTATTTAGACATGTATAAAAATAGCGTGCCCCCGTTTTAAGATGGTTTAAATCAGAAAATATAAAGGCTAACCATAAATTGTAAAATTAATAACATAAAACCAGTTTTACGATTATTTTTCGGTCTTTATTCATTCGGGAAAAGCACCTCACTATTTAAAAATTGATAAAAGAGATGCAATACTTAAAATGTCTAATTATAACTGGAATGGAAAAGCGGACTGTACTTACTAACAAGTGCAGAATTCAACATACCTTGAGTAGAAACTCATACACCTTGCTAAATATGATGGCGGTGATGAAGTAGTCGACGAGGAACGTCTCCGATATCTTCTGACTGCTTAGGTCGCGCTGGAACAGCAGCACTGCGAACACCAGGATCAGGTACTGGGATTCCGGCTCCGAGTACGCGTTGCGAAGGCCTGTGGGCGATTTTAGACGTTACTATTTTGTTATAAGGTTTGATTTCAATGTTTTGACGACGATGATGTAATTTAAACAATGGACTCTTGGTTTGAAACGCAGGATACAATTTGGATCACCACGCTGCATTTCAAAGCATTACAAATTTAAATGCCAAGCTCAAAAGAAATCGGGCAGGTTACGCTAGCCATATTTATGTACAACAAACAAAATAGTTTTTATGCAGGGGGGGCCAGAAGATGGACGGCGCTGTCGGTGCCTTTTTAACCTTTTCTGGACCGGCTTCGGTGACGCCGAGATGACTTTAACACGTACCACGAGGGCTAGCTGAAGGAGACGAAGACAAATGGAGTCTGGAAGAACTTGGGAGCATTTGCCAAGCAGTGGGGCATTGTAGGAAAAGGCAATAGGTTGTTATAGTGGTATACTCACACTTGAGCGCGCACACACAGATGAGCAGCGCGCCGAGCGCGTCGCCGTACTTGGCGGCGAGCGCGGGCGCGTCCTGTGACGTGGCCGCTACAACTACACACGTTATATACTCACACTTGAGCGCGCACACACAGATGAGCAGCGCGCCGAGCGCGTCGCCGTACTTGGCGGCGAGCGCGGGCGCGTCCTGTGACGTGGCCGCTACAACTACACACGTTATATACTCACACTTGAGCGCGCACACACAGATGAGCAGCGCGCCGAGCGCGTCGCCGTACTTGGCGGCGAGCGCGGGCGCGTCCTGTGACGTGGCCGCTACAACTACACACGTTATATACTCACACTTGAGCGCGCACACACAGATGAGCAGCGCGCCGAGCGCGTCGCCGTACTTGGCGGCGAGCGCGGGCGCGTCCTGTGACGTGGCCGCTACAACTACACACGTTATATACTCACACTTGAGCGCGCACACACAGATGAGCAGCGCGCCGAGCGCGTCGCCGTACTTGGCGGCGAGCGCGGGCGCGTCCTGTGACGTGGCCGCTACAACTACACACGTTATATACTCACACTTGAGCGCGCACACACAGATGAGCAGCGCGCCGAGCGCGTCGCCGTACTTGGCGGCGAGCGCGGGCGCGTCCTGTGACGTGGCCGCTACAACTACACACGTTATATACTCACACTTGAGCGCGCACACACAGATGAGCAGCGCGCCGAGCGCGTCGCCGTACTTGGCGGCGAGCGCGGGCGCGTCCTGTGACGTGGCCGCTACAACTACACACGTTATATACTCACACTTGAGCGCGCACACACAGATGAGCAGCGCGCCGAGCGCGTCGCCGTACTTGGCGGCGAGCGCGGGCGCGTCCTGTGACGTGGCCGCTACAACTACACCCGGGTACAGCACGTTGCGCTCCAGGAAGCACAGGTACACGAACATCTGTAAAACAAACGAGCATATTATTATGTTATTAGGCTATTGACACCATTAACAGATCATTCTAAGACACAATTTCTCTAAACAAGCCCTGAATACTCAAAAGCGTAAACTAGAGAGAAGGAACAACCCTAAGGCCGTTTGTCATGTCAACGAGAACGAAATGCCGGTGAGCCGAGTTCAGTATGAGGTGACGTGACATAGTACGGTCGTTCTGATGACGGCGGTGATGTTATGGTGACGGCGGTGATGGACAAACGGCATAAGAGCTTGAAAAGGGTAACCACACCTTCACGGACCTCGCAAAAGGTTTTGACTCTGTTAATATTCCTGATTTGTTGCACAAGTTTGAAGCCATAGGTATCAGAGATTACCAGCTGAAACTATTTGAACTATGTATAAAACCGTACACAATGTGTAAAAATTGTCAATTTTATCCGCGGTGACCACAAGCTCGATTTTTGGAGTTCTCCAGGGAAGTATTTTGGGCCCTACACTATTTTTAATAAGCATAAACGATGTTTGTATTGTAAATCTAGATCACGGCCAAATCGTTTGTTATTATTATACACAGCAAGAACTTACCACAAAATTATCAAAAATTATTTGCAAGTTTTCAAAACTATTAACATTAGAGACCAAACCCCTACCTTCTCAAAGCACATGAGCCTGGCGGGCTCGGTGACCTCGAACTGTGCGTGCTCGTGCTGCTTGAGCACGGGCCCGGCGAGGCACAGCCCACCCTAGGATCTCTGCTATAAACCCCTACCTTCTCAAAGCACATGAGCCTGGCGGGCTCGGTGACCTCGAACTGTGCGTGCTCGTGCTGCTTGAGCACGGGCCCGGCGAGGCACAGCCCACCCTAGGATCTCTGCTATTAACAATAGAGACCAAACCCCTACCTTCTCAAAGCACATGAGCCTGGCGGGCTCGGTGACCTCGAACTGTGCGTGCTCGTGCTGCTTGAGCACGGGCCCGGCGAGGCACAGCCCACCCTAGGATCTCTGCTATTAACAATAGAGACCAAACCCCTACCTTCTCAAAGCACATGAGCCTGGCGGGCTCGGTGACCTCGAACTGTGCGTGCTCGTGCTGCTTGAGCACGGGCCCGGCGAGGCACAGCCCACCCTAGGATCTCTGCTATTAACAATAGAGACCAAACCCCTACCTTCTCAAAGCACATGAGCCTGGCGGGCTCGGTGACCTCGAACTGTGCGTGCTCGTGCTGCTTGAGCACGGGCCCGGCGAGGCACAGCCCACCCTAGGATCTCTGCTATTAACAATAGAGACCAAACCCCTACCTTCTCAAAGCACATGAGCCTGGCGGGCTCGGTGACCTCGAACTGTGCGTGCTCGTGCTGCTTGAGCACGGGCCCGGCGAGGCACAGCCCACCCTAGGATCTCTGCTATTAACAATAGAGACCAAACCCCTACCTTCTCAAAGCACATGAGCCTGGCGGGCTCGGTGACCTCGAACTGTGCGTGCTCGTGCTGCTTGAGCACGGGCCCGGCGAGGCACAGCCCACCCTAGGATCTCTGCTATAAACCCCTACCTTCTCAAAGCACATGAGCCTGGCGGGCTCGGTGACCTCGAACTGTGCGTGCTCGTGCTGCTTGAGCACGGGCCCGGCGAGGCACAGCCCACCCTAGGATCTCTGCTATTAACAATAGAGACCAAACCCCTACCTTCTCAAAGCACATGAGCCTGGCGGGCTCGGTGACCTCGAACTGTGCGTGCTCGTGCTGCTTGAGCACGGGCCCGGCGAGGCACAGCCCACCCTAGGATCTCTGCTATTAACAATAGAGACCAAACCCCTACCTTCTCAAAGCACATGAGCCTGGCGGGCTCGGTGACCTCGAACTGTGCGTGCTCGTGCTGCTTGAGCACGGGCCCGGCGAGGCACAGCCCACCCTAGGATCTCTGCTATTAACAATAGAGACCAAACCCCTACCTTCTCAAAGCACATGAGCCTGGCGGGCTCGGTGACCTCGAACTGTGCGTGCTCGTGCTGCTTGAGCACGGGCCCGGCGAGGCACAGCCCACCCTAGGATCTCTGCTATTAACAATAGAGACCAAACCCCTACCTTCTCAAAGCACATGAGCCTGGCGGGCTCGGTGACCTCGAACTGTGCGTGCTCGTGCTGCTTGAGCACGGGCCCGGCGAGGCACAGCCCACCCTAGGATCTCTGCTATTAACAATAGAGACCAAACCCCTACCTTCTCAAAGCACATGAGCCTGGCGGGCTCGGTGACCTCGAACTGTGCGTGCTCGTGCTGCTTGAGCACGGGCCCGGCGAGGCACAGCCCACCCTAGGATCTCTGCTATTAACAATAGAGACCAAACCCCTACCTTCTCAAAGCACATGAGCCTGGCGGGCTCGGTGACCTCGAACTGTGCGTGCTCGTGCTGCTTGAGCACGGGCCCGGCGAGGCACAGCCCACCCTAGGATCTCTGCTATTAACAATAGAGACCAAACCCCTACCTTCTCAAAGCACATGAGCCTGGCGGGCTCGGTGACCTCGAACTGTGCGTGCTCGTGCTGCTTGAGCACGGGCCCGGCGAGGCACAGCCCACCCTAGGATCTCTGCTATTAACAATAGAGACCAAACCCCTACCTTCTCAAAGCACATGAGCCTGGCGGGCTCGGTGACCTCGAACTGTGCGTGCTCGTGCTGCTTGAGCACGGGCCCGGCGAGGCACAGCCCACCCTAGGATCTCTGCTATTAACAATAGAGACCAAACCCCTACCTTCTCAAAGCACATGAGCCTGGCGGGCTCGGTGACCTCGAACTGTGCGTGCTCGTGCTGCTTGAGCACGGGCCCGGCGAGGCACAGCCCACCCTAGGATCTCTGCTATTAACAATAGAGACCAAACCCCTACCTTCTCAAAGCACATGAGCCTGGCGGGCTCGGTGACCTCGAACTGTGCGTGCTCGTGCTGCTTGAGCACGGGCCCGGCGAGGCACAGCCAGGGCTGCTGCTTGCGCAGCTGCGGCGTCAGGTAGTGCAGCACCCAGCCCAGGATGCCGGCGATTATCCACAGGACCTGGGGGGAGAGCTTATTGTAGTTGTTTGCAAAGTTCCCGTGGCTGAGGGATGTAGACGGTATAGATGGGTCAAACCGTATTTTTTTCAAACCGGTTGAACCGAATCATAATTTTGCTCAAACCGACTTACAAACCGAATCAACCAAACCGAATCATCCAGTACTGTGTGACGTCATTCATTCGTTCATGAACCCCGTTTTAAATTATAAACCGTATGATAAAAATACTCACTTGTTACTTTTAGTAGTTAAAGTATTTATATACTTAATATTATTATAATAAAATAATAAAATTGGATACTTTCTGAAAAAACGATGTTAATTAAAATATAATTATATACGATAACAAACAAATGCCTATTATAAAACGGAATGAAAATTTGGCGCCACCATTTGACATGCAACTCGTCGCGTCGCGTCACCGGTCGGCGTCAGCAACTTCATTCGGGATAACTCGGTTCCGTTCGTTAGTCATTCGGTTCGGTTCAGCCCGTTCAACCCGCATCAGCTTATGCGCATTGCATCGCATTCGTACTCGCCCGAACTGGACACGAGTTGACGCGATTGCGGTTTCAAACTGAACCGGGTTGGATAGACTGTAGCTCGGTTTGATGCGAGTTGCCCTCAAACCGAATTGATTCGGTTTGGCAAACCGGGTTGACCCATCGCTAGTAGACGGGACCTAACACTTAGCCTGCTGCCTGTCCGTCCAGGAGTCTATCTGTTAGTGGGCTGAATTATAACAATCGTAATAGGTAGCGCGTTGAAACTTTTTACGTGTAAGGACCTTTAGTGTGCCGATCCGATTTGAGCATGACCGGTTTATTCTTATAGCATTAAATTCGGTAGAAGTCGAAACATCTGAACTCATACTAAAAAATATTATTCCCGATAGATAGACAAATAGAGAAATAGAGGATTTTATTGATACCATTCAAATTTATTAAATTTTTTTAGTTAATTCATAATAACTTAATATCTAACAGCAAAAAAAGGCCCTGACAAAATCGTCTTAAACAAATAAAACACTTACCGTATTCAACTGCGGCCTCAGCGTGGTGAACACCGTGGTACAATGCAACCCGAACACGAACAGTCCGAGGAACGTGCACACTATGACGTCATTCTTTAGGCGCGCGTTCACAGTCGCCTGCAGCTTCTTAGGCAACGGGTCTTCCATGTCCTCATCAGGCTTCTCCGAATCAGACTTTACATTCGAAGTATTTGTGTCTTGAGTTTTATCATCCTCCGTTGGCGGGTCAGCTTTTAAAGAAGTAGTAGAATTCATCGTGTCCCCACCCCTAGGGTCCATCTTCAAAGAACTCACGCTAGAAGTCTGCGATCGCTTCTGTTTAGCGATATTCGTCTCAGAACTAAAGTTAATTTTAGACGCAGAACTCCCAATAGAGTTCTGCTTTGATATGTTGCTTTCTGAATTGTTTTTCTTGTCGTCTGTTAGGGTGTTCGGGTCAGTTTTGTCCATTTCTGGCGAACATTCTGGATTATGCATGACGTATAACTCTGGCGGTAGTAAGTGCTTCTTTATTAGGTTCCATATTAGCGTGTAGTCGCTCGCACTGCGACTTAGGTGATACGCTATAGGCACTAGTAAGCCACAGAATATTGAGAACAGTATGTTGTGTTTCTGATGCTGCGATTTCTTCCCTTCAACCAAGCCGCTGTAAGCGAACCCGTAAAGCACTCCAATCGCTGCTAAAGATCGCACTACGCAGTACACCGCAGCGCTTAAGCTGCTTGTGGCGTTACCACCGAACACATGCATATCAATCTGCTCCAACAAGTACATGAGAAATGTATTCACTTGAGGAAATAACCCCAAACTGAACGCCAAAGGGAAGAACAGCAGAAACTTCGACAGAATCTCTTGAATGACGTGTAAAAAATCTCTTTCATTCATCTCGAATCCGTATATCGTTAAAGGTTTTGTGTCATCAAAACTTCGTTTTCTTCTCGTATGCACTTCGTCAGTAAAAGGTGCAGTTTGTTCTAAATAGCTGTGCACTCCGCACAATAGTGCCGTGCATATGCAGAAGTACACCGGCCGAGAAAATACGACCATTTTGTTAAAACCGTGTACTGGTGACGCAGAATCTGGCTGAACACTTTTCAGCAACGAGTATTGGCTGCCCGCCATGATGAAGCAAAACCAAAACGCGTATATATCCCTGTAAAAGCCGAGGTTTAAGACCATGGAGCCTAGCACAGCTACCATCACAGCCAAAAATATCGTAATAAAAGTCTCCTTGCACGTCAGGTTTCTGTCAAATAGAGCCATCAGCTGCAATCTATCCATAGACACTTTCAACTCGAAACATTTCGAAAGTTTAAACTTGTAATAACTCTTTGGTTTGGGCTGGTTCGCCTTCTCCATTTCATCCATTAATTTAGAGAATTTACTTCTAAGGTTAATCTCACTTTCTTCGCCAATCGAAGGCATAAGACTCGGTACGTTCACGTACGTGTTCTCTTGCGCTTGTTGCTGGGCTAACTGTTGCGCTCTTTGTTGATTCATTAGGAAGTTTATGTGCATACTGGGCAGTCCCATCCGGGACTGTCGCTCAGCCTCTATTTGTTCTAGTAAACTATCAGTGACGTAGGCCACTGGTGACCTGGGCTGGTCCGCGTGGGTGCCGGTCCCGCCGTCGAACACGTAGAACCGTTTATTAGCATTATTAGTGTTGATAGGAACGACCGCCGACACGTTGTTGTTGCTCGACAGTAGAGGGTTATTGCTTCCCTGGTTAGAGGAACTTTGGTCGATGCTGTCTCCGCGCTTCGTTTTCGATATGCTTTCGCTGTTTCCAGCCTCAGATTCTAGAGAGCTGCCTTCGCCGGCAGTTTCCTGCGAGTTGTCGGGATTGTCAATAGGCTTCACCCTGTTTATACGCATACCGTCTTCCTTCTCCGGCAAGGGAATCGGCTGCGCCTGCGCACGCCCTGAACTATTCTTGTCAAACGTGTACGACATCCAGTTGCCGTATTCATCCATGAAGCAATGTATCGCGCCGTCAGTCGTGTCCTCGAAGGAGGTTGCAAAATGTACATTGGTAGAGTTATTGGAGTTGTCCGGAGCTGGCGGCTTGTCCTTCTTATCCGCGTTGTTCTGCTGCGATGGATTGTTCCGCTGACGGGTGGAGCGCTTTATTTTCCTCACCCGATTCCTGTGGTTCCTGTCCATTAACGGTCTGAGTCGAGGATTTTCTTCCAATATTTGCGCTGTTTGCGTGGCCGCGGATTCGGTAGATGTGGCGTTGGCTACGTAGGAGGGTAGGCAACACGGTCCGAAGTCTACTCTGGAGTTTAGGAATGCTGCCAATAGAGGCATGGAAGTAGGGAGGAGGGTGTTGGTGGAGGTCTGTGCGACCTCTTCGATGGAGCGCTTCCTGGTCTTATGCGCGTGGTCGCGGTCGCGCAGACTGTGTCGCTGCGAGCGCGTACGTTCGTCTCGGTTGGTCGGCGGCATCACCACCGTGTTGGCGTTCGTCGCCGCGAACAAACACTCCAAGCCTTGTACCAAAGCAGCCTGAGCCTCCACCGCATCAAACAAGATCACTTCTTCATTCTGATTCTCGTCTTTCTCCTTCTTAGAATCTCTCTTCTTGTTCTCCTTCTGCGAGGAAGCTCGTGAACGCGCTAAGTTTTTTATCTGCTTTGGTATAGCGCCCAAGTTTTTTGGAACGTTGGATGATGATTCGCCGAGTGCGTTCGCTAGTTTCTGACATATGACTTCTTCGGGTAACGCGCAGGCTCCTGCCTCCTTACAGCAGCCAGCCTTGGCCTGTTCTGACTCCTCGAACAGCCAATCTAAGCTGTACACACTCCTTTCATCTGCACTTTTACTATCACACGTCAGTTGGGATTCTTCAGTTTCCTGCGCAATTATTTTATCAGTTTTAAAGTTTTTTGGTGGTCCGTCCATATAGGTATCGCTACTACTGCTAGAATTACATATATCGTGGTCCCAGAGTTTCTTTTCGACGACCTTCTTTTCGTCCGGTTGTTTCTCTGACTGTTCTTGGTTCTCGTTAGATTCTAAACTGGATTTTTCTATGAGTAAGTCTTTGGAGCTCGCGCTGGCTTTGTCGAAGAAATCAACGTTAGTGTTGATGGTGTTCTTACACTCGCAGCAGGGAGCTGGTCGCTCTGGTCGCTTAGCCTCGTACTGTGGCTCGTGCTTAGGTAACTTTTTCAGTCTTACAGGTTTGCTTCTATCGTTGGGGCAGTCTGAGTTGTGTTTGTGAGAGTGTCGCTCACAACAGTGCTTTTTACCGTCTGCGTGCGTTTTACTGCGCACTACTCGTACATCCGAGGGTCTGTCAAGTAGTGGTGACCTGGAGCCGTTATTCTCGTAATCCGAGTCACTGGAACGCATTGCAGGCGACTGCTCCGCGTCCCAATCAAACCCTCGGAACTGTTTCTCATCATCATAATCACTGTAACTCTCTCCACTCGAGTCCAGGTCAGTTTCCTTTTGCGATGTTTGCATTTCATCAGATATTTCAGCTATTGGATAAACTATTTCTGATCCGTAAGTTAAATATGGGTAACTACATCCTTCACCCGATTCGTTTTTCGGGTACAAGTTCAGATGTGGACCGCGCGTCAAACATTTGCTAGGCGGAGGAATGACTGCGTTTTTAGGATTCTTTAGCATTTGACCACCGATTGTTTCCGCACTATTTGGATGAGGGGAAAGATTTGACACACTTGGAGGTGGACATCCAATTTCTAGAGCAGCACTTTTTATTCTCCTAAACCCTGAACTCTTTCCTTTGCTTTTCTCTGTTTCTCCCACCGGAGCTTCGGCTTTCACCATCATATATTCGCCAAGCTCTACGCTAGCGAAGAACCCCGTGTCAGCATTGTTGGAGTGTCTCCTCATATGCGACACGAGCTGAGCGGTGGAATTCAACAGCGGTAACTGAATGGTAGACATGGTGGAGTTGGAGTTCCTCCTCATGTTGGAGGACTGCTGCGTGGCCAGCGCCATTGCGGACTTGGTGCAGCTCTCATCTGGGTAGTTCGCATACCTACGACGATGCGCCGTCCTCTTCTTAGGAGACGGAGGACCAACGCTCGGTTCGGAGTTATCCCTAGAATCCGAACTGAGCTGACGAGCGAACTTGGACTGGTAAGGCTCACCGGCGGCCTCGCTACCGTCCAGATAAAGCCACTCTTTGAAAAAGTCCTTATTACTGGAGCCGCGGCGATGAGGGCACTCGTGGTAGCGCCGGCTGACTTTCGCAAAAGGACCTTCATCGACTATCATATGAACTGGTAAGTTATTTTCGGTCCTCGCACTTCTGGAAGCTTCGCCAATCAGTTCGTCTATTCTGGTGCCGTGGGTCCTTCGCTTGGAAGTGCGGTGGTCCCGCCTGTGGCCAGATTTTGATCGGCTTCTGTTAGCTGGACGGGTTTTGGAAGGTCCCGGCATTTCTGCGGCCTGCGCCACGCACAGGTCCAACTTGGTCGCAGCCACGACCTCCGTCTGCTTGGCAGACATTGCGCTGTCCTCTATGCTCGACTCCGAACTGTTCTTCCGATGGACATCTACTTTTAAATCTGTAACAAGATGAAGAGTGGTCAACTTGGAGCTAATTTGAAAGTGACATTTTTTTTTTCTTATTAAAAATGATTTATTTATTTCACAATTTTTGTTGATTCTAACAATATTACGGTATAACTTAAGTAATCTAACTTATAAAAAACTGTTAAAAATCACAATGTTGACTGAATGTTGTCAGAAATTAGGTTCTTAATTTTCGTACCAGATCAGATTAATGGGATAAACATTATTCGAGTATTAAGCAATTTCCGTTCAGTCATTGGAATAATAAAACTATTGAGTTCACCAAGATAGCTAGCTAGAACCAGCAAGCACACTGTGCCAGCGGCACTGCCGCCGGACAAGTCGTCGGCCAAATTACTGTGCGACTGGCGGCTTAAAAACTCACCAGCTTTGCAAAAAAACTGCCTTAATTAGTAAAAACGCAAGGGCTGGCGTTATTTGAAAGACACTGTGTATTTGCCTTATGAGGGGTAAGGGGTCATACCTATGGTGCTATTGTTGGGCTTGTGGTACTCCAGGGAGGTGACGGACTCGTTGTCGCTGCCCGCCGCCGCCGCGCCGCCCAGCTTCAACATCTGCATCTCCATGCCCTCGTCAGGCCTGGCAGGGGGGAAAATATACATGTAGGAAAAGAGAGTTAATGAACATTAGTTAAATACATAATTATTACAATAGTATTTGGCACAAATATGTGTGACCTTATTCAGTATAAAAATATTATTACTAAACATACTCTTTAATGGAAAACCTTAGAAGTCAAAAGACCAATTACTTATTTTCATTAGATTAAGAGTCACTTTCAACGTTGCCATTGTTGACAAGTAAAAATAATTTATTGTGAATGCTCATTTCAACGGGTTATTTCATTGGGAGAAAAATGAGTTAAAAGGTATTAAAAAATATTTTTACAGTGACAGTTTCGGTAAGATTTTGACTTTACAGATTATATGCGATGCATATACCTCGCAGCTTAGATTAGAACGCGTTCAGAATAAATTCACGCGTCACTTGTACTATAAGTTGTATGGAGTGTACCCGATGTATCCGTTGATGTATCCCTCTCTATTCGTCTTGGGCATGGTCGGGTACAATCAATTGAAGGTGCGTCGAGAGTTTACTCTTGCCACTTATCTGGTGAAATTGATTCGGGGACTGGTACATAACTCAGATGTTCTTCAAACAATCAGTTTCTGTGTACCAGACAACTATGTAGGGAGGCGGCGGCGTCCGCCTCTGTTGGCGGTGCCAGTGGCTAGGACGAATTTACTGGCAAAATCCGCGGTCGCGGAAGCTATCCGAAATATAAATGTTGTGCACGAGCAAATAGATATTTTTACATGTCAGCCGAGTGAATTCACAAAGGTTTTGTTATATAAGTTGTGTTATCTAGATACTTAGATAAATAATTAAAGTAATAATTTGTTTTTTTTTTTTTTGTAAATAGTGTATTGGAAAGACTGCTGTTTCTGTCTTCTTTATTTTTTGTTTGAATAAGTTTTAATTAGTATTAAGTTTATTATGGTGTATGGTTTTACTTTAAGTAGATAAATATGCAATGTATTAAAATACCCTGTTATCGCATTGGGTCTTAATAACCTGTAATGTTAACAGAGAAAGGATAAATAAATAAATAAATAAATAAATAATAAATTATATACATGTCTAGATGGAGAATTGCAAACAAACGATGCGTTCAAAACGTCACAAAATGCTTGACATGTGTGAGTACTGCTCGTGTACTTATTGTCGACAAACTGTCTATGTGTGCGTGTTTAGGGATGCCTGCTCATAATATGAACTTTCCTTTATGCCGTTATTTATTAAAATGACAGTTTAACAAAATTATAAATATTTAGGATTTTATAGATTGATGAAAAAAAAAAGAAAAGATATAAGTAGGTAATTATGATATTACATGACAGATTTATTTAGCATCAACTTAAAGATTACTCCAGTTACTTGTAATAATCATAAAACAACCAAATAAAACGTTTAAAGATTAAAGAATAACTCAGGAATACATATTACAGCTTCATGGCTCGCGCCTCGCGGCTGCACCAAAAAGAAAAACAAAAAATCCAGTAAAAAAATTTAATATAGTAATTTATCAAAACCCATCTCCTTCGATTTTATTGCCTGGGCTACGTTGTCAGATTTACAAATATGGTGGCATCTTATTTGCAAATATTTATCAATGATTAGCTTCAACAAACTTGTCTTGATCGAAATAATTATGATGTAATGATATTTGTATTTTGTCTCCCATAATTTCGCCGAATCTCCCTAGTAATAAAGTGACAACACTGACTAATCAAACTGACATTCAAAATCACGATTAGAAAAAACGTGTTTTCTTAAAATAATAGTGGTTAAAGAAAAAACTATCCGATGAAAACTGATCTTGGTATTATTATAGGGTTTTCCTGCATAATTCCGACACAGTCGGACAGCACAAACCGGCATAATTAAATATTTATTGTGAGCACCTTATCCGTTGACGTGTAAAATGACACTGACGTAAGGGAGAACCGTGTCTACTAAATATAGTAGTCTTTTTTGGGTCCCATCAGAGTGCGGTCAATGTGGCATCTAGACATGTATATAATCAAAGCCTCGCAGTGTGAATTTTTTGGGCAGATTTGCAAATTAGAAGTTCGACCAGTGCTTGGCCAATGGTTGTCATTACGAAAAGGTAAATTTCAGATCTATGACCATTATCACTAACTACAAAACCAATTGTTGTTCAATTGGTTTTGTCAATCAATTGTTGTTCATCAACTCACGCAGTATTCTCAGTGGCGTTGGGATCAGTGGGAGGCTGTACGATGATGCACTCGGTGGTGTCGTACATGTGATGCAGCCCGTGGTTCAGCAGCTTCAGGGTCGCGAACAGCACCGCTACCAGCGCGCAGTATATTATCCAACCGAGGCTCGCTGGCGGGAAGTACTGTGGAAAACAGGCCTTATTAATAATGGTATAAAGACGAACGTGCGATGGCTAAACAGTGGAGTCCTATACTATTCCCAGGACGGGAATAATGTTATTGAAGTTTTTACGAATTTCAGTTTCACGCATGCCTTCTAATTTTTGAGTTTAGAACATGCAACTTTTATGCTGTAATAAAACGCTTAAGTGCAACATGGGAAGTGCTACTGACATAGATTTAAGTTTTATATAACCTGGTTCATTAAAGAAAGGAATCTAAAATGGCGACGCTTATCATGTTCTCTCGCTCGCACACTAGTGCCGTCTATACTCACTCGCGCGCGTACCATCAACATAAAAATATATTGTGTTGATTTACTTCCACGCTGCCTTGACGCGCTCAGTGCTCCTTTTTACGAACATCTTGTTATAGTTTTCTGTTATTTTTCCTGTTTGTTATTGTGGTAAAAGTAGGCACTGTTTCCGATGAAAACAATAAAAATTCTTAGTAATATTTTCGATTTCAAAAAAAAAACTTCCAACTTTTATGTGCAGACTGTACTATCTGTCAACGCAAGTACATGCCGCCATTTAAGATTCCTTTCTTTAATGAACCGGTTTATACTAACAAATTAATTATACTTGTATGTATGTTAGATTAAGGTTCCACCAGAGATGTGCTATACAGCTATGCTTCGAATATGAGAAATCTACGCTACGGAAATATGTGATCGTTTCCACCAATACTACGCTAGGTAGCTGCACGAGGAAGATGCGGCGCCGCAAAGTAGCTGTGCGAGAAAGATGTGCACCTCGAGCTATGCTATGTACCGATAGTAGGGAATCCTCCGCATCCATAGCACGCATCCTTCCATATAAAAACATTCCACCAGAGCTAAAGCTATGTGCACCAATGAATATTGATGATTGTTGGATATCAAACGCATCATAGCTTTGTAGCATAGCACATTCCTGGTGGAAAAGCAGCCTTATGCGCCTACCACAAGCTCAAGCTTTACGACAGTCCTACCTGCGCAAACTGGCTTAAGACGGAGGGCATTGTTGGTAAAACTGTACATTGCCCAAACCTTACGGCACGGCCTACGCATTTTTCCTGCGCAATCTGGCTTGCGAACGTAAAACTGTGGAGAAGCTTGTGCGTGTGATAAGCGTATAAGACGCTTTGCTAAATTCTGAGACATTACCAATAGGCCATCACTACAACACTTAGTTACCGGTGAACTTCATTGAGCGTACGCACAATTTACTTTGTGCCCTCGACCGGCTTTCATTTCCCGGTATAATTAGGTATCTTCCCGTATGTAACTGTTTACTGAGCGTGCGTACGTTTTCGCTTGTGGTAAGGCCTCCTGCAGTTCTATACTTATGAAAGTGAGCCACTGTGCTTATTGATATAAACACAGGTGTAAATATACTCAAATTATTAAGCTGATGTTTTTTTTTTTTTGGTGAGTGGGAAATCATCCAATGACTGCTCCCGTCCTGGGTGCGGCGGGAGGGCGTGTCAGACTCTTACTGACTAAAACCCACTCATGTTCCTTCGATTGCCCTTTATGTTCCAGGGTCACGGTAACTATTATAAACATTCCGCAACCCAAGCTGATGCTCATTTCAATCTCCTTTTAGTCCGATTCCAAACATTATTTAATAGGAACCTACATCATGGGTACGATATACTAAACTTGCACACAAATGAAATCACTGAATGAATAATCCCGTTATAAAAGACTAAAATAGACAAATACAATGTATTGTAGACGTGTAGCGTACCTCCACGCAACTTGGCACATGATGAATCAGTCTTATAATAGCGATAGAATGTGTGAGCGCGTAGGAGGCTCACAACTCATTGATTGAAGCTGGTAAACAATGCTCAAATGCCCAATGATGCACTGAAGGATGTCGGCCTCCGTGTTTTTTGACTGATGAACAAATATCCTTTAAACCTTTGAACTCGCGTGATTCGAGACACAATAGAAAGACAATAGCAGCGCGACAGCCGGTTGTCGCTTGGTCGTCGAAAGGTTAATAGTAAGCTCGACTTAAAGTTTGACTGGCCTTTTGGTCTATCTAGTGGTTAGTGACATGGACTGCTAAGTCGGAGGTTTCCGATTTCCAAAGACCAATCTTCGTGTGATACTGATGAGCATGATTGTGTTTTGTGTTTGGGTGCAATTAATTTATAACTAGCTTTTCATGCTTCGCCCGCGTAAAGGTGGAAATATATCCTATAATCTTTCTCAGGCTGGACTATCTATGTATCAGATTTTATTTAAACCGGTTCAGTAGTTTAGGCGTAAAAGCGTAACAGACAGACAGAGTTACTTTCGTATTTATAAAATATTTGTATGGATATGTAATAGGTATGGGCTGTATGGTTACCATAATAAAGGCTGCCTAGTTAGATGGAATATATCAAATGGTCCTGTGAGCTGTCAGATATACTATACAGTTACTTATTTGATTTGACTGATGAACAAATTTAATATACTCCAATAATAAGCACTCTAGGTCAAAGTTCATTAAGGGCATTGAATGTTGACTTATTAGTGTCAGGTTGTGACATTATCAGAAGTCGCCGACTTCCGGCTTTGTCAGGTAAAACCTCGAACCTAAATGCCAAAAAGTTGGCCTGGTCAAGAGTTTAAGAACCTAAATGCCAACGCAGTCATAAGTTTTCAACTTACGAGAAATAATTAATATTCAGTGAATGACTAATTATTCATTTACTAGCTTCTGTCCGCGGCTTCGCTCGCGTTAGAAAGAGACAAAAAGTAGCCTATGTTACTCTCCATCCCTTCAACGCTCGTCGCTCCGTTTTGCCGTGAAAGAAAGACAAACATATAGACAGACAGACAGACACACTTTCCCATTTATAATATTAGTATAGATAGATGTAGCTGACATAAAATTGGTTTTAATAGCCACACTAGTAGGTCAGATAATACAGAAATAGAATAATATTTTAGTGTATCACTCCAATATTTGAATTGGGTTTTTAATTAGAAATATGGAGATTAATGTAAATTATTTATAAACCTTATCTTTACATAGTATACAAACAACGAAGTTGCTTGTGCTGCCTTTTTGCTTAAATCTTTTAAAAGTCCTCAATGAATTTTATAGCAGTTTTCAGCAATAGATAGAGTAATTCAAGAAGGTTTATATGTGTTGCATATAATAGCAGAGGAAAGCCGGAAATAAAATAATCAATAGTTATTCAAGCACTTCTCAGACTGTGAATTGTATAATCTAAATACCTAATTTATTTCCTAAACAAAAGAACACAAAATCTTACATAAATTGCAAATGTTAACTAGTTAATTTGCATTACATAAGATAAAATATGCATTAAAATTTAACCTTTTAACAACCAACCAACCAGCCAGCTGCTATTGTCTATCTATTGTCTCAAATTACATGTGTTGAGGGTTAAAGTATTTCTATTAAAAAACTTAACAATGTATAAAATAACAACAACAAAGTAATTATTTTATACATTATTTAATTAAGATAATGCTACACATTGTAAATAATACCATGTACAATCGACAAAATGGAATCATGACCCACTATAAGCTTATTTTCCTACAGACATTCAAATACAATTAATACAATCGACAATCGCGTAAACTTGTATTAAAAATGTCACACATATAGTCTTATTTTTTTGGCAGATCAAACGATTTGTCGTCGAAATGGGCCATGATTCAATTTTGTCGATAGTAGTTACAAAGATTAGTTCAATGCCATTAGTCTCCAAGGTATATGTATGGAGACTAGTCCATTATGTGTGGACGAGGTGAAAGCAATGGATTTAATGTAGGCTGAACGGTATTAGTACTAACAATACACCCATATGCATGGGTTTATTTGGTAACACAATAAGGATTAAGTAAATGGTCTAAGTGAAATTTATGCTTTGATTTTTATTAATTAAGCCTTTGAACACACATGATTTGAGACACAATAGAAAGACAAAAGCAACTCGACAGCCGGCTGTCATTTGGTCGTTGAAAGGTTAATAAATTGATTTCACACATTTTTTTCTATTTCTACACTAGGTCCTATTCCTCAATTATGCGACTGTTTACAATCACATAAACTCACACTCACAAAGGATTTATATTTGGAGGTTTTCTTAGTGTAGATTAAATTTAATAATACTTAAAAATCAAGTAATAGGAGTACTTCAAAAACATGTTTAGTAAATTTTTATGCCCTTACTAATAATCACTGTGTAAAGTTATGCAATGAATAAAGCCTGTGTAACCATACATTTTTTGACGTATAAGTCTGTCATAACTTTATGCAGCGTTTATTAGTAAGGCGCTTAATGTTTTTGGGGGTTTTGTATCTAAACAGTGAGGAGCACAACAGGTTTCTTTTAAAACCGTAATTAATTTCTAGAACATGTGCAATAAAATAAAGAAAAATATGAAGCTTCATCTTCATATTTTGACAAGGACAAGAAACAAATTCCAGCATTTATTACTTGACATTAATATTGTAGTATATAACCCTGGGAGAGTCTGAAATGCTGACATCCATTTGATTTTGATACTAGCATTGGTATATTTAGCATAATAGAGATAATAATCTTGACTTTAAAATTTCAATTGAAGTAGAAGGTTACAAATCAATTGAGTATTAGACTGCAAAAAACAAGCATAACAAAATGATTCTGTCATATTGATTCCAACAAGCTCAATCCGCTAATTGATAAGTATTTGAAATACAGACAAGTCTAACTACAGTATACTACTCAAAGTTGATCATAAATTTTGTATAGATTACTACATCTTTCTCACATTGCATCCACCATCGTAGACCATTCAAGTAATTTTGATTTTATAAGAGTTAATGGAGTTGAGCTAAGCTTGCCAGTGCTTTATAGAAACTTAAGTTCAAAACAAACAACAACAAATACCATAAATAAATAAATAAATATCTATTTATCTATAATATGTATGTATTTATGAATTATATAAGTATATATATCAGTTGTCTGGTTACCATAACACAAGCTCTAAGCAGAGCTTAACTTGGGATCAGAAGACCGTGTGTGAGTTGTCCCAGTATATTTATATTTATTTATTTAGTATATTTATTATCCATACTAATATACCGTTGAACACGAAAATTTCAGGAATTGCTGGTTTTGATTTTTAATTTTAATCCATTTATTAAGGAAGGATATATGATATGAAATGCCTAACGCATAAGTCCGCCTTTGTGCAATGTTTTTCTTTGTGCATAAAGTTTTAGTAAATAAATAAATGTATACTATCATCACGTTACGACCTATGAGAATTGAGTGATAATCAAAGATATAGATGAAACTGAGGAGGACAGCTAGCTATATACAACCGACATAATTATTAATTTTAGTATCTCTTGAAAAGCAGAAGGAAAAATCATGGTTTTTTAGTAGGTACCTATATGTATGCAAGTATTAATTTTCAATTAGGTATTTGACATACCTACTTGTCCAATAAATAAGGCAAATATACAGCTAGATTATTAATAATACCTACTAAGAAATACAATAGAAATACATACAGTAGAAAATACAAATATGAATCATTGTAAATAATGTATTAACTTCATAAATGAACATGAAGGCTGGTTCATAGTTCATATGAAAAGAATAATATTTTCCATAGGGTTGTAGGAGCTAAATAAAATAATTCTAAATAACTTACTAACTAATCTACTATTAGATTTAGATACACTAATAATTATGTTCAAACTAGCTTCTGCCCGCGGCTTCGCTCGCGTTAGAAAGAGACAAAAAGTAGCCTATGTTACTCTCCATCCCTTTAACTATCTCCACTTAAAAAATCACGACAATCCGTCGCTCCGTTTTGCCGTGAAAGAAAGACAAACAGAGAGACATGACAGACAGACACACTTTCCCATTTATAATATTAGTATGGATTAAAGTACTAATAATATTAGTATGGATTAAGGTTTAAAACCATGATATGGTATCATGGTTTTAAACCTTCAAACACCGTGATTTGAGACACAACAGAAAGACAATAGCAGCCCGACAGCCAGCTGTCGGTTGGTCATTGAAAGGTTAAATAATGAACAACTTATTAAGCTGTCTATCTTTCTAGTGGGTGCCTAGGGGTCAAAAATAATGCCCATGCATGACATATTTCAATAGAAAACAACAAGCCAGTCTCTAAGACTTTGAATAGCTATAAATGTTTTATTATTATACTAGCTTTTGCCCGTGGCTTCGCCCGCGTTAGAAAGAGACAAAAAGTAGCCTATGTTACTCTCCATCCCTTCAACTAACTCCACTTAAAAAATCACGTCAGTTCGTCGCTCCGTTTTGTCGTGAAAGAAAGACAAACATACAGACAGACATACACACTTTTCCATTTATAATATTAGTAAGTATGGATATTCCATGTTTATTTATATTAAATTTACAAGTTACTGGAACTAATATGTTAATAACAATATTTCACTGCCTCTTATACATGAGAATTCATGCTACAAGCAAAACATTGAATTAAAAATCTTGCAGCAACGATTCACACACAAAAAGTTCTAGTCTGCTTGCCACATAGTGCAATATAAAGTTATTAACAGTTTTATAGGCTTGGTATCTTATTAGTGCAAACTAGGCTTATTGTCTTGTGTGAAACTCACACTACTGCATTTTTATTATACATAGTATTAGTTTATTTGACGGGCCTGTTGGTCTAGTGGTTAGTGACCCTGACTGCTATACCAGAGGTTGTGGGTTCGATTCCCACCCAGGACAAACTTTGTGTGATGAGCATGATTGTTTGCTCTGTGTCTGGGTGTAATTTATCTATAATAGGTATGTATGTATTTACAAATTATATAAGTATGTATATCAGTTGTCAGGTTACTATAACACAAGCTCTGCTTAGCTTGGGATCAGATAGCTGTGTGTGAGTTGTCGGAAGACATTTATTTATAGTATAAAACAAAGTCGCTTTCCAGGCTCTTTACCTATGTAAGCTCAGATCTTTTGTAACACTCATGCCAAACCGGGACTGGTCTCTAGTTAAATAATTGTGAAAACTCAAGTGCATGCAATAGTTTTACTATGTAGGTATTTATATTAACTACATTATTTCAAAGTAACTTTATATTGATTACCTTGAGTTTTTTTTTTACAGAATTGTAATTAAAGATATTCCATATTATGATATATCAGTAGGTAAAAGATAAAAATAATAAGCTAGTTTATTAGAATAATATAAGAATGTATTTAAGAAACCTAAGTTTTACAAAAACATAAAGAAAATTATTAATATTTAACAATGCAATAAAAGGCTACCACATTGGTAAAACTGATCTTATATTTTACCACTCAATACTTTTGAGTACAGTACTAAATAATATTTTATCTTTCTGTTTTCATGTTTTATTATTAGACATGTTTATGGAGCTGAGTAATTCTGCTCTATGGCTAAATATAAACCTCTTTTAACACAACAATGGTGAATGAGGAATATTTATGAGCTGAAAAGAATATTTCCATTAAAAAATTATATATTTGAAGGCTAGTGAAACACTTAGGCATGTAAATAATTCCAGGAAAAAGTTGTTATCAATGTTATGGGAATTTGCAAAGTAGATATTTAGTTAATGGGCACACAAGTAGATTAGCAAATGATTTTGATAAGCAGAGATAGAGCCTTTATCTGTGTAATCATCATCATAATGCATGTTTACAAGAAAACATGATGCTCTTATGCTATAACTGTTTACACAAGAGTGTATAACCTAAAACAATTGTAAATCAGAATTAGTTACACCAATTAAGGCGCAATATCTTTGATAGTGCAATAGTTAATAACTACTCCAAGTGATATTGCACTTATTTCAAGAAAATAAATCGCCTTGAAGATGCAGTGTTGAAGAGATTATTCTTAACAATTGCTAAGGCTTCGTAAGGGCAATGACCATAGTGAATGACTCAAGAACAATGCTGAATAACAATCATCTGAAGCAAACTGTCTACTGACCTGCTTTTGATTACAACTATTGTAAAATGATTTAAATAAAAACTATGAATGTAGGCTCATAATATAACTCACCAGGTAGATAGAAAACGGCAAACATAGCAGGAACAACCACACATACAGATGCACAGTGTTGCAAAACAAATTCTGATGAGGATCATAAAACCATCCCCCAGTTAACGATGCCCAAACACCTTGGCGCAATATCTCTAGTGTCTGGGAACCCATTTTACACTTTATGTCCACATTTCCGCGTTTAATTCACCATCCACCCACACCGACACTGTTTTCAGGTCACGAAATCATTTTTCACATCTGCAAATTGTTAATACCACTGCCATTTTGAATGATAGATTCCACGCGAAAATGGACTTTATAGACATCGATTGTTTGCTAAATACACGCCTTTTCGTACATTAGTAGCATATTCTTATCTTAAGAAACATTTGTAAATAACAATAATGCTAGCCTAATTAAAATATGGACAAACAAATTAATAGATTTGAGCTAAGATACATAGATGAAATCAGCGAAACAACACTTTCCATCGGAGACTCATTGACAGCTTTTGCCTGTGTTGCCAGATATTGCTATTTCACGCAAACTCGAGGATAGTGATGTCAAAAATACATTTGATCAAAAACCGTCTAATGTCATCTATTTTTTTTTAATAGCATTACTAAACTCAGTTTATAGTTCATTCATTCCCCTAATTATCCCAGCTGATTACCGCTGACAGCTGCTTGTTATTTATTTTAGTGATTCGGACTGTGCTCCTATGTCGACGCCGGCTACTCGGCTACTCTACAGACATATTATGTGAAACGACCCCAATTAAAAGCCGGTATAATCGTGATTTGTTAAACTTTAATTCTGTAATACTAAAGTTTGTGTTGTGGTTGCCAAAATGGGTGAGCTACTGAAGCAAGCGGCTATGCAGATTGGGGCTGGCGGTAGTGCAGGGTTTGTGGAAGTGCTAATCATGCAGCCTCTCGACCTTGTGAAGACGAGGCTGCAGCTTCAAGCGACACAAGCCGCGAGACCAAGGTCTGACCCTCACTACTACACAGGAGTAATAAACTGCTTGGTGAAAATGTACAAGTATGAAGGACTTGCTTCGTTCTGGAAGGGTTTACTGCCTCCTATATTGGCTGAAACTCCTAAACGAGCGGTGAAATTCGCTACCTTTGAACAGTACAAAAAGCTGTTCATGTTTGGTGCTAGTTCACCAACACCTTTAGTAAGAATTTTATTATTTGTTTTCTTTTTAAAAAAAATACCATTTCTTCAATCTTATCTAACAAGACTATTAAATCTTAATTATAAACTAACTAATAACTTTTTTATAATGTGTGGTCTAAATAACTTTTTAATTATTTATTCAAAAGTTAACTTGTTGATAATCATTACCTATTCCAATTGTTAAACATTTTGTTTCAAGGTTATTGATTCTTGTTTTAACGCATTGGCAAAAATAGTTGTTTCACCATAAATGAAATGTTTCTTATACATTTTAAATAGAGTTATTGTTTTTTCTAAGTATTTTATTGATCTATTTCTAAAACTGCATATTATGCAAATTACATTTAAGTACTATCTTTCACTATCACATCTCAGTCCCAAAAAATAAATGTACCTATCAGTTTATCATGAAGTAAAACAAATAAGCCAAGTGTCTGATAAGAGATATCAGAAGCTGTAAAGTTGCGTAAACAGTATCTAATATTTTATTGAAAACTCAATATACCTACCTATATATTACTCAACTGATAAGAAACGAGAAAAACAAAAGTAAAATTCTATTTTCAAAAAATAAAGAATGTTTTGGTGCGCAAAAAAAAAATGTGAAGTACCAAAGCAAATGTTTTTGCTTTATCAGATAGCACTATTAAATAAAAAATAATTACATGAACTAAATACCACTAGCCAGTTCTGGCAGGGCTCTTTCTTCCACTAATTTATTCATAAATCAAATTAATGGTTTATAAATACTGGCTTTTGTTATTGCCATCCTAGCAATTATTATTCACTTACCTACTTATTCTATACACAGTTAGTAAAACATAACACCAATAATGTTAGAAGAAAAAATCAATTTTAAATCTACAAAATGTTGATTAATATTTTTGTTTTTGTAATGCACTCAATTATTGTCATCAAGAATGCAAATAATGTATAGAATAATGTCCAATACGAAACGCGAATAAACCCCTGTACTATAACCAGGCGTCCGTCACTCGCTCAAGGCCACGCGTTATATGCGTACCGCTTCGCGTACCGCCGGCGGTACAACGGACAGCGGGCTGTCGCGCGCCTGCCTGAGTGCTCGCACGTCACGGTTACCGTGCTGACTATCAAAATGCCGAAACCACGTTAAAATAGCGTAATGATTGTGCAATTTCCCTGTTTTTCAATTCTCCTGTTTCCCTTTTGATTATTTATTAAAATGATTTAAGCAGTTTCGAATATTTTTAACACAAAAATTTTATAATCCGGTATTCAGGGAAGGAAAAATTCATCAATCATTTTATTAAACTAAAACATATGTGATCAACAAATAAAAATAATAGGTAATTGTTTTTCTAAAATATTCGATTTATTACCACATTATCATCATACACCAACCCTAGCACATTCGCTCGATGACGCGCTCGCACGTTGGTCGCGCGGGCGGGCAAAACAATCTCAACTCTCTTTACGCGTACTTATGGTACATTTCTCCTCGCTGCAAACAGCTGGTACTATTGCTGTGATTTGTAGGCTATTATAGCGTAGGTATTTTCGTTTTTGTATTGGAGTGATGTATCTGTTACGTAGTTACTATTTAGTAATCTGTGCTATAACTATGAAGGGGGCAGATGAAACTAAATAGGTACCATTGACCACCGAGGTTGTAAACACCACCAATTAGTACCAACCACCAACCCAGTGGCAAGCTCAAAGGGGGCAGATAGGAATAAAGGAACAACATCTTAAATTCTTGATTGCAGTAGCAAGTAGGCTACACTGTATGATTCAATACTGTCAGGTTTCTGCAGGAACTTCCAGTTGTGATGTTTGCTATCTCTTTTTGTTTTGTATGTGTTTTACTAACATTGTATAAATCAATAATTACTTCTACTTCTATTCTAACTGTCCTTTTACTTGTAATTGTTGCTTCTAATTCTGATCAAACTACTTCTTTTTACAGACATTCTCCTTAGCTGGGCTAGGAGCAGGTGTAACTGAAGCGATCTTCGTCAATCCTTTCGAAGTAGTCAAAGTGACTTTAATGTCTAACAAGGCTAAGACAAATGAACTGCCCAGTACTTGGGCAGTAACAAGAACTATCGTGAGAGAACATGGTTTGGGGAGTCGGGGCCTCAATAAAGGTCTCACAGCAACCATAGCCAGAAATGGCGTGTTTAACATGGTGTATTTCGGATTCTACCACAGTGTGAAGGGCCTTGTACCGGAAAATAAGGTTGGTTTTTTGTACTTGGTTAAGTCTACATCCCATATACACAATTTAATTTAAAAAAGGTAATAAACATTGACATTTGTGCATAAAGTGACAAGAATTATACATATTGACGGCACTGATGACGCAGAATTGCGGACCGCTGCTCCGCTGCGTATCACGGGTTCGATTCCTGCACGGGGTAAACGTTTGTATTATCTGCAGGCACTTGTTTCGACTCTCGTTTGTGTATGTCAGTTTATATTTTTGTAAATGCACCCACGATACAGGAGTTTCTAGTATAATGTTTTTATAAAAAAAAACTTATAAGTACAATTTACTTAGGTATATTGCGAAAACTTTAACCTAAGAGCGCAGGAATCGATATCACTCTTCCTTGATCAAGGGCATTGAATACATATTCCTTGGCTTAAAATTGTGTAGTAAAAATAAAATAATAATTTATATTTATTTCAGGACCCAATTCTAGAATTCCTGCGAAAACTAGCAATAGGCTTCACGTCGGGAGTGTTGGGCTCCTGTATCAACATACCGTTCGACGTGGCGAAGAGCCGCATCCAGGGTCCGCAGCCGCAGCCTGGTGTTATCAAGTACAAGTCCACCACTGGATCAATTATATTAGTCTACAGAGAAGAGGGGTAAGCTTAAGCATTTTTTTTTTATTAGTGCTGTATATACTGTGAAATAGATTAAAGAAGGTAACTGTTCAATTTTAATTTAACATCATATTAAACACTAACTTTCGCCGGCGGCTTCGCCCGCATGTGTGTCGTGCTGCCTACCAATATTTACGGACTACTCTTCACAATTAACACAGCCAAAGTTCATTTTCCTAGGACTATCCATCCTAGATCTATCTAGATCAACCACCAGTCAGTTTACCATTTTATCTACATGTATAGATAGATAAAAAAACGATATAGTAGAACGCTATCATTTGCCGACTTGACAACGCGCTTATAGTTATTTTTTCTTTTCGATGGCATAAAAAAACCGAAGACAGACAAAATTAGCACTTTCCTCGAGGTCCAAGATTATTTTATACAATCAGTTATTGGTAGACTTTCATGGGTTTTTTATGTAATTAACATAGCAGGCAGACTGACCGAGTTATTTTCGCATTTTGTAATGAGTTTGCAAATGAGTATTATAGTAACTACACCGCGTGCAATTCCACGAAGTAGTAGGTGTATACATTACCTACTGGTGCTATTGTACTCATCCACCTAAGAAAATTGCTTTACGCCAATCGTATGAAACTACAGAAAATCATTTACTGTTGAATTGCCTTGTGTACGGCGGCGTCTCGAAACAAGAACTACAAAATAATAAAAAATAAATAAATATCTTGGGACAACTCACACACGGTCATCTGATCCCAAGCTAAGCAGAGCTTGTGTTATGGTAACCAGACAACTGATATACATACTTATATAATTTATAAATACATACATATTATAGATAAATTACACCCAGACACAGAACAAACAATCATGCTCATCACACAAAGTTTGTCCTGGGTGGGAATCGAACCCACGACCTCTGGCTTAGCAGTCAGGGTCACTAACCACTAGACCAACAGGCCCGTCAATGTAATAGTACCGTCAAGGTCAACTGTGGCAACTTGACATACGAGTATGCTGGGTAACTTGCCCATAGGTGATCTTTACGAAATTATCGCGTTAAATAATATGGTCATATTGACCTAAAATAGAAAAAGGCAATTATCGATGAAAAATAATTGTTAGGTCAAGATGCTAAAGTGGTGTCATTTTGACCTCTGTTACATTTCTTTGTCTAGAACGCCAATTTCAAGGTATTTTAACGAAATCGATAGGTAGTTACTATGAATTATTAGTTCATTATGATCACAAACAAATCAAATGATATTTAAAAAATCTATCAGTTATTTAATAAAATAGAAAAAATGTGGTCAAGTTGCCACAGTTGACCGTATCTTTACTTTTGAAAATAGCTTTTATCAGTGAAAAAAAAGTTGCAATCTAACCAGGACTTCCAGAGATTACCTCCTACAAACTAAATAAAAAAATACGTCTTATAAATATTTCTTAAGTACGTCATTACGTTTTATTTTTTTAATTTTATTTCAGTTTTACAAAACAAGTAATGGCTAACGTACAAAGTAGGTACTAGGTACCAGGCCAGGCAAACAAGACCATTAAGATTTCTGCAGTTTCCCCAGATTTCCGCAAATACGCTATCTATAAATATAATCTGCATGTACTTTGTGCATACTGTCTCTTTGCGAATACTGGGCAGGTCGCCAAGTAAACATTGTACAAAGTATAACAAAGAAAGCCCTTACTCACGTATCATGTTCTATTTAGATCTTGTAGGTACTTATATTTTATTAATTTTTTGGTAGATACCTGAAAAGCGGTCATCGCACTCGCCTTCAACAATTTTTACTATGAAACATAATTATTATAACTAATGCATGGTTAGTAAACTTTTACTATGGAATAAATTACCTAATTTATGGATTAGCTAATCTGTTCCAAATTATACTAACTTAACTAAGTAAATGTGAATATTAGCTGATTGATTTCCGTTACCTTGATTGGTATAAATTTATTTTGTATAACGAAATAGTCTATAATCGAATGAAAATGTTAAAAAATGTTTGTCATACGATTTCTGAGTCTGAAACATTTGTAAGGAAAATTCAATAAAATTTTCACTTGTAACAATGATTGCAATAAAATGCTTTTCAAGTTTCTGGTAAACAGTAAATGAGGTTTTCTTACGATTGTTCTGAACCTGATGACCTGAATTGTACACTAAAAATAAACGCGCCATCCTGATTTCCTGAAACATTAGCTGTGGTAACGAGTAAAGTTATGGAATGTTATAAATACTAAATTTTCATTAACTTCAAAATTAAGTGTGCCATATTTCTTGCAAATAGGTAAATATCAAATCGTAATGCGGTTTTTTTTTATTTTTATAGATAATGTAATAGTTTTTTTTACTTCGTAGCACGACCATGAATTAGTTTTATTAATAAAAATAATAAAATACTTTTAATTGGTACCTAATATTTATACCATTAACTAGAAATTTCCTACTTCTTAATTATCCAGGTACTAATATTATAAAAGCGAAATTAACTTAGTCTCTCTGTCTCGCAAAACTACTGAACCGATTTAAATGAAATTTCGTCGTACAGAGATAGTTCATAGCCCGAGAGAGGACATAGTTAGATAATGTGCATCTCAGCACAAGCACGCTAAAATTTTCTGATGGCTTATAAGATGATGAAACCAGAGTAGGTATAACTAAAAATGTTTGCTCATTTTGTTCTCTTATTTAATTACTGGTTGTTATAGTACAAAATAAGCAATAAAAAGAAAATTGTCTGAAAAGCAAGCAACATCAGAGCGAGTTTTCATTTTGTAAATTATTTACATATTTATCTATTGCGCATTACCCATACTATGATACTAAATACTACGTGTATTTTTGGTCTTGGAAAAACCGCTAGGAGAATTTAATTTTATTGAGAAAAACGGAAAAATCAAACAATGCGTGAATCAGTCGCAGTTTGCTTATGTATTGATTTAAATAATATTAATAATGCCCTGTTGATTTTTTTTACACTTTCTTATGTGTTATTATTATCCCCGTCTTCATTAGTCTTATAAGAACCATCCTAATCATGAAATATCACAGCATGTCTACATTGTTGTTAAATAAAATATTCTCCTCCGTGTCACATGTCTCATAATTTATGTAAACAACCCAATTATTTATGGCTTGTACCTAAAGAACTACATGATTGTTGCAAATGAATAAAGTGATGTGTTATTATCATAGATACACATAAAAAACTACTACTGACTTATCAGATAACCGTGTTGTTACCATAGTGCATACCTATTGTACTATCGACAAAATTGAATCATGACCCATTTCGACGACAAATCGTTTAAAGCTGTCAAAATAATAAGACTAGACGTGTGACATTTTTAATACATGTTTACGCGATTGTCAGCCTAATTGTATTTGAATGTCTGTAGGAAAATCAGCTTATGGTGGGTCATGATTCCATTTGGTTGATTGTACATTGGCTGTGTCTATCCGTACTAATATTATAAAATATGCGAAAGTAACTCTGTCTGTCTGTCTCTTATTCACGCCTAAACCGCTAAAGCGATTTGAATGAAATTTGGCACAGATATAGTCTGGGACCCGAGAAAGGACATAGGATAGTTTTCATCCCGGAAATCCCCCGGGAACGGGAACAAATTAATCACGCTGACGAAGTCGCGGGCAAAAGCTAGTACTTTATATTTAAACTAGCATTCGCCCGTGTGGTTCTTTTATTTTACCCCTTTAGGGAATAGGGACTACGCACACTTATTCAGCTCTATTCAGCTTATGTCCATGTCCGTAGAAAACAACGATTTTGTATGAAGACGCGTACGCGTCCATTCAGCTTTCCACGTCCGTTCAGCTTCCGTACAAAATCGTTGTTTTATATAGGCTAAGCTTAATGGAGCTGAATCAATGTGCGTAGTCCCTTAGAGTTGGAATTCCCAAAAAAAACCTTTCTTAGTGGATACGTATTCTTCACAAATGACATACCCTCTAGGTTTTATGCCTCTAGGACCAGCGGTTTGGGCTGTGCGTTGATATGTTGCCCAGTCAGTCAGTTAGTCAATTTACTATTTTATATATTTTTTTTTATTGGGGAGTGGGAAACCATCAAATGACTGCTCCCGTCCTGGGTGCGGCGGGAGGGCGTGTCAGACTTTTACTGAATAAAACCCACTCATGTTCCTTCGGTTGCCCTTTATGTTCCGGGGTCACGGTAACTATTATAAACATTCCGCAACACAATTTTTTAGATGGCGCTCAACGCTCGCACCATTCTCTTGGTAAATGTTTCGTAATTTAACCAATAAGGTTAAATAAGGTAGTAAGAACACAAAATAGAGAAAAAGACAAGCTAGGTTGGCACAGTTGGGTTCTGATGTTAGCGTGTCTTTTTTTTTTGTGGGAAATCATCAAATGACTTCATCCGCCGTGGGCGAGGCGGAAGGGCCTGTCAGACTTTTACTGACTTTAACCCACTCTTGTTTCTTGCCCTTTATGTTCCGTTAGCGTGTCAAAGGTACGTCATTTTTTACAAATCTTTGACTGTTTTTTCTTGCTTCTCAACTAAAGCTTTATATTTCTTTTTCAGATTCCGTGCGTTGTACAAAGGCTTGCTTCCCAAAGTTCTACGACTGGGTCCTGGTGGTGCTATCATGTTGGTCATATACGACTATGTCTACCACTTCTTAGAACAAAAGTTTAACTAGATATACACTAATCACCTCGCAGGGCTGTCTATATTGTTGGCGTCATAAACAACAACTTATGTTCTATGACTATTTATAAGAATAAATGTACGTACAAAAGTAAGTATTAAGTTTTAGTTATATATACTTACTTAATATTTTTTAGATCTGTATTGTGTATTAATCACCCTTCTTGCAATCAGAATTCACTGTTTTTTTATTAAGGAAAGCCTTCCCTTCCTTATACTTATTAAAATTAAATCATAAAGAAAAGTTCATAGAACAAGTTGTTGTTTATGTAATAATCTAGTTATAAGAGTTCTACGAATAATGTATACAGACGAGTAAGCGCACAAATAGTAACAATATTGTATTTATTTATCTATAGTTCATATAGTCTTATATAACATTTCTCGGCTGATAAGCTATCAGTTTCTCAGCTGCTTCAAAGAGACTAAGAATGTATTTATTCATATTCCAAAACACAAATATGTAAGTTCCTGAGACGTTTATATTATGTAAGAGTAAATATTCAGGGCCTTCAGAATTATAGATATGTAGGTATAAAAATATACCTACAATATTAGCCATTGAGTTATAAACTTATAATGTAAGTACATTTTAGCATGTTATTTTAGATTTTAAAGCAAAAGGGGACAACATCAACTGAATTTCATTAATTAAAAAAATATGTAAAACTTAGAATCAACGAGGGAACTCTTTAATTAATATATTACACAACAATTGTGCTTTATTCAGCATTTACGTCTAGAATGTATTTTCTAACATATCTTATGCATTTGTTTTGAGTTTATGAATGCAGCAGTTTAGATGTTTTTTTGTAGAGTTGACGGTACAGTACGTAACCTTTTAATTTACGCCGCTTTTTCAAGAAACACCGCTAACTCGAAAGGATCCACGCAGCGGAGCTCCTATTTCTGTCTGGAGGGTCTAAATTAATATAACCAGAAGGGGATAAAGACTTCATTCGATCGCCGTGCCGGGGGCACTTAAGTCTTTTTTACTAAATAGTCGGTTGGAAGCCGAAGAATTTTACATGACGCTCCTCTGGGTTTATGCTCTTTGAGGCCAGAATTTGCCAACTCTCCTAAAATTATTGCTGTCGGTGTGACATTGCTCGGAACGTAGTTTGAAGTTCGTTTACAGGGTGACTACACCTACCCAAATTGCTACACACTGTAGTGTGGCATCTCACCCCTATACCACAATATTTTTTGAAGTCTAGTTTAACTTATAGTAAACTGTTTTGCCTCTGAACTTTGCTCATATCACACAGTTTAAATACTATATTGTGACATCACTTAGCAAACGAACAATATTAGTTTATAAGTTAATAGTTTTGTGATAACCACCATTAAAGATAGTTTCCCTAAACAAATGTTAGATGCATTATAATCACAATGTTATAAGATAATTACTTTTATAGAATAAATATTTTGTAACTTGACGCACTTTTTATTGTAAGCAGGTTTACACAAGGTACTTATTATACCTTGTAGCATTTATTTACCAAAATAGTAAATTGCTTTAGGTATTTTTGTAAAACGTTAATTTATACCAATATTTTCAAATTGTTACATAGTTTATTAATGTTATTTTTGTTACGACACTTGAATATATTATATTTATTATTTTTTGAATTTTATTTGCAATGCCTACTAGCTGACGACCACTTATAAATAGTCTTTATTCGTTCTATTCGTAGTTGATCTATGAACAAAATTTATAATCACATTCACCTTTTTTTTTGGGAGTGGGAAATCATCAAATGACTGCTCCCGTCCTGACCCGTCAGACTTTTACTGACTAAAACCCACTCATGTTTCTTCTGTTGCCCTTTATGTTCCGGGGTCACGGTATATTATAAACGTTCCGCAAGTAATCACATTCACCTTTTTTTTTTTTTGGTGAGGGGGCAATCATCCAATGACTGCTCCCGTCCTGGGTGCGGCGGGAGGGCGTGTCAAACTCTTACTGACTAAAACCCACTCATGTTCCTTCGATTGCCCTTTATGTTCCAGGGTCACGGACCACGGTAACTATTATAAACATTCCGCAACATCACATTCACCTTGCAACGCATTAATACACCGACGTGTTGCCACTTTGTGAGCAAAACTTTTTTTTGCTTGAAGAAAATGATACATGTTGTGATCAATATTAAGTACATTATGTGCTAATTTCGAGAAATCGACCTGAGTTATCTTGTTTTTGGGGAGTGGAAAATCATCAAATAACTTCTCCCGTCCTGGGTGCCGCGGGATGGCGTGTCAGACTGTTACTGACTAAAACCCACTCATGGTTGCCCTTTATGTTCCGGGGTCACGGTAAGTATTATAAACATTCCGCAAACCCGGCAGGCGTTGGCCCTCTTGGGCCCCTCCTCGTGCTCATAATTTGCAAAAAATAATATTTTCATTTTGTTTATTGAATAGATTAAGCCTAGTGCCCGCTTCTCATGTAAGAGGTTGTTGGGTTTGAATCCGGGCAGGTAACGAGATTTTTTCAATTCACATGTAATTTATGAAGTTTATCATGGACATCACTGACACTCCGTGCCTCGGAAAGCACTAAAAGTCGTAGGTCCCTCCCGGTTGTCATTCATAGAACATTGATAGTCATTACAGTTAGCCTGAAGCCAGAAAGTGTGACCTGCCTAACAAAGAGGTATCTAATATAGCCCAGTAACTTGGTTGTGGAGGTCTAATAGGCAGTCGTTTCACGTAAACCACTGGAATCTGGTTAGGCTGGAAGCTGACCGTCACATACTTGGAAAAAGGCTTGGAAGGTGATGACAATAGTTAGAAACGGCTTGGGATGATGATGAATATCAGTTACGGAAATCAGTTTGAGAAAAAATGGTCCCCCTTAGGCTTTTCTTTGAAGTTTATCCTATGAATACCCAATTAAGAAGGTAAATGGTATATGAAGGATAAGAAAAAGTTACGCAATTTTATAAAAGAGGTCGAACTTTTAGTTTACCTACATAAAGAGACTATATGGCTATCAGATTTGCACAGCACCGTTTATAGGTAACATGACACTCCTTGCTCAGGCAAATTGACAGATTTTGCAATCATCTGTAACGATTGTCAAAGATCTACGAATGACAACTGGTACTTACGGCTACGTGCATACTGAGGCACTCCGTCCAAAAGAAATGTTTTATTTTAATTAACTTATCCTTAGTGAATTTAAGTTCTTGATATATTAATAAGTATAAAAGTTACCTATGTCCATGTTAGCATATCCTGCAAAGTTGCAGGCTTAATACAATCGCTGCTGATAACGGCATTTTTGTTATTTTTGCGAGTCGGAGTCTCCGGCTAATTATTACATACATAATATGCAGTGTGAATTGGTCCCGGGATGGTACTTAGTATGAGGGTTGAGCTCTGACTGCCAATAGAGATGAAGCAAGCAGGAATGCAGATGTTTGCTGGCGGTAGTGCAGGGTTATTGGAGGTGGTAATCATGCAGCCACTTGACCTAGTGAAGACGAGGATGCAGCTTCAAGCCAAGCAAGACGCAAAAGCAATATCTGATCCTCATTACTACACAGGAGTGACAGACTGTATATGGAAAATGTATAAGTCTGAAGGAGTGGCTTCATTTTGGAAGGGCTCGCTGCCTCCTATAGTCGCTGAGACTGTTAAGCGAGCTATAAAATTCGCTACCTTTGAACAGTGTGTACAGTTTTTTATGTTTGGCGCGGCTGGTTCACCGACACCTGTGGTAAGATATATTTTTTAATATATATATTTAAAATTTAAATTAAATAATGCAAAAAAATTGAACAATAACGATTCCTGTCAACATTTTTATCGATTTTTGGGAATTAAGTAAACCTCACAGAGCGTAAAATAGAAACCGCTGGTGAAGCATGTAAAGGTCTTAGCAAAATATATTTTTCACATTTCACAATAAATATATATGGTATGAAAGATAATACTAATAATGGCATGGAAGTATACCTACTATTAATGCAGATTTTTTTTCTTCATTGGAAAATAGCACATGTCTTTGTATAAAACTATGTACCTACTTTGCCCCACTCATAGCCTTTTTCCTTAATGTTTCGCGATTCCGTAATTCGTACCTTTTATACAAGTCCTGCAATCTCCTTTGTGAACTGTTTTGATCACGTCTTACTGTCTCAACTGTCTGAGGCGAGGGCACATGCTCTATGCTAGCTACTTAAACTTAATTTGGTAAAGTACTCAAAAAGCATATACTTACCTCAATTTATAAGCCATCTTTTTATAGACATATATCACAGCTGGACTAGGAGCAGGCGTCGCTGAAGCGGTCTGTTTCAATCCCTTCGAAGTAGTTAAAGTGAATTTAATGTCTAGTAAGACGAAAGAATCGCTCAGTAGTTGGACAGTAGCCAAAAATATCGTGAGGGAACATGGTTTCGGAAGACGAGGCCTCTGTAGGGGCCTCATGGCTACAATATACAGAAATGGACTTTTTAACCTGTTATATTTTGGATTCTACAACAGTGTGAAAGGCATGGTACCTCAATATAAGGTTGGTGGATTATTTTACACTCGTTTTGGACTGGCCCTGCCAAAAGCAACCAATCCATAAACTCACATCAAAAGTTTGTAAATTTTCGAGATATTAATTTTTAACACTGATACACTGTAAGCGCTCTTTCAATTCATGCGTTTTTTGCCGTACGACACGAAACGCCTTAATAGAAAGGGCCCTTAAATATCGTAGGTTTTGAGTACAGAGTTGGATGCTGGATAAAAATCATTAATGTTATACTTAATGTTAAAGATTTCAGAGCAAATTATTTTATTTCACCACGCATATTTTTATCGTAAACATAGTGTACGTCAAATATTATAATTTCTACTATTACAGGAGCCAGTTCCAGAGTTCCTTCGAAAATTTGCCATTGGTTTCACGTCAGGAACTCTCGGCTCGGTCCTCAATACACCTTTCGATGTGGCCAAGACTCGCATCCAAGGTCCGCAGCCACAGCCCGGTGTTGTCAAGTACGGCAGCACTATGAGAACCATTGTTATAGTTTACAGGGAAGAGGGGTAAGCCTAATCTATCTCCCTCCTTTAGATTCTTTTTAAGAACTTACTTCATTCTGGCGAATATAGTGTCCAAGACAGTGGAATTGTTTCTCCGCGACTCGTCGAGCTTCATTTTGCTCGGCGCTTTTCGGGCGGACTCTACTGTTGATTCAGGCTTTTACAGGGAGTTGGTTGGGAATAGTGTGGTGGGATTGTCCCAAAAAAAAAAACTAGAATGATTTCATAAATAGACAAAATTTTTCTAATCTTAAACACAATTTAGGATGCACAATAGCTCGTCATAACGACCTGGTGTGTGTTCTTCTAATTTTTTTATTAACATACATGCATTTTGTATGCAAGGAATAAAAATCTGAATGCAAAGGGAAGCCGCCCGTGCCATGTCCTTTTTTAGAAATGGCATCTCGGAGTTCAGCTCGCTAAGGCTGTTTACTGCTTAAACCGCCCGCCCGCCGCCATTTTATATGTAGGCGGCACAGCTCTAACAGTAACTTTAATAAAGTAGCTAACTATAGCCTATAAAACTTGCTTATTTTTCAGATACCCAGCATTGTACAAAGGCTTGGTACCCAAAATTCTACGACTTGGCCCCGGTGGTGCTATGATGTTGCTCGCATACGAATATGTATACAACTTCTTAGAACAAAGGGTTAATTATAACTAATACATGGACTAAAATTTGCCTTTAAAGTTTTAAATGAAAAAAAAAAACAAGTCATAGAACAAGTTCTCATTACTGTATTAGTCTTAAGAAGGAAGGTCAGCCAACAATGTTGTATATACCTATAAGACAAAGACCTTACGGCAGAAATAAATAAACGTTTCTTAGGCTAGCCGCACACACACAATAATATTGTCAATACAAGATTGTCAATCACTTCCGCGCGAGCTATCCTTGTGAGCGGACGTTAACTAATTTTGTCACAGTTTATTGAGTGCGTATTCTTATCTTGATCGCGCGCAGGACAAACCGGTTTGCCGGTCGGTCCCTGTGCAACTTGAGTTATTACATGTGTGAATCATATCAAAGGAATGTAAACACTACTCCACTTTCGAGCACTGATGAGTTAGAAGATAATACAAATATGGAATCAGAGGACAATACACAACGTGGTGACACTGAGACGATTAGAGGGAAGAGGCGACTGGACGAAAACTCTTCTGAAGAAGGATGGATTGATGTCAATAGAGGACGAAACAAACTAGCATGTTATAGAGAAGATTCAGGGGAGAGGGAGAAAGAAGAGAAGATACAGGTATGCGTTACTTGTAAAAATCCTCTGCCTAAACAGTTCGCGTTGGCCCGATTATTTAAGACACACAATATCACCAGCAGCAACATAAATAAAATTAAATTTGTACATCAAAATAAAATGTTAATTACATTTGATAACGATTCCGGTGCAGATGAATTTTTGAGCTGCTCGGCGTTTACAGACATGGGTTGGTACTGTCAGAGAACTTCCGAAGTAGGTATATCGTATGGCCTTATTAAAGCTATGGAATTAGACATATCTGACGAGGAGCTCCAAAATAATCTTAAAAGCAGCGCCGAAATAACATCAATTAAGCGGTTGAATAAACGGTGTTCGGATAACCCTGATGGCAACGGTTGGACTCCGAGTGAAACGATTCGCTTGGGATTTAAAGGATCTACTCTCCCCCCGTATGTTTACATCTACAACTTAAGGATTCCAGTTGAACGTTTTACATTCCCAGTTACCCAGTGTGCTAACTGCTGGAAATTCGGTCATTTAAAGATAAGATGTCCATCAAAGAAACCTGTTTGTCCAAAATGCTCACAACGTCACGAAAATTGTGCAATTACAACATTCACTTGTGTGAATTGTTCAGGTCGGCATATGGCGTTTGATAAAATATGCCCATGTCACCGGAAAATAACAAGATCCGTAAGTTTATCAATTTACTAGGAAATTTATAAACTTTCGTAGGATTCTAAACGGGAGATAAATTGTAATATTTTACGTCCACGTTTTCGTAAATTGATAAACTTACTGAACTCACTCGTAAAATAATAAGTAAGCAGTAACCAAACGCTACGCGCGATCTGATTGGTTGTCTGTCACGTGTCACTTCTCCTTTCTCGCGGCCGCCATTGTTCGCCACGGAACATAAATAAACCAGTTTGCTTGTGCGTTTTTATTAGTTTTAAATGTTGAACTGTGTTGCAACTCAAAGAAAACTCAACTCACTACATCCGTGCCAGAGAGGAACCAGGCATTGTTGCTTCCAATTTATAGTTTGCCAAGTCTGATTATACCTGTATCTGGACACAAGCATTGCCACTATGAACATTGACCAATCAGAGAGCAGTGTGTTATTTTACGTATTTCAAAGATGCGTATATTTAAAGGAGTTTCTGTGATTGGTCAAACCGTTTAAAATCTTACGAATAGATAACCGTTAGTTTATAAATTTACCGTATGATTTCGGAAATTGATAAATTTACGAAAATGTGAACGTAAAATATAACAATTTATCTCCCGTTTAGAATCCTACGGAAATTTATAAACTTCCTAGTAGATTGATAAACTTACGGATCTTGTTATTTTCCGGTGACACCCATATTTTAAGAAAGAGAAGAGGCTTAGAAATTTAATGTCCGAATTTAATTGTTCTTACAGAAAAGCTCTTACTATGTACGTCCCTCCTTCGCCTGTTAATGTCCCACCAGTGAACTTATCTAGTTTCACTCCTGAAGTCACACATAATGTGGCTGCCACAACTTACAGTTCGATACTAAAGCAGCCTCGGATGGATACCAATGATGATACAACCGCTCAGGTAAGCGGCCCAGTTAATGAAAATTCAAGCACCAAGCCTTTTCCTAAGCGCAGCTCCAAGAAACGAAATCGTCGACCAGCGACCCCAGTAATTGTGGAGGACATATCATGGCATCAAGTTTCCGATTCTTGTGAGTCTGCAGAATATAATAATGATACACCTAATGTTGTTCAAAGTACTCATTCTGATAAGTCTTCAAATAATTTAAACTTAAGGCGTTTGATTAACAAAATTAAAGACATTATAAAAAGTAAAGAATCCTTCCAGATTAAAATACAACAATCAATTTCTATATTTTCCGAGTGGCTGACCCAAAAAATTGTAAGTAGTTTATCTATTGATTCTTTGTTTGGTTTATTTACTGGAAATGGCTAATAACGATAATTATATGAACTTGAATATTATACAATGGAATTGCCAAAGTGTAAGACCCAAATCTCATTCACTTGAATTATACCTAAGTCAAGAAAAAATTCACATTGCTGTATTGAGCGAAACTTGGTTGGAACCCGATAGTTATTTTAGAATTAAGGAATACAATACGTACAGACTAGACAGAGAAGATGGTTATGGTGGCGTTGCAATTATGACTCACCGCTCTGTAAAGTCGGTTGTTTGTACATCGAAAAGCCGCAACCCTGGCATTGAATTATTACATATTAGGATTTTGAATTGTCAGCATATTGAGAATATTATTTCCATATATTGCCCTTCAACTGTACATACCACTCAGAGTGATTGGGATGCAATCTTTTCTATAGGAAACAATAAAACTCTTATCTTAGGAGATTTTAACGCGCATCACTCTAATTGGTCTCTAAGAACTGATCGGCGTGGCTCGGAATTATTTGACTCCATGTTAGATTATAATTTTATTCATTTGAATGATGGTAGTTATACTAGAATTCGAATGGTTGACGGAGTACTTCAACAATCTAGCCCAGATATCTCATTTGTGTCTTCCGACTTATCCTTACTATTGAATTGGAAACCAACTAATGAAACACTCGGTAGTGATCATTTAATTATAAAATTAAAACTAGAGCTGATTTTTAACCGTGAATATATAAGCAAAAGAAACTTTAAAAAATCTGACTGGGTTTCATATACTACATACATAAATGAATATTTACAAAACTACGTTATTCCCCAGAATTCCCAGGATTTATATGACTTCCTATATAACATTATGCAAGAAGCTGCAGAAAAATTTATCCCCTGCATTAAAATTCCCCAAAATATTAGCAATACATTTAAACCAAAACCATACTGGTCACCGGAGTTGTCTCGAGCTGTCGCGGAACGGCGTTTGGCCCTGGCAAATCTGAGAGCTTGCCCTTCTCCTATAAATTTAGATATCCTTAAGGAAAAAATTAGCACCGCTCAAAGGCTTATACGTGGGGCTAAGTGTAAATCTTTTCAACAGTTTTGTTCCTCCTTAGATGAAACCTCTTCAACATCCGAAATGTGGCGTAAGATGAGGTGGTTAAAAGGTCGACCATTCACCACTACCAGTGTAGACAATGAAAAAGCTGAGCGTCTACTTATCGAACTTTCTCCAGATTTTGTTTGTCCCTCGCAACCTTCTTTTAATTCCAGTAACGCAGCATTGGAGTCCGTGATATCAATGGCAGAATTAGTTAATTGCATTAAAAACACCGACACAGCTCCTGGGTCAGATCAAATTTCCTTTTCTATGATAAGGCACCTTCCACCTTCTGGTAAACATATATTACTCCTAATATACAACCAATGTGTTTCTTTCGGTTTTGTCCCCTCACAATGGCGCCGAATCAAAATTGTTCCAATTCCCAAACATAGTAGCCCATCTTCATCTTTACGTCCTATCTCCTTAATATCTTGCGTTTGTAAAATTCTGCATTCTATTTTGGCCAAACGTATTGAGTGGTTCTTTGAAAATCAGTGTCTTTTTCCTGAGGAAATGGTTGGTTTTCGTAAGGGACGATCTTGTCTGGATAACCTTACGCGGTTAACCTCTGAAATTCAACTTGGATTTTCCAAAAACATGGTTACAGCGGCGTGCTTTATAGACATCGAAAGCGCATATAACAATGTTGATATTCCTTGTTTGTTACGTATTTTAGATCAGTTCGGAGTTGGATCAAAAATGTGCGCTTATCTATGGTCTTTTCTATCAGAAAGACATCTGCAAGTGGCAACATGTGACTTCGAGATGGTAAGGTGGACAGGCCGAGGGTTAGCTCAAGGAGATCCATTAGCTCCACTTTTATTTAATATTTTAACTCTACACATATGCAAAAACGTTGAACAGGTTAATATATCTCAATATGCTGATGATTTTGTTTTGTATTCCACCAACAACCAATTAGATTTAGCGTTTGACGACCTTCGGTCTGCTTTACGATATGTTAAAGTATCCATTAATAAATTAGGTTTAACTATGTCTTCAAACAAAACTAAGATCTGTGTTTTTAAAAAGGGTTGCTTTAGGAGGTCTATTGACTTTCATTTTGACGATGTTTCAATTGAAGTTGTTAATTGTATAAAATATTTGGGTCTTTGGCTGGATAGTTCATTAAGATGGGGTAAACATATAAACGAAATCTCTCAAAAAGTTATGAAATTTATTAACATACTTAAAGTTTTATCTGGTTCAGGATGGGGACTCCATCAAAAACACCTTAGACGTTTGTATATTTCTGTGGTCCGAAGCAGAATTGATTATGCCAGTTTCTTGTTTGACAATAGCTGTCATTCTAAACTAATAAAAATTGATAGGGCTCCAAACCAAGCACTGCGTGTCATAGGTGGATTCATAAGGAGTACCCCGATACACGTCATGGAAAGCGAGCTATGCCTTCCTCCACTTTATATCCGTAGGAGATATTTAGCTATTAAGTTTTTGTTGAAGTCAAGATCTTTCTATAATAATGAAACTATTAAATCTTTAGAAAATCTCTCACTTGTTACCGGTTCCAACTATTGGCTAAACAAGAAACTGCCTTTACTTACGGACATACTTACAGAGTATGTGTCAGTCCCAATACACTCAAGCGCTCAACTTGAAATGTTTTCACTGGACAGGTGGATTAGTAGTATTGATATGTCTACTATAATATGTGATAAAATTCCCAGCATTTGCGAAGCTAAACGCCGCTATAGTACTGTGCAATTGAAACACCTTTGTACAACATATATCCGAGAACAATATAGGAATTTTCATACAATTTTCACTGATGGGTCAAAAGATCAACAAATTGGAGGTGCTGCCTTTTTGGATCCCATTCTTCTGAACCAAATGAGGATTAAGATTGATTCAGATATTTCTATTATGCACATTGAATTGATAGCAATATTAGAAGCTCTGTCCTATATCCTATCAATTAATGGCGATAAATTTGTGATCCTAACGGACTCCAAAAGTTCGCTGCAACATTTGGCTCGGCATACCTCTCACATGCGAGGTAACCCGACTGCCTACGTCATATATGAATTGCTCTTAAAACTGCATTCTAGTTCCAAAACAGTGCGTCTTCTATGGATTCCGTCACATGTTCAGTTAGAATAAAATGATATGGTTGACCTGCTCGCCAAACAAGCGTGTGTTGAGGGAGTATCTATGAATATAACTCCACTTTATTCGGATTACTTCGGAAAAGCAAAAAAAAAATGTTTAGAGCTTTGGCAGGAGTATTTTAACAGAAGGTCAAAGGAAAAAGGGATATGGTACCGAACTATTCAGCCAGAGATCTCTCGGGTTCCATGGATTGACTGTAATCTTAATAGAAAATTATTAACTATTGCTTTAAGACTTCGTTCCGGACATATTCCATCAAACAAGTTCAATTATTTAATGAAGAAAGTTTTGTCTCCAAATTGTGATGACTGTGGAGTGGTTGATGACGTTTTTCATATCTTGATGGAGTGTGTCCGTAATGAAAATACAAGGATAAATGTTTTTGGACGCTGTAAGTCTTTAAATATTGGCATTTGTAATACAATCCTTGCTTCTCCAATGTCCGATAAAGCTAAACAACTGTTTGAGTTAGCCTTAAGGTAGATTGAAGTTTCTGTGTTTTTCTTTACTGGGCGATGTGGTCGCTAAGCGACAAAGCCCTTCAATCAAATAAAAAAAAAAAAAAAAAAGATTGTCAATACTCTAGATTCTATCTATCCAATACCGCAATACAGGCCGCACACACACAATATTATTGACAATACGTACTTTATTGTCAATATTATTGTGTGTGTGCGGCTAGCCTTAGCAAGTGCTTCAGCTAAGGCTCTAGACAGACGGACGGCATTTCAACTGCAATCCAACCGTAAATCCTGACGGGGTTGCGGAATGTTTATAGGTAATAGTTACCGTGACCCCGGAACATAAAGGGCAACCGAAGGAACATGAGTTAGAAGCAACAGTTAAAGTCTGACACGAAAGGACGGGAGAAGTCATTCGATTATTTCCCACTCCCCAAAAGTAAAAAAAAGCCAACCGCAAATTGTAGTTCACTACATGCAGTGTGAAAGCAGTTGGCACGACTGCAATAGTCCGATTGCAGTTCAATTGCAGTCGGCGTGCAGTTCAGTGCAGTTGAAATGCGGTCTGTCAGTCTAGAGTTTAATCTATATTACTATATCACTGCCGTCGCGTAATTGTCTAACTAGGATGGCGATATACAGACGGAGACGCCACGCCATGCCCATGTGCTAATAAACGTTTATTTATATCGAGCTAAAAATATTCCAAAGTACAAATTGAAATAAAATCATCATCATCATCATATCAGCCGCAGGACGTCCACTGTTGAACATAGGCCTCCCCTACAGATTTCCAGTAGGACCTGTTGGAAGCGGCTTGCATCCAGTCCAGCGCGATCCTGCGGTTTTTACTAGGTCGTCTGTCCACCTTGTGGGTGGACGTCCTACGCTGCGCTTGCCGGTGCGTGGTCTCCATTCAAGAACTTTACGGCCCCATCGGCCGTCAGTTCTGCGTGCTATGTGGCCTGCCCACTGCCACTTCAACTTACTAATTCGCTGGGCTATGTCTGCAACTTTGGTTCGTCTACGGATCTCCGGAAATAAAATACTTATTCAGTAATTTCAGAATAACATCTAGATTGTAGGTATTAAAATTATATCACGTTCTTAGCAAGTAGTATTAGATTATAAAGCAAAGATTAAAAAAATGAATGGAACTCAAGGTTTTTTTTATGTAATGTAGAATTACGCGTATGTACAGTCAGCTAAAAAGCGTGTAGGTAGATGATGATGGAATCCTGGAGAAATCGATGGAACTCTTTAAATTTTATGACCACACACAATGTTTTTGTATCTGTAAATAATCGGGTTTTATAATTTGGTGAAGTATGGCTGATAAGGAAGGCCAAATGATTTATCGGAGTTTTTGAAGCAACTACACGATTAAAGTATTTTTAAGTTTTATCTCCAACTATAATTCGGCTAGATTTGTTTGACTACGAAGTCAACTAAAGATCAAACAAATAGTAAAAAGTAAAAATATTATTTTATTTAACTTACGTAAGTATTGCTTGTCATATTCCCGGTGATATAGTAATTATTTAAATCTCATACTCAAGTTCTTCCTAGTTAAAAATGTGTCACTGGCCTTTCGAAGAAAACTGTTAAGCATAAGATATAGTCCTTTTCAGCAATTCCAGTCACTGAACACTCACACGGACTTCTACAGGAGACACCGTTCCATGGTGTAGATATTTAACTACTTTCCCGAATGCAGGTCCATCATCATTAATTTTTTTTTTTTGGTGAGTGGGAAATCATCCTATGACTGCTCCCGTCCTGGGTGCGGCGGGAGGGCGTGTCAGACTCTTACTGACTAAAACCCACTCATGTTCCTTCGATTGCCCTTTATGTTCCAGGGTCACGGTAACTATTATAAACATTCCGCAACCCCGGCAGGCGTTGGCCCTGTTGGGCCCCTTCCTGTGCTGACTCCTTCTCTTTGAGGCGCGCGTGGAACACTAACGCGCCGCGACTAACGCGACGCGGTCCTGGTCCTAGCCGGGCGGCGAGCTACCCATCGCTTGCCATCCGCAGAACCGCGCCTACGGTGGCCGGTAGTCGTCTTGCGACTCTCGACGTCTTCGCCTGGGTATCATCATTAATATTGACTATTTCTAATATGATTGCAAATCATTAACACATGGTCAGGCTAATAAAATAGCAACAGAGCGATGGTACAGCCCCCTTACCATGACGTTTAAAGTAAGATTGTGTTAGGCCTGTTGTAGGATTGTGCAAGTGACAGCGTTAGACACGTTGTCTAGCGCCGTCTCTTTCCCACTGAAAGTAATATCAAAATAATACTGCTATAAGGGCTTGTGGTACGCCCCCAGGTAGGTAGCGAGTAGGACAACTTTGCACGCGAAAGGTCATAGAACTGTATGTCCAAACCGCTGCCTTAAGCAAGAAGACAAAGCTATTTCAAAACATCTACATGTAAGACATTAAAAATATCTCAAACACTAGAATAACTAGGATACCTACTCCAGGCTCCAGTGAAGGTCTTGCATTTTTTTATTTACTGCTCGGTAAACACCAATCCATCCATCCATCCATCGGATCCAGCTGCAACTATTATTTTATTGTGCGATACGCTAAATGTGCTCGTCTTTGCGCTTTCCCGCTTTTACGGAACCACAGACTAAAGTAACGTTCAATTTTTTTAAACGGGACTTATAGCGACGTTATGCGATCTCTAATATTACATCAGGTCAACTCTTCTCTAGTCGAAAGGCATTGCACTGCACATAGCTTGTTTTAACACACTGAAGCGTAAGGCCCAGTTCACTATGACCGGTAGATTTCACATTGTCCCGGCTTTAATCCGGTGGCGGTAAATTAAATTTTTACCGATCATTTATTTCCTCGCGTCATTTCGGCACTCATTCTAAAAAAAAATACAAGTGTATTTTTATCTTTTTAAACGTAGGTATAATGTAAACCATTCGGGATCCAGCGTATTGTAAACACCTAAATCTACCGATCCGGCTTAGTTTGAACCGAGCCTAAGTTTACATTAAGCCTGATCTCATTTCAAACAAAAAGTTAAAATATTGATAGAACTAGAACAATAAAATTACAATAAAAACCGGAAAATATGCTACCGGTTTTATCTTGCACACTCACAACACTAATGACAGCCACAATCGTTCCATCTACCAATATTTATAAAAGTTCTGTTTCCGAGCATTGACTGAACTGTTATTTTAAGAGCATGTTCAACATGGACTGTTCTATGAATTATCTCTTTTACTCTTAGCGAGAGAAATAGAGACGGAAAATGAGCCTTGTTTTGTTGTTGCGAATCGGTTCGACGCTTCTATGATTGAAATAGTCTTTGGATTGAAGTCAGCAGAGCAGCCGAAGTGGCATCGGTTCGGAGGTCATTCATTCTCCTCATTCATCTTTCATATTGTATTTTGTGTCAAAATCAAAAAGTACTCTGTGCTTGTGTTTGTGTTGTTTACCTGAAATTATGATGGAAGTGGAACCGTGGCAAACTGAATAATAGCCTGAATGAGTAAACTCTACAAGTAATGAGAAACTGCTGACTTAGCTGTGTTTACTGATAATTAGGCCTTATAAAGTAGGTAAGTACCTAACTATTTTTGTTATTTTGAATAGGTAAGTAATTACACTAAATTGTTAAAAAATATAAGTATTCATAACATTGTAAACATTATTTTTTAATTAGTCGTGCGGCACGGGCATTTAAATTAAAATATAAACATCAACAATATGAAGTACATTTTTTTAGCAAGTAATTTGAAATATTGCAGTAAATACTGACCATATAATTAAATAAAATATTAAAACTTTTGTTCTAAACTTTGTAGGTAACTGATTTAGCTCCTAGCTCATTCTTTTTAAATTTGCTGCACTACCTAATCAAAATAAAAATACAATAGTTTTGACTTTGCCATTTGTAAATATTGCAATATGCAAATAATAGGAATATATTCATTAATTTGTTCCTGTAACATTTTCAGGTCCACAACAAACAAACAATGGAACAACTACAGCAGCCCACCATACCACATTTAGTGCAAGTCTACCAACCTTCCATATCCAACACGAAGTTACAGAGTCCACAGATTATCCACATATCACACCCATCTTTATCAACATCAACGTCTCAGGGCAAAGTGACGTACCAGCAAACAATCACATCAGAGTCTATACACATACCGGTTACGTCCCACCATGTCACCGAGATACAGAGTCAGATACAAATGTCACAGAATCAGATAGTGATGTCCTGTCAGCAAGGACTGCAGAGTATTCAGCCTCTGCAGGGCCAGGTCCAATCCCAGGTGCTGCAGAGTGACATGAGCCAATCCCTGCAGATTGCCTCGCACATGATTGTGCCGCAGCATATGATTGCTGGGGTGCATTCGTACTACAGGCAGTATGAGTATCCAAAAGAGCAGTGTTTTATTGCTAAGCTGGAGCCTGATTTGCAGTTGAGGGATAAGGATGTTGAGTAAGGACATTTTTAATACACTTAGGTTTAATTTTTAAACCAATATTTAATCTATGAATTACCCAAAAAATATCTAGAAATGTTTACATTTAGTACCCTATGTTAGATATTATTTAATACAATATTTTTTTACTAAAGGCCTGCTAACATGGGAATAAAAATTCGCCCCGTTTTTTACATGATGAAACGCGACGGCTGAGCGTAAAGGTCCTGGATTCGACTCCTTGACCAGACAAAAGTTTTTCCATTTACTAATTTCATTAGCAGCTCCCAATTTCCTGTAGAAGTTTGAGGAATCATTGCCTTGGAAAGCACATAAAGCCTTTGGTCCCGGCCGCCTAGAAGGCGGCTTAGAAACCGTTGCAGCTTGGAGCAAGCACAATCGCAAACGCCTAGCGAAAACCGACGACACGTGCCACTCGGCACGAACAGGCGGCCTTTTGTCTCTTATGTTCTCTCTAAGCAGAATAATAATAAAATTGTGTCTCCAAACATAAAAGAAACCTATTTATAATGACAGCATAGTATGAGTACCTCCTGAATGCTTTATTTAAAGATAGTTATTTTAACCTTTATGTTTACTATCCTATAATTAAATGTTTTAATAATACCAATATAAATTTCCAGATGCGAAACAGACACATCACAAACAGAACCGGAGCCTCAAAAGAAGAGGTCTCGCTGCCAGATACCAGACCCGACCACATGGGCCTGCAACGTGCGCAAGATGAAGCACCAACGAGGAGAGGCCTACATCAGCAGGCGAGGGAAATACGTGCCCGAGAGACAGATACAAAACACTAAGGACTGTATAAAGAGCTGCAAGTACAAATGTAACGAGAAAATTTCCGATAGTGACAGAGAACACATTTTCAAAGCATTCTACTCCCTCAATGCTAATGACAAGAAGTATTTCCTCTTAAGTACCACAGATAGAACATACATCAAACACAACAAAATGTCTAGTAACCATAAAAGAAAATATACATTTAAATACTTCTTCCACTTAAAGTCTGAACGACATACAGTTTGTAAGAATTTTTACTTAGGAACTTTAGCTATTTCTCAGAAGCCAGTCTACAATGTGCATATGGGGAAAACGGACTTGAATATGCCAAAGCCAGATGGAAGAGGACATTCTAAAGCTAGCACACACTCTTTACCTTCAGAATCAAAAGACAGAGTGAGAAAACACATTCTGTCTTACTCTACTGTAGAATCGAAACCAGTTGTACAATATTCGAAGAAGAAACAATACTTGGACCCAAGTTTAAGTGTTAAACATATGTACAACATGTATTTTAGCGAGTGTAATAAGGACAATTTAGTGCCCGTTAAAGAATCTATGTACAGGAAGATATTTAGACAGGAATTCAACTTATATTTTAGGAAAGTGAAGACTGAACAGGCTCTATGTGGCCGATGTAAGGGTACTATTAAGAAAAAGTGAAGGATCTTGATAGAATCTCAGGGAAAGTCATTGAAGCAAGAAAGGGAGCTGTCTAAGGCGTTAAATACGCAATGCTGAATAACGAATAATGGCTATCAACAAAAATTCGCTCTCGTATGGTTTTGAGACGCCATCAATCGGTAGGCTGGATTGCTTTATTTTTAATAGATAATCTTTTATTGAAGACGTTTTTCGATGACCCTTTGGTATTGCGCGAAAAGTGAGAGTAAAAAAAGGCTTAAGAGATGAAAAGAGATAGAGAAAAAACTATGGTCAATCCATACTTAATATTACAAATGCGAAAGTAACTCTCTTTGTCTGTCTGTCGCGCTTCGCCAAAATCCCGCGGGAACGGGAACTACGCGGGTAAAACTGAGGGAGACAGCTAGTATTTTATATTTTTGCTTAGGTAAATAAGACTCAAATTCGTTTGTATTTTGTACTCTTTCGGACATTTTTAATACCTAACGTTTGTATGAATTAAGCTTCAGTTAGGTTTAATTAATGGATACTTATAGAATGTTGTGCATTGCATAATGAACCTTACGTTCAAACAAATCGATCTGCTCGACTTCCTACATATTTTCGTGAATTATGGAGAATCGAATTCACATTTTTTTATGGATCGAGGCACACAGCCTGTAGGTCAACGAAAGCCTCGTTGCATAATAATATTCAAGTTAAAAGCGATTCGAATATATCAGAAAAATATATCAGTGATCAACCCACACAGACCCTAATCAGGGGATGAGGAGGTGGCCCTTCAGACTCTGGGGTAATGGGGTCATGCGAGCCCTTTAGTTTGCATGACTCAACCACTCAATTCTATCCTCATCCTCAATTTCTACTTTATTGCCATGAAGTTAATGTCTATAATGCTTTTATTAACTAAAATCCTCAGCCGTGCCGATGCCGATAGTGGGCGCCGGGGCTTAGTCACAACGTTTTACGTCAATTCGTCTTCCCGCCATAAAGGTATCTGTCAAATTAAAACTAAATAAAAGCACAACACTCAATAAATCATTTTAACGACTAATTATATTGTAATTGGGTGACATATTGCTCTTTAATTACGCCATTAGAGTGTGTAACGCGTCGTTTCAAGTCGTTGGTTTGTGGCCAAACACAGCTTGTGAATTTGGCGCATATATACCGGACGTCCCTACAAGAGAAGTTGAATGAAACTTTGACTTTGATAAGCGTTTGTCAGCAAATGAGGTCAAAGATTGGTTCATGGGGACTTGCTGCGTTCAGGAATGAGACCAGCATACCATATATGCTCATTAGTTTTGAGGGATGAGGAACAGAGTGTAAAGTCCCTCATCCTGCGTTGAAAAGGGAGGATCCTCCGACCAGACAGGTGTTACGTCTGGTGGGCTACTGCCCGACGGTTCTAGTCGGGATTGTTGTACATGTTTTAGGCCCGTATTAATAGACGTCACTCAACTCCGAGACGCTCTCAAGTCTCTTGCTGTCCTTGTCATTCTAAAGGGAAAAAATAAGGACAGCAATAAACTTGAGAGCGTCTCGAAATATATCGCGATGCAGGATTGTCAGTTGTAGTTCGCATATTCGGCGATAGATGTCGCCACACTATAGTTAGAAGTTATCTTCCTCTAACTGGTGACTGCTTTAGTGAAAAATTACAATGCCTTCTACGACCCTTTCAGCCGACCCTGACATGATACTGGCATACACTCTTGCAATAGTTTTTATTTCAGAGCCCTTACGGTGCGCATTTGGCGAAATAATTCAATTCAATTGCAATTTAATATCGAAAATGTCGGATATCCGAAATTAAAAATATCCAAATATCGCATCGAAACGGACATACAGGTTAGAAAATACTTCCGGAAATGGACTGACTCTTAAATAAGACACGATATGACAACTTTTTGTGCGGCCGAGTCAACACTAGTATTTTTCCCCTTTTTTAACTTGTGTGTAATTATTGTAGTAACAACATAGAAATAGACAAAAATGTATACTACTATTGATAATATTTATTTGTAGTTAATTTTTCAAATTTATAGAATTTGTAAAATCCTTTAAGTAAAAATTTAACCGAAGCTCTAAATCCATACCAATATTATAAATGGGAAAGTGTGTCTGTCTGTCTGTCTGTTTTGTCTTTCTTTCACGGCAAAACGGAGCGACGGATTGACGTGATAGTTGAAGGGATGGAGATTAACATAGGCCACTTTTACTAACGCGAGCGAAGCCGCGGGCAGAAGCTAGTAAAAAATAAACCGAAGCTGTCGGATAATCCGTTTTTTATCTTTAACTAGCGGCTTTTGTTTCTGACCTTACCATGTCATCACAATCTTCCTAGTGGATCTAGAATTTTAATAAATTAATTAATTGACAGACAGCATTTTTGTATTTGAAACCAATATTTTTGAGGCGACTATTACATAATTTCTAATAAATGTAAATAGATACTTATTAGTTTACATGTCGGTTTAGTATATATTTAAAAAATGTATTTATAAACATTATGACTGATTTTTTAAAAATTATTGTACAAAATTTATTTTAAAAATTCATGTTCAATATTACTCATTGAATAAAAGCTGTTGTGATAATAACTACATTCATGTTCTTTTACTTAGATCCAACTTGTCTTTACCTAGTTCTTGCAAAGTGTTGATCGGTTTTCTTTTCAGGAGAGAAATGGCAAAAAATAACAATAAAACTCAGGTTTACACAATATTATTGTATTATAATGTACAAAACCACAATCCTTAACCTATATTTAGTGGAAAACAACATAATTATAAATTATGAAAATCTCATAGTGATGTAGACACGTTCGAGCATAAGGGCCTGTTCACACGAACTCTGGTATAAACTTCTGAACGTGTGAACAGGTCCTTAAACCTACTACTAATACGTAAGCATAAAAATAGTTTGGTTTTTAGAGAGACCTTTCAGAGTAAAAAAATGTCATTCTGGCATTACCTTAAATTTTAACCCGATTTAACAAATTAAATAATACAAAAAATCTTTGATCGGGAAATAATCACTGTCAAATAATTAATCTCGTCGAGATTCTTAACTTTACTTCAAAAGACACTCTTAATCAGAGTGAAATTAAATTAGCATTTAGAGGTTTAAATAATACTTTGTCAACGCTTAAGTTATTGAAGTAAGAAGGAAAAGTGTTTATTTTTTTTTACGAAATTGGCAACGGAAACGATATAGTTTTAAGTATTGGTTACCAGTCCCTGATAGCCTCGACCTACCAATAAATTACAGGCTCTCAGACAGAAGCTAGGTAAGACAGGAAAAGCTTAGTCTCTTATTGTATTTTAGCGGGAATCATGACGCACACAAGGTCTTCTTCGTTCTCGTCCTTGAGTTCCCATTTGACCTCGACCTTGACCTTGGGGTACGACTTCAAGATAGGCATTGTTGTGTGGTAGTTCGCTACTTGGCCCGCCTGGAAAATAAAATGTTATGTTACTTATACCTCCTTGGTACTTTGAAAGAAATTGTGGTGTTTTTCTTCTTGCAAGATGACACCGGGGTTTCAATGAATTAGGCATCTTCTCATATAAGAGGCGGGGAGTGCGTAATTATAAAAAAAAATGCATTAATGTATGCCAGATTTTCGTCATTCATCTTTCAACGTTGAAGCGACAGCCGGCTGTCGCGCTGCTGTTGTCTTTCTATTGTGTAAGTTGTTGGGTTTAATTTATTATGGTCTACCAGGTCTTGCCAGTAATAATAATGACGCCCTGCAACAAGCAATTCCTGTTTAGCCAGGGGGTCTTGATTTCTGGCGCCCGGGACGGTCGACCAACCGCGGAATAACCAAATCTAGTTCAAGCCAATCAAGAATAAGGGTAGTAGATTACCGGCAGTGGGCAGGTCAGTCCGTTGTCCTTGCAAGCATCAGGCTGAGGCAGCGGGAATGGCACCGGCAAGTTCATTATGACCCCATGGACCACCGTTTGAACTCCTTTCACTTCTTTGGCTGAAAACATAAAGTTGGTGTTAAAACAATCATGTTTTATTCTGAGATATCCTGATATTTCCTGCCAGAGACTTTTAGAACGGAAACTGGATAAGTATGACCTTTTGTACTTTTTTTAAACGTCCCACATGAGACTTTATCTTATATCGTTGGAGCGTTTACAAATACTTATACAAAATTCAAAACTGACATACAACTAGACTTGGAAGAAATACATGTAGGCTTTACGGGTGGAGGGTATAGAATCCGCGACATGCAGCTACTGCAGCCGATCATATGGCCACTGCGCCAACCGTGACGTCAACGGCCGTGCCATTTAGTTGGTAAATATCAACAGCCTACAGAATACTAGACTACCTACACCTACGTGCTATTTAGTATTTAGTTATGGCATATGTCTGGTTTATGGTGATTAAGTAAATATTAGAGTGCTCTACGTTTTATGTGCAGGCACTAAACTTTTGTCTAGGGGCTGTTTTAAGCCCACGCAGTAGGTATCTGACTAGAAAAAATATGAAAGAATACTACCAAGAAAAACATAATGTCGTTTGTGATACAATACGTACTCGGGTATATCTATGGTTTTTGCTAAAGATAAACTAGGTTAACTGAAGTAATAGTCAAACAAGGAAAAGTATGTTTCCATGTTATTAAATTATAAACAGGAAAACGCTGTTGCTCTGTTTACTGCTCCGGCTATTTATTTATTTACATGTTATTTATTATGGACAATTATGTTGCGCAGTTATTTTAACCAACCTCAATGCCGATCAGGGTAAGAAGTCTTTAAACAGACAGTATGGTGATGCGGTCTTATATCTTTGCTGCCAAGTTTAGTTATACATTACTTAGCACGTGCTTTATCTTAGCTATGTTTTATTTTACACTCGTATAGTTAGCTAGTTATGCGCAATAATATTACAAGCAACGATGCCGTGGATATGTCTAATCCACGGTTTACATAATGTCTCTGCATTTTATAGACCAAGCAAGCCAAAATGCGTGAATTACAAAAAAAAAACTACGAAGGCTAAGGCAAGAGCGAAACGTAACGGAGCTCTCGCTTAGCCTTCTAACCTAACCTATCCGGATTGCTCTGACATTTTTGCCTTCCGAAATGACATAGATAACAGTAAGCATTCACGCCGTAGGTAGGTATATAAAATACATTGGACATTCTGTAAACAGCGGTTTCATACAAAATTCTTGCAACAAATACATATGACTTGAACGTCAAAAATGTCACACTTGCTAGTTCGACATATCGTTGAACCACCAGGTATCGGCCAATCAAATTATCTCCGATTGTTTGGGATTCGACTGGTTAGGTAACCAGTGGCTAGGCCTCTGGCTGGGTTTATGATGTACTCACTAGGTGTAAAGTCGATACTGAATGTGGCGTTTGTGTTCCTCTTGAGTATACACTCCTTGGCGTCCTCAGCACACCCGCTTACGCTCACTTTCTGCACCGTGCCCTCCTTTGAACCTGGAAAAACCAAACAATCTTTTAAGATGACTATAGTGACAATATGCTGTATATCAGAGGTCTTAACATTTTCGTGTTAAGGTACCACGGTGTCTTTTCCACAAAGGCCATTCATTAAGAGTTGAACTTGAAGTTAAGGGACCACTGACAAAATGTTTGTCATGGCATGAACTACCAATTGCTTCGTAATAAGACGCTATGCGGTTAGAGTTTTATTCCCTGGGTTGCGTCGGCGATTCATTGGTATTTAATAATTGATTGACGTAATTATCGATCCCACTGTGTTCTTTCAGGGATCATTAGTTGTCCGCAGAGCACTGTTTAAGAACTACTGAATAAAGTGTCCCATTTTGAACGAAACTGTATATTTTACAGTTCTCTGTTGTTTCAAAAACTTTGGGACACAAAATTTACAAAATCCATGTTGCGCTTTCATAAACCGAGTTAGGTATGGACTTTAAAAATAATACTAATGACCAAAATTTCCAGTGTAGCCGTCTGAATACATTTTAAGGGTAGGTGAAAATTTAGTTTCCTTTATGAATAACGCCAACTAATTGGAATACCTACATAAATACTATGCTTTAAGAACGTAGTTTGTCATGTTTTAATCCATGTGTCATCCGTCCGTGGTTACACACAGGACAAAGGCAAAATATTTAGGTTTGTTTGTTTTCCTTAAAATTACTCAAATACCAAATTTCGATAACATACAATGAAAAATACAATAAATAATTTAAATAAAGTTGAGAGAACTAAATAAATGTGCTTTAACTTCGTATACCTACATAAGTAGTTACCGTAATTTTGCATTTATAATGTCCTTATATAAAAATAAATGTTTAACAAAGCAGGGAACAAAAATAATATAATTATTCATTACAATTATGTAAGTATGTATACCTAGGTAATTTATGTATTTACTATTTATTTATGCTCCGATTCGCTCTGATACTTACACTATTAATTTAGTTGCTATTAAACAGACATCGTATAAGAACTGATTCTTAAATAAATCACCAACTAACTAATGGTTGTCACCATCACCCACCCCTTTTCATAAAATTTTTCACCCTGTTTGAGTTGAATTTTCAAAAATTGTATTGTAGTTAGTTTCTTTTTATTCTACACTCGCTTTTGCTCGCGACTTCGTACGCGTGGAATAATAGTTCCCGTTCCCGGGGGATTTCCGGGATGAAAACTATCCTATGTCCTTTCCCAGGTCCCAGACTATGTCTGTGCCAAATTTCATTCAAATCGGTTCAATGGTTTAGGCGTGAAGAAGAGACAGACAGAGTTACTTTCGCATTTATAATATTAGTATGGATAATAAAAAGAAACTAGGTACATTGGAAGTTTGCACAGTACGTAAATGAATTGAATACCGTGAAGTCAACTTCACGGTATTCTATATTACCACCGGCACCAAGAAGACTGTCTCTGTGAATGTTACATTCTTTATTTCACCTATTAACTATTTAATTTAACAAATAAATTAGACATTTTCATCAATTCCTGATTGAATCATGATATATTTATGTACGCATTTAAGAAATCCAGTTTTCCACCTAAAATGTTCCAGATATAGCGGCTGCTTGACGTCAAGCAAGTGAGTAATTGGAGTTAACGAGCTTAATAAGGTTTTGTGAGCAAAACCACGGCCGAGTTACCGTCGCATCTTTACTGACAAAATTAAGAAAGACAGCTACATTCCTGTTGAAAAAGAAGCTATGATTCTTTAGGAAAATATTAAAAAAGTAGCGTGAAAAGATGACGTGGAAGCGGTGATTTATTTTGGTTTATAAACTGGAGTCACCAGACCTTAGTCATTTAAGCATGTCTGATTTATTTTGTTTAGACCCAAACAAAATTAATTCGTTCATTATTCCGCACACGCTACAGAATGAACGCACGAGTTAAACAGGAGATAAGGAGATGTGCCTTTTGTACGCAGCTATTCGCCGCTTACAGAAAATTTATTTGTCTAAGGACGCTAAAACAAAAAATAATATACGATTAAACTCTACGGTGTATGTAATTGTTTCATTTACGGCGATTAATTGCGAGGAGCGGTTAATAAAAAGTGAGTTAAGACCCTCGTAAGTATTTGCCAGCAATGGAATAGACCGCAAAAGCAGTCACCAGGTCGCAAACTTTTCTTTTTATAAGAAAAAAAAAACCCTACGACATCTTGAGACATTGTTGCATTTCAGGAATTTGAAAATCACGTTCCAATGCCATGAAAATCTATGAAGTCGTAGAAGTTATTTGAATACGTTATTTAGAGTTTACTGGTGCCGATTCTCTTGTTCACAAACTAACGTAAATTTAAGTTAGGTGCATCTTTCTCTTTCCGTTTAATTAAGAGAAGGACAGAAGATACAATATTAGTTAGTCCTGTCAAATTTTGACACTCCATAGATAATTTAGACGCGATTTAAAAACATGGCGTCTTAATATACGTCAATTTTCTTCAGGCGCTGTCTAATTTGACAGGATTAAACTAAAATGTATCTTCTGTCCTTTTCTTAATTAAACGGAAAGAGAAAGATGCAATTAACTTAAATTTACGTTAGTTTGTGCACAAGAGAATCGGCACCATAGTCTTAATTCTTAGCCCGTTTTCCCGAACCGTTAAGACTAAGACCGATCTTCGATTTCTGTAGAAAACTCTTTAAATATTTATTAAATAGTTCTAGTGTGTCGATACTCTTGCGCCATCCCACCTTCCTAGTACGGCGTCCTGTGCCGGTGCTGCCACCGCGGCTGCGGAAAACCTCAAGCGGCGAAAGTATGGTAACCTTACTGGAAACTATATTTTCGAGCCGTTTGGGGTTGAAACCCTTGGGCCATGGGGTCCGAGTGCCCACCTATTTTTTAAAGAGCTGTCAAAAATACTAGTTGACTCTTCTCGTGACCCAAAGGCTGGCTTTCATTTTGGCCAGAGGCTTAGCATTGCCATCCAACGCGGCAATGCTGCCAGCCTCTTGGGCACTTTACCGGTTGACAGCGATGCGGAGGAGTTTTTTGATGCCATTTTATTTTAATTCTAGGGTTTTTAATTTAGTAATAGTTCTATAATTGACATTGAAAGTGAGTGTAAAGACTATTCTTTGTGATCGTTTAAAGTGTTACCTAGTAATTGTGGACGTCCACAGGAAACGTCCATGTAAAAATCAGTAATCATCAGGATCCGATGTGACTGGAAGCTGACTGTACCATAGGAAATGATTGCAGAGATGATGCACTACATAAGGAATAGTCAGTACTATTCCAAAATCCAATTACACGGGAAGCTGGCCCTACCATAGTTGGGAAAAGATTAGGGATGAAAAAGGTGTAATTCCTAACTATAATCTGCAATTCAAGTTGCTCTACTTAGTTACCTATATTATACATCCACCATATTACATCATCAGATGCCATATCGCTGATTATAATTATCAGTAAGTAGACATACCACCATGATCCCATCATTTTGCATGATTATAGTGTTGCCATAACTCTGTGCTACTATTAAATAAACATTATCTGGAGTATTATTATATTATTGTTTGTGTGCAATAATAATAATGTACCACTTTGTAGTATTTAATGTAGTTATTATTTTTTATCGTGATCATTATTTTTTTAATAATAATAAGTAGGTACAATAGGTAGATAATGGCAAACGGTTGGGTTTCACACCATGAGTTTTTGTTATAAATTATTTAAATAATAATATAAGTTTACCTACCGAAAATTGGCTAGTTTTTATCTTGTTATTTGTGTCTTGATAACTTTAGTTTAGTTTTTTCCTTGGTATCAATGGCCTATTAATAATGCGAGGAGTTTTGTAGGTCAACAAATTGTAGTAGGTAACCTGAATCAGTTTATTTCAATACGTTTTGCTTTGAATATAAATAATAACGTAATTAGGACTATTTATATACGCATAATGTATTGTGAAAGATACTTTTTGTAAATATAACTATAAACTATATCAAACAAACTGGGAACATGTAGGCCTTCATTATGTAGGCTATCCAAATATTTGTTTCGAGCGGGAATCAACGCCGCGACACGCGATAGCCAATCGATCAGTCACTGCATCTACTGCACCTAGTGCGTCGTCTATACTTATGAAACTAGAGCAATATCTGTCCATACATCCTAATATTATAAATATAAAAGTAACTTGGTATACTTTCACGGTTAAATCGCTGAAACGATTTTGATGAAGTGTGGGAAACTTAAGGTTTTGTTTTGTTTTTATTTGCGACTTTGTATGAATTGCGATATTTAAAGTAAATAAGGTGTTTTATCAAATGATTGTGTAAACATCTATATAATATGTATATTAAGAAGTACATTTAGTGACTGCCCTGTCAGGCAAGACTCATTAAAGGAGTTACAGAACGCGCCGAAAACGTCTAGAAGTGCCATTAGTCTATGTAGTAGTACCTGATAATAGGGCAACTTCCACATTCCCTCAAACTTGGCTTCACCACACTTCTTTCTTCAATTTAGCCACGAGGAAAAGAAAGTGGGAAGGCATTTCCTCTGCAGTGGGAGGCAAGACCAAAGAGCTCGTCTATACTAAATCCATACTAATATTATAAATGGGAAAGTGTGTCTGTCTGTCTGTTTGTCTTTCTTCACGGCAAAACGGAGCGACGGATTGACGTGATTTTTTAAGTGGAGATAGTTGAAAGGATGGAGAGTAACATAGGCTATTTTTTGTCTCTTTCTAACGCGAGCGAAGCCGCGGGCAGAAGCTAGTGCATTATAAATACGAAAGTAACTCCTTTTTTTTGCAGGGCATATGGACCGGGCATCTTTCAAAGGGTGCCCCCCTTTGAAAGCCCCAATTATTTTTTATCAAAATATAACTTAACAAACAATTTGCTTCGTAATTGTAAGTAACTATATCGGCTTTACGGCTAAGCTTCGCTAACAAGCAAAAAAGAGAATGGAGTTAGGGCAAAAGTGTGTGGATTATTTTCATTCCATGAAAAAATTACGTTCAAGAAGCTACTACGGTATATTTTCCACCTTTTCTGATTATGCGCAGTTTCCATCATAATACAGCAAATGAATGCTTACCAAGAACAGATTGATATCACCTAAGTAGCAGAAGTGAATGGGCGTTGAGGCGAACAATACAATGTAGCCAATAAGCTGTTATATCACAACATCACTAGGTTGTCGTCATTCAAGCATTGCGAATGGACTAAGTACGCCGCAAAAACTTCTTCGTTTATTTTAATTTTTTTTCTTTCAATGGATGTTCAAATATTTTACTTTTTAATTTTCAAACGCACTTTTACCTGCTTTTTATATTATTGTGTGCTGCAGTTAAGTAGAATATTCATAATAATCATAATCATAATTATTTACGAGTATGTAGGACAACAAAAGTTTAGTCTAGTCGTGAGGCCATCACGACTAAACTAACCTTTTGTTGTCCAGTCAGTGGATAAGGCTTTCGTGTAAGAGGTTGCGGATTCGAATCCGGGCAAGTCTCAATGTGACTTTATCATTTTAGTTTTTCTTGGGCATCACTGACATCCCGTGCCTCGGAAAGCACGTAAAGCCGTTGGTCCCGGTTGTCATTCGTAGAACTTTGACAGTCGTTACGGGTATTCAGAAGCCAGGAAGTCTGACCAGTCTAACCAAGGGGTATCGTCCAGTTACTGGGTTGTGGAGGTCTCATAGGCAGTGGTTTTACTTAAAAACACTGGTATCCAGCTGAATTCGGTTAGGATAGAAGCCGACCCCAACATAGTTGGGAAAAGGCTAGGGAGATGATAATGAACAAACGATTAGTCTACATATTACCTAGTCTATATGTTATTTCTTTTGTCCCGCTCCAATTGCCACTCCCTGTTTTTCATCACATGGCAAATCTCAATGCCAAATGAATACCTTAACTCATGTAAACCCCTTTTTCACTCTCTCCCTTGTCAGATGGAAGGGAGTACCCTTCCCAACGGAATCAGGGAGAGAACCGATGCAGGACCAACAGCTTAATGTGTTTATCGAGTCGTAAAAGTGTTACATCCCTTACTTTAAAACTTCTGATTTTTTACAGACATATTTCTAATAGCTTTTGCCTCTGGACCGATTATCAAGCCGTGCATAGAGGTTGGCTAGGGTCTTAGAGGAAAAGCTTTTGCTGATTTACCGATGCAACAGTCAAAAGCTTAAACGGAGCAGTCAAAAGATATTGCTATCAGTAAGTGGGAGGGTCTATGCACCCTATTTTTTCTAGAAAAGGCATTTTGGGTCAGCAACATGCGTATTTATTCGGTTGCTTGTGAAACGAAAGGATGAGTTTAGTCTAAGTTTGCTGGTCAGAGAGAAAGGGACTACGCACTTACGCAGATAAATTGAACTCCATTCAACATTAGTCCTAATTAAGCTTGACGGCTTTTCTCATTCTTTTGACGCTGAACGCGGCTGATAGAAGTAGAATCGTACAGCGAAACGGGAATGGAGTTAAAGAAGTGTGCGAAGTCCCTAAATCATGAGATTAAAGCATGACGTAGTCCGACTTTGTTAAATGGATAGGACATTGACCTGTGTTGTTGATAATAAGCAGCTGACATTGCTGCTATCTCTCAATCATTGTTTATTAAACAAACATATGTAAAACAAGGGAACAGTTCGATGATAGGGATAGGTCAAGAGAGTCATTGGATATTGTTATTTTTTTATCACGTGTTGTAAATGTGAAAGTGGTGTGATCTTAAATTCTAGTTAATTTAATCTACATATAATACAATAATTTTAATATATTGCAGAGCTGTCCAATAAACGCAAATATCGTTGGAAATAAAACGAAATATAGCGGCACCATCCAGAGAAATGAATTAAAGCCGATTAGAACTTTGAGTAGAGAATGGAGTACACTTTTAGACGGAAGAGCATGTTTTTAGAGTTCCCTATGCAGTACCGAAACGAAGTAAAAGTTTTGGATAATAAAGTTTTGATTTTCACATTTACGTCATAAAACTCGTAACGGCATTCGTAAAATTCGTAAAGGAAAAAACGGGGTCTTTTGTTTCTGTCCTATTTACTAAATTGGCACATTGCAATTTGAGTGTTGATCGCAAAGATTATATGGATTATATGGAGTAAAAAAAATATGGATTTTAATATTTACATAGTATTGTGTCTCTATAATGTTAGAGGGCTGGCTAGCAAATTCAACAAAAGGGGCCTGGCTCGAGGCTAATCTATACAAGTAAACATGTGTCTTAAGTGGGAAAGCTCTTATCAGTGGGTACCATTTCTGTTTGTTACAAAAAAATAAACTCATTATTCAATTCTGGCATCACACGAGCAAATTAACCCCACCAGCCAAGGGCAAACCTTTGGCTGGTGTGCCACAAGTGGCATTTTACCTCATTGTAACGTCACTTAACATACTTAAAGACAGGTCACCTCTTAGTACCTATTAGTCATTTTGGGCAATCAGAGTGTTGCCATTTTATTTATATATAATGGTAAACTGGCTGATTTAATATGTAGACGGTTGGAAGAAGAGAGGAAGACCGAAGAAAAATTGGATGAATTGTGTGAAGAATGAAATGAAGAAGAAAGGAGTATGTGATACCATGACGGGTGACTGGTTGGTTTGGAAGAAAAATACATGTTGCGCTGACCCCAAGTAAAATCAGATAAGGGCAGGAAGAAGAAGGTAAACTGGCTGATATGTAAGCTGTCTGGGTGATATGTGGGGTAATATATCAACGCACAGCCGAAACTGCTGGCCCCAGAGTATTAAAACTTGGAAGTGATCTTTGTGAAGAGTGGGTATCTAACTAAGAAAGGATTTTTGGATATTAGAGCACTAAAGGGGTTAAATTGTGGATGGAACTTCAACATCCAGTTAAGCTAGTTTTTAAAAATAGCCTTATTTGGGAATCTTTGAGCTTGAAATCGGGAATCACCCATTTTTGCTATCAAACAAACTTAAAAATCGCTAAATATCGAGTTACTTTTATGAAAAAAAAAAACACAATCTGCTGATATTTTTTTCATGAAACATGTGTTGGCACTATACATCATTCAAACTGATGTAGCCTTTAAGTTCTTATAGTGCTTACCCAGACATATTATTTAGACCAGCATAGTGTGAGACGCCCTAGGGCCAGATAGAGCGACGATCTGTGGAGGGCAACTAACTGTCAGGTAGAGGTATTTAACAATTAGAAAAATTACAGTTGAAAGTTGCCTTGGCTCTCTTGGTTAGTTTTGCCTATTTTAATGTATTGGTACCGTGTCAGTAAAATAGCTAATTTGAAAGATTATTGCGGGGTCATTTTACATGTAACAATAACACAAGTTTCACGTTTCGGCCAACTGGTTGCAATTGCAACGCACACCTTCATAAAAACGCATTTCGCACACAAACAGCTTAACTCACAATATACGTAATTTTCTAATAAAGCGTAATGCCCGTGCCCAGATAACGCAGTAACCGAACCGAAACGAAAATATTTCAATTAAAAATAAAATTACAATAAAAAATAATTACCACAGTCCGTATAGAACTTCGCGTTCGCACTGACGACGAGCACAGAAACTGTTATGAAAAACAACATTTTTGTTAATTTTTTATTTAAATAAATCGCGCGCTAACGTGTGTCCGACTCGCACGATGGATGATGACTGACCGGACTGAACGGATGAGCGACTTGTGGCCGACCTTTGTTGCTTTATAAAATGCGCCGGCGCCGGTCAAAGAGCAGGCAACGGAGAAGTGGGGACACATGACTCATTCATTAATAATCATCTGGTGAGCTGATAACATTATTGTATTTTAAACAATTGCTTTTATCTTAATTTTAGCGATGTGTCAAAATTTGATGGCAAAGAAAAATAGGGTGTGGGTTACACAAATTTTCCCAATATTTTCAGACTCCATAGCACATCAATCTGTCTAATTTATTTAATAGATTTTAAACTTTAACTCCTAAGTTTTAGGTTCTAGGTTGGTTGGAAAAAATACAGTTTCAGGTAGCTTGATGAGCTGGTGTTTGTGAAATAAATGAAAAATAATGAATGTAGAGTCTTTTGCCTATAAATGACCCCTCTCAGGCTGTTTGTGGCAGAACACAAACTACACGTGTATTGTTGTTACTTGTTTGTAACAAAAATACACAAACTAAAAATAATACAATTGGCATAGGTAATTAGCAGTTAATTAGTTTTTATGAGAGACTCGTGTGAGCGCAATCGTTAATATTTCAGTTTCTCTACATTATTACAGATTAGTATTAAACAACACAATTATTAACCATTGTTTCATTCTATATCAAGTCATATATATGTCAACTTCTGTAATAAACAATATGTATTTTCCCCCTAATTGTTTATTCTTTGCGCATGACCGGAAGAGCAGCGATCTATGCGCGCATGTTTCAGGAAAACTTGCACACACGCGTCCATGTGTGTGTGTGTGTTACGCATGTGTGAGCGCCGTAGTAAACAAAGGCATCGTTTGAATCATATTGCGTTCATCGGTAAATGTAGTTTCACCTACTGATTACTGTGAATAATCAATTTTATTGGCATTTTGAAGTATTTTTTGTCATTTAAAAACAATGGTTGGATGAATGTAATGGTTAGTCATTTGTGATTAACATTACGTTGTATGAAAATAACATATTATTTCCTTGTTTTCGGCATGCCTGAACCAAGCTAAGATATTACCAAGAAAATGGGGTATTTTATTGGTATTTTTTTTTCCTGTCATGTAAGAAAGAAGTTTTGGGTTCGTATTCGGGTTAAAAAAGAATCTGAAGTTTATTTTCGACATCACAAACATCGTGGAGAAACCGATTTTATAATGAATACAAGTCCAAAATCGCCAGTCCTTTGCCTTGCCCGGCCTTTGGCCTGCATGTCTCTCTCTACTTCACGCAAGTCTAAACCACTGAACCGATTTGAATAAAATTTGGTACAGATATAGTCTGGGACCCGAGAAAGGACGTAGGATAGTTTTCATCCTGGAAATCCCCCGGGAACGGGAACTATTATTCCACGCCGGCGAAGTTGTGGGCAAAAGCAAGTAAATATTAAACTAATTTGCTTTGCTTTTACTAGACCAGCCCCCGTACCATGACGTTTAAAGTAAGATTGTTTTATTCCTGTTCAGGAGTGCGCAAGTGACGGCGTTAGACACGTTGTCTAGCGCCGCCGCCGTCTCTTTCCCACTGAAAGTAATATCAAAGTAATACTGCTTATAAGGACTTGTGGTACGCCCCCAGTAAGTTGTTTCTGTTATTTATTTCGTAATAGAAACAACTATTATTTCGTAAATAAAAGGCACGCATTTAATAGTATCTAGATATCTTCTATATTTCATGATCACGAACGTGATTGATTAGATACAAAGAGATGAAGCAAGAACAAATGCATTTAATTTTGTATAGAATAGTAAAGATTTGCGTTGAAAAGATTTTCCCTTATCTCGTCTCTTCAAGAACAACTTTTAACACCTCACTTTTCAGAATTATTTGGACATATTTTAATCATAAAGGGATACATGAATAAAATTGTGTGCCTATTTCTAATTCTGAAAAAATCTCGTAATAAAAAATGTTCAAATCTAGTTTGCATCTCCGTCCTTTCTCATCTCAGCGACAAAAATGACAGCTGATGTGACAGTATTTTTATTGCATGATATGCAATGCACCGTCTTTGAGAAATAATAGCTGCCATCTTGGATTTTTTTTTAATCTCACGAAAATCATACAAAATGTTTTTTTTTTTTTTTTTTCCTTCTTTTGGCACCGTTTTAAACATTGCCAGTGTCAAAGTAAATTTATATAATTTGGTAGCATTTCAAAGGTAGGGAAACAGGGATACAATAAAGAAAAGGAACCGGAATTTGGAAAAATCAGGAGAGTTAAATATCTTACATATAAGTATATACATCAATACTAGTTTAAACGGAATAAAAAATAAAAATTTATATTTACAACTTAATATTATTTATAAAAATATAAGAAGCTATACACTTATAAATTAATAGATTATTAGAACACAGTAGGGAAAGGGTCGAACAAGGAAAAGGAACATTTAAAGAAATAAGGTCAGAAATGAAAGGAGAACGATCATAGAGAGGGCAGGAAAAAAGAATGTGGTTGATGTCAGAGAAGTCAGATCCACATTCGCAAGCTGGGCTATTCACAATGCCAAGTTTGGCAAGGTGGGCTGGAGAACATACATGGCCTAATCTGCATCTTATTAAAATAGACGTTTCTTTTTTGTTAAATTTAACTTTTGAAAACCACGGTTTGGCTGGGATATCGGGTTGAATCTTTGAATAATAAAGACCTTTAGAAAGAATAGATTCCTTCCACTCTTCTCTCCAAGACTCCCGTAGAATGATTTTAGATAAAGAAGGAAGGTCATGTGGAAAATGTTTAAATGGGAAAATGTCACCACACTCCACTGCTTCGTTGGCAAGCCTGTCAGCAACTTCATTTCCGTGAATACCGGAGTGGCTAGGGACCCAGGCAAATTTAATAGAACCCCCTGCCAATGTAACTCTATAAACTAATTCTCTAATTTCTAAAATAACGGGAAATAATGTTTTCAATTTAAAAGAAAATTTACTTAAGGCTTGAAGAGCACTCAAAGAATCTGTAAAAATGATAGAGTTTTTCAGTTTATACATACAAACATATTCCACTGCCTTAAACAAACCAAAACATTCCCCAGAAAATACAGAAGACTCCTGAGGAAGTTTAACTTTCTGTACTATTTTATATTCGGAATGAAAGACTCCTACTCCAACACAACCCGTTGGAGATCTTTTGGAAGCGTCGGTGTACAGATGGTGATAGTCTTCGCTTTGTTCGTCTAAGAATATGTTAAATAAAGATCCACAATTTGGGTCAGACTTATCAACGCAGTTATATATAACTAAAGGGGAGAAAATTAAACTATCATAACTATGGCTGAATAACGGCAATTTGTTAGAACGGTGAGAGGGAGAAGAAAGAGAAGTCCATTTTTGATAGCTCTGAACTAAGCATGGAATAGATTTATGAGACCAGTAGGAAGAAGTATTGATGAGAGAAGCAAGACATGCAAGTTTAGGGATAAGGGGATGGTCTGAAAACTGGATAATGCGGAATAAAAAATTATCAGATAGGAACTGTCTTCTAATGTGTAAAGGAGCATCGCCACATTCTACTTGAAGAGCATTAATGGGACTTGATTTCATAGCTCCAGATATGATGCGCAAACACTTAGACTGAATTCGATCCAGTTTTTGTTTGGCTGATACATTTATTGGCTCTAAAATAAACAGACCATAATCAAAAATACTTCTGATTATAGCATTGTACATTAGTTTCAGAGATGTAGGGTGAGCACCCCACCATACACCAGAGAGACATCTCAGGATGTTAATATTACGTTCACATTTAATTGAAATAGAGTCGCAATGGGCGACACCGTTAAGTTTTGAATCAAAAATAACCCCCAAGTACCTGAACTTGTCAAGAAAAGGGATAGGAATATCATTGTACAAGACGAGAGCTGGAGGAAGATTACGTTTTCTGGAAAAAATTATAGAAGCACTCTTAGACGTAGAAAGATCTAAGCCATTATTGTGAAGCCAGGAAGATAAGGATTTCAAAGCTGAGGTCAAGAAAAGGCAGCTTTGATCAATAGATTGACAGGCATGATATAAAAGCAAATCATCAGCGTATTGCAAAACTTGAATATCTTCGGTAAAGCATTGATCTAGATCATAAGTATATATATTATACAATAAAGGACTCAGAACTGAGCCTTGTGGGAGACCTCGCCACACAAGACGAGTTAACTCCCTATCAGAAAGTGACAAGCTAACGGAGCGTTCGGACAATATTGTTAAAATGAAATTAATAAGATTTATTGGGATATTTAAAGAGATTAATTTACTTTGTAATATAGATAATACAACATTATCATATGCAGCATTTATATCTAAAAATGCTGCCACCACTGACTGATTGTTAGAGAGAGCTAGACGGATATCTGTGGTAAAAATGGCTAAACAATCCGATGTACTTTTTCCTTTTCTAAAACCAAACTGAGAAGTCGCCAACAAGCTTTTGCTTTCGACATACCACTCAAGTCGATTTTTTATTAGATGTTCGGCCAATTTCATCAGGACCGACGACAAAACAATGGGACGAAAAGAGGACGCGTCAGATGGTAGTCTGTTGGGTTTAGGGATTGGCAACACCACTTGATGTCTCCATTCCTGAGGTACATTTCCGGACGTAATAATTGAATTAATTAAATCTAAATAATAACAGAGAATACTATCACTAACATTTGTAAAAAAGGAATATGGAATGCCGTCTTTACCTGGTGTTGAATCTACTGTGTGATGGACTATATTTTTCAACTCATTTAATGAAAACGGGAGAGCTAGGGTGCAATCGGAATCATTGGAGTTTATTAGGAGATTAGTGTTGGGGGACGAAATTGTCTGAATAACCTCAGGCACCCAAGGTGGAGCCAATTTATCTAGAAAATCATTAGCAACTGAGTTGGATATTTGCGAACAATTTGATTGATTAAATGCAGATCGAAATCTTCGAATATTTTGCCAAACTAAAGTAGGGTGAGTATTGGGGGAAATTGAATGACAAAAATTTCGCCACCCAGCTATCTTCTTTTTTTTAAACAATTCTCGAGTGTCAGCCAATATTTTCAAGAGGGACTCATAATTGGTCGGCGACATGTTCTCGTTGTAGGCAATCTCTGCTTCTTTTCTTTTAAGAACTGCCTCTGAACACTCTGAGTCCCACCAGGGAGGAGATGGAATTTTGTTGTAATGGTTACCGTTTTTTACAGGAAAGACTTCATTTGCTGCAGAAATCATAGCATTGGATAAAGCCTCTGCACACAAAAGTTCATTACCTTCAGATAGAGGAGGAAGAGAAGAGAATTTTGATTGAACTAAGGATTTAAATTTTTTCCAAGAACTATCAGTTTTGTTAGGAACTCTATATTTGAAATGAGATTTTCTAACTGAAGATTTTGCTTTAAAAGAAGGAAGGGTTATGAGTATAGGAAAGTGATCACTACCATAGGAAGAAGAAAGAGTAGACCAAGATAAAGAAGATGAGAAGTTAGGAGTACAAATGGACAGGTCTACTGCACTCTGATTTTGGTGAGGCTCAGATCTGCGAGTAGGAGATCCAGTATTTAGTGTACATAAGTTGTGAAGGTCTAAGATCTGTAATAAGTCTTCACCATCGGCATTAGAAAAGGAACTGCCCCATGACTGATGATGACAGTTGAAATCACCAAGAACTAAAAATGGTTTAGGAAGAAAGGAAAAAAGATTATTAATTTCTTGAAGGATAGAAACAGAAGGATGAGATATATACACAGAAACTAGACACATACTATTTACAGTTATAGCTACAATAGAAATCTCCTCACTATGAGGAGGTAAAGAAATAACAGTAAAAGGGATAGAATCTTTAATGAGGATGGCTACTCCACCATACCCATCAGATCTATCTGATCTCACTGTTATGTAAGAGTGAATTTTAAATATGTTGTTAGCTTTAAGCCATGTCTCTGCTAAAGCAAAGGCAAATGGCTTGTATTTGTTGATTAAATGAATAATATCACTTTTTTTATTTATTAGGCTTCGGCAGTTCCATTGTAGGAGATGGGATTCTTTGTCCATCACAGGAGGTGGAGGGAATATGACTATTAGTAAAGGAAGCAGCGTTGGACGGTGAAAAATTAAATTGGGAAAGAAGTTCTAAAAGTGCTTTGGTAAAATCTTCAATAGACGGGACTGATTTAGGCTCTGTATTTGCATTTAGGGCACAACCATTTGAAGGTTGTGGTATTTGATAATCCTTTAATAAAGCATTGTGAGCTTCTTTATTATAACCACCCTGGACAGGTTTGCGTAGAGGAGAGCGTGGTTTAAGGAACACAGTTTTTTTGTAAGAGTGAGAAGTACTCTTAGAAGAAGAAGAATTATTAATGGCTATGGGGGAGCGATCACTGGTATTTCGAGAAGGAGAGGACAAAAGAGCATCAACAAAAGACTTCTCTACTGGAGGGTGCACTTTTAGGGCTTCTGCATATGACACACAATTGTGAGCCATATAAGTTTTAATTTGTTTTTGTCTTGAATATTCAGGACATATATTGTTTATTGCAAAATGAAAACCTGAACACAAACAACAAGAGGCTTTGTCCTCTTCAATGTTGCAACTGTCACCAGTATGGTTTTGTCCACATTTATAACACCTAGCTTTTGAGCGACACTGAATCTTGGTATGACCATACCGGCAGCAATTGTAACACTGAACAGTTGGGTACACATATAAATCAACAGGTAATGAGTTATAAAACATGAACACTCTTTTAGGTAGGATCTGTCCATCAAAAGTTAACACTACTGTTTGTGATGGTTTCCACACCACTGTACCATCAATAAATGTTTTGAAATTTATGCGTCTTGTTTTAATTATAGACCCACAACCTATTGGGACATTTATGTTGTCCTGGACTTCTTCAGGAGACCATTCTGCAGGAACTCCGCGAACTAACCCCATACGAGTAATATTAAATGTAGGTATGAATGCTTTGAGACTTTGTTGCTCTAAAGCACTGCTTTCTATGAAACTATTGGCACTTAAATAACTACTGAATGACAAAGATACTTTATTACGCCCTATTCTTTTGACGCTGCCATCAATTATATTCTGGAAGTTATTAATTTTTAAAAATTTGCCAACCACTACTGGGTGAAGCGTGGTACCATCATTGGCTTCCTTTTGAAGTTTTTGAAGATGAATAACATAGGGAGCACTGTCGTGCTTTTCATAGGTTTTACGTCCAATGGGACTTGGAAGGGAAGTAGGGGTAGGAGGTGTGGATACAGTAGCCGGAGTAACATCTTTTATCTCGCGTATTGAATCGGAACAGTCGCAACCGGAAGGCTCCGAACCGCGCCTATGTTTCTTGCGTCTCTTATTGCAAGTTTTGCAAACATGGACTCGACTTCTTTTTAAGTTTCTGCCCGATATGGACCCATCAGTATCCATACCGGACTCGCCAGAGATTGTAACGAAGCTGCCTGCCGGGGGCACCACGGCCCCCGGGTCTGGCGGATCGTTCATCGCCGCCCTATCTACAATAAAAATATAAAAGACTTACCACTACGAAGAAATATACTATCTACACTTATGGAATATATACATAAAACTAAAAAAAACTAAACTCAACTGATATTTTATATAAAAAATAATATGAATCAAAAATCACGTTCGACCTAGTTGAAGTTTCCCGCGCTTTTCCATACAAAATGTTACCCGTGACAGTCTACATAGATTAAAAAATAAAAAAGGTTGGTATGCAACTTTCGAGCTAAATGACCTGTCCGGTCAATGATATTATGTTATTCATCCTTTACCAGTATAATAAAATTTATAATATCGTCAATACCACCTATTATAAAATTCGGTAAACTGCAGTGAGCGTGCAGTATGCAATTAATATTATATTATGCCGATTACCAATATTTTCTCCGCATTGTCTAGCCCTATGATTGACCAACATTGGAGTTTTAACAGGTTTTGGAACGTTGTATAATTCAACGACGTATGATGGCTATAATATTTACTTTATTCGACGATGACGCAGGCAAAGAGGGTGCGGCAAATGACATTAAAATAAAAGTAAATACTTTAGTTGCCTATTTTATGGATGCAGGAAATCATCAAATGACTTCTCCCGCCCTTAGTGTCAGACTTTGACTGGCTAAAACCCACCCATGTTCCTTCGGTTGCCCTTTAAGTTCTGGGGCCGCGGTAACTATTAGAACTTTTCCACAATCCCGACAGGCATTGGCCCTAGAGGGCCGCGTCATCATCAGTGAAGTATATGGTATATGTGCGGTTGCCTTAATTCCGTTTTATTAAATTCTCAGAAAGGTCACAATTACTCCAATTAGAAGGGAAGTGCAATGTAGATGATATCAGTATGAGTAAAAGTGAGATAAGTAAGATTTGGCCGGAGCATGAGATAACACACGTGGGCAGACATGCGGTCGTGCGAGCTAGCTGGTCCAAGATCTTAAGCTTATCAGAGTTGATAAGGAAAATATACTAGGATAGAAATCGAGAGAAGGTTCCATGTTCGTCTACTATGATTTGGTTATAGTACTACGGAAAAACATGTTGATTAGCTACCTAACCATGAGTAATTGATTATAGATTTCGAAAATATTCCACGAAATTCTTCATAAATACACAACACAAGCACACGTCACAAAAGTAACGTGTATAGTTCGCGTCACGTAAGCTTGCCCCTCTGAAGTTCGTCCCAATTGGCTGCGCAGTAGTCGATTTTACAACCAAACGTGCACCGCGCATGTGCGGTTTTTGAAAGATGGCGCTTGTAATGGCGTCTCTGTCACTCGCATACGTTCGATGCTTACTTCTGTCCTGCTTGCTCAATGCGAAAGTACTGTTGTTGCCAAAACTGTTAAACTTTGTTATGATTTTTAATTATATTGTTTTCACCGCCACAACATAAATCAAACTCATAACTGCTATTACAAATACAGTAAAATATTGCCCGTTTAGAAGCAGCTTTACAATCGCAATGTTTACAACTTAATTCGATTCTGTAATAAAACAAAATAAAACACCGAACGTAACACTTTTGTACGTGATTGTACCTGCGCGGTCGTCACAAAAGCTTAACTTCAGAGGGGCAAGCTTACGTGACGCGAACTATACTTTCAGGGTAGGCTGTGTTATTGTTTTTATGGGATTCAGATGATTACACGCCAATTAGAAAAAATATTAAAAAATCGCATCTTTTCAATAACTGCTAAGGGTTTTTTTATTGTACGCCTTTTCCTAAACTTTTACTTTGCCAAATCTCACAAGCTTTTGTGAATGTTTTTTTTCATGTACTGGTATTATTAATAAATGGATTTTTACTGAACCTGCTACACTTCGATAAGGTTCCCTAATACAAGCTGTTTTACCTGGACCCGTCAACACTAAAATATGTGCAATGAGTAGATATATATGTAGTACATATGGTACATTGTTGACTCACATCCTCCAAGCTCTCTTGAAAATACCAGAGACGTGACACTAAGAAACGTAATATAACAAAGGTATTCATTAATCACCATATTTAATCAAGAAATATGTTAGTAGGTATACTTACGTGTTTTATGATTACTGTGGTGATTAATTATAAAAAATATTTAAGTTGCAGGTTTGTTTGTAAATTATATTTCTAAAGTGTTAGACTGATGTGTTAGACATAAACGATTTTCTCAGTGATGTAAAGATAAGTGCAGTATATTGTTGCGTGTCGTATGATTTTTTCACCACAGAGTAGCCATATACCATAAGTCACTAATTATGGAGACTGTTTTTTTATATGATTGTATCGCAAACAACTTGACGGACCCAGTTAAGTTGTCGCAGCCGCCAATAGACATCTGTAAATTTAGATCCCAGGGACATAGATGATATGTCTGATGTACCTGTAATTACACGAGCGTCCATACCTCTAAAACAAATATAGCACTTCCCCAGACAAGCTCCTTCACAAAGAGCTCCTACAAAAAATAAAGGGTTTCTATTTGTTTCAAATGCTGCAGAACTCTAGTTAGGTACTACGTTAACTTTTATTCTCAATAGTCGCTGTTCTCTCATATCTTGCGGCTCGAGGAGCGAAGGAAGCCAGCGTTTAGTGGTCATCCGGCGCTGATGTGACAATTGGTGTTCTTGAGAAACCGTCGCGCGATAGTTTGGCGGCGTGCCTGCGTGTGTCACTAGACGAAGCAGGCAAACGTCTTGACATCATTGTGGATAGGATATGTCGTGGCTATGTCTTAGAATCATTCGATTATAATACTTATTATAATCGAAGCTTAGAATTGTTTATCCCATGTGTTGTTTATTCGAAGCTAACCATTACACAAAATGAATACAAATTTTTCATTAAACTGCATACATTGATATAATATATATGCTGCATAAATAATATAACAGTAACTATTTATTAATCTGTGATATAACTGACTACATTATATGCACAATGGAATGTGAATTGGCTTTGTAGACTGTTGGCTTGGTGAATTCAATGATAAATCATAATAATTTTTTATATTTTTAGTTATATGAGATTTATGATACGGGGTTACCGCAGTTTATCAAGGAGACGGGAAGAATATTATGGTTTTCAGCACAGCTGGAAGCGCGAAATAAAGATGGAAGGAGTAGAGGTAGGCCATAGAAACAGTTTACGGTAGACTAAAATAAGTACATATATTGGCTTGAATAGTAAGTTCCGTACCCAAAGGGTACCAACGGGTCCCATCCGTCCCCTTCGAAAAAGCCTTCGATAAGCTGAGGTGGAATTCCATTTGGGACCGACTGCGTGACATTGGCGTCCCCGAGAAAATCACAAACCTAATTAGGGCAATATACAAGAATTACTCTTGTAAAGTTACACACGATGGCCTCGTCTCGGAGGACATACCGGTGCATGCAGGGGTACGACAGGGGTGCTTTCTCTCCCCTCTCCTCTTTCTTGTTGTTCTGGATGGCATCATGAGCAATGTGATAAACAACAAGCGCCGCGGCATAGAGTGGGGACTATCCAGTCTCTTGGAAGATCTGGATTACGCCGATGACCTATGTCTGCTGAGCCACACACGCGCTGACATGCAAGCCAAGCTAGACGACCTAGGTACGACGAAAAGCAAAAGAAACGGGACTGAACATCAACACCAAAAAGACCCAGGAAATGAGATGCGGAGCAACAAGCTCTTTGCCGTTGCTCATCGGCACAGAGGCTGTGGAAAGGGTCCACAAATTTACTTACCTCGGTAGTGTCGTGTCAGAAACTGGAGGGACTGAAGAGGACATCGCTTCAAGGATCGCCAAGGCAAGAGCAACCTTCGCACAACTCCGTCCCGTGTGGCAATCGCGGAAACTGACCAGAAGAGTCAAACTTAAAATATTCCGGTCCATACGTCAAAACCGTATTGCTGTATGGGTGTGAGACGTGGAAGGTCTCAAAAGACATCTCGCACAAACTCCAGGTCGCAACCGCTGTCTTCGTCGTATCCTCGGTATTTACTGGCCCGAGAAGGTCTCAAATTTATATCTGTGGAGACTCTGCGGTGAAATTAAACGCGAAGCTCTAGACCGAACGGGATGGCGACGCACTGTGGACGCCCTCTGCCCCATCTAGGGGACACAGGAACTTAAGTCAAGTCAAGTCAAGTCCACCGTTCCCATTAAGCCTTACTGTCAGTCTATTTATCTATTAACGGGTATGGACCGTAACATGCAGAGCAAAAAAATTAATAGAGTGAGAGTGTAAATTAAAGGGAGTAGTTTCCCATACATGAAACTTGATTTTTACAGCGTTTTCTTCTCGTTTAGTGTAGCAACTAGCAAGGGCTGATTTAAAATCTCATTTTTCAAAACCATAGTCAACTACGATCGAATACGTTAACGCACTTGTCTTGTTCTAGCACCTGTTTCTCCCCATTTCACTAAGAAAACGACAGAAGAGGAAATAATATTTTAGTTCTGTCAAATTAAGATACTCCATAGATAATTTAGACGCGATTAAAAACATGGCGACTAAAAATACGTCGATTTACTTTGACAGGACTAAACTAATATGTATCTTCTGTTCATTTTAGCGCACTATATTTTAATCATGCAAATTAATAAGAGTTCTGCTGTTCTGCTACAGTAAGCATATTATGCGTTATGTTATAATTCATTAAAAACACACATTAAAACACGGAAAATATACGTATTTTAAAGTTAATACATTGTTCTCTCAAGCGTACAAAACATTACGTAAAATTATGTACCCGCGGAAATTCGTAAAAACCAGTGTTTTGTTATAATTAGCTAGCTTTTAGTAACATTAATAAGTTTTACGAACTTAGGTTCTACTTAGTAGGTACCCCAGTGAGCATTGCACTGGCCCTAAGTTACGTACTTAAGTACTTAACTTAGTAAAAGTTTTTAGCACACAGGTAAGTGTATTAAACCAGGAACATAAAAAGCGTGTAAGTGAGTTATTTTATTTGACTTTTTGTTGAATGCCCTTGAGTTATTCTTTGTTTCTGATAAGGATCTTTATGAATATTTCGAGTTATTCATAAATTAACGTACCACGAATAAAATTAGTAGAATCTGGGATCCATGTCGTGACGTTACCACGGAGTTAGTATAATCATACTTCGTGGACGATACATATTTTGTCATTTACATCCAGAACTGAGGAATCAAAAACAGCAGTTTTGAAATTATAATTGCTTAAAATAAAATATTAAAAAATAAGATTTCAGAAAAAATATTGTTATTTTTTTGTTGTGTTTTGTGTTTTAATTCTTTGTCTAAAATGTGGTAATACCTTGACGCCAACCCTTGCAACACCTTAACTATGTGTGGCGTAATTTATAGATTTTCTTCATTACGTATAGAATTACAATAATACAAGCAAGCATATTATTATGATCTTACTACTGTGCAAAGCCTTATTTAATTCAGAAAATTCAGTGCTCCAAGATTATAAATTACAGACACTTGAATTAGCAAATCACATTGGGATCTTGCCTTACTAAAGGGTAGTAAGAAAGTAGTTTATCGACTTTATCGTGACACTTTCACATCCTTGTCGCCATTAATAACTGTAATAATATATAATATCTTATTGTTATCTTACTGCAGGGAAAAGGTCTCTTCCCATAAAGAGATGGTTGATCATTGAAGATTTTCGTGATATGTACCGGTTGGTAAAATTTTAAACATTAACAATCATCATCATACAATAGAATCCTTTCATTGAACAAAAGATTAGTTTAGTTTAAGTCTTTCATTGCACGGTCACGATACGTCACAACACCAACGTGTTTATGTTATGTTTAGCTCCGGATGGACAAACGGGGCCAAAAATAGGGTCCACCATAATAGGATCCAACAATCATAACTCGATGTACCTGTAACAGTACAATCTCAAGATGGAGGTAGCCTAAGACAACAACCACCTTAGTTTATTACGCTGTAAGCGTTATTAAGCTTGGTTTATTTCGGGATAAGGGTCACCGTGATTTTGGTACAGGATCGGGATAAACTTGACTTTGCTCTAAGAGAAAAAATACTCAAAGTTAGTTATTATTGTCATGTGACGTTTATTTATAAGTGGCCGATAAACATTACTGACTCAAAGATCGAAGTTCTAATTCAATGCATCCAAAACATAATTTATAACTCATTTTTAAGAAAAAACTATGGACAATTCCAACTCATATTTTGCAGGTTTCTTTGTGTTTAATGTTCCTTAATATTGTATAATATTATTCTTAGATTGAAATCATTATTATCATTAGACCAAAACAAATGAATTAAGTAATAATTTTTTTTCACTTTTTAAGGTTTCCAAATATACATACTTACGTATAATTAATCTTCTCATTTAATCATACAACACACTACAACAGATTTAACTTCTTTATGGCTCCTGTATGAATTAAATAATATTATTATATACTAGCTTCTGCCCGCGGCTTCGCTCGCGTTAGAAAGAGACAAAAAGTAGCCTATGTTACTCTTCATCCCTTCAACTATCTCCACTTAAAAATCACGTCAATCCGTCGCTCCGTTTTGCCGTGAAAGAAAGACAAACAGACAGACAGACAGACACACTTTCCCATTTATAATATTAGTATGGATAGATTAAAATATACCTCGTAAACCGCCTCGGAGAATCTATTTTTTTTTAACAAAATACTATGTCACGAGGAAAATACAAGGTCATCGATATACAAAGATTTGGCTGAAAAACCATCAAAGGGTTGTTAGGTAGGACATCTGCCATTGACTAGGATCCAAAACCTATTGGAGATGTCAATGGACAAATTAGGGATCAAACGGTTCCCATGACAGGCCTGTATTTAAGGCATCCGGGCTTCTATTTAAACTTGGAGCTGTGTATAAAAACATCGATTTGAATTGATTGCTTTTTTGTTAGATTTTGTATGATTTGAGTGTCTTAAACCTTCGAGCTCACGTGATTTGAGACATTCTATTGGAAAGACAATAGCAGCCTGACAGCCGGCTGTCGCTTGGTAATCGAAAGGTTAAATAATTTATTTATTTATGCACAGTATTCAAGTAGTTCATAATATTATGTTAAAAGTCACAAGTGTTTTCTTGAACAATATTCGAATCTTTGTAGTGTTCGTCAAGACGTTGGGCTCTTTAACGTTTGTTTTTCCTCAGAGTATTCAGCTACTAAACAACCTCATTGTTCGCTTAAAATAAGCAGAAAACAATTTTTGACTTGTAAAAGTGTTGTCTATCATTTTAAAATTAATTTTATATTTTATTATTCTTTAGAAAAGATAATCAAGAACTTAAAAGATATCTCAAAAACTAATTTATATGACTTTCATAACAATTTAGCTCTGCCATTGTTCCTTAAACGAAATGTAATGAGTTTTTATAAATCAATTATTAAGTAATTAAATAAAGTTAAAAGATGGCCTTTGTACAAAATTGAAGTTGAAATCTAATTAAGAGATTCCTGTTTTATTATCCCGAAGGTTGGTTATTCCATGTTTATACCAAGACGACAGAAACTTCTGGAATATCATGTCGATATCCTGTTAAAATGTGGTATTTTTAAGACACATATGAGAATGTAGATAAATATAATCCAGTTGAGTCTTCAAGTAATGGATGTTGTCACATTTCTGCATGTAATCTATAAGGTACAAATTTGAGTAAAAAATTCCGCGAAAACTAAACTACTAAGTGAGCAGCTTAAAAGCTTCAGATACTCAGCATATTAGGATACTATTTTTAGAGTCTGGTCACACAGGACAGATGAACATTGTTACAAAAGTGTTTATAAATAGTTTTTTGAAAAAAAAAAAAAATATTCTCACTCCTTATAAATAAATAAATAAATATCCTCGGACAACTCACACACGGTCAACTGATCCCAAACTAAGCAGAGCTTGTACTATGGTAACCAGACAACTGACAAACATACTTATATATTTTTAAATACATACATAATATAGATAAATCACACCCCAAACACAGAACAAACATTCGTGCTCATCACACAAAGTTTGTCCTGGGTGGGAATCGAACCCACGACCTGCAGCTTAGCAGTCAGGGTCACTAACCACTAGACCAACAAGCCAGTCAAAACTCCTTATTTCATCACTATAGAACAATATTCAAGCTCAAGTCTCTGTCTTATCATCCATAAGCCGTGTGTTACACAAATGTCAATGGGTTAACCTGTCACTATTAAAGCACAGGGGAGTATTTAAATCCTGCAACGTCTTTGGTATCAGCAGGCTGTATACATGGATGGATGCTGCATGTATCTGTGTCTTCCTGTTACATTGTATCCGTGTTATCTCGCCAATGCAATGTACGTAAAGTGCCTAAATGGCGTCAGCGACTTAGCTTCTAATCCTATTCGAAATTGTATTGCGAATAAACGGAAGACAATATCATGGCAAAGGCAAAGCGATATCTTACTCCCAAAATGCTCCAAGGAGCTATATATTGAAGTTCATAATCTAAATTATATTATCTACTTCAGCTTAAGACTTCATCTGCTTGCAAGTCAAATATACGAGAGAAACATTTCCAACAATGCATGTGGCATTCGACAGTAGAGCAGTTTTCTATCAGTCATACTTTTATGTGTAATCAGTAGTACCGCTTTTAGAGATGACCATTTAAAAAGAAACAACCACCTTCTTTTAATGCAACTTGGACTTTTAAAGATGGGAACCTAGAGAGAGTAATCTACTTACATAATTTATTATAAAATTATTATTATTCCCATATTGGAGTGTGAGCCTAAACTGTCCAAAACTATTACTACACTACATAATACGTTAGCAGATAAAGGAACATGTAGGAAACAAACAAAGAAAATATCAGATTCATACACCGTCTGGCAGAAATTTTGGCTTTTAGAAATGGTTGGCAATAACGAAAAATGGTTCATAAAATCTACAAGTACAAAACAACTAACTGTCGTACTTAACACAAATAAGTATAGTAACAAGAATATTATACTTTAAACTTTCGCGTTGCATATTTATACTTCACTACTTATCGGGATTTAACGCGCACATACCTTTTATATGTTTTTTCGCTTGACGTTTCGGCAGGGTTACACCTGCCATGGTCACAAGCAGACTGCGTATAGATAAGTAGTGCAGTATAGTAACCAGAAGTTAAAAGTATAGTATATGTCCCAGTGCCATGTACAGTGATTCAAAAAAATTAGGGAAGACCTTACCAATCTCATTAAACTAGGATCAAACTTAAGCGCGGAATTGTCCCATTTTTGCACAGTCACCCTACGAAACAGGACACATTTTATCATATATGTTATTATACACATATAAATATTATATTATATGCCCTTATTGCTGGGTTAATAAACCTTGTGAGCCACTACACGAGATTAGGACTACCCTCTAAATGGTGCGTAAAGAATCGTGAATGACGGCCATAAACATACCTACTTATGTGGTACAGATTCTGGTAAGGCTCCGACGCAGAATGTCCACTTCTCAAAATGTCCACTGGTCGCAAAATGTCCTTTTCTCAGAATGTCCCTTTCGCAAAATGTCTCTTTCGCAGAATGTCCACTTCGCAAAATGTCTCTTTCGCAGAATGTCCACTTCGCAAAATGTCTCTTTCGCAGAATGTCCACTTCGCAAAATGTCCCTTTCGCATATTTTCCCCTTTTTATTTCTGACTTACTTTAATGATAATTCATTTTAGCAATTAGCTTTCACACATCATGTTTGACGTGTGTTTATATGTATCGATATGGGTAAGCAAAAACAAAATAAAAAAATATAGTACAAATCACATTTATTTCTTTGCATAATCGCTTGATTTAAAGTAATTATTTTACCAACTTAATTGTTATTAACTCGCAATAAAAAAAATAAGGAATTTGAACACTCTTTAATTACCTACGAACCGTTAACTGTAAAAATATTACTTTTTTTATAAATTGTGGCAATGTCAAATTATTTCGTTCTAATTGAACCAATAATGCCTTATATTTTTTATCAAAATAAATGTCAAGTTTTCTTCTATTGTGCTGCACATTTTTAAAAAGACTGTTCCTTATTTCCCTATCCCAGTATTTACTTTCCTTTTTCAACTTAAAGACAAACATGTACAGACTTGGTTTTCTTGGTATACGTCCTGTATTAACGCGTCGGTGCCAGCCTTCCAAAGCATTCGTTGTTCGATGGCGTTGGAAAGCACAACTCAACAACGTGGTAGACATTTTGGGGTACCACTGTTTTTCGAAATACTTTCTAAAACGGTGCATTTCAGAACTATTCGGCGCCTGGTTTATAATATAGCACCACGTAGCTGGTATTTTATCTGCTGGCACGAGCGGTATCATCGCAGCGATTCTCGCAACATTTCTACCTTCTTTTGATTTTAATAAGCCCATTTTTTTTGCATTCTTCCAAATAGCGGCATTAAAATGTCTGTAACAACCACTAACTCTGGCATCGGGGAATACAGCTTCCACCGCGTTCATTTGTGCAATTTCATAATCACATTTGAAGTTTCTTATTTTAATGCCCAATTTGGTTTTTAAAATTCGAAAAAGGCGGGTGTATGTGTCTTGTGTCTTGTTGGGTAATAACGAATATATTACCGGTACTATATTTGTACATTTTTTACTTGAGTTCATATCTAAATGTAAGACATACATTTGATAATATGGTTTTGGTGCAGACATAAAAGTCCCATCTGCAAAATATGAGCCTGGTAATTTTATAACTTTTTTTGCTTGAGTTGTTGCAAATATTAAAATTTTCTCAGTATCTCCATCTTCACAAATTAAGAATTCTTTTCCCAATACTTCCGGTACACTTGCAGTTTCAGTGCTGTTATGTTGTAGTCTATCTGTATTTAAAAAAGATTTACGTGCTCTTTACAAGGTATCTTTGATAGATCGAAATGAAGGTAAACAATCAGATCTATTTTCATGTAGGTTTGTTTGATATTCTTCAAAAATTTGCGGAATAGGTCTGAAATCTTCACAAACGATCTTCTTAAGACTTGAAATGTGTTCATGAATTAAATATTTTATATCAGCTGACTCACATGTATGACGAGTTTTCCTTGTAATTGTTGTACGTGTTTTATCTAACGTTAAAGAAGCACTGCACTCGCGTCTATTTATACACCTCCACAAAGTACCACCACTTGTATTAGTTTTCTTTTTACTGTATCTATGATTATCAGTAATGAGTGTAAGTTGTCCTTTTTGATTATTAACGAAATGGATTTCTTGCTCCATAATGTTTTTTGTTAATTAGTAATAGTAGAATAGGATACACAAATGAACGATAATTTCTCATAACTACTTCTACTTGATATGACACAACTTAAAATATTTTGTAGGTACCCTCATTATACTTACTTTATTGAAATATTCCGTTTTACGTTTAGAAACACATTGTGTTATAATAGTTTCTTAAATTTTATTAAAAATATAATGTTTATTTTTATTGAAAATTGTTTATTATTCATAGTGAAATATGTAACAAATAAAATAAAACAAATATAATATAATAGTAATCTAGTACACTAGCTAGGAATTAAATGTGGAAAGTCTTACGAGTTTTATGGTCTAACCGTTTTATGATTGCGAGAATTACTTTAAATCAAGCGATTATGCAAAGAAATAAATGTGATTTGTACTATATATATTTTTTAGGCTTACCAATATCGATACAAATAAACACACGTCAAACATGATGTGTGAAAGCTAATTGCTAAAATGAATTATGATTAAAGTAAGTCAGAAATAAAAAGGGGACAATATGCGAAAGGGACATTTTGCGAAGTGGACATTCTGCGAAAGAGACATTTTGCGAAGTGGACATTCTGCGAAAGAGACATTTTGCGAAAGAGACATTCTGAGAAAAGGACATTTTGCGACCAGTGGACATTTTGAGAAGTGGACATTCTGCGTCGGAGCCTCTGGTAATTGGGGGTGATTTGATTATAATAAAATACACATCTTGTCTGTGGGTGGACCGTGAAGAAGAACATCTACTCGTGTTTTACGATGATTGAAACTTCTTGTAGTGGCGTACTTGACTAATTAGTAGAGTTTTGCTAAAATTAACTAGTCGACGGTAATTTTGCTCCTATTTTTGGATGTAAGTAATTGTAATAATGATTGATTTATATGTCGATTATATTTTTATGTATTCTAAGTAGAAGTGTTTATTGTACATTGCTAGATGGTATTGTAACTTTATCAACCAATTATTTTTATTTTGTAAAACAGAATGATAGGTTAATAGAAATTTGCTCATTTTGAGTGAATTCGTACCTATAACATTAGTTTATGTAGTCCATATTGACATAATCCATAATGCTTCTCTTAATCCATAATCCTTTTATTCTTCATTAAGAGTTTAAGGCCCTGCGCAGACGGCACACTTTTTGTGCGATCGAGTCTGCGGCGCACAAAAAGTCTGCATGGCGCGCAAAAAGTCGGTCGCGGATTTTTCACAGACTCAACGCACACGACACACATCTTCGATCATTTTGTCGGCAGAGCTGTAGGGACGTAGACGCTATGGAAATCGTGCAGAGATCGCGAAGTATTATTTTGTATATGAAGTACAGAAAAAGAAGAAGAAATAGAGACCTCTGGCGCCATGATAGTAGATTGCGTGCGTTACGTCCACCCCTAGCAAATGCAGATTGCCGACTAAAGTGTGCGCCGTCTGCGTTAGCGTGCGTTAAAGCAAACGTTCAATTTTTTTCACACACTTTTTGTGCGGAGCGGCGCGCCGCGGCGCGGTGCGGTCTGCCGGAATTACACGGATTTTTTGTGCGCAGGACTTTTTGCGCGTCGTGTGTGTTACTGCATATAATTGCATAGGTTCTATTTTCACAGACTAAAAAGTGCGTCACGGATAGTCTGTCGTCTGCGCAGGGCCTTAAGTTTGATTTGTTTTGCCAGTATTAAGTACCTAAGCATAAGTGCATCGCAGAAAAAATTATGTTTACGAAATTTCAATAAAGGCGATAACTAATCGCGACGTTAAAGTGTTATCAGAGTAACAAAATATGGTGTAAACAATAATATCTACATAATACGTGCTTATGTGGTTGTGTTCGTAGTGTTTGTACATCCCACAGTGCCAGACTTCATTAACGTTGAGATGTGCGGAGAAGTCTCATAAATAACCAATAAGCTGTATGGCGCTAAAGCTGAGCGATGGAATGTAAAAAAAAAAAACATTTATATTTATTTGGTAAACTGGTAAAAAATAACACTCTCGCAGGTCATTATTGTTTTTCTTATTTTAATCAAACGATAGAGCCGGTTTTTCCTAGCCGATTACTTAAAGAAGAAACCACCGAAACAAACTTAAAGGTCAAAGACTTATTCGGGCGGCAGCGACGCCTGGGTGTCACCACTGCAGCAACGGTCGCCTGGAGGACACGGTTGAGCATACTTTGGGTGTGCCCCGCTTGGGCGGACTACCGCTGTGTCCTTGCAGAGGCGATCGGCGGGGGTGATCTCTAGCGCCCGGCGATTGTTCAGGCCATGCTCCGGGGCGAGACTGAATGGGAAGCCGTCGCCTCCTTCTGCGAAGCAGTTATGCTGGAGAAGGAGGCGGCGGAGCGTCAAGCCATACGCCCCGCACAGGGATACTAGGCGTAGACGTAGAGTCGCTAGACGACTCGGCCACCGTAGGCGGGACCGCGGTAACCGTGATTCAAAGTGGAAGCTAGTGTTAATAGTAATAACAATGTATTTCAATCCCAGGGCGAAACTAATGTTTGTTTTTACATGTTATTAAATAAGTACGTAGGTACTATGACTGAGTGAGGTGTAATTAAATTCAAACTCATACTCTCAAACTATTTATTTAAATAAACCAGTTACAAGTACATTTGAATAGTCAAGGGGTCAGTCTGTCAGAAAATTAAAGCTAGTTACTCGTTCCAAACATTAGGTTTCTATGAAGACGAACGAGCAAGATACTCCATGAACACTCTTTAAACAACAATAGAATACAACAATTTGGTTACATCATTCATTGTTAAATCTAAGGTACTATGTGGGAACAATGTAACAAGTCGTGCATGTTAAAAGAGGTATTAAAAAAAATAGGAAAATATAAGAAACAAAGTTTTTGTTGCAGTTGGGCTTCTGTTTTTTTTTAATTAATACCCTATGTCACTCTGAGACGAATTCAATGACACCTTATACATCGAAATCCGTTAAACGGTTTAGGCTGTAGGGCGTAGTACCATAGAAACCCTTCTTTCGGCAGTCGGTTAAATTAAAAACCACTGAACCGATCGTATTGAAAATACCAAGGTAGACTAGGAATAAATGCCCAAAGCGCGTAAGTAACAATAACACTGCACATACTCGTAAGTCCGCCGACTTATGTGCAGTATTATGTGCATGTAGTTTAATAAATAAAATAGACAATGTTAACATTTTTGCTCTAGATATCTACATAGACTACTTTAATCCGCAACTTTATCGAAATCCTCAATAACCGACATTCTAGCAAACGCGGCCAGAGCTCTCTATTACAAACTAATTTCTATCTTTCCTTAAAATCAACTTTAGATGACGTACGGCGCAGATTACACGCCATATCCTAGATTCTCCCTGGATAGCCGCATCAGGCGTCAATCGCTGTTAATCCTGTCAAATGCCTGGCCCTAGTTGCCCTGCATCTCAATAAACGATTACGGCAGCACTTTGATAACTATTGCGTGAAATTAACGTTTTCACTCGATGTCCCTGTATGTCATTCTCAGTTTTATCGGAATTTGGGTGTTATCACTAGTTTTATCAAAATTTTCTCGGAATTGGAATTCTGAATTATTCTTCAGAATTAGGTATACTTTTTTTTTACAAGGTTTATACCAATAGAATTATAATTATATTATATTTCGAGGCTTCCATCCCCAATTGTATCTCTTTAGGGTTGGGATTGCCAAAAATCCTTTTTTAATGGATGCCTACGTCATAACCTCTACCTGCATGCCAAATTTCAGCCCGATCCGTTCAGTGGTTTGGGCTGTGCGTTGATAGATCACTATGTCAGTCAGTCACTTTATATTTGGATAATATATTTTTTAATCAGAATCCTAGTAACCCTAATTAAGTTTTTGTAAAGTTTAAAAATGTATTATTATGTTCATACAATGTATGTAATAACTTTCCAGTTTTAAGGAAAATCGACATTATTGTTTTAAAGAAAATTCTGTCCCATACATTAGGCCGATTTCTCCACTATACTGTTTTTCAAGTTAGGCCCGTTTTCCACTAACCAGTAATTTGAGACAATAAAACAAAAAACATTTTTATCTCTTTGTAATGAATAGAAAAGAAGAGAATAAAATATATAAAAAGAAATGTTTGTGTTCGTGATGGCCCAGATAGCTTCTCATGCGAGAGGTTGTGGGTTCGAATCCGGGCAAGTACCAATGTGACTTTTTCAATCAATGTGTACTTTCTAAACTGAGATCCCGTGCCTCGGATAGCTAGTAAACCCTTTGATACCGGTTGTCATTATAGAACTTTGACAGTCGTTACGGGTAGTCAGAAGCCAGAAAGTCTGACCAGTCGAACCAAAAGGTATCGTCTCGCCCAGTAGCTGGATTGTAGAGGTCGATGTAGTCGCTTTATGTAAAACACAGGTTTTAAGCTGAATCCGGTTATGCGGAAAGCCGACCCCAACAAAGTTGGAAACTATAAATTACTCATTAGCCTTTCGCCGACCAAGCGACAGCCGGCTGTCGTGCTGCTATTGTCTTTCTATTGTGTCTCGAATCAAGTGTGTTTTGCTTAATTGTCCAATACGTTTCTGACAATCATCTGTCTCTCACAATGTGTGGGTGGGACCGCTACTTACCACAATCTAGCTAGATTAAATAATGTCCCAAAAGTCGATCGCATGCCGTTCAGGACCATTATGATGATTGGTTCACAATAAGGAAGTGTTTCTCGACTGCCTGTGGAATGACCGGCAATTGGTTGCGGTTACATACCGCATACCGATGGTTTCTGGTACAGTTAATGTTGGATCTTCGATCCTGTAGGTTCAGTTGGTTGATATGGGGAACTTGTTGGCATTTGTAAGCTTACAATTGCTATAGATCTTACAATAATATTGGTTTAATTCGAGAAAATGCATTTGCTATAGCCTAGGTAGGTTTAGGATAATGAATCAAAAAGAGCAGTTAGAAAAGCCATTGTCACATAATATTTATTAATATTTGCTTGGCCGTTTAACTAAGGCTTAAGCTAGAGGGGTTAGAGTTTATTTATGAGCTAAGTTCTACCCAGCCTGAAATACTTTTCTCTGTCTAAATTCTTTACATGGGAAAAAGAACGTTCAGTTTTTCTGACGAATTTGATTATTTTCCATCCATTTTTTAAAAGTATAATATTTTGTTAAAGTTAATCCTGGTTCCTAGTTATGTGTCTTAATACAATTGATACCCTGATACTTACACAATTGACATTTGGCTAAACGATTTGTTGTTCTGCTGCGTGCCACGGGATCGATTCCTGCATGAAACAAATGTTTGTATATCCTACACTTATTCGGAAGTAATATTGTTCCGGGTCTATTAGTTTGTGTATGGGAGTAAATATACTTGCACAGTTACTAAGAATATTCCTAGCGGACATCGTGAAAAAGAGTTTAAAATTCAAGGCATAAATTTCACTTAGACCATTTACAGGGACTTATGAATTTTCAAATGATCAGTCGGTTAGTCAGAAAAGTGACGCTAGATGCTTGTTCCAATTTGTAGGTGTAGATAAGTTATGTTGAATTCTTGACTGACCTGAATAACCTTCTCAAGGCTTCTATTCCCGGATGGTGACCAGGAAATCCTTCATAGTGATTTAAGGAGACTTAGGTTATATTTAAATAAAACACATCAGCAATGTAATGTAATCATTAATTTCATAAACATATCGCGACAATTAAATACTTAAAAGCTAAATATCTATAATTTATCCATTTTAATGCTAAAACGTACAATTATTAATTTAAATGCGATGAAGGTAAATTGTATTTACATTAAATATAGTGAACCATTTATTTAAGACAAAGGGTACATTTGTATTTTGTATGTAAAATAACATTAAATACTAGTTTTTAAGTGGTTTAAATCATTCTAAAATAAACATATACAGATGCACTAACTCATTTCACTTTTAGCTATAAATAAAAAACAATACTATTAAAAACAAATGTAAATACATTTTAATATTTAATGTCAGTTTACATAAGTACCTACTTATTTGTCTACAGTATTTTTTTCATCAATTAAATTGTATTAAGAGTAAGTAAATAACATTATACAATAATTTTTTGTAAGTATACGATGATACGTAGACGAAATAAGTTTTATAACATCTAACAAGAATTTCAACAAGTTTATATAGAATAGAAAGTACCTGCGGAAATTGTACCTACATTGATAAAATGAAGAAAATAATGCTTAAATTGGAAGTACCTTGAAAAAGTCTAATTTTCTGCGTGTCTTAAAATAATTCTTGTGCAAGGCCAGCTTTACTTTTTAAAGTAGCAATTTATATGTAGCTGCAAAGTACACATTTTTGACTTACATAGGATACCTTACATGTTTTCAACGCAAAGAGAATTTGCCGACAAATCGGATTATTTCTCTTTTGAAAAGACTTCAAATGTTTAGAGAAAATATGACGTTATTTTCAATGGAGTATAAAATATTTAAAGCCTCTGATTTTTGCACAGAAATAAAAACATAAATAAAGTGTTGCTTTTTATATATCCTTTTAAATTAATAAATTAAGGTAGGTACATTCAATAGTCTGGGGTTCTAATAGGTACATTTTGTAGCAAGGCTTAAGATTAGAGAAATGAAAGATGATTAGGTACATTTATATGTTTTTTTACTAGATATTACTATATGGTTAAAATTCTTACATTAACCAGAGGGATTACGAAAAGTCCAAAGATATGAGCTTATTGTTTCTATACAACAATATAATAGGGAAAACTATTTACTTAACTATATGAATTACTAATAGAAAGTCGAACTATCCGCTGTAAATCTTTCGAAACTTTACTACAAATTCCTTCACCAAAATTCAATAACATCTAAACGATTGAATCTTTGGGCATACCATTGAAACTAAATATAGACGAAAAGCTTTAATATGAAGTGCCAAGAACTATTTTAGATAACAGTATTTCATCAGAACTTTCGAGTATAATTAAAACTTCAATTGACTAGATCAGAGACCGATATCGTACTTATCTTAATTTCACAGATAGCAGTATTCTTGCAGCGCTAAAATAATCTCGGGTATCGATACACCACTTACATCTATATAATTAGTTTTCAAATGTGAAATAACCGGTGGTTTTCGCGGCTGTATTACATGGTTCATGTTGGTACGGTCATTGTGTGCGTATTGTGGGTGTGAGTTGTGTGAGTGTGTGCTGAAGGGTGGGTGTGCTGGTGTGTCGTGGGTGTGTGTGTATTGCTCGGGGGAGTGTGTGTGTCGTCTACCGGCCGAGGCCGGTCCACAGCAGGCCAGGGTCGTGATGGTTGGCACCCGGGTAGCCACCGTCCGCCTCCACGAGAGATCTGCGGTTGTAAGATCTACGTACAACGATATTTTAAACCAAGTTTTAGTAATGCACATTAAAGTGTAAGGTGATGGAAACGTAAACACACACAACAACAAATGAGTCATTCATTTAGGAACCAAGGAGAAAATAACATATTTACAACATGGGGATTGGGGACAAACTACGAATCTAAATAGAATGTTTTTTAAAGATAAGTTGTATCGAAATAGATTTAGACAAGAGACAACGGGCTAAAGGGACATTGATAGTAATATTGTAGTTAAGTGCTACAAGTGCGACAAATACAAAAAAAAAACACATTTTTAGCTCTGCTAAAACATACCAATTTACATAAAAAAATCTCCTAAGTTTCGTTTTAATGACTTTTTTTCTGTGTATTGGTTAATTTTGACAGAGCTTAGCTTAAATGAGATTGTAGAAATGCCCACCTGATATTTCCAGTAGGTCTTAGGGGTCGCAGAGCATACAGTTTCCTGATACCACCGCCGCCGCCACCGGAATCTGAAACAAAACACGTTGTTTATCTCGTTTATTGTTATTAAACTTATTTAAGACTAATATCATCATTATGGCGATTTTTCTTTTAATGCCAGTTATATATGTGCCCAATTTTTTTACGGTAATTAATCAATTCATCACCTAATGCCAAAAAAAATTGACTTGGATATCAATCAGTTTTCCATAGAGCGACCATGTCAATTAGATCCCAATATAACCCGGAATTAATTATTCGAATATACTGGCACGGAGTAGACATTCTTGTTTCTTTTTAAAATTTTATTGAAACCTACCGAATTAATTTTATTGGCTACCTGAAGTGATTTTGCCGGCATTGAAGACTTTTTGAGGTGCGAGAAAGTCACTTTTAAAGCTTCTATTAAGAAACTCTATAAGGAGAAATCCTGTAAACTCATGTTTACACTCTTATATTTGCAGTAACCTAATACCTACCTTTCTAATGTATCTACGCTATCGGAGTTTTCAACCATATTGCCGATGTCTAGAACTAGTACCTTTTGATATAGTTGCCTAGAGCTTCATAACGTTCTAGTCTTTCAAAGTGTAATGTTCCTAAAAATGTTGTACTGCTATGTTTGTAGTTTGTAGACTGTGTTATTGAAATACTTGGGGAATACACCTGACTCTGACACCTTGGAACTACTTTATTGCAACGGTTTACAAACGAACGAGAACAAATGAACGTAATTTTTGAGTTAGCTGCATAACTTACTTTCAAATTTCATTTTATGTCTCTGCGTAGGACTTTTATGCATGATATTTAAGTTATTTTAGACTGTGGCCTTTTTATAAATAACTAGCTTTTGCTCGCGACGTCGTCCGCGTGGAATAACAGTTCCCGTTCCCGGGGGATTCTCGGGATGAAAACTATCCTATGTCCTTTCTCGGGTCCCAGACTATATCAGTACCAAATTTCGTTTAAATCGGTTCTGTGGTTAAGACATGAAGAGGAGACAGACAGACAGAAAGACAGACAGAGTTACATTCGCATTTATAATATTAAGTACATAATATGGATTAACGTCACTTTATTAGGAGGCGATTTAAAACTGGAATTCTCCTAGGTCTGATTAGGCTGAAGTGATGTGGCTGCATAATAATAAATAATGTTAACAAACATAGTTGGATATAGGCTAAAAAGGTGATGATGAGGAACTCTATACTAACGTAGACAAAGAAAAATATATAGGTATTTTCCTCATTTTCATATTGTTTGTTGAAGTGCAGATAAGGTGATAAACGTCTGTTTCTACGGTAACGCGGCAATTACCTTAACGTTATGTACGCGGAAACAATTTGACACCAAATTGGGCTGTTATTTTAATTTATTATACAAGCTCTGAAATCTGAACTACTCGTACCTATTTGAAGATTTTGTTTAAAAGAAAATTTCGTATAATGTTGTTTTAGAATGGAATTTTGGTCACTAATTATTGTGTAATATATATTGTTATTGAGGGCTAGGTTAAATACTTTATAATTATTGCAATATCAGTAATTAATCCCTTTAAGGTGATGCACCACTAAGGAAATAAGCGGAGCGCAGAGGAAATATACAACAATTTAACAATTGAACTTCTATAATGCCTTTTATTCACTTTTATAATTGTGTGATTTCTGCATTTCTTCGCTTGTCTCTATTCACAGACAAGAGCATAGTTTATGTACTAACTATCCATTTGCAAAACACATAAGTACGAGTATATAGTAGTATTTAAGACTGCCACTAACAGCCCAAGTAACGATATTTTTACGGCATTTCCACAGAAATACCAACCCATATAACATCCCTACATACACAAAAACTTCATAGTTCAACAGTAGGCGGCCCCATTACAACGGAAATGACAGCTCGTCAAGATTTGTCCATAAACAAAAGGACACTTCCTGTTGCAATTTGATAGACATCGTTATTGACAGTTCCTACATTCCGCCATTTTCCTACTTCCCGCGTAGTATCGTGGAGGATACGGTAAGTATCCTTAAGCGGGTCTAATTGAGATACCGTCAGCGTATAGCTCAATGGCGACGGTTGAGGTCGTTGTCGTTCGGAGAATTAATATTATGATGTGTTTGAGATGTGATCTTTTTCACACTTTTGTACATGTATAGAATGCTTTTTACCCGAATGTGGTGAAGTAAGCAGGAAAATAATGTTATTGATTGGTATGTCTTTGAATAAAGTGTTCATTTATTTATATATGTGTTTCTTTTGGAATTAATTTATTATGTAAATGTGAAATGCTACACATCGAAGTTTTTGAATATAAGTTGTTTTATTTTTTTAATATATGGTGACCCGCCAATATTTATTTTTTTATATTCTCGGCTTTTCTCTATTATATTATACATATTCCTCTTCCTCTTGAATCACTCTATCTATTGCTAAAACTTCATTAAATTCCGTTGAGTACTTAGTTTAAAAGATTCAAGCGTGCACACAGCGGAAGCGACTCATTTATTCTATGTAAAATAGAGACAGGCTTTTTAGGCAGGCGTCAACGAACAGCCAAAAGTTCTGAAGCTCGAAACAAGAAAATACTAGGTACTATCACTACCTACTAGTTTTTTTATGACTGAGGTCTAGCAGTCGCATATTTGTCAACAAAATATGGCCCGTTTTAGTACATCTGACGTCCCTTTACAGTTACGGCATAAGGCCATAAAGCATAACATTAAAGTTATAAAAACGTGCCAAACGTAATACTTAAAGTATAAATTATTCACCCATTAGAGATTATTTACAATAAAAAGGTCTCAAGATCTGAAGGACACAATAGTGATTACATGATTTTAACAATATTTTAATGTTACTAGATAAAAAATGTGTCGATTGCAAAATGATTGATGTCGCCATTTTCTAAGCTATCAAATTACAATTAGGTTTTGCTAGGTATAATTTTTATTTTGAATCTGAGCATATATTAAAAATACTGACTCTATGATATCTGGGGTTAGGAATATTTTCGTTAAATTTTGATCATCAACCAAGTATACAAGAGTATACTTGGTTATACAAGAGTATACTTGGTTATAAAATACCAAAACTATAAATTATTTAGTTTAATTTATTTTTGAAAAGCAGAACATATGACACATGTTAGCTAATTTGGTTATTAAGCTTAATGGTGAGATCGTTTGAGACAAAATACTCGCGCATGTCTTACGCGGTTTTATAACACATTTGTGAGTAAAACTAAATACATTTTCATAAACTTTAGTAAATTATCAAACTTTATAATACGCGCTAGTAATTAACTTTATTAAATACCTACTGCTTAAATTAGAGTCACTTTACGAATGAGTGTACTTAATATGAATATGAGGCGTTTTGAATAAAGCGAGTAGTCGGGAAAGTCCTCATGCGTTTTAATTAAACGACTTTAAACGAATTAAACGACTTTATTTTTGTAAATAGGTAAAAAATTACACTTTTACACCAAATGCCTTTCGATACTGTATTCTTTATTGCTTATGACTTTATTAGACTTCAAAATCCAAAAATAGTACCACAAAGTTACCGTTGCTTACTTTTAATTAACACTACACTAGTTCAGTTCATATTTGACTGAATACCTCATGAATAGTACTGTTTGTTTTGTGCTATCGTGCTACGTCGCCAGGAAAGGGGTAGGTAGTGTTATAGTGATACCCCGAAGGGTAGAAGTACGGGAAACGCTTATATCATTAATATTTACTGAGAATTTAGCGTCGTGTCATGTTAGTAGGACCTGTTGAAGGGTAAAACGCGTGTCATACGGCAATGAGGTTGATTTGTTTTATGATACCTAAGTAGGTTGAATGAAAGGTTATCTGAGGTCCTTAGGCGCGAAAGTGTGAAAAGTATTCGGTTTTAGTTAAGTCTCGGATTAGAAACATAGCTATGTTACTGGATAACTAAACTGTTATATACCTGGTTATATGTATACTATTTTTTAATTTGATAGTCATAATTAATATCATGCATGGTTCGTTAGTGCTCGCCCCTGGCCATAATAAAATCGTTTAAAGTATTGTCCGAAGTTTGAACGATGACTGTTGAATGAGTAACTAACAAATTCATAGAAAAAAAAAACATTTACCTATAGAATTTTTTCTTTGTAGAGAACAGTTTTATAATCCCTTATCTGACCTAGAAAACGATACCTCTCTAAGTTAAGGGTTGAAAATAGTACATCAGATATAAAAGTTTAATTAGTTTCCGCATCTCCATTCGCAAGAGAGTTTCAATGAGGAATCTATTAATAAAGCAAGTATTATCTACATCAGGGGTAGCTAACATGATTATGGTTTGCCGACTAGACTCGGTGCGCTCTACAACAGTACCACAATAAAAACATCCAAACATCCTTAATGGATGCTTATACCATAAAATACATCAACAGCCATGTAGCCCTAGTTGCTTAAAGAATTATTTGAATTTGAATGTGGTTTGAAGTTTTTATCATGAAAAGTTTAAAAATTGAGCCGTTTAGGCGCAGTCGAACTTGTTTGTAATTTATAATTGAATCAAGAGCTCTGCTATGCAGTTATACACCACCAAAGTTTAATGAGAAAACAGTTTCATCTGCTGCCACCCGAGAGAGTTGTCCATGACATATGTTTGTGTGAGTTTATCTCAACTACACCCACTGCGAAACTTTACTTTTTAATAATATGAATAGCGCGTTTTATTGTACATACGTTTTTACACTTTCAGATTAGATTCAAATCTGTTTAGGTGTGTGGAAAGTTAAATTAGGTTAGAAAATATCGTTACGTTTGCATTAATGAGTTTATTATCGCTTGCTATAAGCTCTGCCCACTCTCTTGGGGCATGCGTGTATGATTGGAATTTTTGTTGAAAAATCTGTCGTGGATTATAAAAAGCGACGCCTATTTCAAAAGACGCAGTGGGCCGAGATCTGCCATAATTTCATGTGCAACGAATATACATAAATAAATATGTATTCAGAAAAACATATCGATTTATCGACAGTGGAATTACAAAAGTGCAAACAAGGGCAAATACAATGTTCCTGAATTCCGTTTTAATTCGTAAACTTTTAAAATTTCAAAAATAATATTATAATATTTAACAATGGGAGAAATTAGCATTAATAAATCAAATTACAGTACTATACAATAGCTTTCATTTAAAAATAAAGGTAATAATGAAAGTTATTACCTTTATTTATATAATACGCTTTCTCAGTTTATCTTGATTATGACGTAGGTAGGTGCTATCGTCTCGAGCAAGCGTGGTGCTATTCTGCTCTACATAATGTGAGAATAGGCTTTAGCAGTGGGACAGTAATAGGCAGGTATTATTATTTATATATTTATTTACTAACGTCTACCTGTGTCTTCGATGGTGTCCTAAAGTACCACGAAACATAGCATTCGGTATAATACAGTTTCATATCGTTTAACAATTTATAGATGAGAGGTCACACTAGACTTTCAAATAGTATATCTTACTAACAAACTTGACATCGCTATAATTTTAGTATAGATAATACTTTTGTAACTTTTATGCGGTATCTTAAGCTGGTCGTGAATAATAACGTAATGGCCCAATTCCTGTACGTGGCGCTTTTATTTATTGTATGCTAATGTTTTTTGCGCTTGAGAAGGATGCAGATGTGTTCGTAGATAAACCTTAAATTTTATTAAATTGATTGTTTTTCACCAGTAAAGTGGCTTACGAGGTTTTATTTTTAGAAAGAGTTTATCAATGTATAATATTGTACACAGTTTAGTCAAAAGTGAATTGTAAACAAAATTATGTTATAAAAAAACGAATACGGTACTTAGCACTTATTTTTTTTATAGTAGTAAACTTTTTTTAATTTCAGCTCAAGAAAGAGGTTTTCTGAAGAAAGCGCAATCAGTTTTGCAGAAAGTTTTCCGGGAACAGATCAAACTTTTGTTCTCATCGCTTTTGCGAGGTTTCAATTCTAGATGTTGGTCAAGACTGGCTGTTTGGAAATGAATGAATCAGACCCGTGGCACTCGGCAATAATGTAGCTTTATAATCGTTGAAAGATTGTTCAACCACCTATTCATCCTGAACTAAAAAGTAAACTTAATTTTTTTTATTGTAATTACTCGATTTCGCCCATGGCTTCACCGTTTTACCTCTTCAGTTTTACCCCTTTAAGCCCTCGAACACACGTGATTCGAGACACAATAGCAGCCCGACAGCCGGCTGTCGCTTGTTCGTCGAAAGGTTAAGGTAGGAATTTTCATTAATTCTTTCTTAGTAGACACTTACTTCTCAGAAAGAACTCACTCTACGTTTTCTAGGACCAGCGGTTTGAGCTGTGCGTGGGTATATCAAGAGTCAGTCATTCAGCTTACCATTTTATATAAATAGAAGATATATCAATACTAAATAAAATCTTTAACTTACTTGCTTGCGGTGCCGGCACGACGGACGGTGGGTCTTGGAACAGCGTGGATCGCTCCTGAGGAGAGAGGGAAACCAGCGTCTCCAAGTTGTCTCGCAGCGAGTCGAAGAACGAACCCATGTCGTTTAGCACACCTGTGTGAGTAATGTTGTGTATATTCCAGGATTGGCAGGTTCCAGTTTTGTGATTCTAGGATGTTGCCAAACTTGATGGTGAAGGGAATAGTCCTTGAGTAAGGAATAATAATGACGGGTTCTTTGTTAGGATTCCGTACCTCAGGACTTTACTAAATTTCTGCTCTTCGTTCGCCCGTCATAGGGTTGTATTTCTTGTAATAGGAAGACAGTTAAAAATTGTATAAATAAAATAATGTAATGACAAATGAGTTCAGAACCCTTCGTGCTCCGTTTTGTATCATAAATATTTTTTAACAGAAACTGGCGACCAATAACCTAATTTATTTATTTATTTTAACTTTATGCACATATTATGTACAATGGCAAATTGTATGTTAAAATTGATTTGTTTGCTATTTGTCATAGTCATTGTTAAGAGAGAGACCATCTACTTTATTTATTAAAGTAGGTATATTTTTATTGCAAAAATCCTCCCAAAGACACGATCTTATAAAAAAAACTTTAAAGATCTTATAAGAATATTACGATCAAATAAAGGGTATATAAAGCAGAAAGTAACAAGAGTTTTTAACGCCATTGTGATTATTATTTCTCCTGATTGATGTGATATTAAAGGCCAGAGTTATTTACGAATGCTATTTTTAAATTCTGGTTATATTTAAAAAAATCGTAATGTTTTGCGTGTTTTACATTGCGTGATATCATAAAGAGGGATTTATTGCTCAACAATAAAAATGGTTTCCCCGCAATTACTTAGTTTGATGGGCAGAACAGGCAGTTAAAGCCATGTCATACTGTCTTTCTAGACCCCTCATTATGATTTTGTTAAAGCAATTTTTGTGTGGTCACAGGTCTTTAAAATAATTTTTCATGAACCAATGTTTGACCATTTCATGACGTAGTTCATTAGAACGAATAAATTTTAAGATCTGACGACATAATAAAAGTACACCTGTAGAAATGTTAATAGCTAACAGTTAGTAATCTGAGTGTAATTTATATTGCTTTGCATTTTTGTATAGGAGCTTTTGCAAATGTGTGCTCAATTTATTTAGCGCCGTTTAAAGTTATTCAGGTAAAAAAAAATATAAATTAATATTAGAAGCAGGATCAATAGACACCAACATTTTCTTGGTGAATTGGCAATTTGTGTGATAATTGCGCATTTTTTTATCTCTTTCTACTGTTCGATGTTCTAAAAAAAGTTTTCACCCTAAATACATAGGTATAGGTGCTAAGAGTTTGTACATTTTTTATATTATATTCCACGAAGTAGAATTAGCATTGTTTATTAAATTTCATATAAGGTATGGAAGTTGCTAATGCATTTTTTACTTAGTGTTATAATTTTGTGTGTGTACGTTTTCTGTATACTGTACACTTTTCGAATTGTGAATGCTTGAATGGGTTATAAACACAATTAGGTTTTTGACACCATTAATATTAATTGAATGTTACAAACTCAAATAATATACGTTTATAAAACCTGTGAAATTACAATTATTTTCTATTAATAGTAAAATTCGAATATTGATGGCTTTCAAATCAATCAATCAAAAGTATTATACGTAGTAAGTAGATGATTGGATTGGGTAGTTTCCACCATTAACCAATAAATATTAGACACAATTCCTATAAAACCTCTATTAATTTCAGCCTAATAAATTCGGTTCATTTTCAATTTGCTATAAAATTTGATTTTTAGTTGTTTTGAAATCAATAAATAGATAGTCAACTGAGTTGTTATTTTAGTGACGTCATAAATCGCTATTGCCATACAAAATCTATTGGAGAATGGCGTTTTGACAGCTCATAAAAAGTACGTCAATTGATAATGGTGGAAACTAGCCTATTGGCTAAAAATTGGCATTACAGTGTATTTAGGAAATTGCGTTTTGATAGTTCATAAAAAGTATGTCAACTGATTAATATTGGTGTCAAAAACCCAATTATGTACGTATGCATAAACTTTAAATGTTATATTCAAAAGAAACAATTATACATGTAAAAGCTTGCCACAAAGAATGGGACAATATTGACATAAAATATAATTTAACACGTATTTCATTGGGTTTCGTTTTGATGTTATGGGGATAGACGCTTATTACTAAGCCAGGAAGGAAGTACGTAGACTACACTCGTCGAAGTACGTAGGTACTTTACAGTACAACAAACTATTTCTGGACAAGTAGGCAGCTAGCCCAAGTCGTAATAAAACGCAAAGGAAGACACTACCGTTGAGAAAAGATAAATGTCAGATATTTTGCTGGTTTATATGGACCTGCTGTAGCTTATGTTGGCGCTATGTGGTCGCAGGCTCAGAGATCAAGAACTGCAATCTACATCTGAACAAGGGGTAATACCTATCTGTTGCTGTCTGTTGCATTCATAGTTAAGACTGCATCAGGTTGAATTTGATAGCTTAAATTTTTTATCAAGTCTATTATTAGAAATGAAAGAGGTTTCTTTGACCTAATGCTCTAAGGCTGAAAGAGAGCTCCATAAATCTCTTCGATTTAATTCACTGAGAGTGATTGTTAGAGAATGGTACAGCTCGGATATTATGGCCGATTTATATAGCGGTGCGTGAGTTTTATAGCATTACCCAATGGCAGAGGCCTGTTCTTATAATACTTTACACGTTAAAAGCATGAAGAGTGACATAGCTATTTAGTTACAACATCGACGGAATATAGCGGTGCCCGGCTGCTTACCGACGCCAACATAGGGCGTGACTGCCTTACCGAGCGCCGGAGTGGGCTGCCGTCTCCGGCGGCCGGAGTTCAGTGCCGTCGCCACTGCTGACCGCTTTTCTGATGCACCCCTGGGGATAAACAAGTCATGAATATTATGGAAATTATGAAAATGTTTTGAGTTCAAAACCGGGCAAGTACGAGTAAGTGGGTTGTGGAAGCTTGATAGGCAGTTGCTCCGTGAAAACCACTGGTATTCCGATGGATTTGATTTGATTAGAAGCCGGCTCTAACATACTGAAGAAAAGGGAGATGTTGATGAAAATTTTTAATTCTTATTGGTCTGTTTTTGAAATGCTTGCCGCACTGGCACTGGACGCTGGCAGCAGTCAAACCAAACTCGATCTGTTTTATGTTAACTAGAATAAAACATCGTCTAATTTAATAGCTTATTCAAATCGTTCAACCGACCAACCCTCCTGTTAAGAGGCTTACTAGTAATATTAAATAGCTGTGCCCCCGTGGACCTTCTAAATACCATAAATTAGAACCGAATATTGAAATAACTCATCATCTCCCTAGCCTTTTTCCCAACCGTGTTGGGGTCGGCTGCCAGCCTAACCGGATTCAGCTGGATACCGGTGTTTTACGTGGAGCGACTGCCTATCTGACCTCCACAACCCAGTAACTGCGCGACACGATACCTCTTGGTTAGACTGGTCAGAGTTTCTGGCTAACCAGTAACGACTGTCAAAGTTCTACTAATGACAACCGGGACCAACAGCTTTACGTGCTTTCCGAGGCACGGGATGTCAGTGATGTCCAAGATAAACTTTAGAAAGTACATATGAATTGAAAAAGTCACATTGGTACTTGCCCGGATTCGAACCGAATATTGAAATAACTACTTAACAGTAAATAGCATGATAATAAAGCTGACCACAGACCTGACCAGTAAATATTCAAGTAACTGAGTAGACCCTGTTCAGTATTTGATATTTCAGCATAGTTATTATTTCGATATGAATTTATTTTATGCTAGCTATTATCAGCGGCTTCGCTCCCATCGCTCGCGCTTTCAAAAGGATGGATTTCCATACATTCTTTCGTTTGTCGATTTCTGAAAATGCTTTCTTAGCGGTTTCCACGTTCAAAAGGAATAGCATGGAAAGTTTTACTACCCTTTCTTCAGTCGTTTCGGAAGTGTGTTGATTCGTCTCACCCGTAAGCCTGTCCATTTATATTGTTTTATATTCATATAAATATAGATTTAGATGTGAACATTTGTAATCGTTTACTTAATCAGGCATTTCATGGCTAACAGAATTCGGATGGACTCAAAGACAATATTGGGGTTAAGGTTCTAATTACCCTAGCCCAGTGTTACGGTAAATGAGCAACTGAAGCCAGACGAGTCGTAATTGGGTCAAAACAAACGTAAATGTATATTTACTTAGTGATTTCACCCAGATGAATTGATTCTTAGGTAAATTGAGGAGACTATACTGAAATATTTTCACTCATCATCTCCCGAGCCTTTTTTCCCAACTGTGTTGGGGTCGGCTTCCAGTTTAACCGGATTAAGCTGGGTACCCGTGTTTTACGTAAAGCGACTGCCTATCAGGCCTCCACAACCCAGTACTGGGCGACACAATACCTCTTTACCTTACCTCTATACTGAAATATTTTGACTGAAACTAAAACTAATGGCGAGATTAATAGACGTTACTAAGCACGTACGTTGGCTTAGCTGCGTTCCGTCTCTATCGTACACTTGACGTTCGGCAGTTGTGTAACAGTGACAGGTATAGTGCTAAGCCAAAGTCAGTGCTTAGTAACGTCTATCTATCACGCCATGAGAGTTATTTCATTAATTTATGCAATCTACGGGTTATGTGTTCCAATTCCATAGAGTTTTGTAATGTATATGTATATGTGTAAGAATCTTTCAAGTCTTATTCTTCTAAATACACTTGCTACTTACCTAAATTCATCATCAAGGTAGTTCCTTTCTTCAGGTATTTGTACCGGTGGCAGTTGCGGTCCCAGTCCAGTGTTGCCTAGCTCCACGTCGATGCGTGGTGCGCGGTCCCAGCGGTTGTGGGGGCCCAGCCCTATCCATGGCTTGTCGGCAAGGAGACGTAGGAGGTCCAGGCTCTGGCCTCGATAGTCCCTGTGCTGGGCCTGAGCGGCACCTGGGCAGGGGAAATGGAGTTTAGGTAAATTATTATGAACATAAGTATTTTAATTTGGGTATTAAAAGGACCAAAAAAATAGTTGATTTCGTTGAATGGGCTGAAATAAACTTCCAATGGGCCAAACAGATTTTGATAAAACACGTCTAAGAACCATTGCTAAATTCCTTTCCTTTTATTTTTAAATAAAAAAAACCACATCCAAATCGATTGACTATATACTCTTTGAGCTTAAGTGCCAGAGACAGACAGAAACACACAGTATATAGCGGTCAAACTTAGAGTCGTCGAGTCAAAATCGGCTTTGTTAATACACATTAGTAGAAACATTTCTAAGCGCCTCAAACAAGAGCATTAACAAATGTATACATATGTATGTATAAACGATTTTTATCTTATTTACGAACAACTTCATTTGAAACAACCTGCAATCAAAATATTTATTTTGTGCGAGAATCATATAGATGCGACTGTGCCAATCATGCCGCCGGATGATGCTATACTTTATTCAATATTTTTTTAAGCCCATTGTTTGTTGTTTTAGGAAGGTGACTAAAGTACTATAGTTTGAATTCCTTGATTAAACTTTGTCAGACTTCAATAACAAACGAAATTGAATTGTTTTATTGACCTGAAAACAATATTATTGTATAACAGTCTACCTACATAAAATCGATTACTTCCCTTCAATGTTAGTAAAATAATAAACTAACATTGGGACATCATATTATGATAATACAATTCGTTCTAGTCGAAAACAGATAACAGTAAATACAATTTGAAGCCTTTCCGACATTCAATCAAGAAAATAGTAAACCTTTTCTGGAAACAATATTACTGAGGGATTTTTTTTGGAAATCTTGTTATTAATAAATTGAAAATATCTGTTATTTAACGTTTTGCTTTATCCTTGCATAACATTTTACGGTTAAACATTGGGCTGTTCTAAAAGTGTCCTCTATACAACATGTCCCGGAATAAACGCACACCACCAGACACCCCAACTAGAATATATTATATTATAATCATAATACATACACTGAATTTTTATTATTATGTTTAATACACAGTTTTTTTATAAATCAGTTGTACAGATTGTGGGAGAAAATTATAGTCACATTACAAATCTACGCATGCACACAGTCGCACTTGCATATGGGTCTAGCGTAGTAGGTATTTCATCCATTTTAGTTTGTTTTGACTGTACAGCGGAAGTGTGACAGCAGTTTACGTAGTTTTAATTATTTTTGGGATAAAATATTACCTATATTAAAAATTACAAAAATCGATTCTGTAAACGATTCTGAACAAACTATTTTCTCAAACTGCATTAATTCAGTTACACATTGTATATAATGACTGGTAATTAAGTACTGACCGACACTTAAGCTCATAAGTACTATTCATAACAAACAATTTTCCCAAATAGAAATGTTTTAGTGTAGTTCAGTCGCCCATTTTATTACTTTACACTAAGTGTAACCACCATTTTTTTAACCCTTGTTAATATAATAGTAATTAAACATAAATGATCTACTCATTTTGTAAAAACCAGCAATGTAAATATAACTAAGTACGGTTTGGTAGGCGTGTTATTTATTTCACAATCTTTATATAAATAGAACACCTGGTAATTAAAGTCTAAAGTACTTTCTTAAGTAACACTGGTTTCAAGCTTCAAAAGGATATAAAAAAATAATGAATACCTCTACTTTAAAAGCTAAAATTTTGTGAAGTTAGGCCTCGTTTTAAGTTTTAATTACCGCAGGAAAAGTTAGCATATTATTTTCTATTGATCAGTGTACAGCAACCAATACTGAACTCTGCAACTGCGTTGATTCAACTTTTAATTATTGATAGTTGATACCATGGAAACTCTATTATTTATAATTATTATACTTAGAACTATAGGAGCAAATATTGCCTTTTCTTTTATAACTATTCTTTTGAAGAATATTTCGTAGCAAACCATTGTTAAATAAAGAAATAGTGTAAAAGGTGTAAATACGGTGTTTACGTTACTATATAAAGTTTGTTTTATTATAAAATAGAGAGTTAAGAAAGTTGAGTTGGTTAGGGATGACGTGATGGCCGAATGAAGAAGGGGTTGTTGGTTTAACTCCGGACAAGTACTAATGTAACTTTATAAATTCATATGTACTATCTAAAGCTTATTTTGGACATCACTGACACTCCGTGCCTCGGAAAGCACGTAAAGCCGTTGGTCCCGGTTTTCATTCGTAGAACTTTGACAATTATTACGGGTAGTTGGAATCCAGAAAGTATGACCAGCAAGACCAAGGGGTATCATAAAGTCGCTGAGTAACTGGGTCGTGGAGGTCGTCTAAAATACCTCGGGAACGGGAACTATTATTTCACACGGACGAAGTCGCGGGCAAAAGCTTATTCATATTCTTTATTGCACACGAACAAGAAAAATAAAATACATAATGGTAGCAAATAAAATAGTCATGTACAAAGGCGAGCTTAACCCATAAATGAGTTTTCTTCCAGCAAACCATAATTTGGTAGAGAAATTTTGCAATGGAGGATATACTCATGTGCAAGACAATACATTTTCTTTATTAAATGATAAAGAACTACAATATATACTTACATATACATATCAATCAATAGACAGGAAATGTTCTCTTATTCCTTTCTTAAACACTTCTAAGGAAATACTATTCCGCAAAGAGTGTGGGAGTGCATTCCAAAGACGCACAGCACGAACAGTAAATGAACCATCATACCTACTTGAAGAGTGGGAAGGGAAACGAAGTAGAAGAGATGAAGTTGAACGACAGGGTTTACCTCTAGGTACAAGAAACTCAAAGCGTTCCCGAAGATACGAAGGAGCCTTAGAATTATGAAGAATAGAGAAGAGAAAAGACAGAGTGTGACAATCTCGACGCTGCCGAATAGGTAGCTACTTCAGCCGCTTCCGAAATTCCGACACATGATCGTACTTGCGAAGACCAAAGATGAAACGGATACACAAATTCTGCAGACGTTCGAGCTTATTTAGTTGTTCTTCAGTCGCATCGAGGAAACAAACATCAGCATAATCTAAAAGTGGTAGTAGAAGAGACTGAGCAAGAGTAATTTTGGTTTGAAGAGGCAGGAACTTCTGAAGACGCTTAAGAGATTTATACGAGCAAAACACCCTCCGACTTACTTCAGCAATGTGAATATGCCAAGATAGGTTGCAGTCCAAGAAAACGCCTAAGTCTTTAACTTTCGTGGAGTAGTCTATAGCAGTACCATCGTACATAACAGACGGAAGGGTCACATGGTTTAATAGATTAATGAAGTATCTACCACCAATAATGATAGCTTGTGATTTTTTTGGGTTAACTAACAGCCCAAATTTTTTAGCCCACTGACATAATTATGTGTACAAGGTCATCATTGATGGCTTGAATGGCTGCCGACAGATCATCGGATTTAAAATGGCGGTAAAGCTGCAGGTCGTCCGCATAGAGATGATAATTTGAAGTTAAAACCTTAGTGACAGCGCGCGTTAATGAAAATGGAGAAAAGAAGAGGAGAAAGGACGCCACCTTGAGGAACACTCGCAGAAAGTTCGCACCAATCAGAGGAAGCCTTATTCAAGTGTACCGACTGCGAGCGACCACGAAGATATGAATCAAACCAAGTAATCACAGCAGGAGCTATGTGTTTAGAGAGGAAAGGATATTTAAGAGTATGTCAAAATCAACTGAATTAAAAGCACTGCTAAAGTCCAGTAGAACCAACACCGTAAGGAGTCGGTTTTCCATGGCTTATTGGATGTCGTCAGTTATTTTAAGTAAGGCCGACACAGTGCTATGACTAGGACGAAAACCAGGCTGGAAAGGACTAAGCAAGCCACTGGAGGAAAGGTAAAATGACAGTTGATCATTGACAACACTCTCAAGTACTTTGGACAGGATTGGAAGTATGGAAATTGGACGAAACTGGGATACTGAAGAGGGATTTGAAACTTTAGGAAGAGGCAAGACGTAGGCTTTCTTCCAAGCAGAAGGAAAAGAACTTAGTGTACAGGGAATAATTCACAATGTGAGTAATTATAGGAATCAGATCGTTAAGGATAGGATGAAACATCTTAAGGTGCAGACCATCATCACCCACTGCCTTAGTAGAAATGGATGTAATGGCCCGTTTAATATCCCCCTCTGTGACAGGCTGAAAAGAGAAAGAAGCACATATTGGCAGAGCAAGATTAGAAAGAGTATCAAGAGTGAAAGATTTGACTGAATGATCCAGAGTTACTGGTGGTTTGGAAAAATGAAAATTAATTGAATTTAGGTCAATATCAGGCATGCTGTCATTAGCAGCTTTGCCAATACCAAGTGAATTGAGGAATTGCCAAACCTGTGCTGAATTATTAGAATTTTGAATGGAGTTGTGTATGTGGCGCCTTTTAGCATTCCTACACAAACGACCGCAGCGGTTACGCAATTCTTTATACAGAGACCAGTAATAAGGGATTTTAGGACATCTCGCCCTACATTACTTTTCGGTCGAATCTACCCATGCACATTTTAAAAAGTAAACTAGCCCGTAGGCCAGTTTTATCGTGGACGAGATGTCCCATCACTCGTAAAACTCGGAGAACTCGGGAATAAAAAGTCATCATCCTCCTTAACTTTTTAAAGAATAAAAAATAATTTAACCATTTAAACATGCCTTGTTTATCTCCACGTTTTATCATACAAATAACGTGACCCAGAGAAATAACTTTCAGAAGTACATTGGCACCTCCCTGAACACAACTAAAATGGTCAGTAACATCAAGATTCCTTCTAATTTGAGCCTAAAAGCTTTCCGTCCTTTGGGAAATAACTACAAAACACACAAATACATTATACTATGCTATTTTAGTGTGATTTGGCTTACTTCATTTGTGGCAATCATTTAGAAAGGTGTGAAGTTGGCCTGTAATTATTGAAGCCATTAGTACGAATGTTTTGTTTTTGGCTGTCCATTAGAAAATCTTATTTGGAACACAAATAGTGCGTTGTGTTTATTTGGAACATCAATATTAGTAGTACAACCTGTCAATTGCCTTAGTGAGTAATTAATTTGATATATGATAGGTATATTTCTAAAACTTATCTGTTAACTTGAAGCTATGCTAATGTATGATAGATGTTTAATTGTCATCGATAGAAACTACATTATATTTTAATAGGTACAAGGAGAATTATTGGATAATAATCAAAAAATAATCTCATAAATCTATTACATTCAATATTAAATATTTATTATCTTTGATTGATTATATTTATGATTTATTTATGTTATATTGCTATAATAAAAAGTAAAATGCATACCTATCATTTTAATTTCACTATTTTTAACTCAAAATATATTTTGCTACGTCACTTCGTAGCCAATGTGCTACGCTTCGTAGCTAGTTCTCGTAGCACACATTTTTTCACATCTACGAGTATTACAGCCATTCTGTCATCATAAACTTTACTGGTATGTACTCCTCTTTAGAAGTCATCTTCCCTTCAGGTAGGTCTTCAGGTATGCACCTGATACTTTCAATAAACAGAAGTGAAGGGGTTAGCATCACATTTCCTCCTCACGAAAAAATAAAAACGTATATATTTGCTTTCCAGTTCAGTTTTTTTTATTCGTAGTGGCACGTGTGACGGTGCTGATGCAAGATTGATAGTGTCCTCTAGCATTTTATCGTCTGTCCGTCTGTACTGTTGTTTACTAGTTCGTGTAGTGTTTAGACGTTCTATGTTAGTTGCTTGCTGGTTTTGAAAATTGTGTTCAGTAGTATCTACATTTTTATTAGAACAAAATTACATGTTACAAATTAATTATGTGCGATATTATTTACATCCCTTAAAAACTCTTTCTTTACACTTAAATAAACTACAGTATTTTAGTACGGTTGATGAAGTTTGTGGGTGTATGAACCGGGAAATAAAATATAGATTTCTGGCAAAGACAATGAGAATCATTGTACCAGCGTCTTATTATTTAGTTCATGTCGTAAATCTTGGTTGTAGAAAGGGTTATTGTAGTAGTAATAGTAGGTCGTTGATGAGATGACAACCTGTCACTACAGGGCGCCATTTTATTGATGTTTGAGCCTAGGCGTTTGTTTATATTGGTCGTGAAAATTGTGGGCTGTTTGAAACAAATATGACGCTTAGAATTTAATGTTCTTAGATTCATTTTAAGTGGAAACACTAATATACAAAGGGATATGATTTATGTAGTGCTAAAACCCAAACCGGTAAAAGTTCATGAACTCCGCCTATATTTTAGCCGTCTTCATAAGATTAAGACATATAAGATTCTTGACCATAGGACTAAAATATTTTCAAACTATTACTAAAAAAACGTTACCCCACTTTATGAATTACTACTGTATTGTGGGCGCGTTTCCAAACAAGTAAACTAACATACACAAGCAACCAGACTCGGAACAAATATCTATAGGTCATACAAATATTTGGTCCGCGCGGGAATCGAAACCGGATATTTGTAAAACTAATTAATCGAGACTTGCGTATTCGTGGGCTGGTTCGATGTTAAATGTTAACCTTGACTATAGACAAATGTGAATAAATAAATTTGAATTTATACATTTACAATATCAGAGGCCTAGCACATGTGTTGCTCTCCCAGGGATAAAGATCCTTTACCTCTCATGTGCATGTAATACGGTATTTTACACCATTATCAATTAATTGACGGTCTTTTAATGAACTGTCAAAACGAAATTCTCACTTAGATTTTGTATAGCATTGGTGCCGATTCCCTTGGTCACAAACTAGACTAATTTTAAGTTAAATGCATCTTACTCTTTCCATTTCTTAAAGAAAAGGACAGAAAATACAATTTAGTTTAATCCTGTCAAATTAGACAGCGCCGGAAGAAAATTGACGTATATTTAGACGCCATGTTTTTAAAACGCGTCTAAATTATCTATGGAGTGTCTAAATTTGACAGGACTTAACTAATATTTTATCTTCTGTCTTTTTCTTAATTAAATGGAAAGAGAAAGATGCACTTAACTTAAATTTACGTTAGTTTGTGAACAAGAGAATCGGCATTAATGTCACAATATGACATCACTTAATTACCATACACACTGACTAACTATTTTATGATTTCAAAGCAGCTATCCGGGCAAAGATCCGGCAAAGATCCGGATTTTTAGGACTAAAATTAAGAGAGGTTTTATAGAAATTGTGTCTTACATTTATTGAATTATGATGTAAAATACCCTGTTGCATACAGCAAGACTGCTTTGCGGCTGAAATAGATACGGTGATAGCACTTCCTTGAACGAGACCCTTCACAAAAAGCTCTACGAGAAAACGCAAGTATGATGGATGGACGCAACACATGGGACAAATAAACAAAGAAAACTTTAGTGGAAGTAACGAGAAAAACCACGTGTGATTCATCTCTTTTACAATCCGTATGCAGTTTCAAGAAGATTTGCATATTCACGTCTGTGCTTACAAGTCGGCTTGCAGAAAAAATCGAATGTTGAAAGGTTCAGGAGTTGGTTTGATTAAAATAATAAGAGCACATGGTTATCTTGCAAACACTACATGTTACACAACTCACACCCAAACTCAAACACTTACTCATATTCCTCCCCCCACACTCACTAACGCCTACTAAAAACCATGCCATGGGTTACCTAATTCCTTTTACTTTTTATTTTAACTTTTTTATGTTTATTTTCTGTCTAAAGTTTTCTGAATTGTAATTTAACAAGATGAAAGAGACTGGACTCCACGACACAGGGAATCCTAGTGTGGAGTCCAGAGATATATTTAATGTATTGTAATGGAAAATTTTTGGAACAAAAAACAATTTAGTATTTTGTATTTTCAGTCATTTTTGGATGACATGAGTACTGCGAAGATTTGTCTCAAAGGATGGGAAGACGGAATTTTTACGTGTTAAACTCTCATTCATAAAATGGAGGAATTTTGCTCGCTTTCGTCTCGTTACAAAATATAAGAACAAAATGTTTCTCTTAATACATTAGCGCTACTCGCCTACTCACTTATGTATAAACGAAAAAGGGTTATACGTAAAAAAATGACAAGAAAATATGAGTATGAAATTGATTCCCTCATTATAAATTGAGAAGGGTAATTTTTCTAGGCCCGTGACATAGGTTAGCATGACAAAGGTTTCATCGGATACATCTCAATTTGATGTTGACAAGTTATTCGAGATCCTTCACGTGAATGATTCAATGGTATCCAGTGAATATAATATGAATCTCTTGTGTACCGGTGGTAAATCACACTGATTAAATTTCTATATTTTTGTTAGGCTATGTGGGTAACGTGAAAGGTTACTTTCGTAAAGTTATTGACCTTATCGATAAATTGTAATGGTCTGGATTTTTTTATAGAGTTAAGAAACCTTAAAAAAAAATTGAATATTGTATAGAAAATTGACATTCAAATAATGTATGGTTTACACAATTAACTATACATTATTTTTATAGACGTATAACCTCGCATTTACGGCTACATTTTACATAAGACACTCAAAGCTATTCTTAAAATATGTGGAAGTTCTACCTAGTCTAGGGCCTGGTCTATTGTCTTAACATAATACCTTCTTATAAGTATACTTAACTTTGTGTATATTATGAATGCTTGTTACTGCACACAAAAACAGTTACACAGCGGATTTTTATGAAACTTTTACAGTACCTAATATAAAAATAACTCAACATAATATCACACTATAACCATAATATCAGTAAACGTGGGCGACATAGCAGTTTTATTTAATTGTCTGCTGTTCGTAGAAAGTTGCCTCTCGAACATAGAACTATGTCATTGTAACATAGGACTCGAGGTGACAATACACTACCACTTGCGCTCTACCCTGTGATGTGGCGACTTAATGGTATTTCCAGAATTTAATATCAGGAACATTGTTACTGTACTTATTAATACTGCTGGTTTCGAATTGTGTTTTATTCTTGTTTCCTGACATTTGATGAGTTTGAAAGTGATTGAAAAGCGGTGTTAGAAAGGGTTATTGTACATTCGTCATAAAGTAAATTCGTCACATTTTTTAAACTCCATACATTCAAAGTTTATTCGTCACATATGGGGGAATGTGTATTGTAACACCTTTGTTTTATTTTAAAAGGATAAGTATGGAGTTTCTATTCTTCTCAATTCTAAACAAACTTTTGGAATGGACTGACGCTCCATAGTGACTTTTTCAATTGATTAAATAAACGATTTGACTTTGACTTTATAGGTGGATAAGCAAAACAAGAAAAATACTTCTACGACCGCTTTTTGCTACAGTGGTAAAGGTATTTTAAAAGTTTAAATTAAATTGAAAATCTAATATGTTTTCCTAAACAAACGTCCGAAAAGTTATTCTTTACTTTCATTTTAAATTAAATTTCTGTAACCTGAAGGATTCCAGGTATGGTTCAGAACAAAAACGGATAGCAATGATCAGTGGAATGTGCTATTTTTGGTTTAATTGAGTTTTATTTACACCAGAGGTCCTCAAACTTGTAAAAAAAACCTCAAAACCTTAAAGTTATTTGTGACGTAGATCTAATAGTTTTTGGTAGGCCCCCTCTTCGATATGTCACGTGAATAAGCTGACATAGGCCTCTACCGTCCCTACTGCAGCCGTAGTGCAACTTGGATTCGATAAAGGTTATTTTGGGAACCAATGATTTACCCCCTCTATATTTGTTAATTCAACACACATAATTATAATTTGTTCGCTTGTTCCAGTGAAGCGGACGAGGGTATGTTGACAGTCTCAAAGTAGATAGATACTTTTTACGACCGACCTTTTAATTAAAAGTAAGGGGGACCCCTCCTTGATCGGTAATCAATGTCGTCTAGTGTAAACATACCTTAACAACAATGTTTGTGAGTAGGATACCCTTGTAACTAAACGTTTAAGTAATTGGTGTTTAAGTAATTTTATTAACCAGATATTTGATATTACTAATCAATTGGCGGGCTGTTTTTGTTTTGTCAAATCTATTCTATTTACTTCTCTATTCTCTTTTATTAATAATAGCAAAGATAATGTCATAAAATGCGAACTCTTTTACCCTATCGACGACCAAGCGACAGCCAGCTGTCGCGCTACAATAGTATTTTTATTGTGTTTCGAATCATGTGTGTTAGAGGATTAATTCGCATTTAATGCGCATAAAAAACTTACTTGTAAAATCCGGAAGACGGGACTGAGAAATTCCGAATGGCCCATTTTGTCCGACCCTGGAACTGAATTCGTCTTGCGTCCAATTTTTGGGTCTCTCAGATCGCAAATTCTTGACCTTTAACGGCTTAAGGCCAATGGAGCAGTTAACATATAATAATAAGTATATGTACCACATTTTTAATTAGCTTGTATTGTACGCGTGTTTGCGTCGTGCTCATTAATTATGACTATGCTATCATTAATTTGCATCAATTTGCATCGGATTGTTTCAGACCACGGTAGCTTTGTGGCTAATAGGTTTACTGTAACGAAGTAAGGATATCAGGTATTGATCTCCTACGTGCTTCTCTATAGCCGGGTACAGACAGTAAAGTAGCTAAGTGTCCAGGCCGGCTAATATGTTTTATTTAATTAAACCTTTGAGCTCATGCAGCCCGACAGCCGGCTGTCGCTTGGTCGTTAAAAGGTTAAATAACTATTTGGTTTCCAGCTTAACTTTTTGAGCGCCACGGACGTATATGGACGGACAAATCAATGAACAGTAAATAGTGTTATTTCATGGGAACAGAGACAATGAGTACAACGGGAATAAACGAGAAAAAGTGCTTACGGCGCCACAGGCAGGTGGCCTGTGGCGCCGTAAGCACTTTTTAATTCATTAAAATTTGTACCAAAGAGCTATCCATTTTTTGAGAAAATGTCTATTATATCTGATAGCCCTGGATACTTATTTACTTTACTGACTGTACTCTGTTTATAGTAGCTTTAAGCGCTTTAATAAGATAGTCAAACACAGATATGTTGCTAATAAATTTTAACATCGTTAATTAAGTATTTAGCTATTTGCACTTTTTAAATATAAACCCTAAAGGTTTTCATGTAATGGGACCTTTACAGGTACTTATAATACAAGTATTTTATTAATAAATGTTTTAATTTTTACTTTAAGAATGGGATGGTAAGGAATATGGAAATCAGCTATATATTTTTTTCACCAAAACCATATGATACAATGATTTATTATATTGTTCTCTAATTTCTGAGCTAGCTAAAAACCTGAATTTAGCGTAAGACCCATGGGAACGGATTAGTAACTAAAAACCAAACGACCTTAACGTAGGTAAAACCACTGAGGACAAACATTAATTAAAAATCTTGATACTGATAACGTAACCTAGATAACAGTATACTTAGGATCTTGCGAATAGGCACATATGACGTCACATTTGTAACATGACCTCACTTTCAAGGAAAAAAGGGGATCGGTAAACTTGCCCTGTTTACAAAACCCCTTTTTAAGCTGAAAGTCCACTCACGAAATCTGATTTTACAAAATATCAAGTTCATGAAGTAAAGCTTTATAACGGGACACCTAAGGTGCTAATGACTACCTTAATATAATATTATGATCGTTTTTGAGCCGAAATATCGTCGGAAAGTCGGATCATTTTTCGGCGGTTACTATGTAGACGAAGATAAGATTATGAAGTTAAGTTATATTGGCAATTAGGGTCGTTTATTTAGAGTTTTGTTTTGCACCTTGAGATGATCCGTCAAGGGTTTCACGTTCTTGTGAAAGTGATTTTTTTCTAAGTTTATTTTTCAAAGCAACTAAAGAAAAAAATAATTTAAGAAAATGAATCGTAGTTGTAATAGTCTGTACGACAATTATACAATTTATCTATGATAATATAATAAAGTTTAAGAAATACCATTTTGTTTTGAATTCAATTGAAAAACAAAAAACTATAAGTACATGTTACATTTATTTATTTATTTATTTAATGGAAACTCAACAGCTTATTATGCTTAATGGAAACTCAACAGCTTATATTATTACATGAGTTCTGAGTGTTCACTTTACTATCAATGAACAGCCTAAAGTAGTTGCGAATATTTTAAAAGTAGTTGCGAATATTTTATATTTACTAGGAATAGGGTTATTTATGCTATACAACCCACGTATGCGTAGTAGTAATCGAAAATGTGGGTGTAACCGCTTTTTCGCTTCATAGTTGTCACATATGGAAGCCACATAAATAACGTTATCAAGATTTTGTAAAACTTTATGATGCAAAAGAGTGTCCATGGCGTTTCATGCTTGTTCTTCTCCACAGTGATCAAACGTTTTGGAACAAGCAACTAGCTTCAATTTTCTGACTATTTGACAATTTGCAAGTACCTGCAGTGCGACTCCGTAAGAACTTGCGTGCGAATACGATTTCGATCTCATTCTTTCCTAACATACCTGACGTGAAAAGTATTTGGTATTCAATGTCAAATTAGACAAATTTTCACCTCAAATAGTTCCCTTCACCTACGTTCTCATTGAGTGACGCTTTGCGTAGTTTTTATTGGGTTACAGAACACCTAATACAGTTATCACGGCGGAATCAGAAGTGAGCACTGAAGTGAGATCTTACAGAATAGCATTGCTGTAAATCCGGTATTTGACACCATCATCAATTGACGTACTTTTTTTGAGCTGTCAAAACGCAATTCTCCAATAGACTTTGTATGCTAATACCAGCTTGTGACGTCACAAGCTAGCAACCCTATTGACTAACTATTTATCTATACATATAATAAAATCGTAGGAAAGTCAAAACTGTACATTGAATATTTTTTTAAAAGAATACTTGAGGCGTGATCTACAATCGATACCGAGGCCAAAAATATAGTTTTTAGAATTTTTGTCTGTTTGTCTGTTTGTCTGTTTGTCTGTTTGTTTGTTTGTTTGTTTGTCTGTATGTATGTCCGGGATAAACTTAAAAAGTGCTGCATGGATTTAGTTCAAATTTTGCAGGGATATTACTAAGAGGTCGGGTCAATACACAGGCTACAAATTATCACGCTATCACCTACGGGGGAGGAGCTGGAGGCTTCACGCTGTCGACGTCGCGGGCAGCAGCTATCTTCGGAATTACTCAACGGATTTCAATGATTTTTTTTTGTTGTATAGGTATTAAGTCTGGGCGTCATATAGGCTATAACTTATCCTGGAAACTAGAACTTCTGGTGCAGGACCGCAACAGACCAGCTTAACTGTAAGAGATACAAAAATGGTATCATAGCAAAAATTGCTTCACGTGATAAGCAGTTTCTGTTGAAAGAATAAATATGAAGATCTGGAACAACTCAGGTGGAACTCCATGAGCCCAGCTAACTATAACATATATAAGTATGACGTCTTAGCAGGAGTTGTTCAGCTTGATGAGCACTTTCTGTTGACGTATACAAATTGAAGATCTGGAACACCTGTTGTAGACTTCCATGAGCCCGGCTACGTACACTATACCGAACATATATAAGAATAACGTCTTAGCAAGAGTTGTTCAGCCTGATGAGCACTTCTCTCTGTTGATGCATAATATTGAAAACCTAGAACCAACACCTAACGTGGAACTCCAAGCACCCAACTACACCATAACACATTAAATAAGAATGACGTCTTAGCAAAGTTGTTCGGTCTGATAGGCATTTTGTGGTTTATAAGATCGAAGGTTAGATAGATCTGATGTGGCAATCGAAGCTATCACTGATTTCAATGTATAAAATAACTTAAGCTGGGAGCTTCATTTTCCACACATTTTCCGGGAGCAGCCTTTATCGAGTGGAGGTACCACTCGATGAAGGCGGGGAAACATGCATACAAACAAGTCGAACAGAGAACCTACTTTTTTTAAAGTCGGTTCAATGATGATGATCATTTCTTCATCAATTTCATGTTTTTAGTACTGAATAAACATTGACTGTTAATACTTTTGTTCGGTATTTATCTGTGTGATTATTGCTTTGTCAGTAATATAAATGTTCATGTCGTTGTAAACCTAATTATGATGATGATGATGATGATGACAGTCCCAGTCGCATGCGTCATCTGTTTGCCGTCATTTTGGTGTTTTGTGGAGTTGCGAACCCGGTAGCTTTGTGGGAGAAGTACCGCCATTTTCTGTTCGAGGACTTTTTACGAGCTTTGAGGCGTGCTTCTGAAGGTGAAATCGAAGCAACTGATAAACGCATGCTGAACACCCGTCTCAGTTCACTTCAAGATGTGGTCATTTCAATCGGCGGTAAACCACTGGTAGAGTACGGGTTGCGAGCTCTCAGATCATTACCACATCAAGACCGTGGAAATCGGGAGTACACCGCCGAAACCAATTACGATTCGGGTTTAATGACCACTATCCGAAATGACCACGTCACTAGGGCCCGTATTAATAGACGTCACTCAATTCTGAGACGCTCTCAAGTATATTGCTGTCCTTATTTTTTCCCTTTAGAATGACAAGGACAGCAAGAGACTTGAGAGTGTCTCGGAGTTGAGTGACGTCTATTAATACGGGCCTAGGTTCACCTCAGAGCTAAAACAAATATATGACACTGTTCTGGAAAGCATTGGGCTCGACCAGGGTAAAATGTTTTTCGTGGATGCTCCTGATGGAACAGGGAAAACATTCATTATCACTGGTATCCTTGCAGAGGTCAGGACGCAAGGCAAAATTGCCATTGCTGTAGCATCGTCAGGAATCGCTGCTACACTGCTTTCTGGTGGCAAAACATCTCATGCCATGTTCAAAATACCCATAGATTTAGAAAGCGCCGAAATGCCTGTTGTGAGGTATCCCGTAACAGTGACAAGGGACATGTGCTCAGGGATTGCTCTCTGATCGTATGGGATGAGTGCACGATGGCTAATAGGTAAGCAGTGGAGGCCGTGAACAGAAAGAACTCTGCAGGACAACCGCAGGAATGAACACTTGATGGGTGGTGTTACAGTTCTGTTCAGTGGCAATTTCCGGCAAACACTCCCTGTGGTGACGCGGGGGTCTAGGGCTGATGAGGCGAATGCTTCGTTGAAACGATAATCGTTGTGGTCACAAATTCATAGGCCGCGCTTGACCATCAATATGCGAGCTCAGCTCGGTGGCAATCCACGTGCTCAAGAATTCTCAGATGTCCTTCTAAGTTTAGGCGAAGGCACTCTACCACTCTAGGAAAGAGGTGAACAGGTGCTGCTCCCAGAGTCCCTCGGTAGAGTGGTGGCCTTCTTAGAAGAACTCATTTGTTATGTGCATGGGGACATCAGTCGAATACCAAACCAATAGAATTCTTGGGTGTGACAGCGAGCCATTTTAACACCCAAAAATGATCAAGCTGCAGACATCAACGAACGCATTCTCTCGGAAATTGAGGGAAACGAAGTAGTTTATACGTCCATAAACACTCCACACATTATCCCGTAGGATTCCTAAACTCCCTTCCAATTCAAGCGCGATCAACAAGTCGCAGGGGCAGACGCTGAAGGCTGCGTGTGTCGACTTCAGGACGAGCTGCTTCTCACACGGGCAGCTGTACGTCGCTTGCTCCCGCGTCACGACACGAGTCCTGATTCTCTGTATATTTAGGCTGCTGAGAGCAAAACTACAAACGTAGTTTACAGAGAAGTTTTGTAACAATTCACAATCGTTAATATTTTTTTATATCGTGGAATGTAGAAAAAATTGGTCAAGCGCGTGTCAGACTAAGATTCCATAACGAAACACATCGCATTAACAATTTAACAACGATTTCATCTAAGCCGTTATACTTAGCTTTCTTTTAAGGTTCAATCCAAGGACTACCATCATGTTTTTTTTTTCGAACCAACCGTTTAAATTTGAGAGAACGTTAAATATCTTTTGTTGTTTGTTTGTCTGTATGTATGTCTGGGCTAATCTCTAAAAGGACTGCATGGATTTACTTAAAATTTTGCATGAATATTACTAAGAGGTCAGGTCAACATAATTATAAGCTACATATTATCACGCTATCACCTACGGCGGCGGAGCTGAAGCCTTCACGCAGACAACGTCGCGGGCAGCAGCTAGTTGATTTTAAAGCAATTAAAAATCCAATTTTACAGTAAATTAAAAACAAATCCGATGCTTAGGACTAATAAAAAGATAGGTTTTATAAAAAACTAGCTTTTGCCCGCGGCTTCGCCCGCGTGGATGTCGAACTTATATCCACTATTTTAACCCTTTTTTTTGAAAGTGAGAAATCATCAACGACTTCTCCCGTCCAGGACGGGGGAGGAGGGCGTGTCAGACTTTTACTGACTAAAACCCACCCTTCGATTGCCCTTTATCTTCCGGGGTCACGGTAACTATTATAAATATTCCTCAACACTATTTTAACCCTGTAGGGGTTGAATTGATAAAAAAACCTTAGTGGCTTATGCTTACTCTTCACATAGAATAACTCCTCCAAGTTTCATGTCTCTATAGTTAGTTATTGTTAAATATCAACAAAGCGTTGGTATCAGTCTGTGAGTATACATTAAACGACTTTTCCCACCCTGGGCGGGGCGGAAGGGAGTGTCAGACTGATGGCCCTTTATGTTCCGGGGCAGCGGTAACTATTAGAATTAATCCGCAACCAATGCACACGAACCTAGTTCTTATCGGGCGGCGAGCTACGCATCGCTCGCCGTCCGCAGTCCCGCGTCTTCGGTGGCCGATAGTCGTCTTGCGACGGTGTCACACGTGCGCCGCTCCAGCATGACTGCTTGGCAGAAGAAGGCGACAGCTTCCCATTGACACCCGGCGTCGCTTCCGCCCGAATACGACACAGGAACCTTCCGAAATGTCCGGTCTGGTAAGGATCTGTTTTCGGCGATATGTAAGAGCGCTGTGGTGCCTCGCCAGCCACTCTACAAAGAGACGTGCCCACCACTGGATTGCGACAGTCGCAGTCTCCATTCCGCCATAAGATCCCGCCGGAGCTGAGGTGCATCACGCTGCAATTAACCGCGGCAGCGCAGTTATTTTTGGTTACTGATCGGCTCCCGTGGCTCATGGTGCAATGTTATGTAGCACAATATTATGTGTTATTCTGATATATAAGCTACGAATATCTTGCAAAGCCATCGGCCAGCCTTGCTACTTACTGCTCGTATGCATCATCATTATATTGCTGCGGAGTCATTTTAAAACTCTGTGATAATTCTAATTATATTTATTGTAATTAAATTAAGTAAACGGCAATTTTGTACAAAAGTTGTATTTATATGGATTTACTATATTCATGAAAATCCCCTGACAAATCATGCATTATTTTAAGACTAATTTCATTGCCATAAAAATGGTTATAGTGAGTGAATTATTGATATTAGACATATGCTTTCGCGGACTTTTTCTTAGAACGTTTTAAGAAACAATTCTTTAGTACATAATTTTTGCGTAACTTCAACCATTTTGTCACACTTTTCATTACTGCTCGGCTCCTATGTGTCTTAGTGATATGTTATATAGCCTATAACCTGATTATAATCGTACCAAGTTTAATTAAAATTCCTTCAGTAGTTTTTCACACTCATGCGTGCACATACAGACAGACAGAGAGACAAAAAAATTACTGATTGCATTTTTGGCATCAGTATCGATCACCAATCATCCTTCAATATTAATTTTAGAACTGAAGAATTGACCTGTCTACAGTTTGTGGGCACTTATAGGCTGAGGAGGTCGTTATAGCGGCAACAGATATGTATCCGACTATCCTGGTGCATGGTATATTATAGTCTGGTGACAGAACACAAAAATCCTCTCTGCTCACTTGCTTAAATGGTGGAACCAACATACAAAGTTTTAAGTAAACCCAAAAAGAAATAAAAAAAATCAAATTACCCCCCTTTTCTCCCCCATAGGGGGATTTCCAAAAATCTTCTCTCAGTGCTCAGTTACATCACTGATGGAACCTAGATACAAAGTTTTAAGTGAATCCATAAGGAAATAAAAACATTCAATTTACCAGCCTTTTCTCCCCCATGGGGGGGAAATTCCAAAAATCCACTCTCAACGCTCAGATGCATCACTGGTGTAACCTAGATACAAAGTTTTAAGTGAATCCATAAAGAAATAAAAAAAATCTATTTAACCCCTTTTCTCCCCCATGGGGGGGAAATTCCAAAAATCCTCTCTCAGTACTCAGCCGCATCACTGGTGGAACCTACATACAAAGTTTTAGGCGAATCCATAAAGAAATAAAAAAATACTATTTCTCCCCCTTTTCTCCCCCGTGGGGGGGAATTTCCAAAAATCCTTTCTTAGCGGGCGCCTACATCCCCCAACAAACACACATGCCAAATTTCAGCTCTCTACGACCAGTAGTTTCGGCTGTGCGTTGTCCATCAGTCAGTCAGTCACTCAGTAACGGAAGCGTTTTATATATATAGATAGATATGTCTTAGATTTAACGGGTAACAGTGCCAAATACCGTATGCCTTGATAGACTTTGAATTTTCTTTCTGCCCCATCAAGGAGACCGAAGATCTTTAGCCAATGAACTCAGCATAATTTTTGACAACAAATATTTAAAGATAGCCGATGAAACAAACAGCTCCGTACTTGTAATGTTAATAGATCCATCACGCGGCTATGTTGCTCAGATATCGTTCAACTTTTAATTCTGTTTACTTTGGTTAGAAAACTGATTAATTTTAAGTACATAATCACTTTTACTACTTTTCATTTTGTTATTGTTTTCTTAAATATTCAAGAAGGTCTGATCACTTTAACTTGATTATTGAGTTTTTGGGGTTTACGGCTTATCTAAGTGTAACTTAACTTGTATCGAGTTTTTCGCGAGTTCATGTTTTTAGTACACTTTTAGTGAAATCACAAGAGTTTAATACATTTTCGTTAGTATGTATTTATAATGAGGCCTGTAAATAGTATATTATATTTATTAACATTGTTGCTTTTCTTATTGAAAATCAACAACTTAGGTAAAGTTTGTCTACATCCTGTTTTTCGTGCTCTGATTGCCAATAGAAAATGATAGAAGTATTTCAGTCAAATACAAATTATACATAATATACAATTTGTAAATTAAAATCCTAGTTCTATTAATAACGTATAGATAAGTGTTTAAGGACAGAGTGATGTAGGTGAGACGAATGTTTATTACTCTTAAACGTATTGTTTCATTTAACATTTAACCTATCGAAGACTAAGCGACAGCCGGCTGTCGCGCTGCTAATGCCTTTCTATTGTGTCTCGAATCACGTGTTCGAAGGTTTAAGATACATAATATTTATTCAGTTTTGTGTATGTATTTTTTTCTATATTCAATAAGTCTATGAATTACTTCTAAAGTCTCTGCAGGCGTTTGCGGGCGTTAAGTAATCTATCATAAAGATGCTTAATTAGCCTTTCGTCAAGATGAAAACCGAATAAAACATCCCTTAACCAATCAGATAAAAGGTTCTTCACGTAAACGAGTAATAAGTTCCATGTTAATAAAATTTAGGACTAGCGCCGTATAGAAACCGCGCTTAAAAAGGGTTACCAGCCTAAAAATCTTTTAAAACAATATGAGGGTATTAATGTAATTTGCGTAATGTTGCCAACCTCGGCCCACAAGTGGCCGATTAAAATAATTGTGAGCAAATTGTGTGGTCGTTAAAAAGCCAGCAAGTATCGTTAAAAGGCTGGAAAGGGTATTTTTATAAATTTTAAAAGGATCCCTTATTTGTCAGCGTGTTTTATTTTTGTGATGTGGATAATTAAAAAAATGCAATGTGTTGAAAAATAAACATTTATCTTCGTGAAAGAATTTAAATAAATGTTAAGTTAAATTACCATAAATTAAGTTTTTTACATCACCGCCCCTTGTCTGGCTCTTTAGTTTCGTGGCCGAATGCGTGATTGTTATTCAAGGACCTAATATTGCAGCCTGTACGATTCTCGGGTTGAGCAAAAGTGTTTATTTATTTATTTATTTTATTTTTAAGGAAAGCTTACAGACTAATGCATAAATAAATGGTTATCTTTGTTGCTAATTACAAGCTTTCACAAATGTGTTACAAATTAAGCTGATACGCGTTTGAACATTTTAGAAACAGAAGAAGAAAAGAGAAAATCAGAATAAATATGATTTATGTCAAGTCGTGCAGAGAGAAACTTACTACTAATTAAAAACAAATAAAATGTGTGTAAATGTGTTAATTGATTTTTCCAGAGTTTAAAAATTGATGGGGTGACAGACGGTGCCTCGGAAAGCACATAAACGTATAACAGGAACCTTTTCATAAGTCATTCGATAACTCCCACGCAGTGAAAATTAATTAACAAATGGACGATTTCCATGTCTTCAATTATTAGTCATTGTTTTAGTACTTTATTTATTATTGTCAGAAGCATATAAGTAGATGAACTCACGTGTTAATCGGTATAGGTATCGTGTCACCTAGTAATTCTAGTAAGTATTAAATACTTAAATAAAATTTAATAAATAAGTATCTTGGGGCAAGTCACACACGGTTGCCTGATCCTAAGCTAAGCAGAGCTTGTGTTATGGTAACCAGACAACTGATATACATACTTAAGTACTTTTTAAAAACAAACATAATTATTATAGATATAATGGGTATAATATATCTATATTAATTATATAGGTAAATTATACCCAGACACTGAACAAACAATCATGCTTATCACACAAAGTTTGTCCTGTGCGGAGGTAATAAACGGACACAAAATTTGAAACCGACCCTACCGTTGGAAAAAGGATACGGATACGCACAGATTTGCCTGTACCGAAAACTGGCTTCTTTATGTAGAACCCTAACGCGGGTAAAATTGCAGAATTGTCCTGAACTTTGACGTCATGTTTACATACGTTAGTAACTTGTAAGTTAATCCTCTAATGATAAGATACGAACAAGTTTCGTGTAACATTATATGATTGTCAAAGGAGCTTGATTTCCCCAACTGTTGTACCTAATTTGTAGAGAATTGTTGAAAGGAGTTAATGTATCAAAGTATACTTTCTAGGATAGTAAGTTGCAGACAGTAATTGCAGCTAAGTGGCTGATCTACTTAGAAGCTGTGTATTTTACATTTTTGTTTTTTATAAAACGTCAAGAATTTTTTTTTAGTTAGAATCGGTACATATAAATTGAAAAAGACACATTACTTTTTCAATTCATAAGTAAGGAAAGCATGAACAGTTGGTCCCGGTTATCAATAAATCTTTGACAGTCAGACAGTTTTAGCTCGATTTTGGAGGTCCGTCAATTAGTCACTGCATTCAAAACACTGGTATTTAGCTGATTCCGGTTAGGCGGAAGAAAACTCATCCTGAAATTAGGTAAAGGTTTGGGGGAATATAATGTCGCTCAAAAGGGTGCTCGAAGACGCTCAAAATCAATTCAAAAACCTGTTTCCTGGTGTGAAAATATATTTAACAAACCAACAGTAAAGTCTTAGCTTATATTTTAAGTTTTAATGAGTTAATTTAACTAGTAACATCCCTACGATCCGTACTATATTAGGTGCAGCCAAAAATACATCATTATCATACAAGACACTGTGATTTTTCATTAATTCTGCAATAATTTTAGCTTTATTTTATCTTCTTTATTGATATTTTATAATTTTAATTCAATTCATTTCAATTTTATTTTAGAATTTTAATTTTATTTAAATTTAGATTACCTATGTTATAGGTGTGAAATGTTTTATTTGGAATTACCTCATATGGGTTTAATTACCTGAAATAAATGTTTTTTTTTAATATTTTTTTATATCGCTTAATGGTAACCGGGACACGCTCAATCAAAAAGATGTTTGGAATGTCGTTTCCTACGATAATATAATTAAGTTTTACTGACTTTCTGAAAGGTCTGAAGGAGCTTAGAAGGCACAAATTTCATTAAAGATAAACTACTAGACATCATTACATCAATACTATCTAAGGTAGTTATGTGGCACAGCAGTATTTTGTGGTTATGTGGCACAGCAATAAGCGGCCATTATTGCCCTTTATTATTTTATGACCACACCGTGTGGCTCTTATTAACTTTATACATTATTATATGGGCAAAAATCTATTTTTAAATTTATTTTTAGTGTCTCATCATCTACTAATCATCCTCTCAATAATAATTATTTTAGCAAACCCATAATCTAATGCTGCTAATAGATTGCGTGGTTTAGTACTGAAGCTTAAGCAATGAATAACTGCGTAGGTATATGTAGGTTCTTGTATAATTCAATTTTGTAGTAGTTATAAGGTACTAGGTTTTGCCCGCGGCTTCGCTCGCGTTAAAAAGAGACAAAAAGTAGCCTATGTTTCTCTCCTTCCCTTCAACTATCTCCACTTAAAAAATCACGTCAATTCGTCGCTCCGTTTTGCCGTGAAAGAAAGACAAACTTACAGACAGACAGACACACTTTCCCATTTATAATATTAGTAGGTATGGATACAATGGGGTTGACGTATCCATGTGAATAAAACCCCGTATAAATATTCTAGAAATTAAAAAAAGAAAAACTATTTTCATCTTCTAGACTGACACAAAATTCTAAAGATTCTCTATCCAAAACAAATATATTATACATCAAAGTAGAAAGCCTATGGTACCCTATAATCTTGCAGCTTTTCATCTATAAAACATGCTTAGAACCAATCCTCTAAACATTACATCTTGAAAACTAATTAATTTAAACCTCTTCATAATATTTGTTAAGTTTAGATAGCTGTTTTGAGATTGAAAAACTCGATAATTATAATTGATTGGCATGGCGTCTTAAATATTCATATTAAAATTTGCAGCGTTAGGTTTTATAAAAATAATAATCCCGAAATAGAATACGATTAACTATGCTTTGGTAAACGTTTAGTATTCGCAGAAAGCTTAGATTTAAGTAGACTACTGCTTGCAATCTGTTTAACTTAATCCTATTATCTTGTAGATAAATAAAAGAGGAACGCTAAAAAATATTTTTAACATTTCTCTGAAAAAGAAAAATAATTATAGTCTTAATAGAATTGAAGAACTTAAATTTTAGGGTTGCACGGGATATAGATCACATCATTATGAGACCAACACACGGACTAGAGTTGTGATAATAATTGATAAACTCATTCTTATAGTCTCTATATACTCGTATAAAGACAGACCTTTTGGTGATAATCAAAGTGCACAGTATTTGTTTTTCGAGGTAGAGACGTAATAAAAAGAACATTTTTTATCGTCAATTATTTATTTTCGGACAACAACTTGTGAAATGTTTCAGAGGGTTGTATCATAAAGGTTCGCGAACGACAGCTGCGGTTCGATAAGTTAAACAGTGGTATCCTCCCACGCAAAGTGATAAAAACAAAAATATGTAGTCATCTACTGATTAAAATTTTATTAATTTAAAGCTAACCCAAAATTTTGAAGAAAATAAAAAGCAGGCTGAATATAAAGCGGTTGATAATACGTCAGCTTCAGCTATTTGTAATAAATCGAAAATTTATTATGCGTCAGTTTAAATTGTATCGTGAATAGATAAACATATCAGGTGCTGAATATATTTCAGAGAGACATATAGTCTGAATTATTTTTAAATCACCCTTTTTATTACATGCACAGGTAAATCCTCTTTGACACGGACACATAGTTAAAAGTATAAGGTTAATTTTTTTTTAATTTAAATATAAACTATTCTATACTTATACATATTATAACAATCGGCAAATTACAACGCTATTTTACAAGTTGATCTCTAGCAGGCTATTCCCTGAAGTACAACACTATGGTGTTGATTGCGAGGTAAAATTGGACGTGAATAATTAAACATTGCTTATTGTAGTGCGTACTTTTACACCGACTTGCAAAGTAAGGTTTAGGTAAAATATACTTTACTTGCCTCACAAAACATCTCCTTTTTTAAAGGTTTCTTTCGTAACTGATCTTTTTTAATTGACTATTTCGAGTTAAGGTAATGCACCGTCAGTATAAATATTAATTTGTTTAATTTAGTTGCCTTCTTAAGTACTCAAAAAGATAAAGTTTAAGAAGTGATAGAATGATTTAAGGAAATAATAAAGTTTAATATAACAAATAACATATTCAAAGAAGTACACAAATACCATTACTAAATAATTAGAGTAAAAAGTAATATAATCCAATAAAAGTAATAAAAAGTAATCAAACCCAGGTATATGATTCTTCAAGGTAGTCTTTAACAGAGTGAAAAGCTTTCTGACATATAACTTACGTTTTATAAATGAAGTAAATAAATAGAAACGTTTAGTTGCTGAGTCTTTCTAGGAAGTTTATTATACCAGCATATACATTGCCAATTAAACGTCCCACCTATTTTGTGGCGATGTATTGAACACCCACTTCCGTTGCGTAGTTCTGTGCACCTAAGTGTACCTGGTTTCCAATGCACACATTTTAACCTTTCGACGACCTAGCGAGCGACAGTCGGCTGCCGCGCTGTTATTGTCTTTCTATTGTGTCTCGAATCACGTGTGTTCGAAGGTTTATAGTAAATATTACTTCTTATCTTTACAAAAGCTGAATAGACCCGGAAAGCTTAAGGAATGACGTGTACGCGTAGGCTTCTTCATACAAAATCATTGTTTTCATAAGATGAATAGAGAATAATAAATTATCTATAATAATTCCCTAATAGTCCTCTACTTCTAAGACGCTGAACAGAAAGCGGCTGATAAAAGTAGAGCTGATAAGTTTGTAAATGACTATTTCAAAGTGCCTTTTTTGGTCTAATGAAAATAAACGATTTGACTACAAGTGTGACCAAAATTGCGAGTAAAGCTAAATAAATAGGCAAAAGAGAAAAAGTCAGCACAAGAAGGGGCCCAACAGGGCCACGCCTGCCGGGGTTGCGGAATGTTTATAATAGTTACCGTGACCCTGGAACATAAAGGGCAATCGGAGGAACATGAGTGGGTTTTAGTCAGTAAAAGTCTGACACGCCCTCCCGTCGCACCCAGGACGGGAGCAGGCATTTGATGATTTCCCATTCACCAAAAAAAAAAAATAGGCGAAGGGTACGCTACCGAAGTACTTATTTGGATTTTTTTTGTACAGATTCGAAAAAAAAACTGTCAAGAAAGTTGAATAAATAAAGATGATTGTTATATAGTTAGTGACCTAGACTCATGAAGTAAGTATATTGACTTTGAAAATTGTGTGGAAGATAAAACAAACGTTTTTTGTAAATGCTTCTCTATGCCTACATTAATGTGAGTCGATTCATGTCAATTTTTGAAGTGAAAACTTCTTTAGCGGCGTTGAGCACTTTTTCTGTAATGGGTATAAAATCTTAAACTCGCGTCAGGACACGTGACCTGATCGAAAAAGCGTAGGACGGATGGATAGTAGACAGCTGTCACCATCCATGGATGCGCGTGGCACGCTGTTAATAATCAAGTTTTCACTTCTGCCGGCACTCCCGGAGTGCAACCCGTCTTTTTTTATTGAAAAGACTCTCTCTCAAAGTGGTCCCTTATAAAGTAATAATCTGGAATTTCGTACTTTTTAACAAATAGTATTTAACCATTAACAAATAAAAAATTTACGTATTTTATAGAACTTGCTTCATACGTTTTTGTTTATGTTGTTTTAGATCAGAAATTTAAATGTAATTTTTACATCTTAGTAATTGAAAAGGTATCTGTCCAGTAAAACTTAATACATATTTTTTTAATTCGTAAAATATAATAGTTTCAAATATTTATTCTTTATTTTTAGCATTTCGATGCCAAGATTGTTTCTCGGTAATTACTTCAATAGCTGTTATGTTATTAATATTACCTTCGGAAAACACGCTGCGAAAGAATGTTCCTTACGTGCAGTTTCCTTTAATATTTATATATAGGCCATTGTAGATACTGACTATTACCAGGCGTCCGTCACTCGCTCAAGGCCACGCGTTTTATGCCTACCGCTTCGCGTATCGTCGACGATACAACGAACACCGGGCTGTCGCGCGCCCGGCTGAGTGCTCGCGCGTCACGGATACAGCGCTGACTATCAAAATGCCGAAACCACGTAATTATTGCGTGATTATTGTCCAATTCCCCTGTTTCCCAATTCTCCTGTTTCCCTTTTGATTATTTATTAAAATTATTCACGCGGTTTTGGATATTTTCGACACTAAAATATATTAGTAGGGAATTTAAGGAACGAAAAATATGCATCAGTCATTTTATCAAACTAAAAAATATTTGATCAATAAATAAAAAAATAATTGTTTTTCTAAAACATTCGTTTTATTACCATTATCATCATACGTATAACCCTAGCAGATTTGCTGGACGACACGCACACACGTAAATCGCGCGGCGGGCAAAAGAATCTCAACTCTCTTTGTGCGTAATTATGGTACATTTCTCCTTGCTGCAAACAACTGGTATTATTATTATGATTTTGTAGGCTATTATAGCGTAGGTATTTTGGTTTTTGTATTGGAGTGAAGTATCTGTTACGTAGTAACTATTTATTAATCTGTGCTATTACTGACTAAGTGACTAAGGTGACGTATAATATAAATTAAATTATTTAATTGGTAGACTCTATTGTAAATTGCACTTTATTGTATTTTACACGTTTTCCGTTTAAATGGCATGAAAGCGGGCTAGCAATAATCGCATGCCTTAGAAGTTAATTTTCCCTGTAGTATAAATACGCATCAATACATTTTCTACTGATATATGTCAGTTTTATAAGCAAGTGTTGGCAATCTATTTATAACATGTCAAGTAAAAAGCCATACTTATATACGATGCGACAAATAGCCAATCGCGCGCTCGCTCGTTGTTGTAATTGATTGGTGATAATACGTTATTTGACACCATTATCAATTGACGTACTTTTTATGAACTGTCAAAACGTGATTCTCCTATAGTTTTTGAATGGCAATATCACCTTGTGACGTCACAAGCTAGCAACCCTATTGACTAACTATTTATTGATTTCAAAGTAATTAAAAAAAAACAATTTTACAGTAAATTAAAAACAAATCCGATGCTTAGGACTAATCATAAAAGGCAATCGAAGGAATATGAGTGGGTTTTAGTCAGTAAGAGTCTGACACGCCCTCCCGCCGCACCCAGGACGGGAGCAGTCATTGGATGATTTCCCACTCAACAAAAAAAAAAAATGCTTAGGCCTAATAAAAATATAGGTTTTATAAAAATAATGTCTTAGATTTATCGGTTAATAGTGTCAAATACCGTATTTATAATTCAGTCAAGTCCAACGAGGCTAAGCTACTGTAGCTTAGCCTCGTTGACAATTTGCCACATTATTATAATTTCACGATCGAGAGTAGGGTCAAGTAGTTTGAAGCATGAAACCAACTGGACAAATTTCAGTTAGGTTATGTATTATACGTTTCTTTAAACACCTAATTTCTTTGCCGATTGAATTGCAAAAAAATATTTTTGTAGTATTCTTAAGAGGAATTGTTTTTTTATGGGAGGGAAATCATCAAATGTCTTCTCCCGCCCTGGGCGGTGCGGGAGGGCGTGTCAGACTTTAACTGACTAAAACCCACTCATGTGCCTTCGGTTGCCCTTTACGTTCCGGGGCTGCGGTAACTAATAGAACTATTCCGCAACCCCGGCAGGCATTGGCCCAAGAGGTATTAAATTGGCTTAGGGAGCAGAGCAGTAACTAATCGTAAACATATAGCAGATGGTAAAGCTGCGATGGAACAGACTAGACTAAACTAATCTGACAGCTCTTAGTATTTTTATACCAACATGTTAACTTAGAATATTCAGACGCAAAGCTGCATACCTAGAAAATCTCTATCTGTCTGTCTGTCCCATATTTTGAATAGTCAAAGAAATTACATTTTCTTAAAAGGCGATTAATGGTTTATCCACTTTAAAGTTATTGTAAACTCATATACACAAATGTGTATAGGTTTAGTTTATTTCATTTTTTCTGGCCACACGTTTTGAACATGTAAATCTTAAATAAATAAAAACTGTTTATTAGTACCTATAAATCTTAATATTACCACAATTTTTGGTTAGATCCTCCGTTTTGGCAGACAGTGGTTTTATTAGGAGAGTTGCTATGAAAGACCAAAGCGAGACGTATTTTTTTGATGATAAAACTGCATAATTTACATTATATTAAATGAGTGAGTAAAAGACAAAAAATAATAAATGAGTGAGTAAGAATTAAAGCCGGATTTACATAACGAAACTAGTGGCTTGAAATTAGTTTTATAACACTTTAATTTCACGTGAAATTACTGGTCAAATTAGTGTTATTAAACTAATTTCAAGCCATAGTTTCGTAATGTAAATCCGGCTTAAATCAAATGTGAATAAGGGCAAAAAAAGCTAAGGTTTATCTAAGTTTTCGTCACCTCGTCTTACTATTTCTTTAAGATTATTAATGATTGATGTTTCAAGTTTCGTGACAGAATCACTTTAACAGCGGGTCAAAAGAAAAAAGATCTGAGGTCACGTCCACAAATAATTTGTGAAAAAGAATGTTTGTCGACACCAACAGAATTTTGTAAAGACGGCTATAATAAATTTCTATGTTTTATGGCTGCCCAGTTTTTTTAGATTAGTTCCAAGAAGAAAAGAAAGCGACCTTCTTATCTCTCAACATTGAATTTATGAATACCTAAATGTCACCGCAGAAATTGGGTGTTTTTCGATTCTTTCAGACCTTGATACTTACGTTTATTATTTGAAAATATGACATTTGTACAGGAACGAAAATCTAACATGAAAAACGTGATAAAGTACTTTATACTGCTGTTCAACGTTTGTGCCAAACGAACATGTAGACAGAAAACTTTTTGATATCTACATAAAACAACAATGCTGTTACCGCAACCATGTGCTTTTTTAAATAATTTCTGCAACACAAAAGGTACAACTCAACATTTAGTAAATACCGGTTGCCCAATGTATAGGGTAAAAACAATAAAGGTTTGAGAATGGTTATACAAAAATCAGACAATGAACGTTTTCTAAATAAAGAGAATTAATTTCCCCCGCAGGTACCTTTCAAAACCTCGGGCAGTTTAAAATTAAAAGGGGTAAATGGCATCCCGACAAAGAGCTAAAGCGTAAAGTAGATAATGTAGATCTGTTTTCTTTCATTTCTTAGCGCAGGGGACAGGTTTAATTCCGAGTTATTACTGCGTTTGCACACCTGGTTGGCTTTTTAAATTGTTTAATGCGGGAGTACTGCCATTAACTTTTTGTCTGCAGTTGCAATTTTCATTCATTTCCAGTGCAATTATACTTCAGGAAGGATAAATCTTTGAAAGTAATTATGAGTAATAGTTGAGTCAATTTCATAATTTTCAGACGCCGGAATACCTAGTTGCGGTCAACGAAATTATATTACTAATTTTCCAATCGATTTTGAATCGAATGCTTTAGCGATACAGTAGAATCTATTAACCTTTCAACGACCAAGCGACAGCCGGCTGTCGGGTTGCTATTGTCTATCTGTCTCGAATCACGAGTGTTCAAAGGTTTAAATAAATTTGATTGATTGAAGTAGTCTGAACTAAAGAAATTTTGTCGCATTTATCTTAAAAACACCTCTCCTATTATTCTCAAAAAGAAGAAAAGACTTATGAAGCAATTTTTTTAATTAATTGATAAGGAAAACGAAATGACGTCAATCATAAATCTAACTACATCTAAAGTTGGCGCAAGGATTAATTAGAAAAAAAAAAACATTTCCAATCGTTTTCCGTATTTAGAAAGTATCTGTAAGCAAGTGAAGCCTTTTTGAAAAAACTTTTATTTTTTATTTTATGGAAAACCGTTGCTTAATAATTGACTTTTTTGGATAAATGGCTTTGTTATTATCCATTCTGTGTTTTCTAGATTGATCATAAAATATTTAATAATTAATTGATTGTTAAGTCTTTACGATTGAAAGAATCAATGTTCTTCTCTCTATGGCTCCATAGGGTGGGTATTCTTTTGTTAGATTTTTTTTTTGTAAAAGTGATAAGGAGCGAATGAGCACAGATATAATTAAAAGATTTTTTAAACTTATTACTACAAATTAGGGCCAGAAGGTTTTAAATGATTAAATGTTACGCTAAATTGATTGTTTAAATGAAAATTTCTCGCAATTACACATTATTATAATGGGTTCGTTTGTTTACAAGTTCTGAAACTTGAAAGTTCGTTTGATACATCGTGATGCTATCAATTCGAATCAGTTAGACTTTAATCCTTCAAACACACGTGTTTAGAGACACAATAGAAAGACAATAGCGCAGCCCGACAGCCGGCTGTCGCATGGTCGTTGAAAGGTATATTAAATACGGAAGTTACTTTGTCTATCTGTCTGTCTGTTACGCTTTCGGTTTTCACATTTTTGATGAAAATACCGAGTAAGTTTGAACCCCAAGTAAATATGTAGGTCATTTTAGAACCTACAACTTCGTTTGCTGGCAATAACTACTATATTAACCTCTGAACAATCATCTTTAAGAAAATATCGTTAACGTTATGTACCTTAACTGACATTTCAAAATCCTCCAGGGAATTTGACCTTATCTACAATAAACTTCATATAAAATACTCCTATTACACGTGAAAATTATCAGCAGTATTTTTATAAAAACGGCATTCTTAATATAATCTGAGATGGGACGGAGAACAAGCGTATAGGATTGCAAGACGAGGATTCAATAATGCTTTCTGAGACTTCAGAGGGCATTTTAATATTGTATGCCCACGTAAATTTAATCTCGTCAAATATAGCTGTATACGTTAATTTAGTGTGGAATGTTTGGGCCAATCGGGTCAGGTAAGAAGTTTTGTATATAATAGATTTTTTTGCTATCCTACAACTGTTGCAAAGGCTAAAGTTTGTGAGGATAGATCAGCGGATGAGTGGATGTGGTTTGTTTACTGTGGTATCTTTAGATAGTACCATTTATGATCCTATTGTTTGCACTCTTAATTATGCTCAAATTTAACTGAAAAAAAAGTACACATATTGAAGAAGATTCATAATTGGTAAAAAATCAGTTGAATCATATTTATTTTGTAAATAGGTTATAAACATAACACTTTTAAACGTTTATATTGTTTTTTTTTAAATTAAGCGAACGATGGGGCTGGTGTTTCGTAGCTGGACTGCTCTGAGAAGAAACATCCGAAACAAACTCAGAGGTCAAAGTCTCTTTTAAAGTCCATACAATCGTATTGGTCAAAAATGTGCGAGAACCATCGAGGTTTGTCTGAGGTACTCTCTAGATGAGAGAAGCACGCAGATTTGAGTGGACCTGTCCAGACAGTGCAAGCATTGGATTTTAGTTACCACGAATATACGTGGCAAACCAAAAGATTGTTGAAGTTGGTCTATTTTCTAAGCAAATTTTTATTTGCAGCACTGTACCACGAATAGTAAATCAGTAAAGTCTTAAAAATATTTGGCTTGTATGGGAATCAAACACGCAGCACATCAGTCTATCCAACCAAAGAAAACTCAACCGTGACATCAAAGTAAGTAAAGTAAGTATTAAGTGTAAGGAAATCATAATTTTAAAAAAGGTCTTTTGATTGTAATGATGAAATTGTTCAATGTGCGATCGATGCCGTTAATATTATATTATTTTTAAATACCGATCCGGATAAAAACGCATAAATTAATTCTAGGGATCGTATTCAAACAGGGCATAAATTGTTAAAAATATTCATTACTTTAAAACAGCGTATGTGTTAAATAAAACATGAACATGTACGCACGTCCCGCCTATTATTATGCGCCCTTTAAAAGGCTTACTTTTTTTAATTAGTTAGGTACTGCCTTCCCTGCCTAGGATCGTATAGTGACCTAGTTTTAATTCTTAGAAATTGCGCGAAAATATCCATTTTATTTTTGCGAAGGGTTATCTTTACCAAGTTTATAAATAGATAGCCGTGTCTAATTTCTAACTAATTTGTTAAGTATTTAAGTGGTGTAATAGCCAAGGGCAGATCCAGTCAAATTTAGATTTTCAATTTCAATATCACTAGGCTTAAATGTAATTCAAATCTTCTTGTTAAACCAGTGGTTAATAGAATCTGTTAGGCAGGTTTGATACCGAGCATAGAAAGATGTGTTTTTTTCGTTGCGGCCGAGTGGCATGGGAAGTAACAAGGAAAGGAGGCAGAGACGTAGTGTGGCCGCAATACTCGCCATGCCACTCGTCATTGCAAACATCGCGGCAGCGCGAGGAGCATGGCGATGAGCAGCGCGAGGGGCATAGTGTGGCAGGCCTATAAGATTAATTTGTATACCACTGCCACCGATAAAAAACACTGCAAGGATACACTGCCTAAAATAAATCAAATTTTGATACTGCTATAAAATAAAAAATATACCAAATATTAGATTTGGTTTAACCGTTCGTTTAATCTAAAACGTTTCTTATTGTTAACTGTATATTTTCCTGTTTTATGCTAATGTCAGAAATCAGTGGGATAATATTCTGGTATTTACTAAACATAAATTGATTGTGATTGTTACTCTCCTTATACAAATACAAAAATACACTTCATTATAAGTTGTTGTTGCTTTAACCAGGCAACAGGTGGCTCGAGACTTAGCCGAGTTTTGACGTGACAACGTCTTAAATTAGGTTGCGGCTGGGAGTCACTTATGAAAAAGTGTAACGCTCGGTAACGTTACGATGAGTCACCGAACGAGAGAGAGGCCCGCCGAATGCCTTGCGTCTCTCTCCCACTCAACTATGATCGGTAAAAGACGTTGTCACGTAAAATCTTCGCCCGTAAAACCGACTTTACAGGCAACCATTTTTTGTTTGTTCCCCAATATTCGACAGTTGTTTGACTAGCACTCACTAATTAGTTGATTGAACGTATTAATTGACACGTAATCTAATTACAAATTGAGTGTTCATAGAAATTTGCTGTGTTGAGCTAGTTCCAAATTGATCCTTTGACTTTTATCGGAAAATTTCCTTTACAGTTGCGGTTATACCTACCTAAATGTTATATTTTAAAACTTGTAAAAAACTTAACGAAATGATTACTAATCGTTGCAAGTTAAAACTTTCAGGATTTAAGCGTACTCTCATCAAGAATTACTGTAAAGATCTTGTAAATTGGGGTGAATTTGAGGTTTTGTTGACAGATTAGGAACGTGATGAAAACGCAAATCTTCTTAAAACACAGGAATTTCCCGTTGAAAACGCTTGCAAGAGTTCAGTTGGTGCTTGCCGGGATTCGAACCTAGGTGGATATTTATGTTGGATGTATGACAGAAACATTATGTACTTACGCGATAAAGTAAAATGTGAATCATCATCGTAATAGCCATTTTCCTAACCATACCTACTAGGGTCGACCTCTAGTATAAAAATCCAATTAGATACCAATATTTTAGATCGAGCGACTATTTGTGAAATGTCCACAACCCAGTTAGGGTATCACGACTTGCTAGAAGTCGTTACGAATAAAGTCTCATTTTCTGACTTCTGACTGTCAAAGTTCTACCAATGAAAAACCAATCGAAGTTTTTGAAAGTTGATACGGTTAAACTACAAGATAAATTGAGAAAGTAAGTAGTTATAAATTGAGGCAGTCTCAAAGGGCTTACAATCACAATCTTATACCTAAATGATATTAGATGAAAATATATATTTTTATGCAAGTACCTAATTAAAAGGCCTAAATCTCAGTATCGGTTTTTGTCAAGCTTAGCACAATAATTAAAAGATGAATAGATACTGAAATTATATTGGTTATTATCAGTTTTATACCAGAGTAGGGATGATAAAAAAAAAACGATTAAAACGATGTTATATCAAAAAGCTTGTCATTGCGATTCTAAAAAGAAGAGCAAAATTTGACCCTAATTTTGTACTTCATGAATAATTGAATATATATAGGCCTTAATTTTGCCCTATTTTAGTAAAAAATACAACCTACAAAGAAAAAAATATTCTACACGTTTTTATTTACTTTTCTTTGACTGCATTTTTAATTAATTTGGAATTTGAGTACTATTACTGTTACAGGGACTCACCCCAACTTAAAATATGTTTTGTAGTTTAAAATACCTAAGGTTTATAATATAGGGAAAAGCATTTTACATCATGTAAAGTAGATCAAAAAAATTACAACTATAACATAAGGATGGGACTTGCACGCGTTTATTGGATAAAAACAGGGGAAAAAATATATCTTATACCTATACGCTAAGGTTTTGATCACGCAGGCAACAGGTGGCTCGAGACTTAGCCGAGTTTTGACGTGACAACGTCTTAAATTAGGTTGCGGCTGGGAGTCACTTATGAAAAAGTGTAACGCTCGGTAACGTTACGATGAGTCACCGAACGAGAGAGAGGCCCGCCGAATGCCTTGCGTCTCTCTCCCACTCAACTATGATCGGTAAAAGACGTTGTCACGTAAAATCTTCGCCCGTAAAACCGACTTTACAGGCAACCATTTTTTGTTTGTTCCCCAATATTCGACAGTTGTTTGACTAGCACTCACTAATTAGTTGATTGAACGTATTAATTGACACGTAATCTAATTACAAATTGAGTGTTCATAGAAATTTGCTGTGTTGAGCTAGTTCCAAATTGATCCTTTGACTTTTATCGGAAAATTTCCTTTACAGTTGCGGTTATACCTACCTAAATGTTATATTTTAAAACTTGTAAAAAACTTAACGAAATGATTACTAATCGTTGCAAGTTAAAACTTTCAGGATTTAAGCGTACTCTCATCAAGAATTACTGTAAAGATCTTGTAAATTGGGGTGAATTTGAGGTTTTGTTGACAGATTAGGAACGTGATGAAAACGCAAATCTTCTTAAAACACAGGAATTTCCCGTTGAAAACGCTTGCAAGAGTTCAGTTGGTGCTTGCCGGGATTCGAACCTAGGTGGATATTTATGTTGGATGTATGACAGAAACATTATGTACTTACGCGATAAAGTAAAATGTGAATCATCATCGTAATAGCCATTTTCCTAACCATACCTACTAGGGTCGACCTCTAGTATAAAAATCCAATTAGATACCAATATTTTAGATCGAGCGACTATTTGTGAAATGTCCACAACCCAGTTAGGGTATCACGACTTGCTAGAAGTCGTTACGAATAAAGTCTCATTTTCTGACTTCTGACTGTCAAAGTTCTACCAATGAAAAACCAATCGAAGTTTTTGAAAGTTGATACGGTTAAACTACAAGATAAATTGAGAAAGTAAGTAGTTATAAATTGAGGCAGTCTCAAAGGGCTTACAATCACAATCTTATACCTAAATGATATTAGATGAAAATATATATTTTTATGCAAGTACCTAATTAAAAGGCCTAAATCTCAGTATCGGTTTTTGTCAAGCTTAGCACAATAATTAAAAGATGAATAGATACTGAAATTATATTGGTTATTATCAGTTTTATACCAGAGTAGGGATGATAAAAAAAAAACGATTAAAACGATGTTATATCAAAAAGCTTGTCATTGCGATTCTAAAAAGAAGAGCAAAATTTGACCCTAATTTTGTACTTCATGAATAATTGAATATATATAGGCCTTAATTTTGCCCTATTTTAGTAAAAAATACAACCTACAAAGAAAAAAATATTCTACACGTTTTTATTTACTTTTCTTTGACTGCATTTTTAATTAATTTGGAATTTGAGTACTATTACTGTTACAGGGACTCACCCCAACTTAAAATATGTTTTGTAGTTTAAAATACCTAAGGTTTATAATATAGGGAAAAGCATTTTACATCATGTAAAGTAGATCAAAAAAATTACAACTATAACATAAGGATGGGACTTGCACGCGTTTATTGGATAAAAACAGGGGAAAAAATATATCTTATACCTATACGCTAAGGTTTTGATCACGCAGCTATTTTTGAACTGAAGTAGGTGGCCTAACTTACATTTCGACGGTGTCAGAGACGGGACAGTACTTGATCTAACGGAAATTAATTGTATGATTTAATGTAATATACTTAGAGTATAATACAATAAATTATACAATTCAATTTTAACCTTACAGTGGTCGCGCCCCTAAAAGTTTCATAAGTGGTCGCGTGGACTACATACGTAATCCATATACAAATTGAAAAAACAAAAGACTTACTCATAAACTATTTATTTATTAAATGAAAATATAATCAGTACGGTTTTCTTAATTAAATTATATTATCACAACTTAATCACAACCTCGGTGTTACAAATAATCAACAATATTAAAAAATCTTCTCTAGCATGGCACAAAATCACATGGATTGTTCTTATTGAGATCCCAATTTATAAAAATAGTAAAAACTAATATCAAAATGTTATTTTTAGCACAAGATAGACACATAATCTTCAAATGATCCCCACATATAAACTTGCTGCACTTGGTGCACATCTTTCTAGTGCTTTTATTGCGCGCTCTTCCACAGTCATAGCAACGGCGCACAACATAGCTCGATGTTCCTTCCGAGGCAGTGGGTTGAGTTTCTGCATAAGTAATACCAAGAAAATCTTTTATTCTGATTGTTAGAGTTCTTGGCAGCAATTTATTTTCAAGTTCTTCTTCGCCAGTGGTCTCATCAATGCCAGAGGCAAGTCAATTAGGACCTCACGTCGACTCACAGGTTCATTCATAATTCCGGTTTGCTGTGTAAATGCTCAATGCATAGAGTGCACTCAAATGCAGCAAGCGGAAAAAAATTGTAAGAGGCCATCTTCTTGAGTTTCTCGCTACATCATAGGTACATGGAACACATTTTATCCACCAGGTCGACTCCATTCTTAGTCCTATTGTAGTAAGCTATAACTTCTGGCTTTCGACTATCTCCAGTCTTCATCAATTGTGGCATCGTTGTGCATCTTCGACATCATAATAACAACTTTATTGGGTTTTGCTACATAAGACAACAGAGTACATGGTGGGTGAAACCCAAATTTAGAAGTATGTAGTGACATTATCTTCAGCCATCCACTATTCAATTAGTGCATCGCGTGCATTGTCCATTTTATTTTTCTAAAACAAACATTATATAAATAAACATTACAACAACATAATAAAACAAAATAAGGCATTTTTTAATCTAAAATAAACTAAAAAATAATAAATCAATGTATAAAAAATACTTACGTGATTGGTCGCGCGGAGTACAATTGTAGTCCACACTCTTTACCGAGCTCCTGTGACACAACCACGCGATTCCTACACTTGCGCTGCCCTGAGCGCGTCGAGTAATCATTCATTTGAAAGTACCTAGAGGCGCAAAAAGTTAGCTCAAATCGATTATTGGGAATGATCGATTTTGTGTAGGTGGATTACATATGTAGTCCACGCGACCACTCCAGGGTTAATATAATACCTAAGGAGGATATATATTTTTATTATTGTACGAATAAGGTCTAACCAGTAAACCGAATTTAAAAATTCTTTCATTAAGAAGCATTTTATCATAGAGTAACAGAGGCTAAAAAAACTTTATAATGCGTAATCAAGTAGTCCGGGAACCGTTGGATTACTTAATTTAAAACATAGGACTTAAATTTGAACAAAAATATACAGTCTTAATATATAAAGTAATGTAAAATAAAGTAGGTGAGAGAACGATAATTCAATAAACTTTCAATATTTTAAAACTTTCAGATAAATTGCATGGGACGGCCACGTCGTAAAATAGTTGAGTTGTATTCAACAAGTTATTGGCACAAATATTTTGTGAGCGAACTATTTAACAAAGTTTGAGGAAATTACGCAAAGTTTGGTAAAAGTCCAATGAAATTCAGTGTCAATAAGCGTATAAGTAAAAACTTACCAATCTGCTCCAAACTTATTGTTAACACACTCATTAAATTCAAGAAAAAAAAAACAAAAGTTTGTTGTGACACGAAAAATGGCGGATAACAAAACCGCGGCAGAACAATGAAAGCTGTTGAATGAACAATTCAAAAATAATAAGACTCTTTTTAAAACAAATGAAACCTTTTTAATTTTTTCCAGCCAGTTTTCGTTGCTCTAGTTTTTAATCGATTATTTTACTAATATTTATTTTTAATCGAAAAGTTTTGGAAGACAAATTTTGAATTTGGAAAAGTAGAGATGCGAAATGACTGTTTCTATTTTAGTTTTAAAAGAATATGTCAAAATAATTAACGTATTTTTTTTAAGAAAAGAGGTTTAAATATAATAACAACTAGTTAATAAAAACTATTTAAACTAACCGGCTAGCAGCAAGGCAAGCACCGCGGTCGTGCAGGCTGCGTATGGTTTCATCGTTGCGTTCCGAATGCCGAGCGCTGTTTGCGGGCCCGCCTTATAACTTTAGGGCTGTACCGCCCTCGGCGAAGAGGCACGTAACTATGCTACGGTATCGCATATTATGTGACGTAGGTGTCACAGATGAACGCTTTTTTTGGGGGTTGGAGCTCATTTGTATAGGAGCTTTAAGTCTTCATTTCTTTGTAAGACAAGCCAAATAAGAAGCGATATTGCTTTATCGGAAAGAATGTCTTATGTTAGGTGTTTTAATTTTTTAAACCTTTCCTTACATTTACTGTTTACTAATTAATTAAGGTACATTACTAATTAACCTTTCGACGATCAAGTGACAGTCGGCTGTCGGGCTGCTATTGTCTTTCTATTGTGTCTCCAATCTGTTGTGTTTAAGCTGTTTAGCTTATATTTAATAGTTTAACTAAAACTACGCACATCTACAGTGTCAACCATAGAATTCAATGTAGGTACTACTAATTTAGATGTAATAAACAATTTTCAGGTATATATACTTAATGACGCGGTACCGTTACCACATATCCATTTTACCTACCGGAAAATTGTATGAACAATATTTGATTACCTATTTATAACAATACAATTTAGTCAACGTCAAAAGTCCGTAAAGTTTTCCTTGTTCGTTTACATTTATAGGTTAATACATTGAGTTATAATGTACTACGTACTAGAGGAGCTATTTCAAACAAAATATGGCGCGTAATTTGGTGACAGCGTAGCATGCGCAGTGCAAGCGGGTGCCATAGATAACACCAATGCGCGCAGATGCGACATATTTTTGAAGTTGACTTCTATAGGCTTCTTTAATATTATGTGCATTACATATGGGTATCGTTATAAAAATAGTTATAATTAAAATAAGAAATGTATAACATAAAATTATGTGGAAAATAATAATATAACAAAATAAAATAAAAAAATATTGAAAGGGTAGTGAGGAAGTGTAGTGTCGATTGTGTGAGATAGAGTATCAGTGTCGGTCAGTGTCATACGTGGAACTTAGCAGAGGCAAAATTAGTCGGGAAGTCGTGATTTTAGAAGATACATAGTATTTTCAGTTGCCTCACAATATCTTGTATGATATTATATAAATGAAACGAATTTAAACTGTAAAAAATGTAATTCCCATGAAATAATATAAGTACTCTTCTTGACTTTGTGGTGTATTTCTCGTTTTCCTTGAAATGAACGGAACATATTCGTGAATATTCTATTGGCAATCACGTGACTTTGCTGCGATTCTTCTGAATAAATTTAATCCAAAATAATTCTCTAGTACTAGGACACGGCCGACGAAACCTTAAAAAAATATATATTATTTCATAAATAAAAAATATTAATATTACTTAATAATTTTTTCTCATGATTATTAATAACATTTTCTTGTTCGTAATTGTTTAACGTTACCCGACGTTAGTGTCCATTCTGAGCATGCAACAAATATTTTACTCTTTGATATTAACATCAACATGGCCGCCGTCGAGGTGACTCGTCATACATAATTACAAATAATAAAATTAGGCATGTTTTAAAGATAATATTTTGAACTTACTGGTAAAAAATCACTCCTTGAATTTTATTTATATTTCTCAAGCTGTTTGAACAGTATCTCAATGCACACGAAGGCATATTTTTTGAACAAAACTTTGCACTCGAAATAGTCTAGCTGCTGCAAGCGCTCGACATAGACTAAGCGAGTTAGGGTGCATGCACCCTAACTCGTGTTACAAAAAATTTAGTTGAGGTGACTCCTCTAGTACGAAGTACATTATAACTCAATGGGTTAATAGTATGTAAATACTAATTTCCTTGTGATTTTGTTACGCGTGTAGTTACTATGTCAACGTGTGGATATTAACTGATTGATAATGGTGCCAATTCTCTTGTTCACAAACTAACGTAAATTTAAGTTAAGTGCATCTTTCTCTTTCCATTTAATTAAGAAAAGGACAGAAGATAAAATATTAGTTAAGTCCTGTCAAATTTAGACACTCCATAGATAATTTAGACGCGTTTTAAAAACATGGCGTCTACGTCATACGTCAATTTTCTTCCGGCGCTGCTGTGTAATTTGACAGGATTAAACTAAATTGTATCTTCTGTCCTTTTCTTTAAGAAATGGAAAGAGAAAGATGCATTTAACTTAAAATTAGTCTAGTTTGTGACCAAGGGAATCGGCACCATTACCTATGTTATTTTTAGGTTTTCGAATATACGAATGTAAAACAGAATTATTGGACTACTTGTGTTGTTTGTCTGTAATGTAAAACCAAGCCCTTATAAGATCACTTGTGTTTGTAGATCAGATCTCCTCTCTCAATCTCCACAAAAAAACTAAATCTAAAATTAAAGTAATCCTTTAAGGATTCCTGTAATGTTTCTTACATCACAGGAATACTTAGAACGGAACCCTTTTAAGTGGAGGTTCTTTTGACACGTGGCTTATTTAGATCTGGAATTGCCAACCCTTGAGCAGGCGTGAAGGCTCAAAGCTCATGACTTTTCAGAGAGAATTTAAGAAGCCTTAATATGTTGGTAAAATTATTATGTAAAATATTAATATTAAGTTACAATACCTTTCGCTATAGTATGAACATCATCGTGCTTTATCATAAGAGAACGTGTATTTATAATAATAATATATCTTTATTTCAGACATAGGTCCATACATTTTTACAAAAAAAAAATAAAAAAAAACATAATAATAAAACATAAAACGTTAGTAGGGTTGTTAAGGCGCTCCTAAACGGGCAACATAATTGCTGTAATTTTATTGCAGCAATTTTTTGAGCATGGTCCGGCAACTCCAGCAATATTGCCGGCGTTGCTCGGCAATATTTTTGTCATACAAAAAGTGTTGCCCGGCAATACCGGCAATATTGCAGAGAGTTCGGAAACATTGCCGGGCAATGCCGGCAATGTATTGCAGCAACACAATTGCAGTAAAAAATTGCCCGTTTAGGAGCACCTTTAGTAGTACACATAAAATACAAATAACAGGGTGTTAGTAATTTGTTAGTAAGAAGAAAAAAAGAACAAAATCAGTATATACGGGCTATTTCCTATTTCTGAGCAAGTGAACACTCGCCCAGTAAACAGTATCGGACCGTTTATTTTGCACGCTAACGTTCTGATTTATAAAGCTATATTGGTTGTCTATTGTTTGCCCGAAGATTATATGCCATAATCATCATTTTCCCGAATTTCATTTACCCGAATTTCATTTGCCCGAATGTTTCATTTGCCCTAAAAGACATATGACATACTTTTAATTGCCCGAATTTTAGATACCATAAGATACGAATGCCATAAGTATTGTTTGCCATAATTTTATGTGCCATAATAATTATTAGACATAATATTTAAATGGCATAACAAGTATTAGACAAATATTTAAGCCCCGTGATGGTTTTTTTTTTCTGTGTATGGTTGATGGTTAAGGCTGGTTTTAAGTCTCTCTTTATATTATCATCTGTACTCTTTTGGATGAATAAATGATTATTATTATTATTATTATATAGTGGGCTAGGTCGACGGAGCCCCGCTTCGCGGGGCTCCTACTTCTGTGTGGTTTATAAAAAAATAACCACGAAGGGGATGGCGGGGTCTATTCGCTCGCTTCGCTCGCTCACACGACCCCGCCATCCCCTTCTAACCTAACCTGTCCGAGTCGGGGTGCCCTAAAGTCCCAATTACATCCAATTTCTCTTGATATAAACAACCGTCATACACCCGATGTCGATGGCAAATTATGTTATGGCATATCATAATTATGGCATGTGATAATTAGGACATGTGATAATTATGGCTTACAATGATTATGGCAAATGATGTTATGGTAAGTGACTTTATGGGAAACAATGATTCTGGCACGTGACTATTATGGCAAATGAGAGTAGGGCAAATGAGTATTATGTCGTATGATATTATGGCTGTTGACTATTATGGCAAATGAAATTAGGGCAAATAAAATTCGGGTAAACGGCGGTATACCAGCTATATTCTGATGTGAATAATAAATATACGTGCATGATAAAGTAAAAAATGGTCCTTTGCAAGAAATATTACTTACCCTACTCTCTTGTAGACTAAGAAATATTAAGATGAAAATAGAATAAATTGTTAATAGAATACGTTTACACCAAAAAAAATATACTTACACGTTTTCTTCAGTCCGTTGAAAGCATCCATCCCGCCCCGCCCAGGACGGGAGAAGTCATTTGATGGTTTTCCATTCGCCAAAAAAAAAAGTTATAAGCATCAAAACATTTGTAGATAATCATACGAAGAAGAAAAAAACCGGTCAAGTGCGAGTTGGAGTCGCGCAACGAGGGTTCCGTTAAATTTTTTTATGAAATAACGACAAATTTACGGTTTTTGGAGTTTTTCTTTTACTTGTGATACATGACCTTGCTTCTTGCCCAATTTCATGATTCTTGGTCAATGGAAAGTACCCTCTAGGTTTTGATTCCCTTGAAAATGTCTAAATACGCAATATAAACCGCCGTATCTTTTAATTGCGTTGATTTAGATACTTGATTTTTTCACTGCTTTGAGAGATAGCAGACTTGAGTATGTGATATTAATTTCAGCATGATATCTTGACGCGTTCCTAAGAAAAAGGTTCTTGACAGACGGACGGACAAACGGACGCCTGATGTGAACTAACTACAAATTTACGCTTTCCGGAGTTTTCCCTTTACTTCTGCTACATGACCTTGCTTCTTGCCAAATTTCATGATTCTAGGTCAATGGGAAGCACCCTATAGGTTTTGAGTTTTGTTTCCGTTGAAAATGTCTAAATATGCAATATAAACCGCCGTATCTTTTTATTGCGTGGATTTAGAAACTTAATTTTTTCACTGCTTTGAGAGATAGCAGACTTGAGTATGTGATATTAATTTCAGCATAATATCTTGACGCGTTCCTGAGAAAAAGGTTCTTGACAGACGGACGGACAGACGGACACCTGATGTGAACTAACTACAAATTTACGGTTTTCGGAGTTTTCCCTTTACTTCTGCTACATGACCTTGCTTCTTGCCAAATTTCATGATTCTATGTCAATGGGAAGCACCCTATAGGTTTTGAGTTTTGATTCCCTTGAAAATGTCTAAATATGCAATATAAACCGCCGTATCTTTATATTGCGTGGATTTAGAAACTTGATTTTTTCACTGCTTTGAGAGATAGCAGACTTGAGTATGTGATATTAATTTCAGCATGATGTCTCAACGCGTTCCTGAGAAAAAGGTTCTTGACGGACGGACGGACAAACGGACGCCTGATGTGAACTAACTACAAATTTACGGTTTTCGGAGTTTTCCCTTTACTTCTGCTACATAACCTTGCTCTTTGCCAAATTTCATGATTCTAGGTCAATTGGAAGTACCCTATAGGTTTTGATTTCCTTGTAAATGTCCAAATATGCAATATAAACCACCCTATCCTTTTATTGCGTTGATTTAGAAACTTGATTTTTTCACTGCTTTGAGAGATAGCAGACTTGAGTATGTGATATTAATTTCAGCTTGATACCTCGACGCGTTTCTGAGAAAAAGGGTCTTGACAGACGGACGGACGGACAGACGGACAACAAAGTGATCCTATAAGGGTTCCGTTTTTACCTTTTGAGGTACGGAACCCTAAAAAGCCTTGCTTATCGTTTTGTTCAAACTATAGTTATAGTTACTAATATAGTTTGAACAAAACGATAAGCAAGGCTTTTTAGGGTTCCGTAGCCAAATAGCAAAAACGGAACCCTTATTATAGATTCGTCATGTCTGTCTGTCTGTCCGTCCGTATGTCACAGCCATTTTTTTCCGAAACTATAAGAGCTATACTGTTGAAACTTGCTGAGTGGATGTATTCTGTGAACCGCATTAAGATTCTGATACAAAAATAGAAAATAAATAAAAAATTTTGGGGGTCCCCATACATAGAACTTAAACCCAACATTTTTTTTTTCATCATACCCATATGTGTGGGGTATCTATGGATAGTTCTTCAAAATGTTGGTCCCCCCCCTGTAAAATCCAAAATAAGAGTATGATAAATAAAAAACAAATATATGATGTACATTACCATGTAAACTTCCACCGAAAATTGGTTTGAACGAGATCTAGTAAATAGTTTTTTTTAATACGTCATAAATAAAATAAATAAATATATCGTAATTTACCTTTCACTCAATCAACTCAAATATAAAAATTAAAAGAAAACTATTTAATTTCATAAACATAAACCGTGAACCATTATTTAACTTATAAGTGGTAACACTTATTGTGACGGACGGGAAACTACGGAACCCTACATTGAGCGTGGCCCGACACGCTCTTGGCCGGTTTTTTTCTTCTTAGGACTACTTATTATACGTGCATAGCTACAGAAAGCCTGACCAATAAGTATCGTGTTAGGCCTTTTCCACACAGGTGATTTCTTATCAGTCAATAAGATAGCTTCCGGGGTTTCGATACCTGTCTTTAGTACATTTTTTATTGGAACGGCTACAAAGTCTGCTGCGATAATTATCACAGTTATGTGCAAGAAATCGGGACGCCATGACGCATGCGATATTGCCGGCCGATAATGACGCACCTTTTTAGAGACTTTACCTAATTAAAGGATTGTAGTGGTCTAATAGGCAGTTGCTCCATGTAAATCACACATATTCAGCGGGATTTCTAAACCAACCGATCGATGATTCAAATGCGACATTCGACGTTGATTGTCATTTAATTCCGGGGACTAGTATCCTGCATGCCAGGCCATTGATAATCAATATTGGCTATAAGCCGACTGTCCAGAGGATTCAATCCGAATCAGTTAATATAATCGTCTTTGAAGGTATTGGGATGTGTGTGATAATTGAGTTATCTTACTAATTACCTACTCTGACTTGCAAATAACAACATATCAATGAATTATACACATCTCTATAATCATCATTCTACATCTCCCTATTTTTACCTATTGATGTAAACTGCATTAAAATCTGTAACGTATTTCGAAAGATTTGAGCTTATTTTATATAGACAGGAAAATGAGAATTGTTATCATTGAAAGATTACCAAGTCTAAAGAAGAGCGGTAGACTATAAATAATCAAATAATTATTGTTTAAAAATAGACTATGACAAAGGGTTAAAGCCTACTCATTGACCCGTTTTCATTCATAGTCTACTAATTACACGAAAACCTACTACGCTAATTAGTTGTAAGTATACAAGGGCCATAGGAACCATTATTATGGCTGACTACGACGTAACCTTCCTGTTTCGTACGAAATGTAATTCATTAAAAAATTACAAAAGTTGACGCAACAATTTACGCGCTAAAACACACCCACTATGGCCGCCATAAAAAAATGGTGCGAAGAAAAGAAACGATCTTTATTTATGAGTAATATGGGCATTTGTCACATCTCTAACATATTACACGCAACGATATCGAGTTTAATCTAAACGCAATATGTTCCCCCTCTATAATAACGGAGAAATTGATATTGGCCACATTTTTCAAAATAAAACCTTTGCGATTAATTACTTTTCTATGGAGAATTATTAATCTGTGGTTTCATTTGCAATTTTTTTGAAGTGAAAACTTCTTTAGCGGCGTTGAGCACTTTTTCTGTAATGGGTATAAAATCTTAAACTCGCGTCAGGACACGTGACCCTGATCGAAAAAGCGTAGGACGGATAACAATTGAACGCGCGATAAAAATCTCACACACACTGATACAAGGTACAATTTTCGGGAAAATTGTACCTTGTATCAGTGTGTGTGAGATTTTTATCGTGTCTACGTAGTCGTAGTCGTAGTCGTAGTCGTAGTCGTAGTCGTGGTCGTGGTCGTGGTCGTGGTCGTGGTCGTAGTCGTAGTCGTAGTCGTAGTCGTAGTCGTAGTCGTAGTCGTAGTCGTAGTCGTAGTCGTAGTCGTAGTCGTAGTCGTAGTCGTAGTCGTAGTCGTAGTCGTAGTCGTAGTCGTAGTCGTAGTCGTAGTCGTAGTCGTAGTCGTAGTCGTAGTCGTAGTCGTAGTCGTAGTCGTAGTCGTAGTCGTAGTCGTAGTCGTAGTCGTAGTCGTAGTCGTAGTCGTAGTCGTAGTCGTAGTCGTAGTCGTAGTCGTAGTCGTAGTCGTAGTCGTAGTCGTAGTCGTAGTCGTAGTCGTAGTCGTAGTCGTAGTCGTAGTCGTAGTCGTAGTCGTAGTCGTAGTCGTAGTCGTAGTCATAGTCATAGTAGTTTTTTTTTTATAAAGTACTTTACAACTATTACAATACAATGGACAGGTGTTAATTTCAGAAACATTATAAAAAGTAACTCAATTTCGTTTCAATCTCCGGTGTCAGATATTTTGATTTAATTTGAAGTTAGTAGTAGACTAAGGTATCGTAGCTCATGCAGCCAAGTATTAAAATAAGTATGTATACCGAAATTGAAAAACTCAATATTCTCAGCGCTTGATCTATGAATAAGGTTTTAATACGAATATATAATGCCCATTTCACACGAGGGCAGAACAGTGAGGCAGAACAGTTATAATAATAATAAGTATTTATTTCATAAAAACATGGAACAGTGCACCTATACATAAAGGCTTACACTAAACAGTTTAGAATTATATTGTATAATTATGTAGAACTACATTATTGGACTCTATCCCTTAAACTAGGTCTAGCCTGTATCTTAAGAGACAGGGTTCAGCCATTGGTTTAAACTAAATTGATTATATAATAAGATTTAACAAGTGAGAACAGTGTCGATTTGAATTATTATATTCATATAAACTCTCGAGTCATGAGTGCGTGCATGTGTGTGTATGTGTGTTGTGTGCATGTTTGTGATTGTCAGTGTGTGTATATTAGGTGTTATATATGTAAAAATTGGTAAGTAACAGTAATTCATTGCATGTGTACAGCTTAATAGCCATATATGAGAAGGTTTTCTGTAGAAAGGTAGGAGGATAAAGAGTTGCCTCACGGTTAAAACTTTACATTCGTCATATAGTTTGGTTGTGGGAAACATATAATATTTACGAGTCATCGTTTTAAGAAGCTGGCACAGAACAGTACTGTTTTGTGCGTTCACACAGTAGCAGTACTGTTCTGCCCACTGTTCTGCCCTCGTGTGAAATGGGCATTAAAGCGATTGAAAGCGCTGTGTCAAATGAACAAGCCATTTGTTTAGAATAAAAGATCAACATATCAGTCTATTGTTTTTCGTCAATTGAATTGACAGATGCCAACATTTGACCAGGTTCTGTGTAATTTGGTTGTTTGCATTTTATTATTATTCCTTTCCGATTTTATCTACCCACTTCGCTTAAACTACGGACTGTGATTTCCTCTTGAAATAGCGACCTCCGGCTGTGATTGACTGATGTACGGACCTACTAAGAACGACGACCTGGCATGGCGGTGGGTGTCAAGAGATTAAACGGACATTGCAGATTTAACATGGATTCCCAAAATTATCCTATATTTTGTGTAAATTGCGGATCAGCTTCTGGCTCCATGTAAAAGAGAAAGGGAACATCAATAAGTGTCTTGGAAAGACTTCTGCCGCTGCAAATATATTGGTCGAAAATATAGATGATACTTTTGATGTGACATGATGTTGTTATTTAAGTATTTTGATTGCTTTTAGAAGTCTCAAGTGTCTGTAGTTTTAATTTAGTTTCAATCGAAAACATATATTATTTAGAACCAAAAATGAAAAAACACATCCCTATCGGTTCTTAGGCAAACAATGTATGGACGCATGGCAATGTCCTTTGTTTATATTTTAACCCGTGGAGTAATAGTGTTGGAAAATCTTGGCGAAACAGCTTAATATAAGCTTGCTGTAGATAGAGAGAGAGAGATATAGTGGTCCTGCTAATGGCTTGGGGCAGGCGAGCCAAAGGCACACTCGTAAATAAATGAGCGAATGTGTTTTTGAAGTGAAAACTTCTTTAGCGGCGTTGAGCACTTTTTCTGTAATGGGTATAAAATCTTAAACTCGCGTCAGGACACGTGACCTGATCGAAAAAGCGTAGGACGGATGGATAGTAGACAGCTATAATCAAGTTTTCACTTCTGCCGGCACTCCCGGAGTGCAACCCGTCTTTTTTTTTATTGATGAAATGTTTATCTGGCTTTTCATGGGTACGATACGAAGTTGACACACTTTTTAGGTAGCTAGGTACTAGGTAGCTCAATTGACTAATTTTCAATTCAAAAATTCAAAAATTAGTCGAATTTTAGCCCTAGCTAAGATTGATCAAGTATTAACACAAATTTAGCCAAGCAAAGGCAAACACTAAAAAAACTGAAGAAACTAAATTTGTATGTACATTTTTATAAAGTTTTTTATTTAAGGTTAATCTTTAAAAAACGCAGACAGTTATTTTATATTATTATTTGATTAGGACGGTACAATGTCCTGTAGCAGAGACAGTGGGCGTGGGTAATTATTTGTCTATTTAGTTAGCACTGTCTACTATATCAATGCGTCTAAATTAGCTTTCGTTGTACTAAGTACACAAGAGCAACGTGATTCCGCTAATCTATTGGCTCTAGGACTCAGTCCGGAAGCTTTGGGAGATAATAAGTACAAGATTGATGCGTTGAGTGTTACGCGACCAATTTACTATTTTTTATTTCTACTATTTTTTTATTTTAATTTGTTCGTACTTATATGTACAGTAACCTAAATCAGTAACATATAACAACGACTTTAAATAACTCGAATAAAATGACATTAAAAAATCTCCTCTTATACCTCAGTCTTTGAGCCAAGAGATGGGCATTTTGACTCCATGGCTCGGGTTGCGGAATAGTCCTAATAGTTACCGCGGCCCCGGAACATAAAGGACAATATAAAGGAACATTGGTGAGTTTTAGTCAGTAAAACGCTGACACTCCCTCCCACAGCCCCCTGGGCGGGGAAAGTTATTTGATGCTTTCCCATATATTAACCAGGCCCGAAAATATATTTACCAGCAAGGTTTTCCACGTGCAAGGCGGCAGCGCTGGTACAGCACGCCCCGTAGATGCGATGGCGCAAGAGTACACACACGTGATGTTCCACACTAAAGTCCTATTTATTCGGTTTCAGACGTCAATGAAATGGATTTTGTAGATGACGTCTTAGATGTATATAATTCATTATACTTAATAACTTCTCTTGATCCCGGTTTTCGTTGAATATTCATATTTCATCGTTTATTTATTTAAAGTAACCACCACAGCTATTTCCGTAGTAGCAGATTTGCTTTATACCATTTTGAAGTGTAACAGTGCCGGTAAAGGCATTGGAACGGCAGGCACGTTTGTTTGAGAAAATTATAATAAATAAATATCCCGGGACAACTGACACACGGTCATATGATGTCAAACTAAGCAGAGCTTGTACAATGATAACCAGACGACTGACATACATACTTATATAATATCTGAATACATACATATTATAGATAAATTACCCCCAAAAACAGAACAAAGTTTGTCATGTGCGGGGATCGAAGACGATCCACGACCGACCACTAGACCAATAGGCCGTCAATTATTTGTTATCATGACTATAATCATGTGTTTTTGTCTCTTATCAATCACCCTATATGTTACCTTTAAAAGAGAACATCTATAAAAAATCGACACTGTTCAGAATTGACCACATTGTGACCGCCAAGCTTTCGAGTCGCAACCACGTCCGGGTAACCGTACCTGTTAGATAAATAATAAAATAATACTCGCCGGGCGGCGTATTGCCAAACTGTATGCTGACCCAGACACCCATAGTCTGTACTGAACTACGTCGTGCTCATTGAAATCACAAACAAATTGGAGCAATGTACATACGAGCTCAGAGCATTCTGAGAAACTAATAAGGATCGTCAATCCGAGAGCGATCGATCAAAATTTTAGGGCGCCCCGACTCGGACAGGTTAGGTTAGAAGGAGGTGGCGGGGTCGTAGTGAACGAGCGAAGCGAGCGAACAGACCCCGCCACCTCCTTCGTGGTTATTTTTTTTTAAACCACCCAGAAGTAGGAGCCCCGCGAAGCGGGGCTCCGTCGAGTTATCTTTTTTAGACATTAGAGTGAAAATAATTTATTTTACACGAAAAAATCCTAACTTAACCTCAAAATTGACGTAACATAACCTCAAACTTTGATCATCGATATCTCCGTAATCATGGGGCTCCTAAGGTTGGGAGTAGTATAGGGGGTATAGTATTTTAAAGCAAAATGTAATTTGACTCAGACACTCTCTGAATAGGTATACAGTTTGCTCTTCAACTAAAAAGGCAAACTGCGATCGAACTCAGAGCAACCCCGGTCTGGGTCAGCACTCAGCATACAGTTTGGCAATACGCCGCCGGGCGTTGTGGCAATGTTTGGGAAAGGGCGGACAATTTTGGCTGTCTATAATACACTAATTCGCCACCTACGCATCAGTGCAGAGGTCAAAATTACGGCAAGACATATTTTTTATGATTTAGATAAAAGCAGCAACTTGCGTCATAATCATCTTATACAGGGAAAGTCGTGCTGAGTATTAAAAGGCGTATTTTGGTAATTTCTGATGAATTGGATCCTGCAATGGAAATTGAAATAGTTTATTATGCAAGTGGGATCTTAAAATCACTTTTACGAGTGATGTTTTCATAAAGTAATAAATAACGTCCTTTAATATTTAGTCCGACTTTCTCTGTAACCCTCTAGATATTAATAGTAATAATATCAGCCTATTACTACCCACTGCATTACGCAAGCCAATCAAAGGTTCACGACAGCCGAACAGTGCAAGTTAAATAAAAATTAATGCTTATTACCATTGGTTACGACATAATTGACGTTTCACAACTTTTGTTTTGATGTTTTCAAGATATTTCAAGACATGATTTCTTGTACAAAGTTTCAAAGTTAAAAAAAACCGGTCAAGTGCGAGTTGGACTCGCGCAACGAGGGTCCGTTATTTTTTTTTATGAAATAACTACAAATTTACGGGTTTTGGAGTTTTTCCTTTACTTATGCTATATGACCTTGCTTCTTGCCAAATTTCATGATTCTTGGTCAATGGGAAGTACCCTATAGGTTTTGATTCACTTGCAAATTAATGTCTAAATGCAATATAAACCACCGTGTCTTTTTATTGCCTTGATTTAGAAACTTGATTTTTTCACTGCTTTGTGAGATAGCAGACTTGAGTGTGTGATATAAATTTCAGCTTGATATCTTGACGCGTTTCTGAGAAAAAGGTTCTTGACAGACAGAAGGACAGACGGACGCCGAATGTCAACTAACTACAAATTTACGGTTTTCGGAGTTTTCCCTTTACGTGTGCTACATGGCCTTATTTCTTGCCAAATTTTATGATTCTAGGTCAATGGGAAGTACCCTTTAGGTTTTGAGTTTTGATTCCCTTGAAAATGTCTAAATATGCAATATAAACCGCCGTATCTTTTTATTGCGTAGATTTAGAAACTTGATTTTTTCACTGCTTTGAGAAATAGCAGATTTGAGTGTGTGATATAAATTTCAGCTTGATATCTTGACGCGTTCTTGAGAAAAAGGTTCTTGACAGACAGACAGACAAACGGACGCCGAATGTGAACTAACTACAAATTTACGGTTTTCGGAGTTTTTCCTTTACTTGTGCTACATGACCTTGCTTCTTGCCAAATTTCATGATTCTTGGTCAATGGGAAGTACCCTATAGGTTTTGATTCCCTTGAAAATGTCTAAATATGCTATATAAACCGCCGTATCTTTTTATCGCGTTGATTTATAAACTTGATTTTTTCACTGCTTTGAGAGATAGCAAACTTGAGTATGTGGTATTAATTTCAGCTTGATATCTTGACGCGTTTCTGAGAAAAAGGGTCTTGACAGACGGACGGACGGACGGACAGACGGACAACAAAGTGATCCTATAAGGGTTCCGTTTTTACCTTTTGAGGTACGGAACCCTAAAAACTGAAAGAAAAACTACGATTTCACAAAAAAAAATTGAACTTCATTAAAAATGATTATTTAATTTCCAAAGGTGCAACTGAAACCTCGGTGAACAGCTATTGAATAATAAGCAATTAAAAAATCATTTCCTCTTCAGTGAGTGAAAAAGATTATAGCAAACAACATAGCATATTAGTCTGATAAGTTTATTTGTGCTTTATTTACAGCAACTTGAATTTAAATCGTTGTTTTATTTCCGTCGTCCTTAAATTTTTACTTTGATCGCCTTCTAAGGCATCAGGGAACTGCAAGTAGCATGAAATCGTACAATATTACTCCGTTACCTACTCGCAGTCAGGACAAAACTACGCGACTTGAATAGAGTTAGACTGTTGGACAGCTTTCAAACCAAACGTTCGTTTAAGCTCACATGCACCGAAACTTAACTCTGAGCATTAGTTAACACAAGGTTACGTGACGATCATAAATAAATACCCTTGGACAACTCACAACTCACACGGTCATCTGATCCGAAACTTAGCAGAAACAAAAATCCGTATGTTAATCCATATGAAACTAGGTACTACTACAACTATCAGATATATAAGATAATTATCTGTAGCCATAATAATGGCAACACCGTATTTATGTTAAATTAAAATACAATAGAAACATCAATCTACCTAGTCCAATCACTGAGAATGACGTTTTATAAGTCAAAATTAAAATGTTCAAAATTTCTATTCCATGGGGAAAAAAAGTAATAATTTTAATTATTAACTTGAAATTATTCTCATCGTTTGTTAACGTTCAGACATGCCTTGTAACTTAAAACTTTATGCACATATAAAAATATTGCACAACGGCGGACTATGGGCGGACTTAATGCCTTAGGCATTTTCTGCCAGTCTACCAGTAAATTAAAATTATGACTATGTTAGCAGTGCGAGTGGGCCTAACCTGCTTCCTCCGGCAAACTTCGACGGTGCATCGTACCACACACGTCGCGACCGTTTACCACGTCACTTGTCATGCCTATAGCATAATAATTTTCATATACCCTATTGACCTTGCTAATAATCACTGTGTAAAGTTATGCAATGAATAAAGCCTGTGTAACCATACATTTTTTGACGTATAAGCCTGTCATAACTTTATGCAGCGATTATTAGTAAGGCGCTTAATATCATATGGATATTTATTGTTAAGTTGATAGGAAATATCCTATCAACATAACAATTTTCAGCGATAGTTAACCTTTCGACGACCAAGCCGGCTTTCGCGCTGCAATTTTCTTTCTATTGTGTCTCGAATTACGTGTGTTCGAATTTTTAAGAGATAAGCTACAATGTTTATTTGCATTTATCAAATAAACCTTTTCCTTAGGCCACTATCACACGGACTGCACCACAACAACCGCACGCAGTTGCTATATTCAACTGCATGCAGTTATACGTTCGGCTTCGTGCAGTCTTGATCCCAACTGCAGGCGGTCGGCTGCAGTCGAGAGAAGTCAATATCAACTGTATGCAGTCGTGCCTACAACTTCACGCGTTCGGCTTCAGTTGTGTAGTGTCGCCCGCCGCATGCTGTCCACCGCTGACGGCATACAGTTAGTCTGCAGTTAGTCCTGGAGCCGAACGCGCTTTGCTTCGAAAAATGGATTTCGACACCGTATTAATAATATTAAGAGAATTAATGTCTGTGCTTCCATTTCGACGTCAAACCTAACACTGGCTCCGGGTCTAGATGCTTGGCGTCAACTGTGTGAAGTCAGAACCGATTGCAGACAACTGAATATAGCAACTGCGTGCGGTTGTTGTGGTGCAGTTCGTGTGATAGCGGCCTTATTCGACGGTGTTTTATCTGTAAAGAAACTTAAAAGAAATACTAACAATTTTGGGACTTTGCGGTAATTCTCATCCATCTAAATTAAATTACTTTTACCTTTTTGGTTTGTTGGACTTGGAAGGCAAAGTTGGATGTCAACAGGATTACTCCCTTGGGTCAGTTATGTCTCAAACTCTTCCATACATCCTTTTATTTAACAGAGTGACTTTATTTTCAGGACGAAAAATTACTCATGATTACAGTATTTTTTTGCTATGAAATCAAACCTGGTATTAGAAAAAGGAAATAATTTATTTTAAATGTAATTTGCATAGGTTGAAGGAAATTCCGATTGAGTGTCGTATGTTAAAAGCTATTTAAATTCACATTGATATACAAAGTTTTTTGTATATCAATGTAAATTCATGAAATTGTAATATACGAACACAACCAATAAGTTTTCGGCTAGCGGTTAATTGGAAATAGTAATCTTAGCCAATGTAAATAGATGCTTTCCTTTTCAAATATTATCATTATTATATATTATGTTTATCCCACACTAGAATAGGATTCAATATCTAAACTTTATAAAACTAATTAACAAGTTTAATTGCACACACGGGAAATTATATATGTAGGTAGGCTGGTATTACTATATATCTAGAAAAAGTTTGTAACAACGCAAGTTCAAGCATTTATATCAATTACTAGCTGTCCCCTGTGGATTCAGTCGGGTCTTTGGTCATTGTTTCGCTCGTGTGGTTTGTATCCTTATGTTATATAGCCTATACATACTCATATAGAGGTAGTCAGCTAGGAAATGCCGACTCCATCTAGTTTAAAACAAAAAGGACTTGTAAAAGTGATGTAATATCCTACTTGCATAATAAACAATTTCAATTTCAATTTCAATATGTCCCTTTATAAAGGGTCACATGTACAAAAACATTTCTTTAAATTCGTCTGGTAAGTGTTACAAGAAATTAGCGCATTTGATTTTTAAACAAAATAAGTATAGTTATTTGTTCTGAGTAATCATGAAAGTATATACCACTTTCAAAAAAGTTATCTGTACTGAAAAATAAAGTATTTTGTGCTGGTCATAAAATTACATAATTTTCGGAATAAAGCTAACTTTGTTTTCCGAGTCAAACTACTCGCAGTGCCTTTTTTAATGAGTTTGAGTTTGCAGGTTACATCTATAATAATATTATAAAGTGGAAAACTTAGTATGTTTGTTTGATTGTAATGAATAGGCTCAAAAACTACTGGACCGATTTTAAAAATTCTTTCACCATTCGAAAGCTACATTGTCAACGAGTAACATAGGCTATATAATATCACGCTATGCCCCACGGGAGCGAAGCAGCAACCAAAAACCTAATGTAACGTGGGTGAAACAGCGAGGAACATCTAGTTCAAAATAAAATTGTCGTTTCATAACAAAAACATGTTACAGAAGATTCAATGCATTTTTTCCATGTTTTAGAGTTAAACGAAGTGCAACGGAGTGTGTTTGTTTGCTGGTGTGTTACATTGTCGCAATAACAACAAATAATGAAGCTTAAATTAATGATTACATATAATAAGGCCACCTAAGCAACAGGAACTGAGCTTTTTAAATGTCATTGACAGCCAAAAGACGGATTTTTTGCTTGTTTACTTGATCATAAGTATGACAGAACTCTACGGGTGCGAATATGATTCTTACTTGGCCTTTATTGTTACTTTTAACCTTATAACTTGTGATTGATGTACCACACGGTAGAAGATACGAAGCTACGAGCTGTTTCTAGTAAAATTTAATGTCAGCACCGCCCTATGTATTTTGTTTTCGTAGAATTTACGTAAATGACAAATAAATCGATTCCCTCGGGGATGATTACCTAATATTTACGTTTGTCGATAATGTTGTTTCATTGTTTCGATTGTATTAAAGTGGTTGATTGTTATCAGCGGTAAAATTAGGTAAGTCTTCTTTTAATAGACGGTTTTTATTTAAAATACTTGTAACAGAGGCTTTTTTTTTGGTGAGTGGGAAATCATCCAATGACTGCTCCCGTCCTGGGTGCAGCGGGAGGGCGTGTCAGACTCTTACTGACTAAAACCCACTCATGTTCCTTCGATTGCCCTTTATGTTCCAGGGTCACGGTAACTATTACAAACATTCCGCAACCCCGGCAGGCGTTGGCCCTGTTGGGCCCCTTCCTGTGTGTAACAGAGGCTTCTCATTGGAGGCGGATTCGAAGGTATAAAGACCTCATACTTCCATTCTATCTATCTATACCAATACCTATTTTCCCTCTTTAGGTTTGGATTATCCAAAACTCCTTACTTACTGGTTCTACCTACCAACTCTTCACAATGAACACACCCTGCAAGATCAAATCTCTATCAACCCTCAGTCAATCAGGCAATCGTAGAAAACAGCTCTATTTTTAAGATATCTGACAAGTGTATACAAAAGTTTTTTACTTTTATTTCTTGTTATAATGCACCACATTTTTGTTACATATCTGCTTCATGTAGCTGGGTGTATATTTCATTTCATGCATGTTACGTGGCAGACAATATATCCTGGGACAACTAACACACGGTCATCTGATCCCAAACTAAGCAGAGCTTGTACTATGGTAACCAGACAACTGATAAACATACTTATATAATTTTTAAATACATACATATTATAGATAAATCACACCCAGACACAGAACAAACATTCGTACAGACAATCAAAGAATATATGAAACGCTGAAATATTTTGAACGTAGTTTTGTTTTTATAAAGTTAAATGGCCCTTTTTATTAGAAATGCACCCAAAATACAAAAACTCAAAATCACTTATTATTTGTTAACCCAAATAATAAGTGATTTTGAGTGTAGGTATCAAAAATTAAGAAAAGTTTGGTGAACAGAACGCTATGTTATGCCGTTAGGCGTACAAAGATATTATCATCTGCGACCCTTTATCTAAATTGTAGTGTTTATGCACATCCTGATAAAACTGTGTTGAAAACAACATTATTTCTGATTCCACTTGACTTAATTTCAGACTAAGCAAGTTGCTGATAAATAGTCCTGGCTACAATATTGTGCCTGTGCAAATAGTCTTCGTTAGCCAGGCTAGAACACCCAGAAATAATGTGTTGGATTGGTCGGTGAGGCTCTTTTCCACTGAAACTACATTACGATGCATCACAACGGTGGTTGCTTTCTTTTTTAATTTCCGTTTGCGATAAATCTCATTACCGTTCCTTAAAAAAAAAACGTCAATTTCTTAAAAACCAAAACTGTAATTACTGCTTCTTTATTATTTCACTTAACATCATTAAACACTTTTAAAAAATGTATAATGAGAATGATTTGGCATATTTATTTCACTATTCTCCAAATGATCATAATATGCACAAAATGAAGTATTCACCCAGCTGCACTAATTGTATTAGGTAATAATAAACTTGTGATGCTAGTGGTAAGAGTTAATAAATAAAATCAATCAACGCAACAATTTCCTCCATATTTTTTAATAGTATGGCTGATTAATTTAAAATCTAAAGCATAACTTAAATACTAGGTTTTGAATCTGTGACTGAGTTATGTAATCAACTTAATTATCGCGAGGTGGTGGGTTGGTTTGTTTTGGCTGAACAAAGCTCAATTACGGAACGAAGACTACAAAGTATAGCTCATAACTTATTTACGTAAAATATAATTTAGTTAGATTTGAATGATAGAGAGGCAACATTGTATCAATTATTTATTAAGTTGTAAGTAATAAGTTCATAATCCTATTGTTGCATCGACCTGTTATACTTTGTGCATGTGATAATTTTTCTGGTGTTTACAAAAAAGTTAAAATAGGCATAATCGTGGCCACGGACGTGTAGCGTATTCGTTGTTATACGCTAGCTGTATGCCTGCTTGCAGCTTTCATACTAAACTATCAAATTGTGGACGAAGCGTATTGTATTGTTTTGTATGTATGTTACGCGATATCTCCGTCAATTGTAAACGGATTTTGATGGTTCTTCTTTTGTTTGATAAGTAATGATTTAGACGTGTCAGACTTTTACTGACCAAAACCCATTCATGTTCCTTCGGTTGCCCTTTATGTTCCGTGGTCACGGTAACTATTATAAACATTCCACAACTTTGTCCGTAAGCTGCAAAGAGGCGTACAGCAAGCGTGTAGTGACGAATAGCGTATATGCAGCTACGCTTCCGTGGACAATGACTCTAACAGTAACATTTGCATTATTAAATAAAAATAAACAGAATAATCAGAATTAATTAATTTAATTATTTTTTTTATCAACCTATACTGTCCCACTGCTGGGTTAAGGTTGCTCATAGCCTTCCATTGCTCTGTATTAAATGCCTTTTCTTGCAAATCTTCTATTAAAGACTGTAATCGTTCCGTCAGTGTTTTCTATTCTGTATTTTAACTTGATTTTATCAATTTTTTATATTTAATGTGTCACTTCGTTTCTCTTTCCCCCTTAGCTCCCCTGCCCATCCACTTTAGGCAAAATAGCAAAAACAACTGTCAGTCACTGAACTCCCAAGATATTATTGGAAATTCTTGTGATAATAAAATCTTACGTCTATAGAATATTGTCACTTACCATTAAAAACTTAAATTCACTGCAGTCTTAACAACCCCCGCGTTGCATATTAATACTTTACTGTTTTACGGGATACGTGCGCGTTAAATCCCGTTAAACAGTAAAGAATTAACAACCCCCATTTTTGCCTTTCATTCAACTCGCCCACGCTAACTGAAGAGATAAACATATTTCAACAACAACAAATCAAAGTATAAAGCGCGTTTAATTTATTACCATAATTTAATCTAGAAACATCGTAAGCCCGCCATTTTCCCTCAAAGCTTATTTCTTAACACAATAGAAGGCATAGTGTACCTGAAATAATAATGAAAATCGTCGTTAATAGTGGGGCCTGTTATGTGGGTGTGACGAAGCCTAAACCGCGTGAAGATGATCCTGAAATATCTGTGATTGGTTGGTTCGGAATGTTACAGGTATGACTGTTGATGGTAGTTTTATACAGGGACACTTTTCAATCACCATCCAAATTTTAAAATCGAGGACTTTTAATTAAATTATTTTCATATGTGTAACAATATAATCAAATAATAACACCTGTCCTGTTGACAGTGATGTGGAGGAGTTTTTTGATGCTCTGTGAGCCCTTCTTGTTATAACTTGTATATATTTATTTTAATATTATTTATAGGTTTTGTACATATTATGTTTAATTTATATAATTTAGTTTAATTTCTAGTTAAGTTTAATTTATATAAAGATGTAAAAGGATAAATAATAAATAAATATTATTACTAAATAATAACAAAAAACAAATAAAAACATTCAAAAGAAAATATCCGAAAGCGGGGTGCAACGTGTGAGGGAGGGGTGGGCGTAGTGCGTGCTTTTGTGTGCGTTGCGTTTCCGAATTTTAAAGGTAAGCGCGTGTGCAGTCAAGTTCAACAACCTAGTTGAATTGTATTTATTCCACACGTTTGGATTTTAGTAGCGGACAATAGTGAAAATCATGTAATTTTTTTTATTTTTTTTTATTTCATTAATTGATAAGGTTATCGATTCTGAACCATTTCTGAAAATTTGGATGGTGTTGCAAAATGACCCTGTACGCTTGTTACTTTATAAACGAGTTGGTAATAAATAAAAGATTAGCTTTTGCCCGCGACTTCGTTCCCGTTCCCGGGGGATTTCCGGGATGAAAACTATCCTATGTCCTTTCTCGGGTCCCAGACTATCTTACTAAACATTCAAATCGGTTCAGGCGTGTGTGGTTAAGGCGTAAAGAAGAGACAGACAGACAGACAGAGTTACTATCGCATTTATAATATTAGTACGGAAGTACGAATTAGCTTTTCGCCTGCGTGAATGAAGAAATTTTAATTCCCTTTTAAGGTTGGCATTTCTAAAAACCATTTCTTAGTAGATACTTTCACTTCATAAGGAACATACCCTCCAAGTGTCATGTTTAAAGACCAGCGGTTTTTGGTGTACGATAATATAACAACATCCAGTCCAGTCATCAGTTTACCATTTTATATATGTAGAATCAACGGAAACTGATCGCTGTTTTGTGAAAAATCGCTAATTAGAGTAAGTTAGTTGTACTCCACGGTTTCGCAATCGTTTTTGGTTACTGCTCCGTTCCCATTGTTCGTGGCGTTATGTTGCACCAGATATTATACAACGATATTATTACCTGCAGCCTACGCCGTAGACCCTCTACGAGGCTACGACAGTCATCCACAGTTACGTATCAATCTTCCATTAAATGGTTATTTCATATTTCTCAAACTTCTTGACTAAAGCTAAGTATTTTTGCCCAAATCTGGAGGCGGTATTGTATTCAACAATATCGGCCTACGCGACAACGACCTATGACATACAGCTACAGAATTACCTCAATGATCGACCGCTTAGAATGTTCACGATCTTACAAATTAAAGTGGTTTCTGTCATAAAGATGTAATATTTCGTTCTATGGTGGTTACGCATATTTTTGAAGATATCTGCCTACGCAGCCATAGACAACTTGCGACGATGACTTTTTTTTTTTATTCATATCCGAAAGATGTTGATGATTAAATCATATTTCACACACCAATCTTATTTAAGTATGTACTAACTGTCCACCCACGTTATATGTATTATATATTGGGTTACTACTCCGTTCCGGTATGTCATAGCGTGGTGTTATATAGCCTATTCGTTACTTTGCTAAAAAGTTTCAACAAAATATGTTTAATAGTTTTTCATGAAAAAGTAATAAACATCTGTCCCTCGACCTGCACAACTTTGACATTTATAATATTAGACGTAAAAGGACACGGGCGATTCTGGGCCTTTTACATTACACGAATGAGAACTTTACCAATATTCTTTTCAAGATTTATTATTTTTTACCATGAATTATCTAGATATTTAGTTATGGGATAATAAATTAATTATTTATTCAAAACATTACTGACTGTCTGCACTTCCGGTTTTTAACTATGTTGCCAAATGAAATATGTTAATCGATCAGTTGAAATAAGATTATAATGGAAATGTAAAACAAAATAAAGAAAGCGTTATCTGCAGAAGAAACACTGAATCATGATTTCATCTGTTGACATGTTTTATAATATACTATAAATAATAACTATAAATAATTGTTTTTATTTTTAAATATCGCACAAAATAATGTTTAATCAATGAAGTTGCAATAAATTATATATATTTTTTATTATACAGGCCACACAGTAAAAACTCATGTCAATGTCACATCTAAAGTCAAACAAATCATTCACTTCGTTGGTTTTAAACTTGCAATAGTGGATATTATGTTTTGTTGTGTTCCCGTGCGGTTTAATTATTTGATTGGTATTATTTTACGACTTTGGCTACGTATAAAGGATTCTGACGGTTATTATTTTGACGAACGACCTACGCATTTCTTACATCGGACTGATAAGTTATCTTGGATTACGAAGTAAAATACAATCAGTGATCAACATCTTCATTATATTAACCTGGTGGCGTAATTCATCTGTAGGTATGCGCTAAATAGAAGAGGAATGAATTCTTTCAGTTAGACAGCAATGGATGGCACGCAGTCGTAAGAAATTTATTTCAAAATAAGTTCACATGGTCATAAACTGTTACTGTTACTAAAATACTTCTGATTTATATTTACTTAAACCAAGGCTGATCATAATGAAAACATACAGTCAATAATCCATAATTATCAATTTAAGGCGTTTATTTCAAAACAAACAAAGCTAATTTTGTACGGACTAATAACATCCTATATTTTAATTTTTCTCCCATGTAGAAATTGTAAATATTGGTATTTTTTTTTAATAATAGTAATATCAAAAATTAATAATGCAAGAATCATTGCTGTATAGTCAAACCCAATAATGTATGGACCTTCGCCCGTCTTCTTTCCAAAAAAGTATATTCTCAAACTTACGTTTAAAACTGGCTGTTATATCCAAAAACCAGGTGAAGGCCATTATTTGTTGTGAAAATAAAGAAAAAAAAAACAAACACAAATGGCATCATCTAATTTTTTTTTAACGAAAGAAGGCCAGCAACCTTTTTTAAATAATTAATCAAGGAAGATCCAATGCGGTTATATTTAAAATAGTATTAGAACTTTTAAAAAATATGGATGGGTTTTCCTGTAAGGAGTCCAAAGTTTTTCCTGTATGGAGTCCAAAGTCTTAATAAATATGATAACAAAAAAATTGAAATGTCAATTACATATTATACGTTTATTTTTATGGTTTTATTTGTCACTTGTTTTTTATTTTATGTGTTAAAGTATAAAAGGTACATTATATTACATAACCTCGTAGTTTTAATTGTTGTTTAATAATACGGACTAATTTCTTCCTCCAATCAGAGTGGGATAATTGGTTTTGTATGATATATATGTATAACCTCACGGTACAACCTACGTAAGCAGAGCAGTAACCACAGCAAACAGTTAAATATACATCACAATAACGTGTCAATACTTAACCTCCGATTACTATCTTGGAAAACGTTTCCGAACATGTGGTTACATCGTAAAACAAGTATATATTATATACATAAGTATATTATGTTATGCTACGGTATTGTGTTGGTTACTCTATATATAACTACGTATACTGTGGTCGACAAATAGCTATGAGCGGTAAATTATATACTTACATAGTTATCGAATGTTTAGTATTATAGTGATTTTCCCGATTAGTAGTCTGTAAAGTCAACAGACGCAGAAAGGATATATGTTACCGGCCAAACCCGATTTCAGGACAAACTAGTTTTGCCTAGGCTAAACTAGTTCTTCACTAACTAAGATAGGACTAAGATTGGTCGACGGAGCCCCGCTGCGTGGGGCTCCTATTTCTGGATGATTTACAAAAGATTAAAAAAACCACGAAGGCTAAGGCGGGTGCTCCGCTACACTTCGCCTTAGCCTTCTAACCTAACCAGTCCGAGTCATGGTGAGGATGAATTAGTTTAGCCTAGGCAAAAGTAGTATGTCCTGAAATAAGGTTTGGCCGGTAACATATACATGCAGAAAGTTGAGATGTAGGTTTAAAATTTATGAAAATACGCAATATTTTTATGGGATCGTTTCGTCTACCTGCCCTTATTTTACTTGAAGTGAGCGGGTTTTTTTCTTAGAAGTGGTCCTGTAAAACGCCATTTCATGTTACGGTTTGCTACCTATCTGTCTGTTTCAGGAGAAAACTGAAAAAGGAGATCGTTGTTGTAATACACGAACCAATAACTATTTTCCACGAAAACCTTATTTAATTTAGAAAAATTGAGTATTTTTTTTTGTTGTAGAGAGGAACAGTGCCAGAGTAAAAAAAATGACTCTCAAAGTTACTTTACAGAAAACAAATCAATTTTTTTAGAGGGTCCATTGAGCAGTTCACTGCACATTCGTCCTAGTTAAAATAAGATCAAGTAATTTTCTATCGCCTAGCTAATATAAAACGTCGCAATGTTGTTGAAGTCGCTGATGTTAAAAATATCCTGTCTGTGTATTTATTTACCTACTAGTATGTCCATTTCTTACATTATATATGTTGTAATACATACTAATACATATACATTACATACTAATGAACTTACGCTTCTACTTACTACAGCGTCTTGTGGCTTAGAGAATTTATTTTACACATCGTGTAGGTAGAATAACTAAATGGAAAATGAAGTCCCTCACTGCCTTTGACTCTTTATATATATATATATTAAAAAACATTTGATGTTAATATTACAAGCTATCCTAAAAAAATATTAGCCACTCACATAAATTAATTTCAATGCCGAGGGTGGACATCGAAACAATGGCGATTTCAAATATCTATAGTCCTGGTCACGACGCCTACAGATCAAAAATCTCATTTAGCTTATAATTAAAACCTTAATGATTCGATGTGGGAGTATCGCGGTTTTGCTTACATACGCATTTTAAAACTAAAAAGTTTGTGTTTGCATATTTTACATAGATTTCGCTTCGTCGGGTTCAACTAATTCAAAGGGTAACATTTAAAAACTTTTTAGTTTAGTCGTTCTTAATTGTTTTGCGTTTTTAAAGGCTATCCAACACTAGGCGGTAGGTGGTTAGAAATTTTCATGAAACTAGTGGTTTAAGTATAAAATCTTTTATAATAAGAGTATTTTGTCTTTTTTTTTTCGGTATTTTCGACAATACCTGCTAAACGGCAACAGCCAGAAAATATGTCTATCTGCCTTTCTATTTATTACAAAACTAATACAAGCGCCACTTGCAAATCATCTGAATACATGGTGTATTATTAGGTACAAAATATGCCGCCTACACCACAGCAGTGCAAATTATACCATTCTTCCTCCCACATTTTCCGAACAACTAAGCTCGTTTGTCTCCAATATGCGTCATATTTCCCCTTTTTTTCTCATTTATTATTTATTTCATTGCATTTATTTACACGACAGAATTTATGATACGGCTATCAGTTTTTTAGACAAAGGTTACTTTTCGTAGCGCGGCGTTCGTAGCGTCGTAGCGGCGTAGCGATGCTACGAATATTTTTTACTTATCTCGAGGTAATATTTTTATGTTAAAATTTGTAGTTATCTGAACTGATGGACTCAATTTTTATACAGTGGTTAGTAACTCTGAGACTGACTAAACCGGATGAGCATGATTGTGTGTTCTTGTGTTTGGGTGTTGTTTAATAATGTAAGTACGTATTTATAAATTATATTTAGTATGTACATCAGGTACCATAATACAGGTTCTGCCTAATTTGGGATTTTATCTAGTTAGATGGTCGTATGTGAATTGCTTTAAGATATTTATTTATTAACTGGTCAATCAAATCAAAAGTATCAAATTCATTATGTGAGAATGCCATTTTTTAAATGTTGTCGTCATCCCTATTAGTGATGACGAGACAACATTTAAAAAATGGCATTCTGTTTAGTCTGTCTGATAAATCGGCCAAAAATACGGCACACGTATTTTTTGCTTGATCAAATTAATAAAAAAATACAAAGATAAAGAGCAACAAAGTTCCGGAGTGGATACCAACCGACAGCCGGCTGTTGGTTGATATTCAAAAGGTCCTTTCAACGACCAACCGACAGCCGGCTTTCGGGCTGCTATTGTGTTTCTATTGTGTCTCAAATCACGTGGTAAAATTAGAATACAGCAACACTGTTTACAGAAAATTTACAGGTATCAATTATCTTCCTTCTAGTTACTTCCCATATAAAGAATTCTAACACCTACTTATTACCACTATGTATTGAAGTGTATGCAAGTGAAAGTAACTAGTTTGACAGCATCATCCGTCAAGTTCATGTAACAGGTGATTGAGCTATTATTTCAGGTTACAACTTCCTGGAGGATAACAGTGAGAGTAAACAGAAATATTGTTACGTAGGCCGCGATAAATATAATATACGTTACATTGTTTTCACATTGTATCTAAATTCAACTTGAATAATCAATTAATCTATACTTATAATAAAACTGTAGAGAGGTCAATTCTGTACATTGAATATATTTTCAAAATTTTTATTGGAAGATGATTGGTGATCGATACTGATGCCAAAAATGCAATTAGTAAATTTTTTGTCTGTCTGTCTGTCTGTCTGTCTGTCTGTATGTGCACGCATGGGTTAAAAACTACTGAAGGGATTTAAACCAAACTTGGTACGATTGTAATCCATACTTCCGGGCAGGTTATAGGCTATATAACGTAACGCTGAGACACATAGGAGCCGAGCAGTAATGAAAAGTTTGACAAAAACGGGGGAAAAAATATTCCTTTTGAGAGATTCCGTTGCGTGCGCTGCGTAAATGGTTAAAGTTACGCATAAACTATGTACTAAAGAATTGTTCCTCTTAAAAAGTTCTAAAAAAAAGTCCGCGACAGCATATGCCTAATTTTTATAGTTCACTCACTATAACCATTTTTATGGCAATGAAATTAGCTCTAAGATAGTTCATGATTTGCCAGGGCTTTTGATGAATATAGTATTAATCCTAATCGATGTAAATACGTTATCCAATAAAAGTTTTTAATTATGTACAAAATTGTCGTTTACATCATTTAATTTCAAAAAATAATATCTTCGGAGACATCACAGTTTTAAAATTACTCCGTAGCAATATAATAATGGAACGTACGGACAGTAACAAAGCTGGCCGGCTTTGCAAGATATTCGTAGCTTATTCATCAGAATAACACATAATATTGTACTTCATTACATTGCACCATGAGCCACGGAAGCCAATCAGTAACCAAAAACCTAACATAACGCGGGTACGCGAGGATCGTGCCTAAGTGGTGACCACTCGCGCCCGCTGCTGGTTTAGGCCATGCTCCGGGGCGAGACTGAACGGGAAGCCGTCACCTCCTTCTGCGAAACAGTCATGCTGATGCAGCGTCAAGCCTCGCGCCCCGGACAGGGACCCAGGCGTAGACGTCGAGAGTCGCAAGACGACTACCGGCCACCGTAGGCGTGGGTCTGCGGAAGGCGAGCGATGGGTAAATCTGACACTCCCTCATGAGAAGTCATTTGATCAATTCCCATCCTTAAAAAACATAACGCGGGTGAAACTGCGGTATATACATATATAATATTAAACTCACTGACCAATATTAAACGCGTTTGTCATTAAACTAACTACAGGCATGAAACTTGGAGGGTTTATTCTTTGTGCAAAGAGTAAATAGCCACTAATAATTTAACACCTTAAGGGTTAAAATAGAAGACAGAAGTACGACATCCACGCAGGCGAAGCCGCGGGCAAAAGCTAGTACCTAATATAAAATATAATATATTAATTATAGAAACCTACTCTTTTGGTACGAGCAAGTGCCCTTGACAGAAAATAAAAACAATAAATATAATAGGTAAGAAAAAAAAGTAAAATGGCGCCAAACGGGTCTAGTTCAGCAATGGAGCCCATTTGGACCTGATTTTCAACTAAACCTTGAAGTGTAAGAAATCTTTCCATATAAAATTAAATTGCCTGTCTTGTACGCTTAGATCTCTTGAACTACGGAACGGTTTATAATGCGCTTTTCAACAGATAGAGTGATTCAACAGGAAAGGTTATACATACATATTACCCTTAAGAAAAGCCGACATTTTCAAGATTTGTAACTCGTGAAAAGCTAGGAATGGCTAGAATTATAGACACAATTGAATGCTCTAATTATAGACACAATTAGAAAAGCATTGTGTCTCGCGTGGATTCACGTCATAGACACACGAAAGGTTAAATAAGGAAACGGATGGCTGACTGGTAATAAATAACATCACACCACACTGTTAAATAGGCCGTACGTTTTGTAAAGTACGGTACTATTTTGCAGTGCTCGATTTTCGATTCGTCGAAAATCCCTCGTGGTGACTAGCAGCTAAACCAGAAACAATGAATCACTTGGCCACCGCCCGCCCGAGCGACGGTTCGGTGAAGCGTAGACTATCGTACTCAGATCTGTATCTATCAAATTGTAATTTACCAATTATCAAGCGATCAGTCGAATTGGGTTTGTTCCACGAATCTTGAGAGTTACGTTATTATTCGGTGTTTAATGTTGAGTGAGTTAATGCTTTTTAAAAGTTTGTCGCTTGTTTTAATAACAGTGCCTGCCCCCCTAGACAAGTGGCATTGTACTTAGAATAGATAGCGAAACGAAAACGATTGTCAAATATATAGAGATGTCAAATTGTTTAGCGAAAGCTTATGTCAATTCCATACATTTGACAATCTATTCGTTTTCGTTTTCTATTCTACAATGCCACTTGGCTAGGCCCTAATCTTTACAGAATACTAGCTTTTTCCCGTGGTTTCACTGGCGTTAGGAAGAGACCCTACAGCTATCTCCACTAAAAAAAAAGTTACGTCTAAGTATTCGTCCCTCCGTTTTACCTAACTACCATCTCCAGGTCTTGTTTAGAACTTTGAACTCTGAAAGGGATTTTAAGAAATACTTGGGGTCTAATATTTGGGGTGGCGGCCTTCGTGGGCCGGACACATATACAAAGTTCTTAAAATAACGAATTTCACAATAGGAATGCGACGAATTTAATTTAACAGTAGGTACCATCATCGAATTGTAGTAAAATTCACGCATGGCTGGCGCAGTGACGGATAGTTGCGGGTTCGATTATAGGGATCAGGAGAAATTGTTAGACAATGTTTAAAGTCACAGCCGCTAAGCCTTTGTCCATATTCAGATGGGGTCAGTGATTTTGCTGTGACGATTTCATGAGGTAGGTACCAACTACCCAGGTAACTTTCGCATTTATATTATTAAAAAGCGTTTTTAAAATAAAAAAAAAAAGACGGGTTGCACTCCGGGAGTGCCGGCAGAAGTGAAAACTTGATTATAGCTGTCTACTATCCATCCGTCCTACGCTTTTTCGATCAGGTCACGTGTCCTGACGCGAGTTTAAGATTTTATACCCATTACAGAAAAAGTGCTCAACGCCGCTAAAGAAGTTTTCACTTCAATATTTATTTAATAACCTATTTCTTATCAAATTCCCTTTGCAATTATAAGTACCTAATTATTGAATTTACTAATTGATTTTTTTAAAGAAAATAAGTAGGTATATTTTACTGTTACATAGAGACCTAGTATACGTCGCTATCTGTTCATTTTAATATTTAGAAATATTATAAAGAGTTTTCTCTACGCTACTCAAAATGAATCTTAAATGTTCGTTTATTTCTACTAACCAAATTAGAATTATGTCATGTAGCCTTTAGTTTATTTAATCGCCCAGATTAAGAATGCTCAGGTGGCTCAGATAGCTTAAGATCCTAAATAATACGATGTATCCTATGCTTAGTAATTAATCCTATTTTGAAATTGTAATGGGAAGCTGTCTTCACTATAGCCGAGGACTAATACAAGGATTTTGAACGAAATCCAAGATTATAATTATTATTATCTGTCAACATCATCAATAACGAAATAATAATAATGGTCACAATAAAGTACCAAGTTCGCTTTTTTCAATGTCTCACAGTTGCCCTAATTGTTTGAAGAATGTTTCCCCAAAAGAAATTGTTATGCTACTGTAATGCTTCTATTCCGCATGACAAGAACCTCGAGACAGGTCGAAAAAGATAGACAAATTAAGAATATCGACCACCTCACGTGTCGATATGTGGGATGTGGACTTAGCGGTCATTGTGCCGATAGTTATTTCTGCCTATGGCTTAATAGCCAAGAGCCTCGATCTAAAGAGGCTCACGTTGAATGGCTGGGTCAAGCGTTTGATTCAGAAGGCAGTACTACTGGACACGGCCCGCATTTTCTGGAGGTACCTACATCCCTATGGAGCCTTGACCACCGGTAGCTTGGACCCTGTTCCCGATACCGCTGGGCAACCATCTCTTGTTTTTTTTTTATCACCATTAAAGTGAATTGTTTAAAAAATTAAGTGCTTTGATTTTGGTACAAACTGCACACGGCCCACGGGCACGCAAAGCGCCCAGTTATTATCTTATTCAAGGGTTTACGTATTTCACCGATGGAGTGTTTTTAATCAGCTCAGCTTTTCATGAGTGGGATTTTTAGGGATCCGTACCAAAATGGTACAGAAGAAACCCTTATAGTTTCGTCACCTACGACCGTCTGTGCTTGAACAACACATTTTTTTGTCAAAATCCCTCCCCTCCCCCTAAAAGCTAAACGGCTGGTTCGGAAAATTTTAAAAATTCATGATGGTCGTCCATGCGATGAACTATGAAGGAAAACTATAACGGCTTAGATAGGTAACTTTGTACGATCAGGACTCAGATCAGGAGTTATAGAAGTCTAACCTCAACTTAATAATGATAATTTAATACAAAATCGGCATACTGCGAAATTATTCATTACGGATGACGGAACCCTATTCTATGCGTGGCCCGACAAGGACTTGGAAACTATTGGTAATCGTTTGACTGAAGAATGTTGAGTATTTTTAGATCAGCTTAGCTTTTTGTGAGTAGGATTAGTATTCTAATACTACTCAGAAAAACTAGCACCGAATACGTCGAGAGTTAAAGTTTGCTTGTGATAGATTGTTCTCTATTTATATTTTTGAGTTTATTAATAGAAAGTACGCGCTGAAAATAGAAAAAAAACTTAGGAACATTTCCAAGGGTTAATTTGTAACGCTATCTAGATTAAGGTACAGTACAGTCACCATCAAAAGTCGCTGAACACATTCAGATTTTCAAACACTGTATACTATTATCATCTATAAATCGCTCAACAAGATAGGCGCCAGTATTGAATGAACATCATTAAAAATACATAAAACATAACACATTAAATAGATGATAATAGTATACAGTGTTTTTGAAAATCGGAATGTGTTCAGCGACTTTTGATGCTGACTGTACTGTGAGGAAACAAAAGGTAATGGATAATACTTACAATTTTATAATCACATTATTGTTGCTTAATTTGAAAATTGTTTGTTAGTGTATGTTTTTTATTAGATTTAGCTTAGGTATAAGTAGATAAGTAGGTATCATGTTATCCTTACGATATCTTTTACAGAGAGTAAATACGTTATCTTTTTCTACAGAGAGTACTCTTCTTCCATCTTGTTTATTAATAAGTAATAAGCCATAGCACAGCAATAGCATTTTTATGACGTCACATATTTGCTATAAACTTTTATGACAATTGTATTGTCGCTTGTCGCCATTATGTTCAGAACATACTATGCTTCCAGTATCATTCTTTTTAGTTTAATTTTAAAATACTATAGACATCAACCAAAAATTCCAAGAGTAACTTCTCTGAAAAAATACTTAATTCAAAATCCGATTATTAATTTAATCATCATCTTCAGCCTATGAGCGTCCACTACTTACTGGGCATAGGCTACACACAACTTTTTCTAGCGCATGCGGTTCTGTGTAGCCTGCACTGAACTCTTCACTACTCAACTCATCATTTTGATGCTTTTTGAGTCTGAGTTGGCCCATGGATGGTTCTGATTCACAAATGGACCTGATAGGTTGCACTGGAAACGAATTATAAGATTTTCAGGAAGAACAATGTCAGTAGACGGTATCCCAAGTATTACCTAAATTAATAAAGTGTAACATAGTTGAAGAAGTAACTTGCAATAGGACGTAATAACGGACAAAACACATGCGCATTTTTATTGTTTGATGTTACATCAAAATGAGGATTTACGATCAAATAAATCATGTTTATGAAGCAGTAGCTGTGTAAATTATTTCAAATGCAGATGTCTTTGTAACAAAGTTTTACAGATAAAAAGAAATGGTTGCTCTTAAGAATGAGCCCAATATTAATAATAAAGATATGAAGGATCGACAGGTTTTGTATAGAAATGTGAACATGTATGTAAGTATACTAGCTTTTGCCCGCGGCTTCGCTCGCTCTAGCAAAAGACAAAAAGTAGCCTATGTCACTCTTCATCCCTTAAACTATCTCCACTTAAAAAAACACGCCTGTTTGTTTTGCCGTGAAAGACTGACAAACAGACAGACAGAAACACACACACACTTTCCTATTTATAATATTATTAATATGGGTGTAATTGTTCCACAGATAAACGTTATGTTACAGAACTCAGTCTTTAGATAGTCTTTCAGGAGTTGCAGTGCTTGGGAATAGTGTGGCAGGATTGCCCCTAAAGGAGAAAACTTAAAAAAGAAACGAAACAAATATTTAGCCTTCAACTCAGGAGGACATGTCATAGGAGGTTCATAGGGGCAAGATTTTTTGTATTGAGGAGGGTGGGAGAAAGGAGTGTTGCAGAGGAATCGATATGAATACGGACGTAAGTTGATTACAAAATTATCAGTCATCGGGAGGTAGGGTCACACAACAAGTCCAAACTAAACGCATTACTTAAACACAGTTCACGGAATTGATAGCAATCAAAACTTTTCGGCGCTTTCGTAGAAATCGACAATGTGTGAGTAATACCTTCAAATTAATGTCTCAGCAATACATTCGTCATGTATAATTTGTTCAATATGTATAATGTAGGTAATGCTTTTGTGATCCACTTACTTGAAAGTTATTAAGGAAATACTGGGGGGTCTAAGAACACTCGTAACAGTCAAAGTCGATGACTTTTTTCCAGATGGGAAAAGAGGTATAAGTCTTATTTTTTCGGTCAAAGTTTTCCTCCTATAAAGGTAATGCTAGCTGCGGATTGGATAGTTGCAACGATTTAGGTAATATGCCTTAACAAAAACACACAAAAAGAGTTTTAATTATTTTATTATTCAATATATAAAATAGTTATCTTATACACAAGGTACAAAATATATTACATTTGCTATCTCACAGCAACAATACTATGACACCTCGGCGACAAAACAGGATCAAACAACTTAACTAAATATACGTTTTCAAAACCATTTTCAAACAAAAACATTAATCTGTCTAACAATATCAAACTCTCGATGACTTGCGCCAAACATAACCTTAATAAATAAAATAAAACGAGTTTTCTCCACTGGCAATCTATATTTTTATGTATATCTGTAAAGAAACTGTCAGATAAACTGTCATAGAGTTCTAATTTTAAAATCTCGTCCGCCATTTTGAAGTACTGCTGGAATGTTTGACATTTTGGTGTTATCCTCTTCAGCTTGCCTTCCGAGATGTTGTGATTGGGTAGCTTCTCTTTAATTATTGCCTGTAGAAAGAAGTTGGGGATTTAATATTAATGTAAATCGCCTTTGTACTTGTGTAGCTAGCCAGAGAAGAAGCAGCGAGGTGAATTATACTGTCACAATTTCTTACTATAAAAGATGACGTAGCCGTGAGGGTTTTGTGGGATGTGGAAGATAAAGAACACTCTTTCCGCGAGAGGAGATGATTGATTGATTTAATGATTTGATTTTTTATGATTCATGGCTGGTGTTACCATAAAAAAAAACATCATGGAACAGTATTAGCAGTTATTGTTATAAACAATAATTAATTATCAGTATATTTTCTTTCATATTTATTATTTATACTACGATGGCACATGGCATGACTCCAAATATACATTAAGACATATAGACAACCATACATATTTTATATATTTATTTTATAACATACCTGAAGTAAGGCTCTGTATAACAAGCTGCTGGACGGCAACTGCCGCTGACTCACCACCCGGTCTATAGACTGGGCAGCCAGCATCCGGGCGTTCCTGCCTAGGTTATAACCTGAAATATATTGAATTCATTGAGCATTGATACATTGAGCACATCATGATAGGGATAACGGCACAATTACGAAAATGACGCTCTGTTTAGTTCGTCCAAAATCACTGGACACGTACTTTTTGCTTGATCAATTTAATAAAAAAAAAAATCAGGATAAAGAGTATCAAAGTTCCGGAGTGGGGCTTGTGAAAAATTGTACCTAGGCGTGACGTCACGCGAAATTTCAAATGTATCGTCGTCATTTTTCGTTTTTTGATAATCTAACTGACGGACTAATTACTCTTTTTTTGTCGTCCCTATACAAAGGCGAATAGAAAATCAAATAAACGCCACTTTGGTCACAAATGAGCACTAGAACCTACCTCTCAGACACTCCAACATGAGGAGCCCTAGACTATACTCCCTAACTCTGAAGTCCCTTTGGAACACTACGAACATGTCGACATCAACATTACAGCCTTGCTCAGTAAGTGGTAGCGAGTTTCGTTCCAATGCAAATTGAACTTTATTTTAAACGCACTAGAACCCACCTCTCAGTCACTTCGCCATGGGGAACCTTGGACTATTCTCTCCCTGCCATAGCCCCGTTGGAGCACAGTGTACACGTCCACATCAACAGCCTTGCTTAGTAAGTGGTAGCAAGTTCCGTAGCAATGCAAGTTGAACTTTAACATCAACACATTAGAACCAACCTCTTAGACACTCCGACATGGGGAACCCTGGACTATTCTCCCCCTTCTTCCCGTAGCCCCGTTGGAATACGTCGAACATGTCCACATCAATAGTCTCAAACAGCAGGTAGTAGCGAGTTCCGTGCCAATGCAAATTGCACTTTAATATCAACGCATTAGAACTCACCTCTCAGACACTCCGACATGGGGAACCCTGGACTATTCTCTCCCTCCTTCCTATAGTCCCGTTGGAACACGTCGAACATGTCGACATCAATAGTCTCAGACAGTAAGTGGTAGCAACACGGTACGTTGAACACGGCGGCTGTGGTCGGCTGGGAGGTGAAGATACGGAGGGAATCCGGGCCTAGGTTGCCGCATGTGTGGAGACCTGGGGATAAATAATGATATTTATTTTGTAAATAGGTTAAAAATATCATTTTTACACGTCATTGTTGTATTTCTTATTTTTAGGCGAAGCGGTATTTCGTAGCAGAAAACTCGGTTCTTAGTTCTTGTTTGTAATGTGGAGAAGATTTAAAGATTGTTTGATGTCCTTCAATAGTCAATTCTATTTTTAGATCGATAAAGTAAAAAGTTGCATTAACAGCTAGTGCTTTCATATGCGTCGAGCTCGTGTTGTAGAGACCTTCTTCACAAAAACTAAAAGGTGAATCGGAAGGAGAGGTTTGTGAGCCCTGGCCTAGGGGTCCAGGTCAATCACTGATTATTGTTACCCCTCTGACTTAGAGGTAGATTTCTGGAGCCGTACCTGTAAGAAGCAACCTCACATCTTGGCCAGAATGCTCGGGGAACTTCTCTCTGACGATGCTGGCCAGGTCGGTGTGCTCCGTGATGAAGGCCGTCGCGAACCTGTGTAGGTTCCTGTTGATGCTCTCGCTCATACGCTCTTCGTTCCCGTCCTTGATGCGCTTGGCTATTGCGTGCCATTGTTTCTGGAAAAAGAAAGCAGGATCAAGTGAAAAGGGGGTTATCGTAAGAGAAGTAAATTCACCCTTATATCGTCTACTGAACCTGCTGATGACTTATTGTTCGCTATTCAGACGAATCATATGCCAAAACTATTATCCCAACTATATGGGGATCGGCACGCATTTATCAGTATATTAGCGTGACGCATATTCAGTTACTGAATAACACAATACTCGTAAGACTGGTTGTTGCTAAGTACTGGTTTCTGACTACCCATAATAACTACAAAGATCTTCAAAAGGGTGTCATACCATGCCACAAAACCTCTAACTCCATCAGGCTGTTAAAAATCCTAATGGAAAAAGACAACACCACTCAAAACCTTAGCATCTACCTGTGTTATTGTAATCCTGTTGGGCGCTCCGTTCGCGAGACACAACCCAAATACTATATAATACAATATCCCTAGCTAAGAGTTGTTGCTATATGCTAGACTTCTGACTACATGTAACGTCTGTCAAAGATCTCCAAGAAGAAAAACTATGAGTACCTGTATAATCCTAACTCTGTTAGGTCCAGCGGCCACAGCGGCGGCGTCACAGTCGACAGTCAAGCTGGGCACTCCGTACGCGAGGCACAGCGCGACAGGCAGGTTCCCGCGCCCCCCGCCCGCCTCAACACAACACGTACAACCGCGGGCGGCGTGGAGAGACGCTACCAGGCGAGACATTGTTTGTACCTGGAGGCAGTCATTCATTTTTCATCATCCAGTTGATAGAATAGAAAAAACCTTTATTATCTGGCAACTGAGACCCATAGAAAAAAATACACAAATAGTCTTACTTAAATAATAAACTAAACCTATATGGTTTAGTTTATTATTATATTAATGAAACTAAAAACTGCACACGAAGTGGCGGCATCGTGTTTCGCTGCGAGGTCGGTATACTTCCACGAAAACGTCGATACACGACACCCTTCTGCCAAAACTGAGTAATAACCTTGACCTCCACAACCAAGTCACAGGGTAACATACCCCTTGGTTATGGCCTACGCAGGCTAGGGTCAATGGCGGAGAAAATGTCCGCGGTGCGCTCTTATTATTAATCTCATTAGGTTGCTTTTGTCCGTTTGCAGACCGCTAGGCGACCAAGTGCAACAGTATTATACTGCCCTGCTAAGCCGAAAGGCGCTATCTCTGAGATACGCCCTTTTAGTTTTTTTTATACCATTCAATAGCTAGAATAATTTCGCATCGAATGGTATAAGCCAAAGAGCGATATCTAATTTAAAACATTAAAATAAACCACTAAGAAGTTTTTCTATATCTCAATTTTTTCTAAAATTACTAAGAGATTTGACGGCATGTCGTTTTTATGAAGCCAAATAGCCTTATATTGACATAGGCTAAAAACGCTTAGAAAATGTTAATCAAAAACTTAAGTAAAGTAAATGTGGGTATTATTAGTTTGCTAAGGTTTGAGATACGCCTATACCTAAGTATTATAGAGAGTGTGTCGTGACATGAAGATAAACATTAGTTACGATCATTTCTTTGTTTGTTTAGTTTGCGGAAGGAAGCAAATTCGTTTTGTGGTGTGTTTAAAATAAGGAAAACTTTATTAAATACAGTATTTCTTTCGATATGTTTAAGTCGACTGTTTTGACACAAACAACTGTTGTATATAATGAAAGTTTCGTGCCTATTGGAGCTAGGAAAGGTTCAAAAGAATCCAGTATCTATCCTGTACTTTGGCATGAAGCATTGTCTGGACGATAAAGATGAGATCATAAGTGCGTATTATCATTTTTTAATAATCTATCGGGATATGAAAAATATTGTACTTTGGGTGGATAATTGTTCTGTATTTTAGCCACAGAGGCGTAACAGGCAAATATACACTTGTTGTTACTTTATTAAAAAAAAAAATATTTTAAAATCTCTTTCCAGTTATCTGCTAATAGAATGTCTTTTTGGCGGGGACTAGGTACCAGCTTTTGATTAGTTTTATTTCATAGAAAGCAAATAAATAGCTTTAACTTTTTTTTGTAATTTGCTGCTACATTTAATAAAGTTGTTAAAAAATATTAAATGAAGTTTTATTACAAATTTATTCGGTATTTTCATCAAATATGAAAAAAAAAACATTTTGTATGGAACTTTCTATGAGCAGAATAAAACTAAAAGCATTATCTCAATTTTTAAAGCCTTTCTTTTTAATCAAAATAGCGGTATCTCACAAAATAGGTATAATGTTGCCATTTATGGATAATTTAGATTTGCCAGTTATATCTAGGGTCAAAAATACGTTTATATAAGTTTTAACAATTTAAAAAATATTAGTTTTAACCCCCGTTTGAAGGTGGGAAAAATCCATTCACAAAAAGTCGTTTTTCTCGAAACTTACTCTGATTGAGTTAGCGCTTTTCGGCTTATCAGGGCAGTATAGTACTAATAAATGTGCACGGGTGCACCGCAGACATGACTGATGATGGTCAGATTTGAAACTACCGGAACGTAGCACAAGGTATCAAGAAATTATCCTACTAATGTTATAAATGTAAATATAATTTCGTGTGTTACGGTTTTACGGTAATACTATTTTTTTTTAAATAAAAAGTGGAGTTAGCTTGAATCCCAAAGACATAAGCTACTTTTTTAACTTTTTCGAACAAAAGAGCTGGAAGCAAATATTATCGTACCTAAAGGTTTTTTTTACCGTGTTTCAATCATTGTAGTCTTCCTAATATTAGAGGATAAATAGACAGATAATGGTGCCGATTCCCTTGGTCACAAACTAGACTAATTTTAAGTTAAATGCATCTTTCTCTTTCCATTTCTTAAAGAAAAGGACAGAAGATACAATTTAGTTTAATCCTGTCAAATTAGACAGCGCCGGAAGAAAATCGACGTATATTTAGACACCATGTTTTTAAAACGCGTCTAAATTATCTATGGAGTGTCTAAATTTGACAGGACTTGACTAATATTTTATCTTCTGTCCTTTTCTTAATTAAATGGAAAGAGAAAGATGCACTTAACTTAAATTTACGTTAGTTTGTTAACAAGAGAATCGGCACCAATGTTACGCAAAAAATAATAAATGGATTTTGCGTACATAACATGACGCGTGTGAAATCGCGGGGAAAAGCCCGATGATTTATTATTTGATTATTTGACAAAACATTGTATAATTACACTTTTCACATTATATTAATTAAACCCTTACGAAAATGACAATAAAATTCAGATTCCTTTGCAAGTGGAATAGTTTCCTTACCTCATAACTCTTCTTGCTGGTCATGAACTCTTTAACCCGGACCTCAGGTCGGACGTCACCGCCCCAGCTCTTGATGCGCTCCTGCAGCTGTTCCGATGAGAGGCAGTACTCATTGTTTACTGTCACGCAGTGGCCCCGGGCTTTATGGATCCAGCTTGAAAGGATAGAGTTACCTGGAAAAAGGCAGTGTTCCATAGCCCTTCATCTGGCGATTGGTATGGTTTGTCGGCCAGGCCAGTTGAGTGAACCACAACCATACTACAGATAAAACAACAAAATGACAGTGATCATAAGGGCCGAGTCACACCGAAATGGCAGCGGCCGGCAACGGCCGTCAGCGGCCACCAGCGGCCGCCAGCGTCGGAACAAGCGCGAGGCGCGCGGCCGCTCGCGGCCTCGCGCCCGCAACCTCTTACATGAGAGGCGTGTGCCTTATCCACTGGGCCATTAGACAGACTCGAACGACGATAACGAGAGCGAGATGGCGCTAGACGACTTGTATCTGCTCTCTTTCCCGCAGCGGAACTACTCTCGCTTTAAGATGTCATGGTAGGCCACCTGTTTTGGATCAGGGATCGCGGTTTAGAGTGCCTGTCCACTGTAAGTTTGTCGTGTCGGCTGACAATTTTCTTGTACATGAGAAGAATCAGAGTCAAGTGTCTGGCGCAGACAAGATTTTTGTATTGTGCAGCGCTGACGCAATTTACACTAGCAGTGGGTAGAAACGACGCGAATTCTTGCATAGACCCGGCGATTTTTCTTGCCGTGAATACGCGAATCGGAAAAAAAAAAAATTTTACGTGACACGATTGGCGGTCATATGGACGTAGACGTGTCGCTAATTGTGGAAGGTGTATCATAAAAACTAGTGGAATTTCAGCGACAAATCCCATAAACAAATGTAAAAAAGAGTTTGACTATAATATTGAGCCTTTGAGTGAAAACCTGTAACCAGAGGTGTCTTGGAGAAAACAATTAAAAAAAAATACTATAACAAACCTTTTACTTCTTGCCCCTCAGCTATACTCCAGAACTGTTCCAAAGCTTCATCCAGGTCCAAGCTGTCAAGTGTTTCCCTCAATGGGCCCGGAAGAAGTCTCTCCCAGTGGCTTTGTGTCAGAAATTCTACCATATGGCAGTTAGCAACGGGCAGTAGAGGAGTTAAATATTTAGTGATGGACTCTATGTGGTGGCGAATTTTAGAAATTGTAGAGCTCATTTGTGGTTCTGGAATGAGAGAAGGAAATTGTAAGGTATCATCATCTTTCAATTGAAAGTAATAAACAAAAAAAAATCTACATATAAAAGGAGAAGCTGACTGATTGACATATCAATGCAGGACCTAAATAAACTATAAGTATTAGAAACTTGAATTTTTGCATCCATACTAATATTATAAATGAGAAAGTGTGTCTGTCTGTCTGTCTGTCTTTCTTTCACGGCAAAACGGAGCTGCGAATTGACGTGATTTTTTAATTGGAGATAGTTGAAGGGATGGAGAGTAACATAGGTTTTTGTCTCTTTTTAACGCGAGCGAAGCCGCGGGCAAAAGCTAGTCTACATATAAAAGGAGAAGCTGACTGACTGATATATCAATGCAGGACCTAAATAAACTATAAGTATTAGAAACTTGAATTTTTGCATTTCCTTATAATGTAGAGGAGGACTAAGAAAGGATTTACAAAAATGAACTGCCTAAGGGGGTAAAATAGACATTCACTTGGGCAATCTAGACGTTCAGCTGTATTCTAAAGCTTTTGCCCGCGGCTTCGCTCGCGTTAGAAAGAGACAAAAAGTATCCTATGTTACTCTCCATCCCTTCAACTATCTTCACTTAAAAAATCACGTCAATTTGTCGCTCCGTTTTGCCGTGAAAGAAAGACAAACATACAGACAGACAGACACACTTTCCCATTCATAATATTAATATGGATAATACAATACAGCTGAATCTAAGCTTTTGCACAAATTTTTGTTACTACTATTTTGCTTTATAAAACATTTATGTTATGTGAATGTGAAAAAAATAGACAAAACAACAACCCCCTTAGTTAGTGTTAGTTTCGCTGGGCTTGTCCGCACTTAGCCTTGCGCACGCACAATGGCCCAATTATGCCATTGTGCGTAAGAACACAAACCACATGAAGGGAGGACCTTTTTTTGTGTTGTAATGTCTGGAGAAAACGGAGTATTATGGATTTTTTCTACTTCCATGATTTAGTATACACTTGTTGTATTATCCAAAAATTATGACAAAGCAACAAATTATTTAGATTACTTACTGCATTCCTCAGAAGGAAACCCCTGCATCATAAGGATTTGTAGAAGAAATCTTTAGCAGAGCACAAGCCTTCTTATATTGAGCCCTTATATTCTCCGCCAAGCCCAGTATATCATGATCCTCAGAGTTGGTCCTCGGGAATGCATCAATGAGTTCTTTTACTTTGGATAGCTGACTTAGTATTTTATCTGAGTGCTTTGTGTCAGTTTCTTTGTTGAGGTTGAGGTGGTGTGTGACTATACCTAGATAGTAGCCTGGAAATTATAATAAATTAATAATTATAATTATTTTAATTATTGTACTTAATTAGTGTTGTGCTCTTTTAACTAACAATCAATCAAATCTAGTCAATAAAAGATAGGTAATAAAAGAAATATAAAGGTATATATTTGTGTAAGTACTTTTTTTATCCTATTTACATAATAAATATTAGGTAAACCTATTGCTATTTGTGAACATATTAAATTGTAGCTCTGGATTGTGCAAGGTGTTGGGTTGAGTCTAACATGTAGTATAATTTACTTTGGATATCTTGTACCTTACTCCTTCTATATTAAACAAATCCATTTTGTGGTAATTGTTATGGTCCCCAAAACTTAGGTTAAGGTCATTGTACAACGTGAGCAAAAAAACCATCTTACCCAGCTCCCGGCCTAGTTCTGCTCCTCTATGGTATCCTAAGTGATAACCCTCAGGATTTCCTGCTTCGCTTCCAGCTTTAAAGCCTTGATCATAACTTTCCTTGTGTTCTCTCTCCTCGCTGAGAAAAATGTCTTCTACTAGGTCGTTGAAATCTATTTCTTTAGCCATTAGCAGTCTTTTGACTTGTTATTACCATAATAAGCAACAATTTTCTTTAAAAACGTTAAGTTTCTCTTTTTTATAGCTATTTCTTTACCAGTTTGAGGTTATGCGAAAATGTTCAATGTTGTTTTGTTGATAATAGTAGGGGTGCGTTCCTAAAAGGGTAAGAATTACACGGAGTAGTGCGAAAGTTACTCTAGAGCGTTCCGAAATGAGCCGAGTGAAACCGAGGGTAACCGAACAATTACTCGACAGCTACCCGAGCAGTATTTTGGAACGCTTTCGGTAGAGTAATTTTCGCACTGACAAGTGCGATTTCTCACCCTTGGCTGAGCGTCGTTAAAAATTACCTGACATTCAAAATCATATATGCGCCAATGTTGAAGTTTGATGTTGAAGAATGGATTCACTAAAGTAGAAACGAACAGGTAGTACTTGTTTATTTGCAAAATATGCTTAAAAACACAATTTTCCTTCTTTTCAATAGAGATAAAAGGTTATGTTGACAGTGTCATCATACGATCCTAACCATCATTACCCTAACCCGTTCCAAAACAGTAAATCACTCTGTAGCGTTCAAAAACAGTATAGCCGTTCTCTTTCTTTCGTTGATTCTATCTCTTTTTAATTTCCGAGTGAATTATTCGCACGTTTTGGAACGCACCCTTGATTGATATTGATAGCACTATGTCACAAGAACTGTCAAAGGACGCGTTTAGTGTAAAAACGAAACGCAGATTGATATGTATGTTTTTTTGTTTATTTGGGAATTTAAAAAAGCCTCGACTTAACGTCATATTTACTTATGTTTACCAGACATGACTGCTTAATTCATAATTATTATTTTATAAACAATAATGATTTAAGTTTAATTAAATAACAAAACGTACAATTCATTACGTTTGATATTTACATTTGATTGGTTGAATTCGGTGGATTTCTACCAATCAAATCGGCTGCAGCAATCATGTGACTGAGTGTGACTCGAGTATTTTGACATTTCTTTCAGTGACAGTGAGTGACAATAATTTTTCCTCTCAAAGGGGACCAGACCAGCTGTCTGAGAAATTATCAACTTTTATTTTATTCGGTCCAATTGGCAAAACAAATTACAAATCGTATCATATATTTTCAAAAACATGTCTAAACTCTTTACGGCAAATGAAGTCAAAGCGCATAACAGTAGAAAAAGCGTTTGGATAGTGATTCGCAACGACGTTTACGATGTGTCTGCATTTCTAAATGAGGTGAGTGCAAAAAGATTTCAATCTAAATGTAAGTTGTTTTTCAATGAGAGGGAATACGGTTGGAACTAGACTAACTATTAGAATTTCGTGTATACTATGTCGCAGTTCGCATATTTTATTACTTATCGGTTTGAGCAAGCTAACTATGAATGAATTTAATGTAAACAGCACCTGTTGAATGAATGATAACGGCTTTTAAAAATTAGGATCTGAAACCTGATGTATAATATTGACTTAAATCATATGCCGAATTATACAGTAGCATGTTTAGTAATTCACTTACATGGTTTACCATAAACACTAAGCTTTTAGCTTGCTATTACATTTTGAACTTTAATGCTACGGTATAAAGCTCATATTATAGAAGCAGGCTCAAAATTCAAATCCTTATTTCAGTTTTATATTAAGAACTCTTCCTAAATGAAATTAAGGTTCAAAATACAATAACTGGTTCTGAGTTTCAAGGACAGGTTGAAACAGAACTGGGTCTCTTATATATGATTACTTATAGCTGGTCCATGTTAGGCAATAATCTTGAGATCCCAGGGCAACATTATATGGCTGATGGTTGTCTGTTAACATTACATAAAATACAGCTGCATTACTCTTTAACCAACACTATTAATTTTTGTGTACAATAATTCTGGGTAATGACTTTTGAACATAATTATGTTGAGACACAATAGAAAAAAATAGCAGGATGACAGCCGACTGTCGCTTGGTCGTCCAAAGGTTAAATATACTGTGGGCCAACCTTGAAGTCACCATTGCATCTCAAGTATCTATCCTGTCCTACTAAATGTTATAATTTTGGTCAGACAAATTGTATAGATAGATGAAAATAGATCACTAAATCAATGTTTTATGTATTTCAATGCAATGCTCTGAGATAGATTTTTATTAATAGAATAAGTAGTTTAATAATGTCTGAACAAAATCTGTGATTGCATCATGTCCTCATCACAATCTTATCTCTGTTTTTATTGTTTACTACAACAGTTAAAATGCTTTAGTTATATAACTTTGCCAGTACATAACATTTAGCATGTTTATCTGGTTCAGTATTACAATGATGGAATAAACATCCGTAAAATCTATTTTGTTTATCAACAGTTTTTTGGTAATATTTGGAAATGTAAAAAAAAACAAACCACTACAAAAATTCTGCAATTTATGGCGCATAAATTGGGCCTAGAAAAGATTTATTTGTCAGAAGTCACAAGCTCGCTGCACAACTTAATGCAAGGTCAAAAATCATATTAACAGACATTTTTATCAACAGTTTTTTTTTATGATGTGTTTATTATTTTTTTCATAGCATCCTGGAGGTGAAGATCCATTATTAGATGCAGCAGGACAAGATGCCACAATAGCTTTTGATGATGTTGGCCACAGTGCTGATGCAGTGTAATGCTTTTTTTATTATTTACTTATTACTAGTGACCTGCCCCAGCTTTGCATGGGTGTTACAAATCTTTGAAAATCCTGACTTTTCTTTACTATATTATGCATAATATATAAACCTCCCATTCGAATTACTCTATATCTTAAAAAACAGATCTAAGCATACATAGCTACAGATCATAGTGGAAAGCTACTTCATTTTAAACTATGTACTTAAGTTTTTTTTTTTATATTAAATGCTGATTAATTTTAAAGCTATCCCAAGATCAGTGTAAGCTACTATCATTATCACACAACTGCCTAACTACAATGGTGGGGCAAAGATAAATACAATAAAAAACATTTCAATATACCAACATTAATAATGTTTCATTTCTCTTTCAGAGAAATGCTGGCTAAATATAAAATCGGATCCTTAGCCCCTGGACAAGGCTGGTAAGTACATACCAAAATTATTATAAAACCTAAATCTAACTAATAAACTGATAACAGAAATATTGTACATTGCTTACAGTTGTAAAATGAAAGCCAAAATATACAAATCAAGGTGATTTTTTTTGTAATCATATTTTTTATATCTCATTTCTTTTTTAGTTAAGTCATCAAAGAGAGTAGTTTCTAAGTTAAATAGATGTAACTCATTTATTTAGATTATAATAATAAGTAAGTAAGTACTTATTAAATAGCATTTGTATTGTTTATTGATATGTAGAATAAGTAACAAATGTAAATTGACCAGGTAATATGTAAAAGTAAGTTTGTGGCCAGAGGGAGACTTTTTGGGGGATAACCACCCATTCCGAATTGGGGGTTACTGAAATCTGTACAGTGTCTAATTGGCTATGACCATGCATGAACATATTTGTTTTATGAAGCAATGTTCACACTATCAAAATGGTCATCAGTCTGGCCAGAAAATGGAAAAACTTGTTTGTCGTGTCAATTAGTTTAGTAAAATTAAGTATTTTGTATTTGCTTTTCAACATTGTATTTATAATAATTATGTGAAAGTTATCTAGTTAATTTCGTAGTTAGGTAAGTAGTTCGGTCGTTTATTCAAGTCTAAATTCGCAGCTATGCGAGAACTGAATTCTCGAGTAAAACAATTTTCTTAAGCAGCACGTTCAGCTGTAAAACCAGCGTAATGTTAGATCCATGTAAAACATGACGCCACTAGTTATAAATACTCGTTTCGAAGAATTCTTGTTTATACTTAAATTCCGAATCTTGGATAATTTACATTCACTAATTCTCACTCAATAGTGTACGTAATGCTGTCTAAACAAAGTAGAACGTACCTTTTTTCGTATTATTTGAAAAGTATTTAACCGAAAGTATATTTCTACTAATATTATATTATATTTTTTTCAATCTTCAGTTCTAAATACCACCGTGATTGCACCGAATGTGATGCTAGCAGGTTATATCTTTTCTTATTTTATTTTAATTTTAGAAATAAACATGTCATAACAATTTAAGGCCTTTGTTAATAAACTAACTTTAGTTACAGAATTCAATTACAAAAAAAGAGATTATATAGGTAATTACTAAAGGCCTCAGAGTGAAAAGGGACTTCCGTAGTTGTAGAAATTATCAGGTCACAACTATAGATGCTGGCGGGAAAAATTCCGAAACATTCCCGTCGAATACTTCGGAAGTATTCCGAAATACTCTGAAACTTTGGGAATAATTCAACTGCCAAAAAAAACCCCGGTGAAATAGGCGAGACGACGAAAAAAAAGTAATTAGTCCGACAGTTAGATTATAAAAAAAATTTGGACACGTATTTTTTCTTTTTTCTCGTAAACGAAAAATGACAACGATACAGTGCGTTGAAGTTGCGCGTGACGTCACGATTAGATACAATTTTTCCAGGGCGGTGACGTCAAAAGCCCCCACTCCGGAACTTTGTTTCTCTTTATCTTTGTATTTTTTTATTAATTTGATCAAGCAAAAAATACGTGTCCCGTATTTTTGGCCGATCTACAAGACGGACTAAACAGAATGTCATTTTTTTTATGCTGTCGTCATCCCTATTGTATTAATCCATTAAAAGCCACTGTACTCGATTGAGTACAGCGTAATGAAGTAAAATAATAAGGTGTATCACCTAAAATTTACAAGATCTGTCATTTACACTTCGGAATAATGCTGTACTCAATCGAGTAGAGCAGTTACCTCTAATGGGTTCATAGGGAATATAGCCTACTAGCTGTCCCCGCGGTTTTATCCGCGTTTAATTTCCTTTGGTTACTTCTTAGTCCTCCGTAAACCGTTTATGCAGCGCACGCAACAAAAGTCCTCAAATGTGAATAATTTTCCCCGTTTTTGCAACATTTCTCCCTGACGCTTCGCTCCTATTGGTCGCAGCCGCAGCGTAATGTTATGTAGCCTAATACCTTCCTCTATAAATGGACTTTAAAAAACAAAGAATTTCTCTAATCGGATCAGTAGTTCCTGAGATTAGTGCGTTTAAACAAACAAACAAACAAACTCCTCCGCATTATAATATTAGTAGTAGCTTTCCAATAGTGAAAGAATTTCTGAAAGCGACACAATAGTTTTTGAGTTTATTTATTAGGTTTTCCTTTATTTAGTAATACCTATCTATGTGACTCGCGAATACTTAGCGATGCGAACAGCAGAGCTATATACAAACTAACCAAAAACATAGGTAACCCTTTTTCAAAAAACAAATCAAATATGCTCGGCCTGGTTTTTTATTCCACAACTAACATTTTGATAAACAGCATTCGACTTCGATATAACATACATAAAAACAAAAAAAAATAAAAATCCTGTTGTAAAAGGGATTTTTATTTTTTTTTATAAAAATATTAACAAATATACTTAATCGATCAGATTTATAATAAAATAAACATTTATATTTTACTAACTTATGCGCCACTGAAAAATAATTAATTCACCCACCACAGAAAAAATAAACACGTTTATTCTTATTGAATAATTCGGGCGAAACATTCCGCGGAAACTTTCGAATGCGGGGTATGAATCTTTCTGAAAACTTCTCCGGGGGGGGAGCATCTCCCCTCTTACCGCACCCCGCACCGCCATCGCCTGCGTGCACACAGTCAGGCGGCGGCGATCGACGGTCGATGCAAAATTCCATTCGATATTTAAAAAAATATAAAAATATTATGCAAAAAAATACAAATTCTAAATTTAAATTCATTTTGAATAATTCTGATTTAAAGAAACTTTCCCAGAAGTATTCCGGAATTATTTCGAATTTTTCAGAAGTTTTGCAACTATAGTCACAACCACATTTGCTGAGAAAAAAAATATGTTTCTAAATTATCTTCGTTAATTTGTTTTCGCGTCTCAACTGTCAAGGTTTTAACGTCAATCATGTATCAAATTTCGAAGTTCAAAAACGAAATGATGGTATTTTTGGCGGGAATCCGTAACCCTGAGCATAGTAATTCGATCGGGCTAAGGAGGCCAGTGCCTTACGCCGAGATAGATAGAGATTGCTTAGCAAATGCTTCGGCTAAGCGATATTGTTGTCACCTTCGCACAACTCGATAATGGATGATGAAAGATAGAGATGGGAAATAGCTAAGCTAAAATACGTGCTAAGCAACATTGATTTATCTCGGCCAGGTATATTCATTCCGGGTTATTGATCGAGAATCGCAAAAAGGCCTCTAAGAAACTGTCTAATTTTCTTCTTAGCCGAAACGTGCGCTGTAGAATAGTTTTTGTTATTCGTTTATCTGTTAAATAGCTGTCCAAGTTTTCCCACGAGTTTTACGAGCGATGAGAAGCCATGGCAAAGTTTTCCAGTCAGGTTAGTTTTCATTTAGTAAAGAAAAACAACAATGTAAAAACTCGGCTACTAGCTAATGTTTATTTCGGAAAAGTGTAAGAAATTGAATATGAACATGTTCTCAAAGTGATGAGGCGATTTCAAAAATATCGCTTGGAGTTCTGCCTTTCCAAAGGTATATTATATTGTGTAGTATTTTTATAGAGATGTTTTAATAGCACTACACCTAAATGTATAGTCTTTTTTGCTGTAGAAAGTTGCATAAATAATGAAATAGATTGCTTAATAATGTTAGAAAACATTGCTGTGTGAACTAGTAAAAAGTAAATTCGAAAATAAATATTAATAATTGATTTTGTAACAGCCGAAACTCGTCAGAAAGATCTAGTTATAAAGGCCCTTCCACGCCTAGGGCAGAGAGAAGAGTCCAAACTGTAAGAGTGCCACGCGAAAGGTATTAGGAGTTACTTCATATGTATTTATTTGGAAATAACAAATTGTTTAGTACGCTAAATTTTCTTCGAAATCACTTGTCCAAAAAAAAAAAATACTTGTTTTGATCCCCTTCAAATTCTTCTAGTTTTTGTTACTTTAACCAGATAAATAATTAATTAATTGATTTTCTTTTCATTTTAAGACCAAGACGACCGAGGGGTCCCCCATGTCAGAAATGGTTATGTATATAGTTTAATAAAGTTAATAGTTAGTAGAAAAATAAATAATGTAACTTGCTTTTAGTGTAGATATGTAGGTTAGAGTATTATGTATGTAGTTCTTCACGCTCGCAATTTCCTACTTTAAGCAGAACTCTAAGCAATATTTAAAAAAAAACCTTAACTCAAAACTAAGTTTTTACTTTAAAAACTAAATGAAAATCAAACCTGATACGTATCTAATTAAATAAGTATTTATATTATAAAAGTTAAAAGTAATTTATTAAATAAGTGTGTGTGACAATTTTAAATACCAATGTTTTTCATCGTAATCATTCGCCGTTTTTGACTATAAAATTGGTTTGTTAATACTAGGTATAAATACCTGGTATGGATACTAGGTATAAATACCAAGTACGTATACCGGGTGTAAATACCTAGTACTTTTTTTAACGAATTTATCTCCTCGAGTTCCTATAGGAGTGCGAGCTTGAAGATTTACATAATTAGAGTTTATTATATTTGAAGGAGTGGAAGAATTTGTAGGCCACCGCCTCCTCCGCCGCCGCCACCACCACCACCACGATCTAAGTCATATTTTGATACAATTATGATATTGCTAAGTAAAAGTAGAATAGTGTAGTTTAAATTGTTGCATTGTTCTGTATGTAAGAAAATATTTAATTTTATCTTTATAGTAGTAGTTTGTTAAAAGATTTTAGTGTCTAGAAACGATTTGAAATTGTGTATATTCTGATTAAATATTGGAGTTGTAATACAGCTATAAATAGGGAAATGTTCGGGATATTTGTGTCAGAGTAAAAAATATGTAGAAACAAAATATTTCGGGCATATTCCGAAGTTGCTAAAGATGCCCGACATTTGCCTATCTCTAAATTTATCATAATTATATCGAGATTAGTGTTATTTAGTCTTTTATTTATCAGAGAGATAAATGATGATGTTAGATGTTGTTACATTTAAATTTTAAATTAGTTATAGATGTATTTTTTTTGGCAGCAGAATAAATAGTGACCCCTTTTTCCCAATATAAATTTAATTGAAATGTTCTTAAAGAGAAAATTTTGTACCACTTTTTACGCACAATGTGCTAATAGAATACTGTGTGATTTGGCCATTTCGGACTTATATACACTACAAGTCCAGGTTTCCTCACGATGTTTTCCTTCACCGATGTCTGTGATGTCCAAGATAAACTTTAGAAAGTTTAGCAATTACTATTTAAAAAAAAATAGCAATTGTACTTAATAATAAATTTAAATGTTTTAACCCACTGCCAATTGGTTGTACTTAAAAAAATAACAAATTGTTTCTTTTTTTTTTAGTGCCTGGCTGAAATGGGCGGTTTTGGCATTAGGAGTCGCTATAATCGCCGGAATAGTGTACAAAAAGACATCTGGGTAAACTAGCTACGAAGTAAATACACAGTAAGGGGCTAATAGCACTGGTGAACCCAGTCTAGGCCTAGTGTAAGCCTAACTTATGTACTTATAGAACAGGGTAAAAGGATTGGAAGGGCGAAACTTTTAATTAGTTAAAAATATCGTTTTTTTATCTTCAATCGATATTGTAAATTATAATTGAATAAAAACTTGAAGTCCTGTTTGGCAAGTTACAAAATTTCATACAAGTCAGTTGCGTAACAATGGCAGAAGGTTATGGACCCCCAGACCTAAAAGCCCATATCATTCTGGTACTGGATCCCCGTACACACGGCCACATTGAAAGTGCCTGGGGCAATAAACATCAATAAAAATATATGTATACACGCAGGTTAACATCAAGGGGATTAATCAAGGGCCCCATGGGCAATTTCGCCATTAGTCTCTATTCGCCCTTGTGTCCCTATTTACCCCGTTTTACGGTATATACCAGTAGACGGAAAAATGTCTCATCCTTATAGTCACTGAGGAATATTCGTTCTAGTATATTTGTTTTTTTTTTAGTTTTAAGAGGGTACAATTATCAAAATCTTTTGCTATGAATTTGATTCAAAATATAATTTTGATCCTGTATTGCATTTGTAAGTGTGCTTCAGCCGTTAAAATGGTTGCCTGTATTAAAAATTTAAAATGTGTGTAACAGGTTTTTAAAATCTGTATGTATAATGTATGCTTGCTTTATCTCTCCATTCCTTCATCAGGTAAGTTTAATAAAATTTCTATTTCCTATGGAGATGTTTGAAAATACTCAAGATTATGTAAAAATTACGTCACAATTACTTTATCACTGGTGAAAATATGAAATCATTTGTACACACAGTAAAGGTTTTTTTAAATCAGTCCGTTATTTGTACTGAACATTCTATAGGTATTCCATTCAAAATAAAACTATGTTATGTATACTTCTAACGCTTTTATTTTGTGATACGAATTATGTACAAATCTTTTTTATACAACTGTTACTGTTTCTTTTTATGACATGATGCAATAAATTAGTAATTAACTACATTGTATTTTCATTTATTTTTTAATTCACTGTAATAACAGCCCGTAAGTATATTTTGTACAATTATCTATACATATAATAAAATTCTAAAAGGTCGGTGTCTGTACATGGAAGATAAATAAGAAAAACTTTATTAGGGGAACTTTATATACGCAATCGAACCCAAAACAATGATTTTTAGAATTTTTGTCTGTTTGTCTGTATGTCTGTTTGTCTGTACGTTTGTTCAGGCTAATCTCAGAAACGGCTTAACCTAATTGGATGCGGTTTTCACTAATGCGTTGCAGATTTCTGGGATTAACATTTAGTCTTTGTTTTGTATTAATCGGTCAATAAATAAAAAAGTTATGTCAATCTAAAGAATCGCATCATCACATCAATCAATCAAATCAATCAAAAAAAGCTTTTTTAAAAAAAAGATAACCGACTTCATAAACTAAATGCTCAAAAATAACTATTTCGGAAGTCGGTGGCAACACAAATCGACCGGCAGAAGAGAAGCCACCGACTTCCGAAATAGTTATTTTTGAGCATTTAGTTTATGAAGTCGGTTATCTTTTTTTTAAAAAAGCTTTTTATTTTTTACTTTTTAGTTAGAGTGTCAGTGTCTGTCTACGTTTTAGGGTAGCTCTCAAAAAAACTTATAATCTTATAAAAAATCTACAATCCAAGAAAGCAAAACGCGATATATGCGGGCAACGTCACGGGATATCTATTAGTGTTATATACTAAAACCTTCCTCAGAATGTAACAAACACTTTGCTGAAAACCGCATCAAAATCGGTTCAGCCAAACGCGAGATAATCGCGGACAAACATACATACATACAGGTCGAACAGAGAACCTACTTTTTTTTGAAGTCGGTTAAAAAATAAAATATTGTATACTTCCTTACCAAAATAAATAATTTTTTAATCAAGTCTGTTTCAACACCTACTAATTACTTTTGAATTACTCAAATCGGACATTTCATTCAAAAAATATCAAACCCAAAGCGCAACGGTTTAAATTTCTCCATAGTTTCCGTTTAATTTCGCTAGATGGCGCTGTACCGTCTGTCACGATTCCTAAAAAGTGGTGTTAAGATTTTTGTGAAAATAATGACTCTCCCAGGCAACTTTCCTTCGTGCAGGTTCTATCCCTGTTGTAAAAAGTGTTTGGTTGTCGATGCGTTTGTGATAAATATTGGGTCATTTGGTAAAAAACAATAAGTAATCAATTAATTTAGTAAATTAATTAATTGTTTACTTTAACCCCTTGCAGGTCCTATTCCTAATTCGATTTGTATGTGGGGTGTCGTTTCGTATGCTTATGAGAGTGGGTCGTGAAGCAAAATTATATATAAATTCAAAACTAGCTTTTGCCCGCGACTTCGTCCGCGTGGAATAACAGTTCCCGGAGAATTTCCGGGACGAAAACTATCTGTGTCCTTTTTCGGGTCCCAGACTATATCTGTACAAAATTTCATTCGAATTGGTTCAGTGGTTTAGGCGTGAAGAAGAGACTGACAGACAGAGTTACTATCGCATTTATAATATTAGTACGGATTAATATTGTAGGATGATTGGTGATCGATACTGATGCTAAAAATGCAATCAGTAATTTTTTGTCTGTCTGTATGCACGCATGGGCTAAAAACTACTAAAGGGATTTAACTTAACTTGGTACGATTGTATTCCATACTCTTGGCCTGGTTATAGGCTGTTTAACATAACGCTGAGACACATAGGCGCCCCGGCGGGCGCTCTCACGTATCGCCAGAAGCAGGTCGTCGCCAGAAACGGATATCTGAGAAAATGGTCGCCTAGAGCACACGGTGGAGCATACGATGGTAGTATGGCCACCGCCGTGTTCTTCCAGAGGCGATCGGCGGGGGTGACTGAATGGGAAGCCGTCGCCTCCTTCTGCGAAGCAGTCATGCTGGAGAAGGAGGCGGCGCGGCGCGCTTGACGCAGCGTCAAGCCTCACGCCCGGGACAGTGAGCCAGGCGTAGACGTCGAAAGTCGCAAGACGACGACCAGCCACCGTAGGCGCGGGACTGCGAATGGCGAGCGATGGGTATCTCGCTGCCCGATAAGGACCGTTTGTTCCACTCGCGCCTCAAACAGCAGTCAGCACGTGCCGGGGTTACGTATTAGTTACCGCTGCCCCAGAAGTAAACTCACTGACTAATATCAACGCGTTTGTTGATATTTAACAATAACTAACTAGAGACACGAAACTTGGAGGATTATTCTTTGTGATGAGTAAGCCTAAGCCACTAAGAAAGGATTTTTTTTTTATTCAACTCCTAAAGGGCTTAAAATTGTGGATAGAAGTTCGACATCTACGCGGGCGAAGCCGCGGGCAAAAGCTAGTTATAAATAAAATCACAGCGTTTTACATTTTGTTTAAAAAAAATATGTATAAAAGATTACAAAAGTGGAAAATACTAACATTTAAAAAACATTTATTTACACTGGGAATTACTTCTGTACCTATCATAAGTGCATTTACAAATATTAAGCTCATACATAAACATTCAGCCTCGGAACGTAGTACTTGTAAACACGTCTATGGCTTAATTTTATTATGAATACCTTACATTTCACAAGCAAGTAACCGATACGTTGTGAAATTCCTGTCTTCTCGGTCCAGAAATAACACTGATAATAAAAACATTTTACTCTTAGAAATTATGCTTGCTACAATCACAACATCACTAAGCTTATGACAAAGATGATAGCTGCTAGCCAGATGTTCACATGGACGGCTGTTCCGCTGGAGTAGGCGCCGATCTTGGCGGCGTATGATATCGCGTGGAACACGTAGTGCTGCTCGTGTACGTTGTGGAACAGGTGCGAGTATGGACCTGAAGAAAGTGAAAGCACGTATTGGCACATATTGAAAGTAAAGTATGAAAACCCCTTTAATTAATTGTAACGTTATTGCTAGTTAGTATCTAAGCTAAGCTTTCATCTTTTTTACATTGACTTGTAGGAATTTGAGAATGGTTGTGTAGGTTTTGACGAGCAAAACGACTGCCTCTAGGTTTTGACAATGAGAGCTGGCTGAGTGTATGTACGCAATAATTTGAAAAGATAATATTTTGAAATCGATTTTGTAATACCTACTCGCATTAATCAATTAGCAGCAATGTTGTTCGGAGTTTCAATTTGCTATTAACCTTCATGAGTTTAGACATTACGTACAGTTGTTAGTGTGTGGCTATGTACTAAATATGTTATTTGATTGAATCAATTGAGACTAGGTATTAGAATTGACTTTCGTTGCTAGGCGCCTTATTTTGTAGCGTGGGTAGTCTGACTGATTCCCGACTAGGTACCTACTCCTACCTTCTCGTGCCGTGTTAAAGATTTAATAATTTAGATACCCGTTAGGTTCCAGAAATTAATATATTATAAGGTAGGTAGGTACTCAAGTAGTCTTAACAGGAAACAAAGTGTTTTATACAGGGATATTGGTATGTGTCGACAAAACGTTAAGCAATAAAGAAAGTCATTTAAGTCTTAAATTATGACCGGGTGATAATTTCATTATTAATGACCTTCCCTAAAATACCCTAGCTACTATAAAAAGGGGACATTTAGATAAGGGACATAGAACGTATAAGAAACTGTATATCCATATTCATTACACATCTACATCACATTCCATAGAAGAAAAAAAACCGGTCAAGTGCGAGTTGGACTCGCGCAACGAGGGTTCCGTTAATTTTTTTTTATGAAATATCTACGGTTTTCGGAGTTTTTCTTTTACTTGTGATACTTAGACCTTGCTTCTTGCCCAATTTCATGATTCTTGGTCAATAGAAAGTACTCTATAGGTTTTGATTCTCTTGAAAATGTCTAAATATGCAATATAAACCGTCGTATCTTTTTATTGCGTTGATTTAGAAACTTTTACTGCTTTAAGAGATAGCAGACCTGAGTATGTGATATTAATTTCAGCTTGATATCTCGACGCGTTCCTGACAAAAAGGATCTTGACAGACGGACGAACGGGAGGACGGACGGATGTGAATTAACTTTAAATTTACGGTTTTCGGAGTTTTCCCTTTACTTGTGCTACATGACCTTGCTTCTTGCCAAATTTCATGATTCTAGGTCAATGGGAAGTACCCTATAGGTTTTGAGTTTTGATTCCCTTGCAAATGTCTAAATATGCAATATAAACCGCCGAATCTTTTTATTGCGTGGATTTAGAAACTTGGTTTTTTCACTGCTTTGAGAGATAGCAAACCTGAGTATGTGATATTAATTTCAGCTTGATATCTCGACGCGTTCCTGAGAAAAAGGTTCTTGACAGACGGATGGACAGACGGACGCCTGGTGTGAACTAACTACAAATTTAAGGTTTTCGGAGTTTTCCCTTTACTTGTACTACATGACCTTGCTCCTTGCCAAATTTCATGATTCTAGGTCAATTGGAAGTACCCTATAGGTTTTGATTTCCTCGTAAATGTCCAAATATGCAATATAAACCACCGTATCTTTTTATTGCGTTGATTTAGAAACTTGATTTTTTCACTGCTTCGAGAGATCGCAGACTTGAGTATGTGATATTAATTTCAGCTTGATATCTCGACGCGTTTCTGAGAAAAAGGGCCTTGACAGACGGACGGACGGACGGACAGACGGACAACAAAGTGATTCTATAAGGGTTCCGTTTTTACCTTTTGAGGTACGGAACCCTAAAAAATATAAAATTATGTAGTACATACATTCCCATATGGGGTTATGGGGCATTTGGTTTAAAATACCTTTCCTTTTAAGCCCTTGATATTTGCAAACATATTTAGTGCCATTAACCTTGAATCTACTATTAGCATTTGCATTTTAAAAATTATTGCCACAATCACTAAAATTAAAAGTTTATCAGACGGCTGATTTTGGCGTATGTAACTGATTGCGCGTTCGTGTAATCGTCACGTACCTATTGACAATAATCTATACCTAGAATTGTAATCGGTAGGTAACTATTGTTTTATTTTTGGTTTAAAATAACCTAGGTCAAGATTTGATAAGACTTACTGACTGCGTTGCATGTAGTTACCGACCGCCATGCCAACTCTTCAGACGTGTTATCTATTAGTACCTAATTTATTAATTCTTCGAACACACGTGATTCGAGACAATAGTAGCCCGACAGCCGACTGTCGCGTGGTCGTTGAAAGTTTAAGGGTCATGTTTCATTAAGACACCGGTTTGTGCGACCAGTTGCGGCACCAGCAACTTGGTCTTGACACTAACAATATGTATGGAGGGTATGTCAGTTGATGGCGTAACTAGTTGCTCCATGTAAACTTAAATGAACTGTGTACATTTCGGTGGTGGTGAAACCAGGGTCATGCGCAATCTGGCTATTCCTAATGATAGCTTCTAAAGTTCACATGTTTTGTCTGAGCGCAACTCATTTCAGTTTCGATCTCATCTCACCTCGAGCATAAATCGCAACATCGCCACCTCCGTGATAATTCTCCTCGAGTTTGATCCCGGCAACCTGGACGTAGTCCATTTTCTCCGTGTCCTCCTTGCTGGGATCTCGTCGGGCCACTGTCTTCTCGCCATTCTCGTCAGTCTTCACGTAGAACTGGAAGGCATCTGGTCCACCCGTCGAGTATGACAGGGTTGTGTAGTTTACGTTGTCCACTCTTGAGGCTTGGGCTATGCCTGGAATATTTGTAAGAAACACTTAAAATCAAATCACCTGATTGTGACACAAAATGGAAGTTTGAATGTTTCAAGGTAACTTTGGCCTGACTTTATTGGATCGACCGTGGTGCGTGACACATCATCATAGAAGCAACACGAATAACCAAGATTTGTGAAGATGTAAAATTCAATGATAATAAAAAGTGCCCATGAAGTTTCTTGCTTGTTCTTCTCCAATCTCTGTGGAGACCAACTTTCGTTTTGAATTGGCAACTAGCTTCAACTTTCTAATTACCATAGTACCTGTAAATATTTATGTTATAAAAAAATAGACTGCTAAAGTTCGGAAAAGGAACATACCAAATATACTGGTTCCTCTGTCTGGGTATCCGTTGATAGACAGTGAATGCGTGTGATCGCTGGTGACGATGAGCAGGGTGTCTCTTTCGCTGGTCATGTTGGCTGCGAGCTCCACTGCAGCTTCCATGGCCGCGGCTTCGTTGATGGCTATCTTGGCCCAGCCCCTATGGTGGGCCATGTCTATGTTACCGCCTTCTACCTTGAATTATTAGGAGCCGTGAAATAAACGGGAATTTGCCAAAAATAAAGTCAATAAGAGGCATCAAGAGCAAGGCTTATCTGATGCAATTCTTGCATAAGTAGATAGTAAGTGGGAGACAGAGATTTATACAAGTGCAATGCAATGCTCTCAATTCAAACTTAAAAAAAGTATTTAAAATAAATTGTGTGAAACTAAGGAGTAAGTATAAACTCAACAATTTTTTTTTCAATCTCCGGAATTGCTGCTTAAAGTAAATATACAACACTTGAAGCCCGTTTATAGATGAAGATCATATAGGTAGGTAACGCAATTCACGGGAGAGGAGCATGCAGTAACCAACACCATCTACTTGTAGGTTAAACCTAATATAATTATTAGGATATAAAACGGTCTACTGACCATAAGAAAGTATCCATCCTTGTTTTTCTGGAGAACCTTGATAGCAGCCCTCACCATGTCGGATAGTGAAGGCATACCCTGAGGTCCAGGGTCTCTTAAATGGTCGTAATTCAAGTGCTCGTTCGAGAAAATACCTGGAATAAGGAATGTTAATTGTCTGAAAACATCAATGGAACCAATGAGAAAGACCTTCGTAACTCCTTAAGTTACGAATATTTTATTGATATAAACATGTATCATGCAAGTAAGCTCGAATATTATTATTAAATCAGCCAAAACTGCTGTTAAAAGGCCTCCCACCAACGCTACGTCTTGCTAATCCTCTAGAAAGCATTCTAGGTCCTCCCGTACGCTTAAACATTATGAAAACACATAGGAGAATGCTAATGAATATTATTCTTAAATGTTTTTATTATAACAGCGTTATCAGCTGTCCAAATGCTGATAACATCATGGACACTGAAGAAAGTTTTTGTTCTTATCAAATTATATTCAAAACCGATTCGGCAACTACTGTTCACCTTGGTTGGTGTAATCATACCCCAATTAGTTAATACGAAAATTCTGCATAGTTAACTCTTTATCATTTCTTAGGGTGTTAGTACAACACCAATCAAACGATCGTCGATCGATGCCATCGATCGATGGTAGAATGGATTAGTCGACGTCGATCGATAGTTTCTACCACACCAATCGACCGATAGCCGATAGATGCCATCGATCGATAGATTGGTTAGTCGACCGGTATCCGTCGCCCGATGCCATAGACCGACAATCGATCGATTGCTTAGTCGACCGGTATCCGTCGATCAATTAAAGCTACCACACCTATCGATCAACGTCGACCGATGTCCATCGATGGCATCGAACGACTATCGATCGATTGGTGTGGTAACACCCTTAGGCTAGACCTTCAAACTCCATTTAGTTACAAATCTCCCACATAAGTACCTACTTACCGAACAAATAATCAGTTTCATCCACATTCAAGTCTCCTAACTCCTTATTATTCATAACAACGCTGTACTTCAACCCTCGACGCTGCTTGTCGTCCCTGTAGCTATTTATTAGGTTCATTCCATCCTGACGGTAGCAGGTCCAGGACGCATTACTCACAGGATCTGAAGGCGTGCCTATTGAGTGGGAAACGAGGGCTTGTCTACCGCCCCCCATTACAACCTAAAAAAAATACAAATGTATTGGGTGAACTGGCATGCGTTTCATGGAAATAGTGTTGGAGGTTCGTGACCAATTCACAAGAGGAGACCGTCCTATGTAAGTATCCAGCAGAACATCAGCCTCAGCCTGTGCCAGGCAAATGTATAGCCACATTTCCCTGGCACAGGCTGAGCTGGATTCCCATTTGGTGCAACCTTGAGACGCTAATCGAACTTCGTATACCTATTCGTTTTTCTAAGTTAATTACTTATTATATTTAAGTATGTAGGTAAGTTTGTTTTATTCTTTTGATGTTACTTTGTGTTTATGTCATCTATTATTTTTATAATTAACTTTTATGTGTTGTGTTATTAAGTAAATGTATTTTGTGCATTAAATAAATGTTTCTTTTTAAATTTAGAAAAGGTCAATTATTTGCGTTTAATTTTAGTTCTGTTTGTTAATGAAAGTATAATAACAACATTTTTAGTTTCATCAATTACTACTATCATCATGGCCTTACAAGTGTCTAGTTTGTTTGGTCCGTGGTACAATACAAAACTTACTTGGAGGTCCCTCCCTGGCCAGTCTTCGACCAGCTGCCTGGCAATATCCTTGCAAGGACTTCCAGGCGGCATACTCGCTTCGCATTCCCAGTTACGACTCGCGCTGTGAGCGTATATTGGACCAGGGGTAGCATGCGTGACTCGCATCGTTGTTACTAGACCTGGAGGAGAATGGACAATATGAGCTGGCTGTTAAAATTTATTAGGCTGTTATCGGTGGGTCTAGGATAAGTGCTATAAAAATATTTGTTTGAAGTAGGTAGCTATAGATTTTTAAGGTTTCCGCAGTGGAAATACGATATAATTTTTTTATAGGCGCAATACGAACAAGTACAATTTTATTTGCCTATGAAAGGCCATTTAAACATCACTGAATGAATATTCAGCAGCAATATAAACAGAAGTCTTGGAATCGATTCTATAATGAATGTTTTTTATCTCGCGTCGAAAATGTTGGAAAACATAATATTCTATTATATTTACTACTGTACTGTACTGTAGCACTAGATGGTTTGGTGATTAAACTGGTCTCCTTAATTCAGCTTAGTTAATCGAGGAGTTAAACTTAGTGGTATTTGTTAGAAATTATGTAAAAAAACTGTATAGTTATTAGTTAGGTATTTTTGCTACAACAATGATCGGAGGCATTCATTCAACTATTGCTGGAGCTGAAGGTACCTGCGCTCTTTCCTGCCCTCAAAGCCAGTGCAGCCAGGGAATCCAGTCTACTCTCCGCCCTGAGGCTGGCATTGCAGTCTTCGAACTGGACGCTGGCGTCCACTCCCATCGTGTCCTGATTTGTCTTGACGCCAGTAAACATGGCGGTGGCCGTGCAAGCTGAGTCCGGCACCATTTTGTTTGCCGAGTAAGTCTGGCGAGGAAAGCTTATGTTAATTATATTTTCTTTTAGGTGTGGTGAAGTGCATTGTTTCTAGTAGGTAACTGCTTAGAAGGAGAAATTGTACCTTAGGTAATACATTCATGATTCATACATTTATATAGAGTGACTGGTAATAACCGATGCGTAAACACATGATTATTTTTATGAAAAAATATGTTTAAGTACAATAAATTAGTTTTAGTTATTTTAGTAATTAATTAACATAGGTAAACAATAAATTATTACATACTTAGTTTTAAGTTTTTCCCAAAAAGAAAATAATTATTAATGATTAATAAGTACAATTCATAGTAATGAAATAGGCGCAAAAAAACATAGCTTAATAAGTATAGTCTCAATTAACTGTGACCGAAATTCCGTCAAGAACATATTATTACCAAGTGTATTTACCTTCAAAAGTCCCATATGAGGGAACTTCTCATACACCAGCCTGTGACTCTCCCCGCCCTTGTATATCCTCGTGGAGGTCACGGTGTTCGGTCCCATGCCGTCGCCAACGAACAATATGACGTTCTTCGCTGTGTTTTGGTTCCATTTCACTCTGAGAGCTTCCTCCAACTCATTATGTGCGAGGTTCGACCAAAACTGCTGGTCTGGTGATAAGAGAGATGTTATTGTGTATAGGTACATAATTATTGTGAAGGTTAGATATATATAGCGTTAATTAAACCTGGCTGAAAATATTTATAATTTTTATTCTATTCTCTATGTAAATTCCAGAAGGAGCAATAATTAGGTGCTTTCAGGCGCCTTGCAAATTGCGCGGATTCCTTGAAAACGACGCTGTCGCGCGGTGTTAAGTGGTGTCGTACAATGGTCTATCCTAAAGGGCTAAGTGCGAAAACCGTTCTCCTCTACGATGGAGGGTCTGTAATCTTATGGTCGAGACTATATGCCTACAGGAAGAAGGTGGTCAACACCTCGATCAACTGATTTAAGCCAGGCTAAAGAAAATAATTTCTGTGAACATGAAAGCAGGAGGAAAAAAAAGAATGTTTCATAGATGCTTTGCATAATGCATAAAATTCAGCATAAGTAAACATTTGATTATCTTAATCTGCTGTATTAATCTGCAATGATACACGTGTTTATGATAATTAGGTACGAAGTTTAGGTGCCTAGTTACTTTTTTCATTCTTAGAAACTATGTATAAACTTAGTATATAGGGTGACTGGACTGTAATTAACTAAACAGCTGTTTTTTTCGCGATTTCAGGTTTGTTCCCATAGTAAAAGTTGTAGGTTATCATGAGCACGATCACGTGTTTAAGTATCGTACACTAATTACCATTCACCCTATATACTAAGAGATGTCAGACTTAGGAGAAACCCCAACGCTCGTGAAACATCAGTGAGAAAATAGAAAATAGGAAACATTTATTTGCAAAAATGTATGTTTACAAAATACGTGGATAATTTTATATAGTAGATGGAGATAGCGGTTAAAAATCTGTGATAACAAGCCGCAAGCATATTTTGCCTTGATCATCATCATCAGCCTATGTCAGTCCACTGACATGGCCTTTCCCATGGCGCGTCACTTAATTCTTCGGCTACACGATTCCAGTTGCTACCAGCTTCTCTTTGCAGATCGTAAAGCATAGTTAGTAACAACAAATTAAGTGCAGTGTATTTAAAACAGCTGATATTATGAATACAAAGGTTATGTTTTGTAGAAGGATTTAAAAGAAAATTAAACAAGTTGTTGCCGAACTGACCGATGTTATTGTTCGTCTGCGTGTTTACCTAAATGGTTTTCGTAGCTGAAACAATAATATACAATAAATTCTTCTTGAAACTCGAAAAGTTGAGTGAAAAACCACTTTTGAATACCTATTTCCATCAGTCTAAAATAAATAATTTGAAAATATTCTCTTTTAACTTTATTTAAATTTTATTATGTTTTGTTGTTGTAGCCGCCAGGTGAAAATTCAACCCTCAACCCTCTGTGAAAATGTTAATGTATTGTTCTCTCTATCTGTTGCGTACGGACAGCAGAGGTTTATTAAAAGGGTTTCATTAGCATCCTTCGGGGACGGAATCCGTCTTTCAAAAGAAGATTCTCAATTCTTTTGTGTGATATTTTTCATGCATAACAATAAACAAAACCAAACACACTGATTTCCGAAACTAAAGTTATTATATCTTTTAAGTTTTTAAATCGTCGAACACTTGTGATTTGCGACACAATGGAAACACAATAGGAGCCTAACAGTCGGCTGTCGCTGGGTCATCGAAAGGGACGGTTTTTAGTTTGGCGACTCATGATTATTGAATTGGATCAGATTAATTTGACTACCTATATAATTTACGAGTGCTGAAACTTGAAAATTACATACAATGAAGTTAAAACGCCATTTAGTGCCAAGGTGCCAACTCAATGAAGCTCGATGAATCCCAAAGAAACGATTTAACTGTCACGGATTCTGCAATGTAATTAATCAGATAAGAACAGCGGAAGAGTGGGAAAAGATATTGTTTTTATCTTGGAAACAGATCAGAGAATCAGAAATGGTCTCATTAAGGGACTGTACAGACTTATTTAACTCCATTGGCGTTTCACTAAACGATTTTGGCAACACTTATAAGTACAGTTTTACTTCTGCCAGCCGTGTTCAACGGTCGTAAGATGAGAAAAGCCAAACAGTTTAAACCTAACAACAAGGATGAAAAAAAAGTATTACCAAAAAAAAAACTGTGGTCAAGAATTAAAAATAATAATTGATGAATATAAAATACGAAGTCTTTTTATAACTACTTACTAGATAATGAGTTATATAGATCATTATGAATCAATGAATGCAATAAGTAGTTACCTACTTAGTTTTTTTTTTGCGAAGTTGTCTGACTTTTTTGCTACTTCGTTATTTCGGTTGTAAGACCTGGCATTGTAGCTGCATTCTTATTATTTATTACTAACTAATAAATATTCAAATTTAGTGAACATAAAAAATCCACATCGAATTTGACACTTAGGTATACCTAATTCATAGATGTTTTATTTCGCTTTCGTGGCCTGAATATTAAACAACTCATAAAACAACGACTTGTATCAGTAGGTATCTGATGTCACTATCTGAAAACAAATAACACTAACTATGCATGTTTTATTTGGAGTAAACACTAATTTGTTCATTAACTTTGCCTAAAATATAAATTAGCTTATTCTAATTTATTTTAGACACCGTTTTCAATACGAAATTTAATTTTTCTACTGAGGGATGTAGACGAAACATGAAGCAGACACACAGACAAACCAACGGAGCTTAGTAGGCGAAACGGGAATTTAATATTTTTAATCCTTCGAACACACGTTATGACGTGATTCGAGACATAGAAAGACAGTAGCAGCACGCCAGGCGGCTGTCGGTTGGTCGTCAAATAGTCAAAGGGTGTTTCAGAAGATGCTTTTTAGGGTTCTGTACCCAAAGGGTAAAACGGGAGCCTATTACTAAGCCTTCGCTGTCTGTCTGTCTCCAGGCTGTATCTCATAAACCGTGATAGCTAGAAAGCTGAAATTTTGGTTACGGTCTCGTGTCTCCCTTGGCGGCTCCCCTCGGGGAGACATCAGGATTTTTTAAATCCTATTGTCTCCCCTAGGCGGGGGAGACATCAGAACTTGCTAATCTATACTAAGTCACGGTTCCCTATCCATTTGCATAAAATTTTAAGACCTAATATAACTTAGCATAATGTTGTTTGGCATAATTATATTTTCGCATAATATAATTACGCATAACAGCTCATGCATAATTTTTTTAAGCATAATATCTCTTACCATAATAATGATTAGGCATAATATTCTAAAGCATAAACTTATTAAGCATAAAGTTCTAAAGCATAACTTTTTTAAGCATAAAGTTCTAAAGCATAACTTTTTTAAGCATAATATCCTAAAGCATAAATTTTAAGCATAAATTACGCATAAAAATATTAAAACATATTTTTATATTATATTAAGCAGGCATGCAGCATGCAAGCAAGCATTTAGCATGCAAGCAAGCATGCAGCATGCAAGCAGGCATGCAGTATGCAAGCAAGCATTTAGCATGCAAGCAAGCATGCAACACGCAAGCAAGCATGCAGCATGCAAGCAAGCATGCAGCCTGCAAGCAAGCATGCAGCATGCAAGCAAGCATGCAGCATGCAAGCAAGCATGCAGTATTCAAGCAAGCATGCAACATGCAGCAGGCAGGGTTTCTGTGACGGCTCCGGCGCTGCGGGACTCCGGCGGCCCCACGCGTTCTAATCGTCGCAGACGGCTTTCGCTCACCACCGCAGCTTCGGCTTGTTGGCCGGCTTCGCCGGCCAGCCTCAGCCGCGGCGGCTCGCTCGCAGCCGCCTGCTCCTCAGTCCGCGGGCCGCCTCGTCCCTACGCGCCTACGCGATTTTAAATAACACTCTAGGGGTAGGACAAACAAGACTACGTGGCGTCGGTTTTGCAGCGATTCGGTTCTGTCACTAACGTTTGTAGCACAGCATATTAATTTTTTAACCAACAATATTATTTGATTGTTACAGAAACTTTAGCAAATTGGTTTGCTTTACATAATGTCAAGTACATTTATCATAAATCATTTGCATGAAAATTGTTTTTGTTATTTATGTTAATTTTATGCCTAAATATTATTATGCTAATAGTCTTTAGGCCTACTAACGTTATGCTAATAGTCAATAGGCCTACTAACGTTATGCGAATCAAATTTATGCCGATACAAATTAGTCTTTAACATGATTATGCCAACATAAAATGTATGCCTAAAAAAATTATGCCGAAGTATTATTATGCCAAAACAAATTGTGCCAAAATCGTTATGCCGAAGTATATTAGGACAAAGAACATTATGCGAAAAGAAGGGATCCCCTAAGTCACAAATGATGTAGGTATTCCATTGCCGTTATAACAACAAATACTTAAAATTAACAAACATAATAAATTAAGGGGGGTCCCCATACAATAAACGTGTTTTTTCGTATTTTTTTAATGATAATACGGAACCCTTCGTGCGCGAGTCTGACTCGCACTTTGCCGGTTTTTTAATCATACGTACGGTCAGTATGAAAAACCGTTTCATTCTCATGGTACAAAAATAATAATTAGTTAGTTAAATGCATTTTTTTATAAGAATGAAAGGGTCCTTTCTATATACTAAGCTACTAACAATAATTAATTTAGTAAGAACTTGGTTGCGTCTGGTACATTCTTTTATTTAATTAAATAATTAGGTAAGTATATAACTGTGCTGAAAATTATTATTTTGCACTACAGGTAATTATTAATAAATTATTACCCATTAATAATAGGTACTCAATCGTTCGATCTTCCTGTAACGTTACAAGTATTCTTACTGAATTAATGTCCAAGAACTTAAATATACATAAATAAAAGTTTACAACTCCTAAAGAAGCTCAAAGAATGAGCACTCATTTATAATTAGCACACAAATAAATACACCTGGATGAATTGACGCTTTGTAATTATAATATCTTATCTAATAGGTAGGTACCTACTGCACAATACTCATTCACCGCATCACCTAACAACGCTGAATAGAACGTAACCTTGAATAATTTCCCCGAATTAACAACATAACCTAGAAATATTTCAAAACTAAAAAACTAAAAACTAGACAATAGAACAAACGTTATTAATGAAGTGAAAGTGAATAAAAGTCATAATACTTTCCGTGTTAGTTACAATAAAACATTTAAAAATAAATATTAGTAAATAATAATTGGTTCCAAGACAAACGCTGCATCGTTTGAAGACCACGGAACTAATACTTAAATTCGGGATGACTAAACTGAACACATAGAGCATACCTATCATAAGAACTTTTGATGCACTGTACAGACCAATAAACCAATAATATTTTTATTATTATAGTACATACCGGTGGGTTGTGAAGATCGCGCGACGGCGATAATAGCGCAGAACACAAGCACACTTCGCGGGCGCATGATTGACACTACAAGATAGATCGCTTCGTTACGTTCGTTACGTTGGCCGACGTCATCGGCATCGCGATGCACGCGCTTGCGGTAACCGTTTGATTGATACTTTGATTATTTTTGTTTTTAATGCTGAAAGTTCTGATATGGGTGGTATTATTATAACCTTCTATACCTTTTTTTTTTTTTTTTTGGTGAGTGGGAAATCATCCAATGACTGCTCCCGTCCTGGGTGCGACGGGAGGGCGTGTCAGACTCTTACTGACTAAAAACCACTCATGTTCCTTCGATTGCCCTTTATGTTCCAGGGTCACGGTAATTCTATACCTGCATATTAATACTGCTATTCCAAAATATGAACTAATTATTAGTTTATGTTGAGCTCGAGACCATGCAAGGATTTCTAACGATTCCTTATACCTAAATCCGTTTCCGTTCATGCGTTTAGAATTCAATCGTGGAAGAAAGAAACTCACCATGCATGAGCCCTAAAAATACAATACTCCTTTTTGCGGGCAATCCATTATAGGTCATTATGGTTACAAGTCACGGGCAGATGTTAGCAAATGTATGCCACTGCTTCCTGCGCCCTGAACGTTATTCTGACATATGGAGTCGACACGTGGACACGTGCACTCGTGCAGACTTGAAATAATTCAAGGTCGCTAGCGAACTAGGGAGTCGCTATGTTTGGAGTTTTTTGTGGTCTAAATGTGGCAATCAAGGAGGTAACGTACCGTCTTCATTAAAAAAACCTACCTATATATTTCATTTTAAATATTTGAGTTCGGTGTATCTTTTCGTTTCCATTTCATTAAGAAAAGAACAGAAGATAAAATATTAGTTTAGTCCTGTCAAATTAAGATAATTTAGTCGCGATCCAAAAAATGTCCACTAAAAATACTTCGATTTACGTCAGGCGCTGACTAACTTGAAAAAACTAAACTGATGTGTATCCTCTGTCTTTTTCTTAATGAAATGGAAAGAGTGATATGCATTTAACTTAAATTTAGTTTAGTTTATGAACAAAGAATCAGCTCCAATGTTGTGCTATGAGCTCTAAGATTTATGCTGTACCTATAGGTATTGTAGCGTAGTGTGAAATGAGCTTAATACTGGAAATGTATAGCTTGATTTGTAGCTGACTAGCCGTGCGTAGTATCTTTTCTTCTGTATTTTTATTAATGATGTTCAAGGATATGATAGATAAGCTCTAATGGCCTAATTGAAATAAATAAATATTGCCTTGACTTTGACTTCAAATTATTAGTAAAAGAACATTATTTTAGTCACGAGTCTCTGGTAGGCACTTTACTAAAGTGCAGTTTGTAATTTTGCCTCTATTTTTTCTATTAGTTTCATCGTAAAAGAATTGTATCTCTTTCAGTCCCGACGGCGAAATTACTCAATTATACATGGCAATATTAAATTTGAGCTATTCCTAAAGGAACTAAGAACCAAAAACAATGTGATTTTTCATATTACTGTAAGTATTTAGAAATCTAGCTGTGCTACTCCTTCATTTCTTTCTATGGCGGCAAGTCCCAAATAGCTGAGTGGAAAAAAGTTATGGCGAAAAAATACTCTGACTTCATTTACTTACCTATTTATTTACTTCAAATAATTCAGTTACAACACCAATTACATTATTGAAAATATTTATTTATTACATTATTCATAAAAATCGCCGCCCCGAAATATTATTATAAAAAAACGGTTCTCCTTTCCCTAAACAGAAACAAATTAAAAAAGATTAAAATTAAGTTATTTTTTTAATCAAAATAATAAGAATACTTTTTTTGGGTAGACAAAATTGACGTGATGGTTCAGTGGTTACGGCGCCCGCCTGTTATGTGTCGGTTGAGGGGTCGAAACTAGCCTGCGTGTGTGGGTGAAGTGACTTTTTCAATTCATTATCTCTAACGTTAAATTTTCAAAAATAGCTATTTGGTACGTCTCTTTTTCATTAAAGCTAACGTCCCAGCTTTGCAAAGGTGTTACAAATTAATCGTAAGTAGAAAAATGAAGCTAATAAAATAAACTTAATAAATAAATAATAGTAGGTACATATATACACCTCCTTCTTAAAATGATGCTCTATTAAAATTCGTAATTCAAAAGATATTTTAAAAGAAAAAAGAAAAAAAAAAGATATTTTAAAAGAGTTTTTATTAAACTAAGTGAGGAAGATTATCTCTGCTCAACATTTTTCGAAGGTATTCAACAGTCACCTGTTTAACGTAACAGGTTGTTCTCAAGGACACGAATATTTCCTCACATTACCTCATCATCATCTTTAGATACAAACTCTAACCACTAAAACCATTTAATTCCAACCGTTACAGTTGACGAGATAACGATACGTGTTAAACGCTTCTCTATACATATAATTGTATGTTTTACAGACATATACATATAATGGAGAGGATATCGGAACTCGGGAGGGAATGATATCGATCAGAGGTTTCTATCTCACTGCGCATGGTCCGTACAGCCTCCTTGTTAAGGGGAAGGCTGATCTGATATTTTTTTAGGGCGTGTTATATTGGTAGAAATTGTCTTTAGTTGTTGAATTAGGTGAGAAATTGGTAAGTGCTGCTAAAACCCCCAAGTCAAGATTTCTCCAATTTCTTTCGTTCCCAAATTCTGACGGCTACTAAGCTTTTGATCTATTATGTATGTACTAAATATTTTGGAAATTTCCCGCTACAGAAGTTACATGTGAATGACGTCGTATAAGTTTGTAATTTGGTTATACCAAAAATGAGTTTACACAATAATTAGGTACTGCCATAGATTGAGTTATTATAATTTTGGATAACGCCTATTAATTCTAAGTCTATTCTGAGCTTGACATTTGCCAGTTTTTGTTGCCAATTTTGTGTTTTTTTTTACGATATCAACCAAGTTATTGAAATCTTTACGCTTAGCAATACTATTGTCACCGTCACACTGTGAAACAACAGCGGCAAGAGAACGACGGAGTATTGCTAAAACCCCGTATTCATAGTAAACATTTGTTTAGCAACTGTTGATCAACTGATGTTGTCGCTCGCCGGGCGTCAACTCTGCAGTATGGCGTGATCAACACCGCAACACAAGTGTTGCCCGTAATATGATGACAGCAATTCGTCAACATGTTTATGCAACCATGTTGCTAAACAAATTGTTTACTATGAATACGGGGCTTAAGCCAAAGTATGTGAAGGTGCTAAGTAACGTATACTTAATTATCTCGGAGAAAGAGATGTAGGTTGTTTCGTTTTGGGTTATCAGTTTACTCAATCAGAGACTGTTTCTCCATTTTATTTCTACACTCCTTTCAACGCGTCTTCATCTCATACATAATAATCCAACATACAGCCGTTTAACTAACATCGTCCTAGCCTACCCTTAACTGGCGTTCTGGCTTCAATCAGAACTGCCGTTGCAAAGTGAAGTTGTCGCTCGGATAGTGAATCTATTAAAATGTTATACCTCTGTGCATACTCGTTGTGAGACCCTCCACGGTCAGAGGTTTTGTGTCCCAAGCCCCAGTTTGTGATACCAAGACTAATCAGAGAATGGTATGTACCTAAAAATTTAATTGTTTATCGTGAGAGATTAATATTGTGACGCTGAAAGAAATTAATTTATTTTGACATTTAGATTGATTAATGATTGATGGAGAGATTTGGGCATTTACATTCGCAGTTCAAGGTTATCGTGCAGTTTTGGTAACTTTTTGGAAATGAGACAAAGGGCTCCAATTTTGGTTGTATACATCTGAGGGCGTCGCTGGACTTCATTGCTAGATACTTCTGAAACTAAGCTTAGTTCGAATCTAGGCAACTTATACGATCTTTGAATGACCAACTCTTAATAGGTTATATTATTATAAGAAAACTTTGAACCTGCCACTTTTTAAGCGTAATACAATTATCCTCATGAACACACTGAAAACTGGTTAGTTTTGGTTTGGCTCGGTCCACTGCCAAATATACATATGCCTCTTGCATGTGCTCTCCACGATGCCCCTACGTTTCTTAATGAATAATGCCCAACTTCTTTGATTAGGACATGGCTAATCGGTACCGGTTTCAATCTCGGGAATTTTCCGTGTGTGATACTAACTGAAACGGCCTCGAGAATTCCGTAAACTTTAATAATGGCTATCAATATGTTAAGTACTGTCTAGCCCTAGCTGGCCGGCAAACAGTAACTTGTAAATGTGTCTGAAAGTCTTAAAAAGTAAAATGTATGATATTAAACATTAAAACTATACAGATCGTCATTTAATACACAAAGATAACTTTGGGGTTACCGTGAGTATGCCCTGAGATGCTACCTACTTATGCCAGTGGGAACCAGCCCAGCCAGCAACCCTTTTTTTGTTCCGTGGTGGAAATCCTCATGGATGTCCTCCGTCCTGGGATCTGTTAGACTCTTACTGACTAAAAACCACCCCGGTGTTCCTTCTCCCACCTACGCCCAGGATCGCGGGAACTAATGCAACCTCCGCAATCCCCGGCTGCCAACCAGCAACCCTGGGCCAACTTCCAGTCAAATTGAACAGTATACTAGACAAGTATTTTACATGGAGTCATTGCTTATCAGACTTCCAGACCAGTAAGATTGGTTAATAGACTTTCTGGCATCTGACTTTTATTTATTTAGTAGCACGACCTACTTCCTGAATCTGGACTGCTACTGGAACATTCTTAAAAAAAATCCAGTAACATCAACCCCATTAATATCAAACAAATTCTTAACATCTTCATTTTTTTTGTTGTAAATAATATACATAACACTTTTACACGTCAATATTTTGGATTTTTATTTTTATTTTAAGCGAACGATGGGACCCGTGTTTCCTAGCTGGACTGCTCTGAGAAGAAACATCCGAAACAAACTCAGAGGTCAAAGTCTCTTTTAAAGTCCATACAATCATATTGGTCAAAAATGTGCGAGAACCATGAAGGTTAATATCTGAGGCACTCTATTGATGAGAGAAGCACACAGATTTGAGTGGACCTGTCCAGGATAGTAACCAAAAACAATAAAGGCTTTTGTCTCATTTCACATCCGTGCTTTTATAATCATAATCATAATCATAAAGTTTATTTGTTTCATAAAAAATACAACCAACTTACGTGCATATTATACAGGTTCATACTAGCCAATATTATGTTAAAGATCACTTCACATTTTATTTAAATACTTGTACTTGTACACTGGGTCGATATTTTGGTTGTAGCATTCGATTTACACTGTCCTCCGTACTAGTCGGAACTGTATCACGGTAGGACAGTCTTCCTCTCACACAATTAGCCAGTTATAATACAATAATAACTGTATTCCACTTATAAATCCACAGTGCACTAATTTATTACGCATTGATATTAAATACAATGTAGGTACATCAGACATTTCACAATTTTTTGAACAAAAGTGATATGTACCCAAGCGAAGGTGGATGAAAATTTAGCGTAGTATATGCAAAATTTACAGACAATGGTTTGTTTCCATTTTCCATAATTTTAACAAACCTTATTATTTAAAATTATTATTTTAGTGGAACTTAACATAACATTTAAAAGAAAAAAAAATATTATTAAAGTGAGTTATTAGCTGGCATAAAAATAATGTTGTGTTGTGAGTGCCAATGTGATATGTAGTTTTGAGTATGAGGGTATAGTGAGCTAGCGTGCGTGCCTGCGTTCATGTGTGTGTTTGTGTGTGTATATGTATGTCCACGTGTGTGTGTGTGTTTGTGTGTGTGTGTGTATGTATGTCCATGTGTTCGTGTGTGTGTATGTATGTATGTAATATTAAAGTATGAGTTTAGGTGTGTGAGGTGTGTTATGTTTATTTATTTAATTGAGGCTTTTCAATAGTTTTTCCGTTGTGTCATAATTGAGCTGTTTTAAATATTCGTATAGAACTTTCTTACAGGTGAATGAAGTCAAATTTCTTAAGTTAACATATTTGGATATCTTGTTATATAAAAATGGGCTTAAATATTTGTTAAATTTGCAAGCAAATGCGGTTTTATTTGATGGTACTAAATATACAATATCATTACGTCGTCTATTTGTATAATTTGGGGTGACCTTGTGTTGGCTAAGAGTTATATTTGATATGAATAATTGCCTTACAGATAGTACAGGTAATTCACTGTATAGCAGTTCAGTAGAGAATTGGTATTTCTTGAACGTCATTACTTTCAGTATGGCACGCTGTGAGCGTTCTAGGTTTATCAACGTTGACTTAGATGCACCTCCCCATACAGAGATACAATAAGTCAAAATTGATTGACATAGTGCGTAATAAATTGAAAGTAGCAGTTTTCTGTCACAGAAATAGCGGATTTTTTTAAATACGTAAATCATCTTTCTAACTCTAGCAGTCACGGAAGTAATATGTTCATTCCAATTTAGATTTTGGTCAACAAATAGTCCCAAATATTTAATTGATGTTGTTTTGGAGATGCAATAGCACGAGCAGTCTTTAGTTTGGTTGCAGGAGTGATACTTAATATGAAAGGAATTTAATGGCGGCTGAGTCTTATTATGTATGCTGAAGGCAATGTATTTGGTTTTCAGTGAATTTAAAGTTAACAGATTGCGGTCAAGCCATTGAGATACTATGGTAAAACCTTCGTTGGCTGACTTGTAAACATCCTTCCAAGATTTTCCTTTAAATAGTAGTACTGTATCATCTGCAAATGTGATTAATTGGCCGTGATTAAGTTGTAGATTACACAGGTCATTAATATATATTAAAAACAATGTCGGCCCCAGGATACTTCCCTGTGGTACACCATACAACATTTTTTCAGGTTGACTGACATATTCACTCACTTTTACACTCTGCGACCTGTCCGTCAGGTAGTCTTCTAATAGTTTTAAGGTAATTCCACGAATTCCAATTAACTCCAATTTTTTTAGAAGTATTGGAATAGACACTGTATCGAAGGCCTTGGCTAAATCAAGAAAGATGCCAATGGCCTTCTCTCCCTTGTCCAGGGTGTCTACGATAGAAGAAATTAGTTTGTGCGTGGCATTTGCGGTTGATTTTTGAGCTCTAAAACCGTACTGATTTTCAGAGAAAAGATTATATTTTTCTAAATACTGCTTCAGCTGAGACTCGATGATACGCTCAAAAATTTTTGACAGCGACGGTAACAGGGAAATTGGCCTGAAATTTGCGACATTGTTTTTGTCCCCCCCTTTATATATTGGTATAATGATAGATTTTTTAAGTGCTAATGGGAATACACCTTTCTCTATACATAAGTTGAAAATGTTAACTATTGGAGGCACAAGAGCTTCTGAACCCAATTTAAATAGTGTCGTGGGTATTCCGTCCCAACCAGTAGATTTAGAGTTCTTTAGCCCCATAATGACACGTTTGACCTCGATTTCGTTAGTAGGTAGGAGAACAAAGGAGTTTGGTGTTGCTTTTGTTAAGTTTGTCATTTTTACTAGGTCTTGCTCATTCCGCTGTGTACGCGATTTTATATCATTAGCCAAGTTACTTCCCACACCTGCAAAGTATTCATTGATATAGTTTATTGAATCGCTTTTGTTTGTTTTCATATCCAAAAGGTCAGTATTTTTGTTAGAATTAGTATTTAAATAACACACATCTTTTATGAGGGACCATTGTTTTTTAGGATTATTTTTGTTACGATTTATTATATTTTAATATGAAATTAAGTAGATGTTAATTAATCGTCCGTAAAGTAATTTCATTTGCATGAATACTTTTTAGGAGCAAAGTAAAGGCTATCTTTGTCTTGAGGTGAGGGTTGTTTGTGTTAAGTGGACCAAGTCGACCTGAAAGAGGCAAATTCGTCACATTATATACTTGCTTAAGTCTGCCAAGATGTCGCTGGTCCTTTCTCGGAACTGTTATTGTGGTTAAAAAACTTCCAATTTTCAGAATACCAGCGCTGCGTTATTTTTTATGGAAAAAATCGCAGCATCTTGCTGAGATAGGGACCGTTTTTGGCCACGCACAGCTATTTTTTTTTTGTTATATAGTTTCATGTTTTTTTTTGTTGTGTTATTTTTCTTTTCCTGTGTGTGACCAAAATAAATGTTTTTCTTTCTTTCTTTCTTTCAATCTAAAATGAACCGTGTCCAGCTCTTTCCCGCTTAAACAAAATTGCGTTTTTGGTGACAACGGTGATTTGTTCTTGAATATCATTAATTTTGTTTTTCTTTCAAGCTTAATTGGGACTAGAAGAAACTAAAGAGGGTACGTATATAATTTTCTTATTAACTACTTACCTATTCGCGATTATTGAAGTCTTCTATAATCACTTCATGCTACAAACTTATTTTAAACTGTTATAAGTCACATATGCCTAAGCCATGAAAACACCGCTTACAGCGTTATTCCACCACACTTAAAAACAAAATAATATTTCCATGTTTTTAAATATCAACATTATCTTAATCTAAATTAGGATGATCTTACATCATAGATCGAAAACGCTCCAAGTGATGCGGATTGTATTTCTCGGGTTAGTGGCTTGACTCATGGTTCCTTGTAATTCCATTTAGCATTTTTTTTACCTATGGATATTATGCTATTGCTATTATATAATGTTTCAGGCAAGGATGGAGCTCCCAGTGTTAGACAAGTTCTGTTTCATCTTCGACCTTAGGACAGGATGCATCGTGATGGGATTAATCAATTCTGTAAGTACTCTCGTCCAGATTTTTGTGTAAAACGCGTGGTAAAAAGTTGTCGTGACATTAGTAGACAATAATCGGAAAGGAAAGTACGGTAAATTGGAGTAGTATATGAGCATACAATATTAACTGTGGGGTAATAGTCTACTAGTCATAATCCACGTCTTATTAGAGGATAACCTCTTTTTAATGAATAATAAAGAACCTTTTCACTCTGTTCCTGATACCTTTAAAAACTTAAGATAACAAATAAACACACAGGTTCAGTGATTCCAAACACGTAAATATTTTAGACAGTATTTTGTTTATACAAAAAACAAGCTTCATCTCTTTACAACATCAGAACCTACAAAAAAATACCAAAAAGCACTCCCTTCTCCAGGTGGTAACATTCATCCTCTCACTCCTGCTGATTAACTTCGCGGTGAACATCAAGGATGCCACGGAAGCACAGTTGAAGCGCGACGACATCGACGCCATGTCATCGGTAGTGTACACCATCGTGGTGCTGCTGGTGGTGCTCCTGTTTGTCAAGTTCCTGCTAGACCTGGTGTTTGTGTACGCTGTGTATAAGGTAAGGTTCTGGCTTGGCGGCGTACTTGGTTAATTTTTAGTCTGGTAGAAATTGGTGTTTGGAGAATATTATCTACGGCTAGTCCTTCTATATCTTATTTATTTATCTAATCTCTATATCTTATCTATCGATTATCATCTTATCTATCAAGAGATAACAAATCTTCCATGTTTAAAGACCGCCAACCCAAAAAAAAAGAAACGGGTTACCCTAACGATTCCCTTTTAACTTTTTTGTAACAAGCGCCTCTTCCCCAAAATATCTTACTTTATCTACCCATGGGTACGTATTAAAATCCCGAAAGTTCATAATACCTATGATTGAAATACCGACGTCCTAAACACCGATATTCAAAATACCGAAAGTTTTAAATGCCGATAGTCGTTATATCGAAACACAAAATACCGATGTTCAAATGCCCGAAAGGACGAAATCCCGTATGGACGAAATCCCGAATGGACGAAATACCGAATGGACGAAATACCGATGGATGAAATCTCAAAGTCTGTCCCAATCAAATATAGTGTTAGTTAAAAAATTAATATGCTGTGCAACAAAAGTTTGTGACAGAACCGAATTGCTGCAAAACCGACTCCACGTAGTCTTGTTTGTCCTACCCCTAGAGTGTTATTTAAAATCGTGCAGGCGCGTAGGGGTGAGGCGGCCCGCGGGCTGAGGAGCAGGCGGTTGCGAGCGAGCCGCCGTGGCTGAGGCTGGCCGGCGGAGCCGGCCAACAAGCCGAAGCTGCGGTGGTGAGCGAAAGCCGTCTGCGACGATTAGCACGCGTGGGGCCGCCGGAGGCCCGCAGTGCCGGAGCCGTCCCAGAAACCCTGCCTGCTGCATGTTGCATGCTTGCTTGAATGAGAGACCGACAGATAATATCATCTTATATATATATATAAAAATCTCGTGTCACAATGTTAGTTGCCTTACTCCTCCCAAACGGCTGTACCGATTTTTACCAAATTTTGTATGCATATTCAGTAGGTCAGCTACTATGTATTTTATTTCACCAATTCAATTTCGGGATTTTGTACTTCGGGATTTTAAATTTCGGGATTTTAAACCTTCGGGCAAATGAACTTTCGGGATTTAAAACTTTCGACCAAACAACCATTCGGCGTTTTAATTATCGGGATTTCGTCCATCGGTATTTTAAAATTCGGGATTTTGATACGTACCCCTACCCATCCATCTTTACATACTGACCATCGCTTTTATACAATATTTTTTAGTATTCGTTTTCTTCGAGGCCCGCATGCGTTACATTTTATGCCTACGGTACTAGAGGAGTAACGAAGAAATAATAAATTTCCAGGAGAAATGGGGCATCATGAAGAAGTACTGCATTTTCTGGATAATATTCTTGGTGCTGTTCATCATCGGCTTCCTAAAGACACTATTCCACATGGACGCTGGATATGTTATCGCTCAGATAATGTTCCTCGGTAAGTCTAGAATAGTTGAATATAGAAACAACATGACATAAATGTAAAAAAAAATATATTTTAATATTGACCGACAGAATCACAAGTTGACGAAGATAGTTAGATAATGACATTGTTAATGAAACAGATATAGTTAATTTGTCTCTGTGTTCTGCGAAATTTGTTTTCTTTTCACTTCTTTAGTGGATAGGAAGATACGGTAATCGCTCGCCTAATAGTAAGCGGTCACAGTAGTAGTTTATGGCACAGAATACATTTGGTTTATGGACTCTTGCTGTATTAGGAAGTCGTATATACATGTATGTACAGTTTTATCGTATGCTAGTCTTCCATATAGAGTATGTGTACACTTACATAGTGCCTTTGCACTCACATGGCACTCACTTATATACTAAATTTAATCTCCTTACATTTTTAGCTGAAAACCTATACTACATCGTGGTCATCAGGAGCTACTTGATATCAATCAACGAAGACGGTGTCCTGTAAATAGTTCCTTTTTTATAACATATTTATTACATACAAACCACATCATAATCTTCTCTACTTAAAAATAACATCGGGAGTTGTGAATCAGAACAAATTCAATTTACAAATTACTTATATTTTTGTTGTCTGTGTTTTATGAAGTGTAAAAATTGATTGTAATACACAAATAATGCCATGTCATCTTGCTGTGACATGTATATAATAGTGTCCTAGACAAAAATAAACTTTGTGAACTGCAAATGTACCTATGTTAGTAAGAGAAGTGTTTAGTGAAATGTACCGATAGATGGCGTTACTAATTAATAGGAATTTAAAAGTATTAGATTGTTGTTAAGTATATCAGGAGCTCTAAATAGAATTATACATATCAGGAAATATTTTTTTAATATGTGACTGATTGCGTTCTCAAAAAATATTTTAATAATCAAACAACACTTTTTATGATTGGGGAATTGGAGAAGAAAAGTGTGAATGAGGCGCGGATACTATGTATTGAATTGTAAAATATCATAAAAGTGTTTTGGATATGAAGAAGCAGAATTAAAGGACCAACGTTACACATCTCTATCTTTTAAAACCACATACTACTTGTATCATCAGTCTGTTATCAGTACATATTTTGTTACTAGATTACTTACTAGATGGCGCTGATGGTACTACGATAAAATTATAAGTGTTCGACCCGTTCGACCAAGTTCCTGGGTCATGACCACGGAGTATTTATGGTCATGACCCTTTCGTGGATCCGCCCTTGTCTATAAGGGCTCAATATATCAGTTGCTAAGGGACGTACATATACGTATTTCATATCTACAACGTATAGTAAGTAAGTTAAAAAATCATCAGAGCCATCTTGTACATTATACAGGGTGTAAAGTTTTCATGGGTCCTGAAAAAAAACTATTTTAAATCGTTATGGAAAACAAGCCTTTATTTTTTAAAGTAGTTTCCTTCAAGAGCCATTTTTTTCCACCCTTATGTAATGTATTTAAAAGTAAATCTATTATTTATCGTTAATATTTTGCCAAAATACAATAGCATGTGGATAGTTTGTGCTGCGTCTTAATTGAATAATTATGATTATAATAGAAGTTATTAGTTGCTATAAATGTTTTAACGTTATTGTTATGCAGGGGTGCATGATTAGGCGTATAAACAGTGTTTTACAAATCGCTAATTATTTGTTTTTAAATAATATTTTTATTAACTCTTGCTCCAACATTTTTAAATAAATTGACATAAAAATATATATTTTATAACTTAAATGGAAAGAGACATTTTGCAACAAGAATAATAAAATAGCTCCTTTTGTATATTTTACTAATATTGTACAAAATTAATTGTAAGCTTACGTAAACAAGTAAGTTTACAATTAACTTTAATAATACTTATAATCTGGCCACCAGTATTTGATTAGGAGTTTTTAAAATTTGAATATGTTACAAATAATATAATTAAACAGTCATAGTTTATTCTGGTTGTGAAAAGCTTCCGCTTAATCGTTTTTATATTTGTATAATACTGCACTTGTATAAATGTATAGTAAAATGTTGTTTTATATCATTTTGATATGAAGATTTGTCTTCCATTTAGTAGATTTAAGTAATCATCATTTGTTGTGAAGTTTGAAAAATCATGTGTTTATCTGAATCGGTATTTGTAGAGACGCGAAGAGACAATGTGTTAGGAATAGGTCATTTCTATAAACATAGATAATCTATTGCTTCGTCAAAAACAAATTAAGATATCTCTTGGTGATCTGATTATAGATATCTTATTTCTCTACTACTTCCTAACTACAATACCTACCTACCAGCAATGCAATCTTTACTTGAATTTAACAACTTTTTAGGTTAATAATTTATGTTTTTAATAATATGTACAAGGTTTTACCTCATAATGTACCATTTTCGACGTTTCTCTGTTTTTTATACACTTTCGTCTGTGTGTTTCATTATGATTATTATCAAAGTTGAATAATTATGACATTACCCTTATAAAACGTAAAACTAAAAACTTGTATTATTCGGGTGTTACGCATTTTGCGTTTGCAATTTTTTTATGATACTAAAAGATATACAATTTTTTAAAGATATTTTATGTTCGGTTATGAACATTTACCTACCCAACTTTCTATAAATATATTGTATATTATATATCAAAATGTATTAATACCTGCATATTTTATTAGGATAGTCCCAAGATTGTTATAATATATTACTTACCAACATATATATTATACTGTGTGCATATCTACATATCTTTGATATCATTTATGTAATTTTGAAATATACATATATAACGGTTTTAGGGTCCGACAAAGAAGAGCTTAACATAATTATTTATATTGCGCGGATTAAAATAAATTATAATACAACTATTTTTTGTGTAATTATTATACTTAATAAAGGTGGTGGTCATCTGCTGAATCGATTGCAATCATAATAGTATACTGATTTCTCCAATCAAGATATAATAAGTATCTATGTACACTTTACGTACTTAAAGAACAAAAAAAAATATGACGGTCATTTTTACGACTTTTTTGCCAGTTTTTCAAATTCTATATCTAATGTCAAAATTCAGCTTTTTCAGGCAGTAAAAATCATTTGACTGAAACGGACTGTCCCATCTTTAATTTAAGTATATTAATTAATATTAAGTATAATGTCTTAACATTTTAAAATCATCACCCGAAATTATAATCATGAGTTTAAATTATTTCTATTTTATACTTATTGTATAAAACGGTAAAACTTCTCGTTGTCAAGCAACGATTATTAAAATTAAACATTTAAGTATATTAATTAATATTACAATGTCTTAACATTGAAATTATAATCATGAGTTTAAATTATTTCTATTTTATACTTATTGTATAAAAAGGTAAAACTTCTCGTTTTCTAGTTGTCAAGCAACGATTAATAAAAATGTTCGTGTGGATCCCCTTAAGTGTATTAATAGTTAGTGGGCGATCTAGAAAATGTACTTATGTAATAAATAGCTGTGATTGTTCTAGTGTCCATGTATGCCATAATTACAAACAAGGGAACAGAATAATTGGTTGTAAACATGTACTCTGCAGTGCTGTAAATTATTGCAGGTATATTAGACATCAATCTTGGTTGATTAATACATTATACTTGATTATACATTGCTGAACTTTTTATACATTCATGCATGTCGATAATAAACTACAGTCTCGTCTACATTTTTTTATAGGAGATGAAAATTTGGTTACAAAATATCAAAATTTTGTATACAATTACATTCAAATGGCTAACTGACTCGTTGGTCTATTCGTAGCCATCGTGACTGCTAAGCATGGGGTATTTTAGCCTCTAGTTCGTTCTGTAATCGGGCAGTGAAACTGAGATTTACTTGTGTTCAGTGATGGCAATATACTTGTCTCTGTTATATGGAGTCAGTGCAGTACATTTCCTTAGTATTAGGTTAATCAACATATCATAATGTTAGGTGCGCCAACCTAACATTATAATATGTTGATTAACCTTTCAACGACCAAGCGACAGCCAGCTGTCGCGCAATTTTCTTTCTATTGTGTCACGAATCACGTGTGTTCGAATGTTTATATTCGTTTCAAAAAGCAAACTTATATAACTGTCTGTCTGACGATACAACTAAGCTTTTTATCAGATTTCATCAAAAGTATAAATCTCTGAAGTCGCTTAGTTCTGTATAAATTAGAATAAATGGATGTGTATTTAATGTTTGTAGGTACCAATAAACTAAATAACGACAATAATACGTCCTTCGCTTTAATTAGCTGATAGATTATTGTATCCATGTCTGTACCTGTCCACTATAGGGAAGCAAATTGATAATTATACATTTTTAAAAAAAATAATTTAACCCACTGTTTATGGAAAAATTATGTTTCAATTAGTGTGGTATATTTTTATTACTCTTTATTTTGACATTTCTATTTTACGTGTTGATAATGTTGGCCTCTGAACTTTTTCCACTATTTTTTTTTGTTCATGGCGTAACGTAATATGAGATATTAGTTCATCATCTATTTGCTTCCCATTAATCCTAAAAATATGAGAATCCCCTAAAGATTTACCTATCATTATTTTAACTAAATTATCAGTGATGCCCCAGAAGAGAAGTAAAAAAAGGGTTTTCTTATATTTTATACTAAAAATCTTTATGAATATTTACCTACATTATAACTTGTACTTCCCCTTTACAGTGTACTCTAATTAAATGTATTTTATTATGTAGTGTGGGCCTATTCATATTGGAAACGGAACTGCGGAAATATGTTGGAATATTAGTTGTAAACAACAGGTGATTACAGTTTAATTTGTTTCAATAAAATTATGCAGCATATTAAGTGCCGTTGCCACTGAAAGCTGAAAAGAAAACTGTCTTACTTTGAGTTTAAAAATTGTATATAAATAAATGAAAAGAATAATTTTAAAATTAATTTTAAATTTTCTACTATATTGCGTACATTAAAAATACACGTAAATGAATTCAAATGCTGGGAACAAAATATAAAGCATGTCAGGTTGGAGGATATACAATAAAGATAGAAAATCAAAACAATGGCAGAAAGAGTGTATGTAAAAGAGGTCAGGTATATAATAAAATAGTGCTTATACATAAGTATTAATAACATATTTATAAACAATTTGAATAGACCCACAACTTAAATGTTTGCACAACTATCGATCAATTATAAACGCTTTAAATGTTGTAACAATTATTTACAATGTGAATTAAATTTAATTTTATAGAAATTTTGATGTTTGTGATTGTTGTACAACGCTTTGTTAAATGCATTGGGTATTTAAAAAATAAAAGAAAAGTTTTAGCAAACTTGTTTTAATTTATGTGACTAACCTTGCGGTCTCTCTTTTTTTAATTTATTTTATTTTCATAACTACATCTATCACTTTGTTAACCTCTCAACACCCAACCGACAGCCGGCTGTCGGGGTATCCCATTTTATTGTAGTCCTTATTTTTATTACTTGACTACTTTTGTATGAACAAGTTTGGTTATTTACGTTCTTGGATAAAATTCCTACAATATAAAAAGGTAAAATTTTATAATCTAGGTTCGTACGTTTTTCTTTTTGGGGTAGTAGTGAAATTTCCGCCGCCATTTTGTTTATTGCGTAATGGCTGAGGGGCAAAAAAAATCTTAGAGATGTGGCCAGCCTCTTGGGCACTTTACTGGTTGACAGCGTCGTTTCGATGCCATTATATTTTAATTGTAGTGTTTTTCCTTTATTTAAGATTAGAAATGTTATTTCACTTTTGGTTTTATTTCGTTTCAGACAATAAATCAAAATTAAGTAATTAAAAAACATTTTTTTAGTAAATAATTTATTTTTGTAAACATTTGTTTATACAATGTGCTATAGATATTTGTTTATACAAATTTCAATAAATTACATTACTAGGTTCCTTATAAAAGTAATTAATTTCTTCACAGGTCTTTCACTGTAGGTACAGTTCAAATATTTTTTGAATTATTGAGTCTGACTTATACAAAGTTAACATAAGGTATTGAAGATTATATTATAATCGTAATTTTATTCAAAGTATGTACTTAGACAATATAGAAAGGTAATTATAAAATAGTTTACCTACAACATCAAAGGCACGGTATTTCAGTATTTGCAGACTATTTTCTTATAATTACTATAATTATGTACGTTTAGGGTTTATTATAATCTCCTGAGTAAAAGTAATACAAATAAATAATACAAAAAGTTGCCATTGCAAAGTAAATAAATATTTAAGCTTTACCTTAAGTCAGCGGACATCAAACTAATTAAATGCTTATTATTTAAACTTCGTTCCGAATCAAGCTTACTGGAAAATAAATACTTACACGACATAGTTTCAAATCGTTCTTTGGTTTGACGTTTGCCTATGTAGCATACTTACTATGAAAATGCTAGAAAACCCATGTAACTAACCTGACACAATCTGAATATACATTTTTGAAATCATGACCAACCCTAATTATACATTTTTGAAAAACGATTTAAACATTACTTTTCATACTGGAAATAGTTTAAATTGTTCTCTAATAAGGTTTTTCTATTAAACACTTATTTCATAACATGAAAATGTTTTCCAACAAGTGCCATTTTCTTATAAGTAAGTACTAACATAAAATCAGAAATTTACACAGGAACATAACAAAATAAATCTTTTCATTCACAATTTCTTGACCTTCCCTACGAAGTCGCGTTCAAACAAAGTACGCATGTTGATTGTTTTTATAAATATTGGCAAGATTCCAGCGCCTGATTCAGATAGGTATAGCAGTCTCAACATACGCCATCTTCATGAACCTGTAGAGACTGTGGATCATCGTCAGGTAGTACAGGGAGTATACTGAAAAAGAAAGGAACAAAGATTTTAGTAGAACTATCAAAAGCTAAAATTTAAAGCAGTCTAAATCTTACCATAACCGATTTGACAAATTAAAACTTTGATTACTATATGAACATTATTAAAAGTTAATTGAATTTTCCGTAATTTTCATTCCATTTCAGATGTTATTTAACACGTGTGTGTTTTATATTTAAATAGTCGTTATCCTTATTTATTTCTGTTTCTAATTCCATTGTAAATAACAAGACTTAATATGAATCTAAATATAATAAGCACAAAACTTATAAATAATACTATACTTATATACAATTTGTATAAACATCACAGGGCCAGGGCATTAAAAAACTCGTCCGCATCGCTGTCAACAGGGCAGGTGCCCAAAAGGCTGGCAGCATTGCCATGTTGTATGGCAATGCTAATTCTTAATATATGTTTTTTATTAATAAATAAATTGTGATTTTTCAGATGTTGGTTTATGAGACAGTTCAGGTATTGGTTTATGAGACGTTAACGATATCTCCTTAGGGATGGTGAGATCGTTGTTTTTTGTTCATGCGTGCTATATACGTGACCGTTTATACTAATATAACAAAAACCCGCGACGCAATGGGTTTTGAATCACCGTATTTAAATAGAATAATTTTGTTGTTTTACTTATATTATTAATACTTATTTGACCTTTTATATTATACTAGCTTTTGCCCAGAACTTCGTCCGCGTGGAATAATAGTTCCCGTTCCCGAGGGATTTCCGGGATGAAAACTATCCTATGTCCTTTTTCGGGTCCCAAACTATTTCTGTACCAAATTTCATTTAAATCGGTTCAGTGGTTTAGGCGTGAAGAAGAGACAGACAGACAGACAGAGTTACTTTCGCTTTTATAATATTAGTACGGATTGTTCATGAAATACGTTTAACAGATGGACAAACAAGTCAAGAACCGACGAACCGACATCGTAAACTTAGTAATAGCTTTACGTCTGCACCTTTCGGGTACTCAGAATAGGTAAGCTTCTAGGGCCCGTATTAATAGACGTCACTCAATTCTGAGACGCTCTCAAGTTTATTGCTGTCCTTATTTTTTCCCTTTAGAATGACAAGGACAGTAAGAGACTTGAGAGCGTCTCTGAGTTAAGTGATGCCTATTAATACGGGCCTAGAACATTCTCCAATACTTACAAGCTCCACCGAGCAGCAGGAACACGACGAGAGCGATGTGTGCGGGCACGCTCAGGAACTCGTCCAGCCTGAACAAACACGTCACTATGGCCACCAGGAATATGCAGAATATGAACACTGAGTTGAACACCAGCGACCACTGCAGCTTTGATGGACGTTTCTGGAAATATAAGGAATAAAAATAATTATAAAGAATAAAAATCAGTGTCGAGTCAATACATGCCTAATCAACTTAATTGAGGCGTTTTTTTTGCGGACGAGAAATTACATAACTTCTCTTGCTCTGGGTGATAGGAAAGGGAGCGACAGACTGTTACTGACTAAACTTAAACTATTGAAGCAATAGAAGCGTAGGCATTAGGGTTCTTTCAAGAACATCCTAGAACCCCATTCTAGGTTGTATCCATCCAGAGTATTAATAAATAATTAAAATTTAATAAAAAAATATCCTGTGACATCTTACACACGGCCATCTGATCCCAAGCTAAGTATTATTGTATTTACTGACAATAGTGGCTCTTATTTCAACAGAAGTGGATATAAGTTCTCACTTTCTTTGTATTGTCTTGTTTTGCTTTGTGGGGTAGGGTAAACATATAGGCAAACGTCCATGACTATTAATGAGGTGAAAGTCAAACCAAAACTGAAGTACATGTCAAGTAGTCGCATGACAAATAAGTTTGGAGCCCTTCCTATATACTTATAGAGCGTCAGCGGTACGTGAAATGTCCATGCTTACAGTAACTCTTACATGTACCCATTTTTTTTTAAATAATTACTTCAACGAAGTTAACAAATAACTGACGAGTCAGTAGCCTAATGCAATACGAAATTTTACACTATTGGAAAAATCGTATTCAGAGAGCTCATTAAAAGTATGTTGATTTAGTAGTAGTGAGTGGCTACACCTGTATTTTAACTGTTTCAACATCGAATTAAATAGTTAAAATAAGGTCGTCGGGCATTTACCTGCACGCTTTCTCCATTCAGGAAATACTAGTGTTATCTCTCTTCCACTACTACGTGATGTCAGTGATTGGACTAGTGCAACAGCATTATACTATTCAGCATGAGCTCCCGAGATCTCCGAGGAAGTACTACCACCATATCTATTTCAGCCGCAGCTTTTTTTTGTTATAGGTTTAGGTGGAATTTTATGCATATCAGATCATCATCATCCTGTCTCTAGCATAGTTACGCGGCGGTGACCGTTTCACATCAGATAGGCTGGTGAAAAAAAACAACGGGGTTTTCAATCTTCCATATTATTTTCCTTCTGGGAGAATTCTATTTTTCCTCTACGGGAGAAATTACTAAAAGGGAAAAGGACACTAAATAAAATAGTTACAAGGGATTTTTTTTCATCCAAACCTATTTTCCCTATACGTTGTGGAAAGCCGTTTCTACTAACGTTACTGCTGTTCTTATTTAAGTCACAATTTTGACGCTGTATTACCATTATGACGCCGAACAGCGCGATTAGGTTGCTAATGGCGGACAGCGTGGAGAACATGACCATGCTCATGGAGATGAGGTTGTCCTTCGGCTCCCTGTCCCGGTGACGCGGCAAGCTTCATGCACCCGCCGCGATGTTAGTCTATATGGATATAGACTGCGGTCGAAACCTTGTTTGTCATCCAGTGATTTTAAAAAACCTAGTCGGCTACAGTCGAATTGCGCCACATTACTGGCAAACCCTATTTTTCCTCTACGGGAGAGATTGCTCAAAAAGGGAGAGGACACTAAATAAAATAGTTAAGAGGGATTTCTTTTAACGAAGTCTATTGTCCCTCTACTTTGTGCAAAGTCGTTTCAACTAACGTTACTGCTGTTCTTATTTAAGTCACCATTATTACCATTATAACGCCAAACAGCGCGATAAGGTTGCTGATGGCGGACAGCGTGGAGAACATGACCATGCTCATGGAGATGAGGTTGTCCTCCGGCTCCCTGTCCCGGTGCCGCGGCAGGTTCCACGCCCCTGCCGCTATGTTGGCTACACACGCCAGCTGGAAACAAGAAGGAAATTGAATGGTTTCCTGTTGTTTAATTAGTTCAGGTTTTCTTCAATAGGAAAAAGGATGCTTTATAGTCTTTTTATATACGCAAATGTACGTAATATACCCCTTTTAATGTTTCTTTGTAAGTATTTACAAGACAATCTAGTTGTATGCTACTTATTTAAAGAAACTTTGGCTAATAAACACAGGGCTAGTTTTTGAGTATTTTTTGTCCAGCCATAAATTTAAGCCCATCTGTTCTTCAAACTCTTTTTCTGCAAATACCGACTCATGAAGGAATCAATGTTAATAATAATAAATAAATAAAATATTTTAATAACCCTGATAATTTGCATAATAATTATAATTTTATTGCATTGAATTTCAGGTCATATCCATATTTGATAATAATAGTATTGTAAGTTTACTTATGACTCACTAAATTCCCACAAGGAAGATAAATATTGGTTATGACGACGTCCTACTTACTGGGATGCCCCATAAAGGAATATTGAGTTTATTTAATTATAACATAATTTTCTGTAGGTTTATTAAAATTATAACGGATGGTCGTATTAGCTAGATTTTATGAAAGTAGGTTCGACATTTTATATATTTTTTATTTTCTTTTTAATCACATTGGTGACTACGTACGTACTTTACTATTTTTTGGTTTTATTTGGAACTGTTCTGATGCAAGTTATCGTTCACCACAATTCATGGAAACGGACGACGTATAATTTGAACTAGACAAGGAAATTTGGTTGTGATTACGCGCGGAAACACACGGTAATACCCGCATTTATTGTTCTCTCTGTCTGTCTGTTATTTACTAGCTTTCGTCCGCGGCTTAGCCCACGTAGATGTCGATACTCCATGCCCTATTTTACCTCTTTACGATTAGAATTTACATAAATCTTTTCTTAGTGGTTTCTATTTCCTGCGGTTTGGCTCTAGATATAAAATCTAGAGAGCGAAGATAATTATGATACCTGACATTAAAGGTTGAATTTCAAGACTTTTGCAAATTTAATGTTTTCTAGTATAAGTTGTTTCCGATGAAAGTAGACTGCATGTAGCAGAGATGAGAATGTTGAGATGGATGTGTGGAGTGACTAGAATGGATAGAGTGAGAAATGAATATATTAGAGGAAGCTTGAAAGTAGCACCGGTCGCTGATAAGTTGAAAGGAAATCGTTTGTCATGGTATGGGCATGTTAAGAGGAGGGATGAGACGCATATAGTTAAGACAGTTATGAGTATGAATGTAGAAGGTTGGAGGAGGAGAGGAAGACCGAAGAAAAAATGGATGGAATGTGTGAAGAATGATATGAAGGAGAAAGGGGTAAGTGATAGCATGACGGGTGACAGGTTAGTATGGAAGAAAAAGAAATGTTGCGCCGACCCCAAGTAAAATGGGATAAGGGCAGGAAGAAGAAGATAAGTTGTTTCCGATATGTGTTAATTACCACCAAAACGCCTGTCTCTTTATATAAAAAGAATTAAATTCACTTAGCAGTAATCATATTCCTTAACAGTATCTTAAATGTCGGTAAAAACACGTTTTTTACCTCGCTTGTGGTAATCGAATAATCCCTGTATTACACAATTAAACATCTATACATTATCAAATCCAGTCATGAATCAGAATTTTCGCATAAGGATGAGTTATAATTGTGTGATGAATGCATTCCAATATCCATTATACTTAAGTGCAAGTAGACGACTGGGGTTGCCAACTTTTTTTAAGTACAATAGAGTAGGTAAATCTGATTTCAGAGACGGTAAATAAAGAGAAGGTCTTTAAAATAAAGTGTATTTAAAAATAAATCCTTTTTGAGGTTTTTGCGGAACGTAACAACTTTTGGTCATTTTGGAAATTCTAAGCATTGTGATTAAACATAACTGGTATTAGTAAAAAAAAGACAAAATAGACTATTTAAGCGTACTCTAGAGTATTATGAATTATAGAGTACGCTTACTTATTATAGGGTACAATACTCTATTTTAGAGTACGGTTTGCAACTAACCGTAATCTATACTGCCGTGCTTATGATAATCACAGTAAGTAACATTTTTGGCAGAATTGAGTTGAGTATATATTCGGAATGTCGACATCGAGATCTATATTTCTGTATATTTGAAATTTGAAAATGTCGAATAGAACGCCAAATAAGCTTTAGCATAATTACAGTAAGACACATTTGGCGGCAATCTTACTTATTGTAATTGCAGTATGGGCACATACCTACGGTGGATTTTTTCAGAAAGTTAAAACCATTTCCTAGGTATTGCTGCAGTAAGTGGCACTTGCTATCATTACATTAAGTTGAAAATAAAACAATTAATATACTAATCCATAACATATTTACAGTAACAGCATATTATCATATTAATGCTTAAGAGATTCGCAACGTATGTATCTATTATTTTATCATAAGTACAGTAAGTGGAACTTACTGTGTATATGTGTGTAGTCAGCGAATTAAAGTATATACTAATATGCGCGGACATAATAACAGCAACATTCATTACTGTAATTATGTTTAGGAATATTTCAATTTATGCGTAGACTTGCCTTGACCAAATAAGGTAAATGCGTTACTTACTGCAAAAATTCTAAGGCGTTTAGGGTTCGGCCGGGTAGTGCGGGGAGGGTCAAGTACGTAAATTTGCAATCGCGGTCCCCATGCAACCACAGAGTCTGCTGACGACGTGCGACAGACTAAAAATTTGGTGCCAAAATCACTAAATAAAAGTAGACGTTGTTTCATTTCTTTATAATATGTTTGGCACTTATTTTACATTACTTTAAAGACAGATAACTGATGTAATCTTATCACGTCAGACCTTTATATCCTTAATTTCTTCGTAAACCCCAACTTATGTAAATTTAAGTCGATATAAATTATAACACAATGTATGTTCTCAAAATGCGTGTCAGTAGTTGCGGCCCAGAATTTGATTTCGTGAATTTTTAATGAAACGCTTTTGACTCAATCTTTATTCTTATACACAGAGTTATAATCATTTAAATCATCAAAACAGCCCTCAAAGTGCACATAACTCAATTAAATGACTTTTTCATGAAATAGGCAATCAATCGAGTTATGTAACTAATGGCCTATAACAGTCGCAAATCATTATATATAATCTCGGGACCCAAGGACACCCGGACTTTTGAAGGCGTACGAGGGTCGAAGCCAACTCGCAGAGGCCCCTTGAGCAAAACTTTTGAATAGAAGAATAGAATATATCTTTATTGTAAAAACATGAGTCATACATCAATTATTACGATGCAAGGTCTTAAAATAACAGGTTTGGTTTGAGAAATGGGACACGAACCGACGATTATCCCTATATGCACTATGTAAGTGCACCTGAGGACAACCCCCGGTTGGTGTAGGACTATAGCATAACATGGCAACTAAAAAAGATTGGACTATGGATTTGCGTTCTTTAGTGAATAAGGTACCAGATACCATGACTATGGCCCCTGCCTAACCAGTGGTTGCAAACACGGTAAGAATGGCAGGGGGTGACTTGCACACTCAATAAATGGGCCCCCGAAAACGGCCGCTACGACATAGTGACGTAGCGACAAGGTGGGCAACATATATCGAGGTGCTAGAGGAGTGGAGATGTATTCCACGGCTATCAGCATCTTACTGGAATACTTCCTTCCTCCGAGCACGTTCGCTCTTGCGAATCTCATCTCAAACCAGCTAATTAAGGCAAGAGTGAGGTGGGAGCCTTGTTCCTCGTCGTTGCTCACTCTAAGCCGGTCAATGAAGGCAAGCCATATTATTAAGCATTCCAAAAGAAAACTTGCCTTTTTTTAAACAATGTGTTATTGTATGGTTTTTTTGTATGAAGCAAAAGTTTTAATAAATTCGTGTTTGTAGACACGAGCTGTGTAATTTTACATTAACTATGATTAAATAATAAGTCTTTTGTTTCATTTATGTACTAAAATTATTGAGGAAAGTCATTAATGTTGGCTTTGGTGCTTTATGGCTGATGCTATAATTTTACATATTACTCCAAGCTATAATTACAGTAAGTGATTAAGATATATTAGGCAAATTGTGTAATTTTTGTTATTCTATTTAAACTTTACCTCGTTTTGTAATCATTGTTGCAGTAAGTACTTTAAAGTAAAGATTGTTACAGTAAGTCGCACACTTACTGTACCAATACTAAAAAAAACATTATTTTTTAATTGTTCATTTCTTAGCATAAACATTTTTTCACATTTTACAATTAAAAATAATATCAATAAATAAAAATAAAAATATACAAATTGTTAAGCAATCCTATGTTTATCTTAAACATTTGAGAAAACTTAAGTTTAATTTATATTTTGGGAGAAACGTCAAAAATAAAAATAAAAACTTTAACCGCCTTTTTCTCAAAAGTGTCTCCAAGGCACTTACTGTATATATCACAAGCACGGCAGTATAACAATAAGTATTTAAACGTGAAGTGCATTAATCATTATGCACTATCAAGTTATTGTTAATAGCACATTCATGAATCATTTATCGAGCGCAAAATGACGCATCTTTTTGTTGTATAGGTCTATTACTACATGGTGTTGTTTTCTGCTTCTCCGTCTGGTTTCTATTAACCTTTCGACAACCAAGCGACAGCCGGCTGTCGGGCTGCTATCGTCTTTCTATTGTGTCTCACGTATGTTCGAAGGTTTAACCGGAAAATTTACGTACGCTTTTCACTATTGGACGGAATGATTAATGATACAAGTTTTAAGGAGTCTTTACATAAAAATTATTAGACACGTGTCTCGGGTTTCCCATAAACTAAAAATATGGTTGTATAAAAGGCAGAAATATAATATGTATAGAATGGTTTGCAATTGCTGGTTTTATTTCTCTGACATACTAATTAACCACTATTAATTAACATCGAATCGGTTTTCCTACTCTAGCATATGTATTCATGCAAACATCATGTATGTGAGGAAAAACCGATATATCTTTAGTACGACATATTTTAGGTGAAAAACATAATTTTAAGAGAAAAATAGGTCATATTTTAGACTGTCTAAAGTAAATACAATATATCTTTCATGGGGTAAGTTGTAAAATATTACAACAAAATTCATTTTCACACATTAAAACTATGCGACAGGAAATCTAAAACACATGAATAAACTATGTCAACAGGGTAACCCAGGGTGATATGATTAATATGAATAAATAAAAAAACGGTCAAGTGCGAGTTTTACTCGCGCAACGAGGGTTCCGTTAATTTGTTTTTAGTGAAATAACTACAAATTTACGGTTTTCAGAGTTTTCCCTTTACTTGTGCTACATGACCTTGCTTCTTGCCAAATTTCACAATTCTAGGTCAATGGGAAGTACCCTATAGGTTTTGAGTTTTGATTCCCTTGAAAATGTCTAAATATGCAATATAAACCGCCGTATCTTTTTATTGCGTTGATTTAGAAACTTGATTTTTTCGCTGCTTTGAGAGATAGCAGACCTGAGTATGTGATATTAATTTCAGCTTGATATCTCGACGCGTTTCTGAGAAAAAGGTTCTTGACAGACAGACGGACAGACGGACGCCTGATGTCAACTAACTACAAATTTACGGTTTTCGGAGTTTTCCCTTTACTTGTGCTACATGACCTTGCCTTTTGCCAAATTTCATGATTCTAGGTCAATGGGAAGTACCCTATAGGTTTTGAGTTTTGATTCTCTTGAAAATATCTAAATATGCAATATAAACCGCCGTATTTTTTTATTGCATTGATTTAGAAACTTGATTTTTTCACTGCTGTGAGAGATAGCAGACCTAAGTATGTGATATTAATTTCAGCTTGATATCTCGACGCGTTTATGAGAAAAAGGTTCTTGACAGACAGACGGACGCCTGGTGTGAACTAACTACAAATTTACGGTTTTCGGAGTTTTTTCTTTACTTGTGCTACATGACCTTGCTTTTTGCCAAATTTCATGATTCTAGGTCAATGGGAAGTACCCTATAGGTTTTGATTTCCTTGCAAATGTCCAAATTTGCAATATAAACCACCGTATCTTTTTATTGCGTTGATTTAAAAACTTGATTTTTTCTTAAGAGATAGCAGACCCGAGTATGTGATATTAATTTCAGCTTGATATCTCGACGCGTTTCTGAGAAAAAGGGTCTTGACAGCCGGACGGACGGACAGACGGACAACAAAGTGATCCTATAAGGGTTCCGTTTTTATCTTTTGAGGTACGGAACCCTAAAAAAAGATAATTATGATAATGATTAACTGCTTTTGAAATTACATAATAATACACACATTTCATTATTTACAATTAAGTTAGAAATAATATTATTTTAAAAGAGTAACTATTATAATTATGGAGTTTATTGCCCATTCTTCTGCATACAAAACAACATTTTGAAATGAGCAACTAGATTTTTTTGTTCTTGTAAATGACGTTCTAAACTGCCTTTGAAATGGACTATTAGAAATAATGCTTTGACTTTGACTTTAAGGGGGATGGACTATTAGAAATAATGCTTTGACTTTGACTTTAAGGGGGATACTTCACGATAGAAGGCGAAATTCAAATTTTTGAACGTTTTTTGCTATTTGCCGTTTAGTGTCTCGGTGTGTGTTCATACTAGGTATTTTTTTGGTCTTGCACAACCCGCTAGGAGATGATTCTACCCATGAAAACAAACAACTTTTATATTATGGAACCAACCCTGAAATCGCGAAAAAAGATCATCTGTTTCTAACAAAAGTTCAATGCCCTCCCAACCATATGAAACAGCTGATATTTTTTTAAAAATCAATTTATAATCAACACACACCCAGAAACTGAGCTGCAAAAATATGTAAGAAAATTTTAATTTCGCAGGCTACCTTGAACAATCCATCTTAATTGTTTCTAATTTGTTACTAACAATGCATAGTCGGTAGGACGGCACAAGCACAATATACCAGGATAATAAGTACCATGAAAACCACGGATTTGACACCCCAAAACCAGGATCGGCTCTAAGGCCCGTATTAATAGACGTCACTCAATTCTGAGACGCTCTCAAGTCATAAGGACAGCAATAGATTTGAGAGCATCTCAGAATTGAATGACGTCTATTAATACAGGCCTAAAACCTGTTGATATGTCAACATTTTTTTTAAACGACTTAAAAAAATAGATTATCATATTGACCTATATGTATGTTTGTTCGCGATTATCTCGCTTAAGGCTGAACCGATCCTGCCGGGGTTGCGGAATACTTCCAATAGTTACTCTGGCTCCGCAACATAAAGGGCGATCGAAGGAACATGGGTGGACTTTTTTAGGCTCAGGCGCAAAACGTCTCTTTCGCAAAATGTCACCTGGTCGCAAAACGTCTCTTTCGCAGAATGTCTCTTTCGTAAAATGTCACTTTCGCAGAATGTCTCTTTCGCAGAATGTCTCCTTAGCAAAATGTCGCGCCAGGGACTTAAGAATAAAATTTTGATAATCAAAACAAAAATTATTTATTAAAATTATAGTGCAAGTATGATGTTAAAATTTTGGTACTTAAATTTACTTAAGAATGTTGTACAAATAAAAAAAAAAATTTGATACAGTTCAAAATAATATTTGAGAAAAACGAGCGAGTGATATTGGTAGGTTTGCTTAGTGGAATAGGATATTAATTATTTTAAATTTTTATTTGAAGCCCACTTACGGGTGTGCTAAGGAATACTTTAGGTTTGCTTCCTCTGGGTGTGCTTCGTTTAGGTGTGCTTCATGGAATACCTCGACAGTGTTTGTTGGTTTAAGGTAATTAATTTATTCAGTACCCCTTGACACAAAGAGACATTCTGCGAAAGTGACATTCTGCGAAAGAGGCATTCTGCGAAAGAGACGTTTTGCGACCAGGTGACATTTTGCGAAAGAGACGTTTTGCGCCTGAGCCCTTTTTTAGTCAGTAAAGCCCCAGCCCCGCCCAGGGCGGGAGAAGGCATTTGATGAATTTCCCATCCGTAAAAAAAAGCTGAACCGATTTTAATGCGGCTTTCAGAAAAGTGATTGTTACATTTAGGAGAAGCTTTAAGTATTTTAACGTTTTCTGAAAAAGTAGTTTCTCAGGAAAAAATCGTACTACAGTAAAAAATAAAAAACTAAAAAAAAAAAGAATTATTAACTATTTATTTATTAATCATAGAAACTAAACTTTACAGAATTGTAAAAGTCACTAATTAGCAGTTACTAATAAATAATATTATTAGTTGTAATTTGCTGCTATAAGTAGTAAGTAATTAATTTGCTGCGACTACACTAATAAACCTTATAACGAAAACAATGACGTCACTATTCTGGCGCAGAGGGAGCGTAAACAAATTTATTTTATTTGGGAGCGCCTTATACTCATAACTCAGGAAACTCACGCAGAATATAAATCACCTGATAAGTGTCAGCTAATGTTATTGATTTGTATTAACTATACTGCTTACACTGTTTTATGACCTTCGTAGTTTAATTACTTTTGTCAAGCGGCTAGTGATTAAAGATTGTCCATTCAACGACCAACCGACAGCCGGCTGTCGGGCTGCTATTGTCTTTCTATTGTGTCTCAAATCACGTGTGTTCGAAGGATTAAGATAGACACTGGCATTGGTTTGGTTTTTCCAATCAGAATTCACATTTTTCAGTCGTTGGAAACATCTAATAAAATACTTAGAAGAGATAATAGCAAGAAAGGAAAAATCTGCCCTATTATGACTCAATACTTTCGCCAAGAAAAATTAATGCTGCTTAGCAAGTGCTCTAACCAAGAAATATTGCTGTCACTCTGACACACAACAGAGATTGTCTAACTGCTGTGGTAAGCCAGAGACGCGGGCTAGTTATGCCAGAGTAAGCGCTAATCCATACAAATATTATAAATGGGAAAGTGTGTCTGTCTGTCTGTTTGTCTTTCTTTCACGGAGCGACGAATTGACGTGATTTTTTAAGTGGAGATAGTTAAAGGGATGGAGAGCAACATAGGCTACTTTTTGTCTTTTTTTTAACGCTAGCGAAGCCGCGGGCAAAAGCTAGTTAACGTATATTTATATCGGCTTAAGACAATGTATTTTTTAACCTGTGGTTGAGATTGCGGCCCCTAAGAAAAGGGGGATATCCTAAAACCTTTTTCGAGGGACGCACGCAATAATTTCTAGTAATGCGCAATTATCAATGTTTTTTTTGGGTTCTTGGGGGCCGGCCAGAATATTTTACTTGTTTTTCAACCTTCTTAAACCTTCAAACACACGTGTTTTGAGACACAATAGCAGCCCGACAGCCGGCTGTCGGTTGGTCGTTGAAAGGTAACAAGTGATTCCTTTACGTGGTCAAGGTTGAAAAATATTGTTCTGCCTTCATCATAAAAGTTTGTAGTATAATTTCTCTTTTCCGGGTTATAACTAATAAATTACTATCCTGGGACAACTCACACACGGCCATCTGATCCCAAACTAAGCAGAACTTATACTATGGTAAACAGACAACTGATAAACATACTTATGTATATATATTTTTGAAATATATACATTTTAAAGGAAGACCACCTACGACGCACGCTATATTCTTAAACCTTATTACCTTATAAGATAATAAGGTTTAAGAATATAGCGCCTATATGGCCTGCACAAAAGGGCAACACATCAGTCACGATCCTCTACATTTTGACGGAGACTTACATTATATTAAGGTACTTATTTAACAAGAGACTTAGGGGATAAACACACAAAGCAGTGTCATGAAACGGCGTAGACGCAGATCTGCTTGGCCGAGCATTGTAAATAGATAGGAAGAATTTTGACGTAGATAATATATTTCTTATGTTAATTTAGGATGCTGAGGTCAGCTGGTGAATGAAAATTGCAATGCTTGTAAAATGAAGCTCAGTCATAAGTTCTAAAATAAGTAACGGCCAACATTTAGATTTATTTATTTCTAAACAGACCACCTTGGTCATCCAGATCTGCGCCGCGCGTTACGCGTCTGTCGTCCTACTTCTCATCGCGTGTCTTGGGCTGTGTTTACTGCTTAAAGCTGCGTGCCTTCGGTAGGAAAATTATCGTGTCAGCTACAGATAAGATGAACATTTTCTTGTAGGTACTATCGACAAAATGGAATCATGATCATGACCCATTTCGACGACAAATCGTTTGAAGCCGTCAAAATAATAAGACTAGACATTTTTAATACATGTTTACGCGATTGTCGACCTAATTGTATTTGAATGTCTGTAGGAAAATAAGCTTATTGTCATGATTCCAATGGGTCGATTGTAAGAACAATCAATGACCGATAGACAAGATTTTTGTTTGTGCAGAGCTGACGCAGTGTACACTAGTCGTGTGTAGAAACGACACGAATTCTTGCCTAGACCGCGGTGACTTTTCGTACCTTGGCTAGTTGGCTAACGGCCTTAGGCGCTGGCCAGACAGAAGACACGTAAGACTAAGACGCGTCGCGGACAATGGGAAATGCGCCCGCGCTCCGTCTCTTCTATATCTTTAACGTCGCGTCGTTTCTATACATTTTGTATGAAAGGGACTTGGTAGAGACAAATGTCCGCGTCCCGTCTGCGTCTTACGTCTTTTCTTCGCCTTACGCTGCTGTTCGCTTTTCTTAAACTTTCGAACACACCACACGTGATACGAGACACAATAGAAAGACAATAGCAGCCGGCTGTCGGTTGGTCGTTAAAAGGTTAAAACCGATTGTTTATTTTTAGCAATGTGTACTTACAGTTGACATGATGCACAGGATCAAACAGCCGGTGCGCAGCGATATACAGCCGCAGCATTTCCGTAACAGCGGGAGAGGCATGTCGGAGCTGAAAACAATTAGATCTGGTAATACTCACGTTATACTAGTTTCATACAGATACTTTTTTATATTCATAATCCTACATATTAAATGTGAAAGTTTGTATGTGTGTGTGTGTGAGTGAGTGCATGTGTTTTACTCTTTCAACTACTTTCAAGCAAAAACCACTGAAAAGATTTTGTAGGATTTTTGATGTGAAACATCTATAGCCGCACGTAAAACAAATTTCTGGCGTGGCGACGCAAGCCGTGGCGACGCGTCGCCACGCTATATGATGGTGTATATATACACACACACGCGTCACAGTCTTGTGTAGGTACTGTGTGTCGACGCGAATGCAAATTCACTAAAATATTATAGGTACCAAGTATAAGTTGTTATCCATGGAATAAAATGGTAAAGAAAATGGTCATTTGACAGTTTTTGAATTGATAAATTGACAAAAAAAAATTACCTATTTTATTGATAGTTCCTATACTACATAGGTGTAATATTTTTACGAAATTCGTAAGAAACAAATTGTAATGAAGCTTTTTTTTTTTTTTTTTTTTTTTTTTGGTGAGTGGGAAATCATCCAATGACTGCTCCCGTCCTGGGTGCGACGGGAGGGCGTGTCAGACTCTTACTGACTAAAACCCACTCATGTTCCTTCGATTGCCTTTTATGTTCCAGGGTCACGGTAACAGTTATAAACATAACATTCCGCAACCCCGGCAGGCGTTGGCCCTGTTGGGCCCCTTCCTGTGCTGACTCCTTCTCTTTGAGGCGCGCGTGGAACAAAACGCGCCGTCTACGCGGTCCTGGTCCTAGCCGGGCGGCGAGCTACCCATCGCTCGCCATCCGCAGAACCGCGCCTACGGTGGCCGGTAGTCGTCTTGCGACTCTCGACGTCTTCGCCTGGGTCTTTGTCCGGGGCGAGAGGCTCGTCGTTGCCTCTCGCGCGCCGCCGCTTCCTTCACTAGCATAACTGCTTCGCAGAAGGAGGCGACGGCATCCCATTCCGTCTCGCCCCGCAGCATGGCCTGAACCAGCGCTGGGCGCGAGAGGTCACCGCCGCCGATCGCCTCTACGAGGACACGTCTATGGTCCGCCCATGCGCGGCACACCTCCACCGTGTGCTCGACCGTGTCCTCCAGGCGACCGTTGCTGCAGTGGTGACACCCAGGCGTCGGTTCCGCCTGAATCCGACACAGGAACCTCCCGAACTGACCATGTCCGGTGAGGACCTGTGTCAGGCGAAACGTGAGAGCGCCGTGGCGCCTCTCCAGCCACTCCTCAAAGAGGGGTCTTACCGCCGCTATCACGGCGTGCCCAGCACTAGGTTGCGACAGTCGCTGTCTCCACTCCGCCCTGAGATCTCGCCGGAGCTCCGTGAGCCGTGCCGCGATAACCCGCGTCAGCAGGACTTCGCCCCGGCGTTGCACTTCCACGCGCCACTCGTACGTGTGTGCAAGGACTGTTGCCTCCAGATCCCACGGCGGAGTGCCGGCAAGGAGGCATGCCGCCTCGCAGGAGATCGTGCGGTATCCCCACACCATGCGAATCGCCATGACCCTCTGGGACGCCCTCAGAAGCCGGGCCGGAGCCTTGGCTAGGTTGGGCGCCCACACCGGAGCCCCGTAGAGGGCCATGGACCGCACGATCCCCGCGTAGAGCCTCCGGCAGGAGGCGTTTGGGCCACCGAGATTGGGCAGGAGCCGTTTGAGGGCAGCTCCAGCCCTCGCCAGTTTGGGACCCAAACGTCGGAAATGCTCCGTGAAGTTCCATCGGTTGTCGAGGACAAGTCCCAGGTACTTTATCGTCGACTCGACACCGATGTGAACCCCTCCTACCGTTATCTGAGACCCCGGAGGTGGCCGGTGCCGAGGGCCATGAAAACACATGGCCTCGGACTTGTGCAGGGCCACCTCAAGTCCCAGTTGCCGGATCCTGTCCACGACTGTCGCAACACCACTCGACATTAAGTCGGCCGCCGCCTGGAACGACCTTCCCTGCGCTAGGACTAGCGTGTCGTCAGCGTAGCACACTACGCTGACGCCTTCGGGAAGGTCGGCGCGCAGCACCCAGTCGTACCCGATGTCCCACAGGAGCGGCCCCAAGACCGATCCCTGTGAAACACCGCACGACATCCCTCGTCGACTCCACACTCCCTCGTGACCGGGGTAGATGACGGCTCTGTCCGTCAGGTAGGCCTCGACCACACGACAGAGGTAGGCCGGCATTCGGTGATACCGTAATGCGGCCGCTATGCACCCCCAAGGCAGGGTATTGAAGGCGTTGGCGATGTCAAGAGACACCGCCAAGACGACCCTGCCCCGTGCCACCGCATCCCCTGTCGTGAGGGCCCGCACGCGCATGATGGCGTCCACCGTGGAGCGTCCTCTGCGAAAGCCGAACTGGCCGTCCGCTAGATCCGGCCCCACCCGCATCAGCCGCTCGACGAGACGGCTCGCAATTACTCTCTCCAAGAGCTTGCCCGCCTCGTCGAGCAAAACGATGGGCCGGTACGCGGACGGAGAGTCCGCAGGACGCCCCGGCTTCGGAATAAGGACCAGCTTCCCGGTCTTCCAACGAAGTGGGAACTGGCCCTCCTCCATGCATGCGCTAAAGAGCCCCCTTAGTCGAGGCCCGAGAGCCCTTAAGGCCAAGACCCAGGCCTTTCCTGGTAGGCCGTCGGGTCCTGGGGCGGTGTTCTTGGCCCTAAGCCTTAGCACCGCCGCTCCCAGCTCTACCTCGGTCACTTCTGGAACGTCGTCGTCGTCGCCGTCGCGGTCCGCATCGGACACCGCCGGTGGCGGAGCCATGAGCGGGGGAGTGAACTCCCCCCGCGAAGGGAACAGAGCGCTCACCACGCCCTCCACGATCTGAGGCCGGAGACTCTGCGTCAGGGGGGGGCCCGCGGTGCGGAGCTTGCCCCGCACCGCCAAGTAGGGGCGCCCCCACGGATCTCTGTCCAGAGCCCCCAGCATCTCCTGGCGGGCCGAAGATTTGGCCCGCACTACCTCCAGTCGGAGGGCTTTCTTCGCAGCTCTGTACCCCTCGTATAGCTCCGCCTCGATGGCATCCGCATCCACAGGGCGGATACGGAGCCTGCGGTGTCTGGTGTACCGGCGTCGCGCAGCCACGCACGCCTCGCGTAGGGACGCGATTTGCGGCGACCACCAGTACACCTGGCGCTGACCCCTTCCAGGCTGAACCCGGGGCATTGCCATGTCACAGATCTCGGACATGGCCTCCTGGAACCACCCAGCCTCGGCGTTGATGTCGGCAGGCCTGTCCGGTGATGACACCCAGGCCTGCACTATCGAGGCTTCCAGGAGAAGCTCCCGGTCCAGCTGCTTCAGCGCCCAACGCGGACCGCTTGGGGTCCGTCGGACCGGCGCAGCGGAGGTCTGGGCGGAGACGTCAAACCGGATGTACCGGTGGTCGGAGAACGTCTCCACCTCCTCCATTACGCGCCAGTCAACGACACGCGGTGACAGAGCGGGGCTGGCGAACGAGATGTCCACCACCGACTCACCCCGCATCCGCACACACGTGGGGACGGTACCCTGGTTCAACACGACTAGGCCTACCTCTAGGGCCCAGTCTTCCACCATTCTGCCCCGTGCGTCAGTGTATCGGGAGCCCCAAGCCAAGTTTTTGGCATTGAAGTCCCCGAGAACGAGCACGGGGAGGGTTCGAAACCCGGCGACGACGACGCTCAGCTCCATAAGGGAGTTGTGGAGTTCGACGAGGGATCGGTTCGGGGAGAGATAGACGCCTACCACGGCGATCTCCCCGAACCGTGCCGCAACGCACCCCTGTGCCCTCTTGACACCCTCGAGGGTCGGGGTACCGGCGGCGGCCGACGAGATGATGGTCACCGAGCCGCTCAGGTCCTCCACCCAAGAATCCCTGGGCGGGACAAAGTACGGCTCGGAGACCACGGCGATGTTGATCGACCACTGCGCCATGCTCTGGAGCAACAGATCCTGAGCGGCGGCGCAGTGGTTGATATTCGCCTGTAAGAGGCGCAATGGGGCCATTATTGGCACTCCATTGCGGCCTCAGTGGTCGCGGCTGCAGCAACAGACGCGGCAGCGGCGGGGACGGCGGGAGCAGCGGCGGCCGTGGGAGCGGCGGCAGCAGCGGGGGCAGCAGCGGGGGCAGCAGCGGGAGCGGCGGCAGAGGGCTTCCTGCCCTTGCCCCTGGTCCTGGCGGGTGGGGCGCAAGCCTTGCCCCCAGCACGGTGATCGGCCGGCTTGCCAGCCGCCGCACATATGGAACAGTGCGGCGCGGCGGTACACGAGCCGGCCTTGTGACCGGGCTGACCGCAGCGGAAGCAGTCGGCGCTGCGGTCCACCTCCGAGGTGCATCGGACACCGACATGGTGCCCCACCTGGCACCTGTAGCACCTCAGAGGCCTGGGCTCCAACAGCTTGACCTGCGCCGAAACCCAGCCCACCAGTAACCTGCGGCCCTCCTCCGCAATGGCTTTTGCCGCCGGTGCGGGGCAACTCACGGTGACCGCTCCTACCCCGGAGCGGTCAGGGCGAATGGTGCCTACCCGTACCTCTTCAGTAGGGCACCCCCCCGCCTTGGCGACGGCGGCTGCCACCTCCTCCGCCTTGGTGGAGTCGTCCAGGCCCGAGATGCGCACATCTATGCGCATGGTGGGCCTGGACACTCGAACCTCCTCCGCCGGCAGAGACGCCCGGAGCTTCTCGGCCAGGACGTCGGCGATGGGGCCGCTGGTGGCTCCCGGGACCTCCAGCATGCGGGCTCCGGTCGCCGTGACCCGGAGCCGCAGGCCTTCGGTGACGCCGATCTCGGCCAAGTCCACCGCTGCCTTTGCCTTCGTTAGGACGGACCCGTAGGTCACGCCCTTCTTCTCCGCCTCCGGCTGCAGGGTGATTACCACCGCTGCAGTCTTTGGAGTGCGGAGCCTGGCCGCAAGGCTCCTGGCCTTGCGACGCTCCCGTTGCCGCTGCCGCTTTTTGGCGGCTCTGGCCGCCTTGGCCGCCTTCTGCTTCTCTCCGGCCACTTGCCAGCGGCCGGCGTCGGCCGGAGGTTCGGCAGCCGACGGGGGAGGGGGCGGCGGCGGGGCACGCTGTGCAGCTGCACGCGCTGCGGGTGCCCCCACCGCTTTGGGTTTCGCCGCCTTGCCCTTGTTGGGCGGTGTGGCCTTCCCCTTCTCCGGTGCGGCGGCACGCCTTGACGTGCCCGCCGCAGGAGTCGCGGCCACAGCGGCAAATGATGCCGCCGGCCCTGCCGTCGACGCCACCGGGACCGCTCGATCGGCCGCGAGCGGGGGCCGGAGCGTCCTTCCTTCCAGCACCGAAAATCGGCGCTGGAGGTCCGCCATGCCCTGCACCAGGGCCTGGAGCGCGGAGTCCCGCTCCTTAGGCTCCTCCCCTCGGGGCGCGTCCCCCGGAGCCTGGCCAGATCCGCCCGCAGCTCCGCATTTTCCTTTTGGAGGGCCTCCATGGCCGCAGTTAGGCGTTCAACGTTCGCCCGCATTGCGGCCATATCGGCCTCCTCCGCCGCCGCCAATATCGAGGCGGTGGCCTCCGCAATGGCCGTGTCTTTCGACCCATTTTTCCTCTTCAGGGCCACCATTGCCAACGCCTCCCCCACCACCTTTGCCAGCCCGGCCGCTCGCTCCTCCTTGGAGCTCTTCGCGGTGGCTGGTTCATCCCTCGGAGCCTGCACTGCAGCCGCTCCGGGGTGACGCCCCTCCAAGGCGAGCCTTTCTGCTCGCCGCGCAGCTTCCTGCGCAGGGAGCTTGCGCCCCCCTCCTCCTGCTCGGCCCGCACCCCGCCTGCTGGTCGGGATTTTGGGGGCCGGAGCCGTAACCTCGCTGTCGGAGGACGACGAGGCGCCCTCCGACATCGTCCGCTTGCGGTTGCGGCTCTCCCTTCCGCGCTTCTGGCTCCTTGAGCCCGAGCCCTCCAAGCTCGAGCTCCCCGAGCTCGAGACCGTGCCGGCGTCGGTTTCCGACCGCGCCTCATCCTCCTTCCCATCGGTGTTAATTTTTTTAAATGTAGATTTTCTCATAATAGATCCCACGAGTGTGGGGGATTTAAAAGGTACACCCAGGGTAACCCCCTGTCCCTGGGCAAGTGTACATTTGTAACCCAACCAGAGGGTCCACCGGTTCCCTGGCTGGGGGTGCGCTAGAGACTGATGCGCCGTCCGCAAATAGACGACACTACTCCTCAGCCATTCGTACCTTCGCCACGCACCAGAACTTGGTATTAGAGGTAATTTTTTATAGAGGTTGTCTTCCTCGCGGCCCGGGCGGTTAAGCCAAGGCCCTCGACCCCCGTCGAATGTCAGAGACATGACCGTAACAGACTACGGGGCTACGAGATCAACGGGGGCAGCTAGGGATGACGACCCCCAGCTGCCTGCTCTGCGGCAGGGTGAGTGCACGCAGAGCCCGTTCCCCGACTCCAACACACACTGCCCTCTGCTATTCAGAGGGACAGGTGGTGGAGTCCTCCGCGACAGAATATTGGCAAGTGGGCAACGAGACCCCACAGGCACAACGTACCCAATGACGAGTCGTTGCCCACCTCCCAGGGTGCACCGTCCCTCGGACTGGTCTTCGCCCCGGAAGAATCCATAAGCGAACTCCAGCCCTCGGGCACACGTGGAGGTTTTCTGTCCAAGCACCCCATTGTAATGAAGCTGAGCTGACAAAATTTATTGTTTAAAAGTGGTAATTTCTGGAACTATTGGAGTAATAGTTTTTTTTTGTGTACCTATATTATAGCATGATTTAAAGGGAGTGTCTAGATAACATTACGCGTCTTCCCACGGGACCCGAGCAGTAATGTGGAGAAGGAAATTCTAAGTGGCGGATTCATCGAACATATTTTAGACTTTTTGAGATGAGAAGGCTCTATGAACTATGAGCGTGCTGATCAATGTGTCTAACATTGATCAGCACGCTCATTGTTCAGGAGATTTGGAAACTTTAGGCTTCATTTTCTTAAAGATGAGAAAATTACAGGTTTTTTTCACGCTGTCTGTGTTGTCAAAAAGAAAAAAACACGAATCATTATGAATTCAAACAGTTACATTGGTATTTGGTGAAATTCCTGCCCACAACTTCTTACATGCGAAGCCTATTCGTCAAAACATATTCTTAGGGTACATACAATCTTTTTAATACAATTTTCACGAAAATAAACCATTCTTTTCACATTTTTGCTGTGTTTGCCGAAACACAACATTTTCAACATTTTTCTTGTCTGTGTTCTACGTAAATCATAAAAGATTGTGTGGGTAACGAGCTAAGGCATAAAGGTTGACGTCACCACCGAATTCTCCCCTTTGATTGGTTACCATGGCGCCAGACGATAGACCCATTAACTGATATTACCTACCGAGCACTTCTGACTTATGGGATATTGTGTTGTTCTTAATAATCTTTGTCTATATCTTAACATATGTATACATACGGTTAAAGATATTTATTTTCTCAAAAGAATTACAAATTCACTTATTGAGAAAACATAGCTGTAACTTATTTAACAATGTTATGTGCCAGTTAGCGTAGATAACAAATTATAAGGTATCTTAAAACTAAAGCAGTACTACAAAAATATATCGTTATAGCATTGTAACTAAAATTGCAAGGAAGGTAACACATTGACAGAGACAACTTAATAGTTTTAAAGATGTGGGTAGGGTGCAACTTAATATTTGTGGCGTGTTTACTAAGATGAAAACTCATTTTCCAATAGCACGCTATCTCTGTCAGCTAGCAATTGTATAGACAGGCTTTCTGGTAACCAAAGCACAGCTGAAACTACTGCAGCATCGAATTTTCTGGCAAAAATGCACGTTAAGCAAGTTTATTTTTGGAAATTCGACCCCTGATAGAGAAAATGGGGAGGAATGTTCATATCAAAATGAGCAGGCGAGGCTGCAAAAAACAATAAAATAAATCTATATTCATACTAATCCATACTAATCCATACTTTAATATTATAAATGCGAAAGTAACTCTGTCTGTCTGTCTGTTACGCTTTCCCGCTTAAACTACTGAACCGATTTTAATGAAATTTGGTACATATAGTCTGGGACCCGAGAAAGGACATAGGATAGTTTTCATCCCGGAAATCCCGCGGGAACGGGAACTATTCCACGCAGACTAAGTCGCGGGCAGAAGCTAGTATTATATGAAATGGTAAATTGATTGATTGATTGGCTGAATGTTGATATAACAATGCACAGCCCAAACCGCTGGTCCTAGAGACATGAATTTGGAGTGTATGTTCTTTGTGAACAGTAAGTATCCACTATGAAAGGACTTTTGGAAGTTTGAACACTAAAGGAGTAAAACGGGAGCAAACTAAAACAATATTTTTTTATCCTTATATACTAAAAAATTAAATTTAAAATTAAAAATATCCCCGACAAAAAAAAAACAAACTTAGCGTGTAACATTCCTATCACACCCAACAAACAACCTGATGACCTTGAAGATCTGAACCGATTTCCACCAAACATAGCTAAGAACACTCTCGACTGATATACCTTTCAAACAAAAAAATAAAATCGGATCATCCGTTTGGGAGCTACGATGCCACAGACAGACACATACACATTTACACACACAGACACGTCAAACTTATAACACCCCGTCGTTTTTGCGTCGGGGGTTAAAAAGGTACCGAGACGAAAATTTTATGCCTCAGACATTCTCTACCAGTCAACCAAGGGTATGAGATGATATGGCAATGGTAAATAATAATAATAATAATAATAATAGATTTATTTGTCAGAATATTGTTGTTACAAGTTGTTACATGCTATTTTACGTCCAAAATATTCTGCCGTTTCCAGCGTACAAATTTTTCAGGGATCAAATTATAAAAGTAGTACACAAACAAAAGAAAACATTATCTTATATCAAATACAATTTAACGGAGTATTAAATATGTCAGGAGTTATTAAATACAATGTCAAAGTAAGCTAAGTATATATAGTGTCAAGAGTCATCAAATAAAATGTCAAGGAATACAAAATAGGTCAGGAATGAGTAGATACAGTGTACAGAATAATTGCAAAGAATGTCATAGGTATTGTTACGAGCTGGGGGTTCGAGATAAATAAAAGTCCGTTTTACACGAAAAAACACGATAACTTTATTTAAAAATTCACAAACGCAAAAACACTTCACTAACACAAACTAACACAACACAAAACACACTTCGTATCGCAGTCGTAGTTCCGCTTCGTGGCGATGTTCACCGTTTCGTTTCCAAAACTGAACTGAGTCCCGTGCCGACACGTCCGCTATTTATATCTCCGGTCACATTTTCTAGAAAGTTCGGCAACCCGAGGTACCCAGGTGCATTCGAGAACATTCCAGTAACATCGCGAATGATCGACGATGATCTGGAAGTTTCTCGAATGACCCCTCGGAACTCCATCGAACGTTCTAGAACGTCGTGGAACTTTCCCGAATTTTCTAGTAAATGTGCCCGGAACAATCGACACTTACGTCACCTATACCTACCTACGTAACACTGCCCCCTCCTAAGACATGCTCGTCCCGAGCATCATTATTCCCGTAGTATCGTGCCAGCAGATCTACGTGAACAATTTTAGGCGCAGTTCTCGTACTCTTCCGTATCCAGTAGGTGACGTCGTTGATCTTGGTCACTACTCGGTATGGTCCATCCCATTTTGCCTGTAGTTTAGGCGACTTCCGTTTGCTACGCACTGGGTTATGCAACCACACCAGAGAACCTTCATCAAATCCGCTCTTCCGGTCATAGCGAGTTTCCGTCCTCTCAGGCATCTGCAGACCTGACTGTGTGGCATACTGTGGGGTTTCCTTCCGCTCGTCACTCAGGTCTGTTCTTAACATCCTGACAGGAACTGCTTCCCCAGCTTCTTGCCTATGACGGGAGTGTTCACGAGCTGCAGCTCCTTCAACGTGTGCCCGTACTCCTCCTGTTCCACCAAGCTGCTGTTGTCGAGCCACTTGATCGCATTGTTGCATTCTCTCCTCGTTGTCCTCTTGCCTACGGCATCGTCCAGCACTAGCTTCACACTGAACACATACGCTTCCAGCCAGTTCCTCGCCCAGATCCGCTGCCTCTACGTCTGGTCTTCGTCTTTGTACCTCTCTACCACGGCGCGCAATCTCTCGCACTCCACCTGCGACAGGCGTCTCTTGTCGTTCTTGCTTCTGGGCGGTGAAATTAACTGCCCTCCTTCTCCAGGACAGGTCTTTGTTGGCATCACGTCGCTTAGGGCAACTCGATCTAATGTGACCCTTCTCTCCACAATTGTAACACGTGGGACTGTACCTCAAACGGTCACGCACAGGTGATGCCGCAACCTCGCTAATACGGTGGGCACGATGATCATGCCTTACTGCCTCTACTTCCAAGGCATGGGCCAAGGCACTTCTCAACGTCTCATGGTGCCCAAGTCTCACAGCAACCTTGACTTCAAAATTCCGTATGCCATCGACGAACGCTTGCACCAAATTTACGTTGATGAGCTCAGGCGCAGACCGATATGCCTTTCGAACCAGTATCTCCACCTCCAGAGCCCACTGCTGCAGGTTTTCTCCGCTGCGCTGCACGCGATCCTTCAACTGGGCACGAAAGACGTGCTCCAGGTGAGCGTCCCCGTATCGAGACTCTAGGGCTTCAACCAACTGCTCGTAAGTCGCATTGTTGCCAAGAGTCTCTAACACCGTTAAAGCCTGGTCACGAAGACCCAAGGTGAGTGCGGTCATTGCCTGCGCATCTGTCCACCCATTCGCTTTCTTGACAGCTTCAAATTGGAGCTTGTACGCGGACCAGGAAGATGTTCCGTCGAAAGGAGGCGCTTTAAATCCACGCACTGATGGTGCGGCAACAACAGGGGCCGCAATCTCACCTCCACCAGACTTAAGACATCCTAACGTTTTCTGGATGTCAGCGATCTTGGTTTCGGCCTCGAGGATACGGTTCTCGTGAAGCTCAACCTTTTCCTTCACGGCTCCAATATCTTTGCCGAACGTCGCATGTAGGTCTTTGATTAGGAGGATCTGTTCCTCCTGTCGGCGGGCCTGATCTTCTTTGTCCCGTTGCAGCTGTTCTTCTAAACGACGGGCCTGTTCTTCTTGACGACGGGCCTGTTCTTCTTTGTCACGCTGAAGCTGTTCCTCCAAGCGGCGGGCCTGATCTTCTTGACGGCGGGCCTGTTCTTCTTTGTCACGCTGAAGCTGTTCCTCCAAGCGGCGGGCCTGATCTTGCATCATTGCCATCAGGGCAGACAGATCCATTGTCACCGGTGCTGCAGAAACACCAGATCCTGATACCTGAGCTGACGCTAGCTTCGTCGTCGGCTGGTTACCACCCGGTACGTGCTCCGAGGTTGGGTCAAATCGCCTCTGGTCCACCTCCTGCTGACGTTGTTGGCTCCTCGTACGGATTCCTTCCGTGTCGTCCTTCGGTAAAACCGGCATAATTTATCCCTCACTTCTGACACCAATTTGTTACGAGCTGGGGGTTCGAGATAAATAAAAGTCCGTTTTACACGAAAAAACACGATAACTTTATTTAAAAATTCACAAACGCAAAAACACTTCACTAACACAAACTAACACAACACAAAACACACTTCGTATCGCAGTCGTAGTTCCGCTTCGTGGCGATGTTCACCGTTTCGTTTCCAAAACTGAACTGAGTCCCGTGCCGACACGTCCGCTATTTATATCTCCGGTCACATTTTCTAGAAAGTTCGGCAACCCGAGGTACCCAGGTGCATTCGAGAACATTCCAGTAACATCGCGAATGATCGACGATGATCTGGAAGTTTCTCGAATGACCCCTCGGAACTCCATCGAACGTTCTAGAACGTCGTGGAACTTTCCCGAATTTTCTAGTAAATGTGCCCGGAACAATCGACACTTACGTCACCTATACCTACCTACGTAACAGTATTAAATTCAATAATTAAGAATGCAAAGGCAAGTCGTCGTCCAATTTAAATTTTGAGTTAAACTTTTCATTTAAGAACTCATCTGTTGAGTAATAACACTTAAGCAATAGGAAGTCAAATAATTTCTTTCTTTTAAATGGTAACTTTAAATTATTATACGTGGATACTAACACGGTTTTGCTTTTAGAAAATGATATTCTAGTTCTTACACTTCAGCCAAATTAGCCAAATAAGTTAGTCGAAAAGTTACAAGTATAAATCTAAACGATTTTTTAGCTCGGTATATTGTCACTCGCAGTTAAGGTAGTAAAATATAATAAGTAAAATATAATAAAATCTCGTTATTGAGTATCAAAGAACGGCTCGCCAGCACCCAGATAAACCCTAAGTGGTTTGCGTGTATGGCTGTTACCTATATTGTTAGTATGTATTAGTTGAGTGTTTCTGTAATAAATAAATAAATAGTTAAAGATTTTTTTGATAACAATTATTAAAACAAAGGTGAAGTAAAAAAAAAAATATTTTCAGTTTTCACAATATTATACCCCATATATTTACAATATTTACAATAGAGTTTGTTTTGTTTATTTGTTTGAACTACTGGAATGCGAGGAACTACTGGTTCGGATTAAAAAAAATATTTTGAGTCGATACGCATTTAAGCGGAAATTGAGGATTCATTTACAGCGTTAAGTATTAAGCAGAGTTCTTTCTTTTTATCGCCTATTTGTTGAGGAAGATTATTGGCTATTTAACATCACGCTACAACATACCCGAGCGGAGCAGATAATCAGATTCTGTGATACCGTAATCTAAATAAGTACTAAAGATTTATAAGTCATGATAAAAACTTTTTACAAGCATGTATTTGTTATTAAATATTCTTCATTACATTTGGTTCAAGTGTAGTAATTAATTACCTCGGCTCTACGTGCAAAACTAGTTAGGCTTACCAAGTTACTTTTCTAGGAAAGTGGAGCAAACTAGACCAGCACTCCAATATTGTAACATAATACTGCTCTATAATATTGTATTTTCTTGACTTCATGTGCTTTTCCACTGTACTGTCTAATTCTTCCCGAAAACAATACGGTAGTTTCCACCATTATCAATTGACGTACTTTTTATGAGCTGTCAAAACGCCATTCTCCAATAGATTTTGTACGGCAATGGCGACTTATGTATGACGTCATTAAAATAACAACTCAGTTGATTATCTATTTATTGATTTCAAAACAACTAAAAATCTAATTTTATAGCAAATTGAAAATGAACCGAATTTATTAAGCTGAAATTAATAGAGGTATTATAGGAATTGTGTCTAACATTTATTGGTTAATGGTGGAAACTACCCAATTCCACACACACTTTTTTCCGTTTTGGTTTCTGTCATTTGTTTCAAACACCGATTGAGAAAATGAATTTTCTTAAAACAAAATTTTTCGTATTTCTACTTTTCGGTACGGACACTGAACCAACAAATCAAACATCAAATTCAGCCGTTCTTGTGATATAAATGGTTAGTTAACCGAGTTTTTTTCATATACACTTTTTTATTAGTAAAAGAAATAACAGCCAGATCTATTTACGGCGACGGGCGCGAGACAGATTAGCACGAACCACAGAAACTATGCGCAACGAAATATTCATAATCATAATACCATAATACAGACAATTTAATGTCAAAATACTATAACTGTACCGTGAAAAGGATATTAAACTCACTGCCTTCGCGATAAGGCAAGTTATTGCTTGGTGGATGTTCTATGAGAACTTTTTTATTAGAGAATTATTTTCTGTTAATGGGAGTTTTAGAGGTCATTCTTGCTGTGCCGTGGATGTAATTTTCTGGTTGTTTTTATCCTTCAAAATTGACTAGAAGTGGTTTTTAGACTGTTGATTGATCATTATTATTGTTTTAGAGGTGTGTTTCGCTGTTTAGTAAAATACCTAATAATAATAATCTATTAAGATATCGCTCAACAGCTGGCTCAGGAATCAGATTCAAAAGGCAATTGTTTTGGATACGGCACGCATTGTGAGGAGGTTCCTCACTCTGGAACCCTAACCATCGTTAGCTTGGGTTTCAATACCTAGCGACGGAGGAGCACTGTTTTTATACATATTTTTAATAAAAAAGTGTTTTTTATTAAGAAATTGTTTTTTTTTTAATATGTGAAAAATTATGTAAAATAAAGAATGCTGAGAAAAAAAAAATAATAAACCCGCAGGGCAGCTTGTGGCGAGTTGTCGGGCAGTACTGTAGCGACCCTGCGGACCTGACCTACTGGGAGACTCTTTGTTCTTCATCTCTGGCTTGCCTTAACTTGTCGGCCAGAGTGAGCACTGAGGAGGAACAAGTCTCCCACCTCACTCTTGCCTTCATTGGCTGGTTTGAGTGGAGATTCGCAAGAGCAAACGTGCTCGGGGGAAGGAAGTATTCCAGTAAGATGCTGGTAGGGATCTTGACCGTACTTCCGGGATTGTCCTGATAGCCGTGGAATACCTCTCCACTCCTCAAGCACCTCGATATATATAAATATCTTAGGGCAACTCACACACGGTTATCTTTTTTTTTTTTTTGTCCTGGGTAGGAATCGAACCCACGACCTCCGGCTTAGCAGTCAGGGTCACTAACCACTAGACCAACAGGCCCGTCTGTATATTGCCCCCTTGTCGCTACATCACTATGTGCTAGCGGCCGCTTTCGGGGGCCCATTTACTGAGTGTGCAAGTCACCCCCTGCCATTCTTACCGTGTTTGCAACCATTGGTCAGGCAGGGGCCATAGTCATTCCATAGTATCTGGTACCTTATTCACTGAAGAACGCAAATCCATAGCCCAAATTTGTAAACCAATTTGTCCAACACGAACCGAGTCCTTAGATGCACTTGCATAGTGCATATAGGGATAATCGTTGGTTGGTGTCCCTTTTCACATAAAGTTTAGCTCAAGGGGCCTCTGTGAGTTGGCTTCGGCCCCTCGTATGCCTTCCAAAAGCCCGGGATCCTTGGGTCCCGAGATATGTAACGCATATAAAATAAAAATAATTCTTTATATCTTCACATATGCACCTAACACAGCATTTTAAAATACATAAAATGAAACGCAGTTAAATGTAAACTCTGTCCTCTGAACTAGGAAAGACCTGTATCTCAGAAGTCGGTGCCCTCGTTGGTTGATCCAAATTTTCTATCTGAAAAAACATTTTTTCACAAATCCAAACAGAAAAAATCGACTTAGTCTCTAGCGAGCAAGATTAGATTTTGGATGCGATAGTAATCATGCTGGCGGCCTAGAGTTAAGTGGTCACATAACCGTTTGCCATCACAGAGATCTCACATATGCGTTGCCGGTCATTCTCCGATTCGGCGTTATTTGCCTAATTACCGTAACCATTTTTATTTTTCACTGATTTACCTTAAACTCATTAAAATATGAAACTAGTAAAAAATACGAATTCAATAATAAATGAGGCATGTTTTAATTACGGGTAGTTTTCTAGTTATTGAGACTTAAAAAAATTATGAGTACGGTAATTAGAAAAGTTTAATATCTTTTGCCACGGTAATTAGAAAACACTGTCAATTTTAAGTAAAATGTGATATAATATAATAAAAATAACACACATTAATAATTTGTATACATCTATTTATATAAAATGAATTCCTATTTCCCTTTATCACCTTTGAACTGATTTCACTGATTCTTTGTTGTGTTTGTTATTGTTTGGAGAAAGATCTTATGGAAAAAAAAATTGAAAATTAAAAGGGTACTTTAGAGTAGTGTAGGTTAGAGTAGAGTAGGGTAGAGTGGGATATAGTAGGGTAGGCTAGAGCAGGTTAGAGTGGGATATAGTAGGGTAGGCTGGAGTAGGCTAGAGTATGGTATAGTAGGAGTGAAGCCGCGGGTTCGTTTTCGCGTTATTTTCATACAGATTATTTACATTTTTAAATATTGATATAAAAAAAACAAAAACATGTAAGAATATAAAAAAACAGTAGCCCAACGGCATCGGGAACAGGGTCCCAGCTACCGGTGATCAGGGCTTCAGAGAGAAGAACTTCCTAACGATGCGAGCCGTGTCCAAAAGCTTCTGAATGAAGCCTTAGATCCAGCCATCTGACGAGAGCCTCCTTAGGTGTTGGTCGAGACTCTTGGCTATTAAACCATTGGCAGAAACAACTATCGGCACATGACCGTTGAGTCCACATTCAACATGTCAACAATCTCACGAGCCAAGTCGATACTTAATTTTTATTATCTTTCTCGATCTTCACAAGGTTCTTGTCACGCGGGACCGTTACGTCAACGAGCACGATCCACCACCACTATATCAGGCTTGTTTGCTACAACAGTCCTTTCAGTGATGATGTATCGACCCCAGTACAATGTGACATTGCCATCTTCAGATTCTACGAGGCCGTATCTCAGAGCAAGTTGTAGATTGATAATCCTGGCTACTAGGTTGTGCCCATTCAAGTCCTCTTTGTTAGCAAGACGAGAATAATCAGAGATAGTGTGTCGAATCGTTCTCCCGGCAGGTGACACGCCCGACATAAGTCAACCGTACCATCTTACACAATAAATTCCCGACAATTCTTCGTCATGATAACGTCATCCATAATTGTACAGACAAAACCTTCGGTTTCCCCAAATAGGTCACCAAATTGTAGCTACTAAACTGACACTAAAAAGTCTACATCGGGCCCATGCAAGGCCCGGAAAAACCGCCCGTGTAGCGCCTTACTCTGCCATACTTCCTCACGATCCTTTGCCTCAAGCACTACAAGTTTGCGCCAGTTCTCTTTAGTTAAGGAGAGCGGAGTGAGGTTCTTGACCACAGCAACCACATCTCGGATTCTCGGTGCTGACGTAAGGAACCACGTCAGCTTTAAGGAAATATTCCCGGAGATACAACCTCCGGGTCTCGCGGTTGAGGATAGACTTAGCATTAAGAAAGCCTCGTCCTCCACATATCCGCGGGATTATATATATATCCCGCGGATATGCCTCATCAACTCATCACTGATGATCGCGGGTGATGCTCAAGCGCGCTTTGCATGTAGAATGACTTCTGTACCCATCTATTTTCAGGCTACAGTTAGTAAATAAGAATTGATTTTTCATACAACGGTAATTATAAACATACGGTAATTAGTATACGGCAATTAGAAAACGATAGATTTTCTTTAAAATTTCGGAAACCAACAAAATATGCAAATACTAGCTTATTACAACGTACGGAGGCCAAAGTACTGCCTCGATTTACATGATCAACTTAGGTCTAACTTAAAAAACCAAATTTATATAATGTGAAACGGTAATTAGAAAAGTTTGTAACCAAGGTTACGGTAATTATATACAAGAGCGCTTTATTAGCGGTACACTAACGTTAGAGACGTGCAACTGCTGATGTTTCGCGGTACACATGGAGGAGACGAGACGCGTTCGGAAGTGGTGTGCCAAATACTGTTTTTTAGGGGTGTTCACTCGAGAACAGATTTTGTCACGGTAATTATAACTTTCCATCGGACATCCGATAATTTAATGATAATTATTTATAGACTGGTTCTAGTGAGTCAATATTTTACTATGCGATACACGTTGTTTAACACCATTTAAAATGTTGAATAGATCAAAGTAAACCTGTAAGTCATAAAAATTACAAGTAAGTTTTAACATTAAGACAGTGTGCGGACACGTTACGGTAATTAGAGAACAGAGGTTTTTGAACTTAGATTAAATTAATTTAGTCTTAAATACTTTAAACAGAAGCCTGTGTTTTTGTTTATGGCTAGATAGGGATGCTATCTAACATATAAAAAATATTGGATGATTGAATATGATAAAAGTACGGATTATTCAAGCCCGGACACGTAAAATTTGCTTATCGGAGAATGGCCGTTGCCATCCCATCGACAAAGACCAGAGACAAACATCCCTGCTCCCTGCTCTTTGTTCTTTGAAGCTTAGGTAAATTAGCTCACCCTTTTCCAATCACTGGTCATGAGTCCTGCCTGGGGTCCTAGTCTGCTATTGCAATAGTCGCTCAATGTTCGTTTTTTGACGTGTAACGTAACGTCAAACTTTTGACACATTCCCGTACAAGAACTGTCAAAGTTGTCAAATATCCGGTCAATGACCAGTCATTACGACACGATTGTAATAGCAGAGCAGACTAGGGCCCCTGGTTGCTTGATATTAATTGATTGTTGTTTCCTCATGTTTGCTTTTAGGTTCTTATTTTTGTGAATTGTCTGTTTTAATTGTTTCAGATATTCCTCTCAAAGTAGTCGGCTGGAAAACACACGTCTGGAAAATATAATTTTATCATTTCGGAATAACCCCTACTGGGTTAGTCCAAAATATAGTTATATTGAACTTGAAATTACATAAATTATTCTCTGCGTTATAAATAGATTTTGTTATGTAATCAGTATAAAAACAGGAAAACAATATTAGTTTTTGAAATACCAACACCGATTGTGTTGTGCATAATCATTTAAATGTGGTTGTTATTTTTTTCCGTTGATTTGTCGATGTGCACCTTTGTTTGTCATGTTTTTTATTTTATTTATGTCGTTTGATTCTGTTTTTAATACTGGTGAAAATTTTATATTAGAAATTAGAATATACTATCTTAGGGCTTCTAGAGAGCTTAAATTGTTTGTACAAAATGTATGGAAAAGCTTTTTGAATGTATTAGAAACAAAATTGATTGGCATCGATATTTTTTTTGTGTATAATGCCAATTCTCCTGCTATATTTCCATTTTTAGGGTTCCGTAGTCAACTAGGAACCCTGATAGTTTCGCCATGTCTGTCTGTCTGTCTGTCCGTCCTCGCTTAATCTCTGTGACCGTTAGCACTAGAAAGCTAAAATTATCAATATGTATATCAATCACGCCGACAAAGTAGTAAAATATAAAAAGGGATTTTTTTTATTAGGGTAGCCGCCCCCTGTATTTTTTTTTTTTTTTTTTATTACATATATGGGCTTGCTCTTGGTCCCAGACTAGCCCGAGAGCATAGACGGGGCCTACGATGGAGCGAGCTCACCCAAAAGATGCCTATGCACTCGTCTCTTGAATATATCCGGGTTATATGCATTTGGGAACACAGACGCCGGCAGGGAATTCCATTCTTTTGCGGTGCGCATAATGAAGGAATTCGAGAAACGCTGCGTGCGGATACGAGGAATATCGACCAAGAAAGGGTGGTATCCCGCCGTACGTCTAGATGTCCGGTGGAAAAACGGAGACGGGGGAATGAGCTCGTGTAGCTCATGAGCACACTCACCGAAGTGCAATCTGTAAAACACCGCCAGACAGGCAACTTTACGCCGATGGGCTAGAGGTTGTAGTTGGGCCACCAGCTTCTTGTCGCCAATCAACCTCCTGGCTCTGCGTTCTACCGAGTCCAATGCGGCCAGTTGGTATTTGGCTGAGCCATCCCATAGGTGACAGCAATACTCCATACACGATCGGACTTGAGCTTTATAAAGCCTTAGAAGCTGTCCCGGCGTGAAATACCGCTTAACCTTGGTAAGGATGCCCAGCTTTTTCGCCGCAGTCAGTGCTTTGGACTCGATGAAAGTGCCGAAGTTGAGGTCAGAACTCAACTCCATGCCCAGGAGTTCTAGGGAGCCGGTTACATTTACAGGTGCACCTCGGAAAGTAGGAGCCAGGTCGAATGGGCTCCGTTTAGCGGAGAACAGACACGCTTGCGTTTTGGCGGCATTGAACTGCACTAGATTGTGATGGCCCCATTGGGACACACGACTTAAGGCAAAGTTCACTCGCTCTACCATGGCCTCTCTCTGTGAACGTATGTCGTCCCTACTGTCTTTTGCGCTGGCCAGATATCTCTCTACAACGGTACTGTCATCTGCGTAACCGACTATGCTAGGATTTAGCATATCGTTTATATGGAGCAGGAATAGTGTTGCAGAAAGGACAGACCCTTGAGGAACACCGGCATCAATGGCCATAAGGTCCGAAGAGCAGCCGTCAATGACCACTCTGATCGACCGTCCCGTCAAGAAGTCTGATACCCAGCTACAAAAGTCAGCCGGGATGCCATAAGCAGGAAGCTTGCTAAGGAGACTAGCGTGCCAAACCCTGTCAAAAGCCTTTGAGATGTCGAGCGAAACGGCAAGGGCTTCGCCGTTTTTCTCAATGGCTTCGCCACAGCAATGTGTAACATACACTAGAAGATCTCCAGTAGACCGACCACGGCGAAAGCCATATTGCTGGTCACTGAGTAGATTGTTGTCTTCTAGGTATGCCAACAGTTTGTTATTTAGAACCCTTTCCATGACTTTACAGAGCATGGAGGTGATGGCGATAGGTCGATAGTTACAGGGATTGGCGCGGCTGCCCTTTTTGGGCACTGGCTGCACATTAGCAAGCTTCCAGGATTTTGGCACCGTTCTAGTTTGGAGAGAGAGGCGGTATAGACGTGTCAATACAGGCGACAACTCAGGCGCACACTGCTTAAGTACTCGCGCAGGTATTCCATCTGGTCCGCTGGCTTTATTTACGTCTAAATTCAGCAGAACCCTCCGTACCTCTTTTTGGTGAACAGCAATATCCTTCATTGAGGAATCGCAATGAGGTATAGTAGGTGGTTGATGGAGGCCTGCATCAAGACGCGAGTTGCTCGCAAATAGGGAAGCAAACAGGTTCGCTTTCTCTATTGCGGAGTGGGCCAGCGTACCGTCGGGTTTCTGCAACGGTGGAAATGTGGGACGGCAGAAGTTGGATTCGACCGCTTTGGATAGGGACCAAAATTGCTTGCTACCAGGAGGGTAGGACGCAAGTCTGGCCCCTATTCGACTGATATGGTCGAATCGAGCCTTCCGAATCACCTTTTTGCAGGACTTGGCGGCAGCATTATAGGCTTTCTTCTTCCTACGAACCCTCTGGGCCCTTGCTTTGGTGTCGCGGGCTTGCACCCAAGCCAGGTATGCAGACTGTTTAAGGGCCTCAGCCCGAGCACAATCCGCATTGAACCATGCTTGAGTTCTGTGATCAAGCGAGAGGTCGGAGAACGGAATAAAATATTCCATTCCCTGCCGAATCACATCCACTATAGCCTCAGCAGAACGTGAGGGGTCGTAAGAAGAAAAACAGACCGACCGCCAAGGGAAAGACGCAAAGAATTGCCGCATCTCATCCCAATCTGCTGACTCGTATCGCCACACTCTCCTCGTACCCTTTGGGCTAAGATCCGGAGGGGAGCAGACCGATACGGATTTCACCAGACAGTGGTCTGACGACCCCAGCGGAGCTGAGACCGAGACAGAGTGCCGATCCGGATCCGTTGTCAGTAGAAGGTCCAAGCAATTGGGTGTGTGGTCAGCAACATCAGGTACCCGCGTCGCAACGTTTACCAGCTGGGTGAGGTTTAAAGACAGCGCAAATTTGCGTGCTTCCTTGCCAGCGTGGCAGGTTTTCTCAAACGGGAACAGCCACTCCTTGTGGTGGGCGTTGAAGTCCCCGAGAAATACCAGTTCCGCAGCAGGGTACCGTTGTTGGGCACTATCTGCAGTCTCGGCAAGATGGTCAAATAGCCTGGTTGTCTCCTGGTCTCCGACGTGCGATCGGTAAACACAGGCATATAAGGTCTTCTGGGATCCTGTGTCTACGATGACCCACAGAGTAGAAAACCCGGAAGTCTCAAAACAGCGAAGACGCTTGCAGCAGATGTCGTCGCGGACGTACACACAGACCCCAGCTTTCTCTTTGAACTTATGTTCTAGCGAGTAGCCTGGGTAGTTGAGGTACGCCACGTCCGCTGGGGTTTTAATTTGCGTCTCCGTCAAGAAGAACAGGTGCGGCTTTTCAGTCTCGAGGTGGTGGTGGACTGCGTCGAGATTTGAGTGCAACCCTCGTATATTGGATAGGTGCACTTTCAGCGGGAGGAAGTGCCGCCGGTGTTTGACCTTATTCTTCTTATTGTGGTTCATGTGTTGAGTAGTGCGGGGGTCGGGGGACGTTTGGATGTCGAGGCGCTGCTTTCGCCAAGTGGATTGCACGAGTGAAAACCGAATAATGAGGAGCTCACTTGGAGACTGCGGGTACGCCCGAGCCCCCCCGAAATAGCCACCGGGTCCTCCCATCCAGTCGCCAGCTGGCACGGTGGAGCTATTCCGGGATTTTTCGCGAGGTGGCGGGGCAGCCTTTGGCACGTGGCTAGCGCGCTACTTGGGCCCCCAACTACCTGCGGTCGGTCACCGGCAAGACCGTGCCACGGATCCCGCTACCCTCCAGCGTGAGCTACTCGGTCCGGTGTCACTCAAGGACCCACAAAAACCGGCTATATGCAACACAACTAACAACCATTCATCCCCCAGAAAGGCTCTGGTGTTCCCGCGCACAGATGAAACACAGCAAGCTGCTTGACACCTGACTCCGGCGGGAAGGTGGTAGCTACCAGGCGGACTCTTGCGAGACCTACCACCGCTGGTTGGGTCGTTCAGCCGTCACCACTAGTGGTGCCGTTGCCCGGGGTGGACCGCTAGGAGGTAGACCCAAACCACCCCGAATGTATGTAAAGTGGGAAATGGTTTTTTTTAATTTCAACCCTAACGTGTAATATATTGTTGGATAGGTATTTAAAAATGATTAGGGGTTTACTAAAATCATTTTTTGATACACACGAAAAATTATGGATATATTCCTAAGGCCATTTTCGTGTAGAGGCAATGGTTGGCAAGGTAGGTCTCCTTATTGAGCCTTTTCAAATTTCCATTCTGTAAAAACAGTCGTTCAAAAAGTCGTTACAGTACGTTAGTTGGTTTACAATCGGCCTATACAAAAGAATTCACCGAACAAGCACTAATTAATTATTTAATTCACGCGTCGTTATCCTCTTTTGTGGTATGTCGGAGTTAAATGACAGGCTTATCATGATAATAAATCTGTTATTGCGACTATTATTACGAGTTTGGAACACTTAGAGCTAAATACACGCACTGGCGGTCACACTGGCGATGCGTAAGCGTAATACGATGGTCGCAGCGGCGAAGTAAGGGCACGTGGTTGCGCAACCCTGATTACTTACAATTCTCGGTGTCTCGGTTGGTAGCACCACAGGTTACTTTACTAAGTAAGACGTCTCTACTAAGTGGCGCAACAGGTTCTGGTAATGAAATACGGTCCTTAGATAACGTCGAACAGGGTGATTCCAGACGAAACTTTCAAAGAAGTTTATAGTTAAATTAATATACCTAGTACGTTACATGCACAATTATCCATCTTTGTATTTCATCTATAAACTACTTTAAATCTCATAAGCAGCTAAATGAGATAATAAAAAAATGATAATACTTTCTTAGACTATCTTATACTTTTCCAGAAACGAAATAGGGGAAGAGTCTGATTCATTTCTGAGATCGAGCAAAATCTACTTTCTATAACGATCAATTTACTTTCTAACGATAAATATTTGCTGTATAAACAAATAACTGAAACAAATTGCTGCCTCACTGTATGGTTGTATATACAGTTACACAAAACCTATGTACCTATCTTAGTGAACGAGCCAAACTCTTCTAATGCTAAGCTAATGTTGAATGGAGTATAATAGGCGAGACGACGAAAAAAAAGTAATTAGTCCGTCATTGAGATTATTAAAATATTTTGTACACGTATTTTTTCTTTTTTCTCGTAAACGAAAAATGACGACGATACAGTGCGTTGAAGTTGCGCGTGACGTCACGATCTGATACAATTTTTGCAGGACGGTGACGTCAAAAGCCGCCACTCCGGAACTTTGTTGCTCTTTATCTTTGTATTTTTTTATTATTTTGATAAAGCAAAAAATACGTGTCCCGTATTTTTGGCCGATCTACAAGACGGACTAAACAGAATGCCATTTTTTTGATGGTGTCGTCATCCCTATTATGTATATTAAATATAATTATGTAAATTTAAAAAAGCCAACCGGCTTGCCAAGCATGGTATATTATGTGACTGGCGTAAATTGCATAACACAAATAAAAACATACCTAACAAACTGAAAAAAAGGAAGGATAAACTTTGAAATAAAAATTGTTATGCATATGTAACAAAAAACTTGATTTAACGTTAACGATACAAAGTTAACATTTTGCATAATGAATAAAATCAAATTTATTTAATTAATTCTCCACTCGTAATGTAATCTTTATTATTGTAGATAACCCTGATTTTATCTTCTGGAAAAACCGATTGATTCACGCATGAGCGCTTATGAAACCAGTAATATTACTTGTCTATGTAACTACCTACCACTATGTACTAGGCATGTCTAAGTACATATTATATTTCCGCCATCAACAAATCACTTACGGTTTCATTTAATAAGAAGTCTCAAAAACGCGCAGAACGAAAATAACTCAGGAATCGTGTCACCACACCACACACAAAATTTTAGTCTTAGAATAATAACGATTTTAGTAAACTAAAAATATAATTATTGTGAAAACGCTACCTCATTGTCACACAAAACACTTTTATTCACTTGTTTTAAAGTAAGTACACTAAAAAAGACACAATAAACTTTAGTTTTAGGTAAATTGTGTTTTAACATACACAAATTATTGTACTCTAAAGTTTACCCAAGTGTACACGGTCCCATTCGGTCACATTCGTTCGTTCACTGATCTATTTACATACACTTTAATTATAACGAATTGATGCATTTGTGATGTCTATTTTTGTTCAGAAACGCTTCCAACTGCCCATTGAATGTGCTACGAGATTAATTGTTGTTACAAACACGCTTTATTACAACGAATCATCTTCTAAATTAGCGGCCTTGTGTTTACTTCCTAAAAACCTAACATTTTTTACACATACCAATATAAACATTTTCCAAACACATCTGCATAATTATTACAATATTAAATTTTATTCAATGGTGGTATTTTTTAAATGTGACGCCATTATGGTTTTGCTTAAAAAAAGGAAGGTTTGCGCGCGAAAATCGTAAATAGAACGTTGTATTCTTTTTAATTATGAGACGTAGGCACACGGTGCGACGTCTAGTGAGCAACTAGCGATGTGGCGCTTCCTACATCCGTTCAGTAATGGACGGCCCTGGCCTTGCCGCGGCCAGACAATGCTGCAGCGCTTCATTTTTATTAACTATTTTTTTACATTTGATTGCTTCCGATTTATGAATGGGAAAACAGTCTGTACATTTGGCAAATTAGCCGCTGCAGCAGCCACGCAGGTGTCTAGAAGCAGTCATATTAATTACTTCTCCGCTGTTCTACTCTGATTAATTTGGTGGCGGAATTCAAGATAATAAAATTGTTTCTCACAATAAGAATTCTTATTGTAGGGTACTTTCTAATGTACCCCTCTATTGTTTATCGTTTTCAGGGGTTGCAGTGGTTGGGAATAGTGCGGCAGGATTGTCCCATAAATATTTTTTTAAACCCACCAGTGGATGCATAACCAAATGTATGACAAAGTCAGTCAGTCAGTCAGATAATTGCCTAAAACTAATGGGTGTCTTGACAAATTGTTGTTTTTGCAGCTAAGGGCTGTTGGAAATGGGCCAGGCACATAGAGTAGATAGATTCGCGCCCTCGTGATGACTTTGCTGGAACTAGATATACCTACAGTAGGTACCTTCCAAATTGTTTTCGTCACCCGTGTTTCTTACCATAACAAGGTCATAGGAAAATAAAAAAGATTAATAAATGTAGGGGGTTTGATGAGGGTCTGATATCTCTTGATGGCTTTTGTTTCAGGGTTATTCGTGTTTTTAATAATGGCTTAAGGTTGACTTAATTTCATTTTGATTTAGCCTTGTGGTCGCGAGACTATTGGTTCATTAATTAGACTCATTTTTGATGATTATGAAGCTGTTTATCATCATATTATGCTTAAGTTTTAGCTCTTAGTAGTCTGGTGATCGAGATACCTTGATGATACCACTTCGACTAATGGTAAAGTGTTCGATTCTCATTGCAGACTTATCTTTATAGGAGCCAAGTCTTTTTAGTCAGAATGTAACTGATCACAAGAAAAGCATATATACGGTCGAATTGAGAAACCTCCTCCTTTTTTTGAAGTCGGTTAAAAAAGGAAGCTTTTCCCTTCCTTTTCGCTACCTACTTTGATATTTGGAAAGTGACATGCCTTCATGCGATGTAGACTGTTGATATATATGGCTCTTAGGCTGGCCATAGACGGACCGCATGTTGCAGTCAAGACCGACTGCTGCTCTAGAGCGGTCGCGTTGAAGTCGTACACGACTGCAACACGACCGCATAATGTAGTCGACTACGACTGATTGGAGCAGTTATGTTCGACCGTAAAATAATAATGATTCGAGTTCATTTATAACATGGATTTTGATGAAGAAACACCGGTTGCCTGCCGAGATGAAGTGGTGGTTACTTAGCGGGCAGCGGGGGTCAGCAGCAACCGCTTGAAGTGGTCCGAGTATGGTGGGTCCGGCAGCTCTAAGCAGTCGACCTCACGGCAAAACTAGACCGCAGAGCGACTACTCCGACCGCTCAGGAACTGCTTGAGTGGTCTGTGTATTGCGGATATGAATTTAGTGTGGCAATTGCAGATTGTCGTGCAACGACCACATCTTGCCGTCTAGAATAGAAGAATACAACTTAACATTAAAAAAAAAATAATAGACATAATTACCTACTTATTTATATATTAAAGTATATACCATATATATATATATTTATGTATTTTTATATATATATAATTAAATACATACATATACAACAAAGTATGTAGTGACTGGTCAATAGACTCTGCTCATATGTTTCGAAAATGAATCCTTAATTTCCGTTTGAATCCATAACGGCTAGTGAGTGGCCGTCCTGTTATCGAGAGAAAGCGCATTCTAGAGAAGAATGGATTGAATCCGAAAGGAAGAATGAACTAAATCCGAAGTATGAGAAGGGCAAAGTAAAAGAAGAGCGGAAGAGCGCAGGTTTTTAGAGTGCGAAGAACACAAAAATTGGAACTGAGATATAAGATAGGCGGAATGTTTATAATAGGTACTGTGACCCCGGAACGTAAAGGGCAACCGAAGGAACATGAGTTTAAGTCAGTAAAAGTCTGACACGCCCTCCCCCGCGCCGCACCCAGGACGGGAGCAGTCATTTGATGATTTCCCATTCCCCAAAAAAAAAGGAGGAGTGGGACGATGTAGCAAAGAGAAAAGCGTAGTCAGAGCACGCAAACTCAGACCTGTAGTCAGAGACATGATCATATTAACATATCCAACTAGATCGAATTCAGGTCAAAATAGCACACGTCACCATAATCGATAAAAGGGAAAATTAAAGTGTGTACAAGCATGGTCTTCGTCTTAGCAGGCAAGAAGTTTTTCAGACGATACAGGGAACGCAAAGTACCATTGACTCTCTGACAGACACTGGAAACCTGCTTTTGCTAACCAAGAATCGAGTCAAGATGTAAACACACACATCTGGGCTGAATGCATCCATCCGCATCAGTATTAGCGCTCCTGCACACGATGCCGCCACCGCGCCGTCGCACGGTGGGCTGAAAATCGGCTTTCATAGACTTAGGGATTTCAATTTGCAAGTGCTTGTTTTTATGCCGGATATCGCTTCTATTAGTCATTACTATGTACAAAAATGACACCCGAGTTAATTCTACCCAAAAACGAAGGAAATATAATTTTTTTACGAAAAATTTGTATGAAGCTAGTATGAAAAATCGAATTACCTCCTAAACGGCATGTTTAACCGTAATATCCTTGGAGATGGTCATAGTGCTAATTATTTATGATTTTTTGGTTGGCGATAGGACGAAAAATTTAATGCCGTTTTTTTTTAAAAAATCGTCAAAATATTTTTATTTATTTTTACATGTAAAACGATCCCTTTTAGTGTCTAAGTTAAAAAGTTCGATATGTTATTAACCCAAATATTAAGAACACACGAAACAAGAAAAATAAAATAAAAAAATTGCTGTTTTTGACACATTTATATTAATTTAAATAAAAAAAGATTTATATTGAAGTAACATTATGAAGTTATATTTTATACAAAATAAGTTAATTTAAGGAATTAATACTAAGCATTCGTAAAATAAAGTAAAATAAATAAAAAAAATAAAACATATCATTAAATATTACAAAAAAACCCAAACACACTCAAATACAAATTTACAAATATGTACATATATATCTTTTTTACAAATTTTCCTTATCACTCTCGTTGTCAGACTCCAATTCTGAGTCAGCATCCAGATTGGATATATCCAAAAATTCGAACTCAGTTTCCTGAAATTGAATTAAGTCGAGAGTTTCAGCAAAAAAGCTCTGCTTTTTCTTGGCATCTAACTTAGGCCTTTGTGCACTTAGCAAAGGGTCCGAAGAAACAACAAGCATATTTAAAATGTCTTGATTGGAATCCTGCCTGCTTCTTTTCCGCGAATGATGTTCTCGAAACCTCCTAAAATCTTTGTTTCGAGACTCTGAGGCTTCTTCCGAGAGAGTCCCAATCGGCACAATATTATTTTTCTCGATTATGTCAGCCCCATGGATTAGTAACTTATGAACGGTTGACGACATGTAGAACCAGTCGTATAGTAATACGTACTTTTCTGCTGTTTTGCGAGCATAATCTCTAAATTTTATTATATCGATCTGCTCTCCAGATGTAATTGCTTGTAAAATTACAGCAAATCTTTTGATGAGGTCTTCATCCAAACCGGTTATAGCTGCGGTTTTATTAGAAAACTCAAAGAATTTTCTTGCAGTATTCCCGTCATTGGTGGTTCCCGAGCCTTGTTTTACTATATCAATCAACAGATTGAGCTCATCTTTGAATTTATTTTGAATTATTTTCTTTCTTGTCTGTAGCATTTCTTTGTGCTCATCACTTCTCGCTGCCCACCGTTTGAAGTCCAGTTTGTATGCAATGTGTAACAGACATTCCATACAATTTATACGGGCGTGTAGGGATGACAAGCCAAACTCATACAGGTCCGAACACACAATTTTTGATGTTACAGCATCTAAGCGGTTCATTTCTGTAGGCTTTGCTAAGCACAGGTAGCACGATGCATTTGATCTAGCTTCAGAAAGGTAAGTACAGACTTTAGCGTCGATCATCGTCATCATTAGTTGATGAGTCACCCTATTATTATTATTGCACTCTGTGGGGATAAGGGCCTCAATTTCTTCATCCATTTGTTTTTTCAGCCCAAGGACAACTGCTTCACTCTCCTTTACAAAAGTAAACTGAACTGGACGACAATACAAAACTGAGCATGGTTTTGGGTTCGTCCATAAAATGTTGTCTCCATCTGTCAGTTTTAGTGGCACCAAGGAGGTCATGAAAATGCTTGAATCATCTTCCTCACCCTCAATTTTCTGCTTGTATCGGCTTTGGTTAGAAGCACCGTCAAATCCCCACTTGGATATCAGCTTCAACTGCTTGTTATGCTCTTCGTTAGAAAGGCTTTGAAGGATTCTTGTAACCGTGATATCAAGTAAAGCTTGAAGTGTAATCCTAGCCGATGAATCAGTAACTGTCACTGATTGCTTCGGAGGGTAGCAATCAAGCTTAGTTTGTTGCACTTTATAGTAAGATGGATAAATATCTTTAGCACCTTCTCGAATGGCAGCCTCACGCAACGTAATATATTGCCACTTTGAGAGTTTTAGCGAAAGAAGCAATCCAAGCGCCTTTTCTGGCGTAAATATGATTGTTTTCGCTGGTTTCTTAAGCGTTTCATTTAATTTAGCGGCTGCTTCAGGATTTTCCATCATGTATTCGATGACAGAGGCGATATCTCCATGCCCTTCTTCTTTTAAACGTGCTGCAGCTGCATATGCCAATTCACTGGAACCTTCGCCTGTGTGTTCATCAGATCTTCTCTTTTTTTGTTTACTTCCCAGGTCTTCGAATGGTTTACGGGATCTTTTCGTCATTGTTCCAATGGACGTTGATGTCGACGGTTCTGGAGAGACTGAGGGCGCTCTTGGTATCTCATCAACACTTGGTTCTTGATTAACTAAAGTTTGCACAAAACTCGGCCAATCAATATTTGCTCCCAACCAATTCTCGTACTTTCTCCTGAAATTATCAAGGAATCGGTTGGATTTCCCCCACCTTTGTAAAGCGGCTCGCGTAAATCTCCGACAAAATTCTTTGAGAACAACATAATCTTCGTCAGACAGGCAATCGCCTATGCGGGATACAACTGCACTAAACAATACTTCATGATCAAATGAAGTACTCTCACTTCGTAGAAGAACAAACAAGTCTAAATTGGTGATTAAACTTTCCATTTTAAGATTTTATAGTCGCAGATTTAGTGTTAGCAGTTACACAGTTGTGAACAAATTAAATTATAAAACAAAACTTTAGCCCTTTTATTGCAAAACGACAATAATTAGGTAACTACCCTCATTAGTTATCTCCTCATTAGCTAATGAAAATCTATAATTGTCACTTACTATTCTTAGAACTCATAGCACTGCTAATTAACAAATTAGCTTACTTATCAGGAAATGTTAAATATAATCCATTGTCGTGAGATATTGAAAATCATTAAATCACCTATTAAGACTCATTAGAAGACCTAATCAGTGTAGTTACTTAATCACTTCTTTTTGGACTCATTAGAAGACAATTGGTAATTTGGTTGTATGAAAAGTTTTAAAACTCATTTTGTGCTGATAAATATCTAGCTCAAACATAGTTGGCTACGTGTGGGTGTACTATAAACCTCTGCCAACTCCTTCGGAAATATAGGAGTGATGCTATTTTATGTTATGTGTAGTTAAAAGTCCGTGTTCTTCAACATAAACACCAAAAGGAATCGTTTCATACGTAAAAACAAATAAAAATATTTTGACGATTTTTAAAAAAAAAATGGCATTAAATTTTTCGTCCAATTGCCAACCAAAAAATCATAAATAATTAGCACTATGACCATCTCCAAGGATATTACGGTTAAACATGCCGTTTAGGAGATAATTCGATTTTTCATACTAGCTTCATACAAATTTTTCGTAAAAAAATTATATTTCCTTCGTTTTTGGGTAGAATTAACTCGGGTGTCATTTTTGTACATAGTAATGACTAATAGAAGCGATATCCGGCATAAAAACAAGCACTTGCAAATTGAAATCCCTAAGTCTATGAAAGCCGATTTTCAGCCCACCGTGCGTCGCCGCGCCGACGCCGCACAACTACACTGTACATACGAGTCGCGCGAAGACCGCCACCGCGCCGCCGCCGCGCCGCCACCGCGCGCGGTCCTCGTCTCGCCACCGCGCATCTATTTGATTCATTCCATTACCGGCCGCATGTTCATACGCGGCCGGCAATGGAATGAATCAGGATAATGAAATAACTGGGAACGCGCGCGGTGGCGGCGCGGCGGCGGCGCGGTGGCGGTCTTCGCGCGACTCGTATGAACAGTGTAGTTGTGCGGCGTCGGCGCGGCGACGGCGCGGTGGCGGCATCGTGTGCAGGAGCGCTTATTTTGCGGTCGAACAACTGCTCTTGTCGTAGTCGACTGTACTTATTATGCGGTTCTGCGACTGTATTATGAAAGTTGTAATGAAGTACCATATATGCCATATATGAGTGCCATAGACGAAGTGCTGTTCGTCTATGACCAGCCTGTGGCTGGCCTTAAGGAACCGGCCGTCATTTTTTGATTCTCATAAAAATCAAGCTATGTATTTACTTAACTTTTAATTAGAATTCCAAAGGTCTCTTCAGGATTTATATTACAACTTGTAATATGTCCTAGTTCGAAGATATTTTGTTCCCATTCCACATCAATGTTCAGAGAATGTTCCTCGTTGTGCATACTAATGAAATATATCCGTTTATTTTCTTATCCTGAAGCAAACGGAACAAGAATACTAATCTGATTTGCTGGTTGAAGATCTTTCTGACTGAAGTTTTGTAATCCTTCGTGTCGTGAAAAATTTATATGATGCAGGCGTTTTGTTTAAATCCACCGTTTACTTGCCTCGGCATTTTACATACGGCGTAAATTGGCAAAATGTCAAAGGAAAACTTACGGAATTTATTTTTGCGTGGTTTAAAAAATTACCACGTAGGCTACTGCGAGAACTCTACTCGGCCATTCTCCGATAAGCAAATTTTACGTGTGCGGGCTTGAATAATCCGTACTTTTATCATATTCAATCATCCAATATTTTTTATATGTTAGATAGCATCCCTATCTAGCCATAAACAAAAACACAGGCTTCTGTTTAAAGTATTTAAGACTAAATTAATTTAATCTAAGTTCAAAAACCTCTGTTCTCTAATTACCGTAACGTGTCCGCACACTGTCTTAATGTTAAAAGTTACTTGTAATTTTTATGACTTACAGGTTTACTTTGATCTATTCAACATTTTAAATGGTGTTAAACAACGTGTATCGCATAGTAAAATATTGACTCACTAGAACCAGTCTATAAATAATTATCATTTAATTATCGAATGTCCGATGGAAAGTTATAATTACCGTGACATATTCTGTTCTCGAGTGCACACCCCTAAAAAACAGTATTTGGCACACCACTTCCGAACGCGTCCCGTCTCCTCCATGTGTACCACGAAACATCAGCAGTTGCACGTCTCTAACGTTAGTGTACCGCTAATAAAGCGCTCTTGTATATAATTACCGTAACCTTGGTTACAAACTTTTCTAATTACCGTTTCACATTATATAAATTTGATTTTTTAAGTTAGACCTAAGTTGATCATGTAAATCGAGGCAGTACTTTGGCCTCCGTACGTTGTAATAAGCTAGTATTTGCATATTTTGTTAGTTTCCGAAATTTTTAAGAAAATCTATCGTTTTCTAATTGCCGTATACTAATTACCGTATGTTTATAATTACCGTTGTATGAAAAATTAGTTCTTATTTACTAACTGTAGCCACAAAACAGATGGGTACAGAAGTCAATCTACATGCAAAGCGCGCTTGAGCATCACCCGCGATCATCAGTGATGAGTTGATGAGGCATATCCGCAGGATTTATATATAACCCCGCGGATATGTGGAGGACGAGGCTTTCTTAATGCTAAGTCTCTCCTCAACCGCGAGACCCGGAGGTTGTATCTCCGGGAATATTTCCTTAAAGCTGACGTGGTTCCCCACGTCTGAGATACGGCCTCGTAGAATCTGAAGATGGCAATGTCACATTGTACTGGGGTCGATACATCATCACTGAAAGGACTGTTGAAGCAAACAAGCCTGATATAGTGGTGGTGGATCGATTGGAGCGGCGCGCAATGCTTGTTGACGTAACGGTCCCGCGTGACAAGAACCTTGTGAAGACCGAGAAAGATAATAAAAATTAAGTATCGACTTAGCTCGCGAGATTGTTGACATATTGAATGTGGACTCAACGGTCATGTGCCGATAGTTGTTTCTGCCAATGGTTTAATAGCCAAGAGTCTCGACCAACACCTAAGGAGGCTCTCGTCAGATGGCTGGATCTAGGGCTTCATTCAGAAGCTTTTGGACACGGTTCGCATCGTTAGGAAGTTCTTCTCTCTGAAGCCCTGATCACCGGTAGCTGGGACCCTGTTCCCGATGCCGTTTGGCTACTGTTTTTTATATTCTTACTTGTTTTTTTTATATCAATATTTAAAAATGTAAATAATCTGTTTGAAAATAAAGCGAAAACGAACCCGCGGCTTCGCTCCTACTATACCCTACTCTAGCCTACCCTACTATATCCCACTCTAGCCTGCTCTAGCCTACCCTACCTACAATATCCCACTGTACCCTACTCTACTCTAACCTACACTACTCTAAAGTACCCTTTTAATTTTCAATTTTTTTTTTCATAAGAACCATTCCATAAGAAACACAACAAAGAATTAGTGAAATCGGTCCAAAGATGATTAAAGGAAATAAGGATTCATTTTATATAAATAGATGTATACAAATTATTAATGTGTGTTATTTTTATTATATTATATCACATTTTACTTAAAGTTGACAGTGTTTTCTAATTACCGTGGTATAAGATATTAAACTTTTCTAATTACCGTACTCATAATTTTTTTAAGTCTCAATAACTAGAAAACTACCAGTAATTAAAACATGCCTCATTTATTATTGAATTCGTATTTTTTACTAGTTTCATATTTTAATGAGTTTAAGGTAAATCAGTGAAAAATAAAAATGGTTACGGTAATTAGGCAAATAACGTCGAATCGGAGAATGACCGTACTACGCTACACTCTCGCCTTATCCTTCTATCTACCCTAACCTATAGGTACGAGTCGGATTGCTCTGATATTTTACGTTCGGCATTTTACATAATTGCGTGCGTTTACGCTGTATATAAAAAGCCGAGACATTATGTAAACGGATAAAAATACTTGACACATGTTCCACAACCGATGTCAACACCAAAAATTTAGCTTTAAGATTTTTTATCTGCCTGTTTGTCTAGGATAAATTCCAAAAGTACTTGGATGAATATTATTAAGGGATCGGTCAACACAAGACATAGGCTTTAACTTAGTCAGTGCGAGGTTTTTTTATCTGCCAGTATCCCTTCAGAAGTTGAAACAACAGACAGTCTGCCACTATTGCCATTGGACAATGGCATTAAGACATTCTACTAATTAACTGTTCTGTCCTCAGGTTAGTGACCCTGACTGCTAAACTGAACAAATATTTGTGTGATAAGCATGATTTTTTATTCTATGGCTGGGTTTTATTTATTCTCTAGCTTTTGCCCGCGACTTCGTCCGCGTGGAATATTTCCCGTTTCCGGAGGATTTCCGGGATGAAAACTATCCTATGTCCTTTCTCGAGTCCCAGACTATATCTGTACCAAATTTCATTCAAATCGGTTCAGTGGTTTAGGCGTGAAGAGGAGACCGATAGACAGAGTTACTTTCTCATTTATATTATTACTAGCGACCCGCCCCAGTGTCGCACGGGTGTTACAAATCTTTAAGAATCCCGGCTTTTCTCTACTATAATAAGCATGTATTAAACATCTAAACCTTCCTTAAGAATCACTCTATCTATTAAAAAAAACGCATTAAAATCCGTTGCGTAGTTTTAAAGATCTAAGCATACATAGGGACAGACGGCGGATAGCGACTTTGTTTTACACTATGTAGTGAGTGATAGTATGGATAATAATAAAATAATATGTATTTAAATATTTATATAGAAATTACTAGCTGTTCCTCGCAGTTTCACGCGCGTTATGTGATGTTTTCGATTACTGCTTCAGCGCCGTAAGTCAGAACTTGATGTTATAAAATCTACGTGTTTTTTAGCTTATACGCTTTATTATTATTATGGAACCCTATCCTATGGGTGGCCTGACACGCATTTGCCCAATTTATTCCAGAATACGGCAATGTTGCGTTTTTAGCCTACGTTAAAGCAAACGACGTAAAAACATAAATTTTTGCACGAAACCACATCACCTTTTCCCAACTATTTATTTTAGTGTCAGATTAAGATTAACACTTACACAAAGTGTATTTTTGATTCTACTCATAAAAACCATCAACTTTTGTTATCATACGAACTTGGTCGCGGAATGTTTATAATAGTTACCGTGACCCTGGAACATAAAGGGAAATCGAAGGAACATGAGTGGGTTTTAGTCAGTAAAAGTCTGACACGCCCTCCCGCCGCACCCAGTACGGGAGCAGTCATTTGATGATTTCCTACTCAACAAAAAAAAAATAAAATAATAAAAAAACATACGAACTTGTAAATCTCGAAAAAATATCAGCTGTTTCACACATTAAAGTCGGGAGGGCTTTGAACTTTTGTTATTAACAGCTGATACTTTTTGCGATTTCAGAATTGGTTCCATAATAAAAGTGGTTTGTTTTTATGGGTAGAATCATCTGCTAGCGGGTTTTTCAAGACCGAAAATACACGTTGTATGTTGTTGTTACAAGTAAATCATAAATGACACATTAACAAAGTAACAGGACATTTGGTAACAGATTAAAATAATAACTAGCTGCTGCCCGCGACATCGTTCGCATAAATTTCATTCATCTAAATATAACATATAAGATATAGATAAATAGGCTGCTACAGTTAGATAGACATAAGAGTCCATTGTTTATCCGACAATGGAGATAGCGTGATAATAATAAAAGCCTACGTGTCGATCCGACCTCTTGGATTAATATTAATGCAAAATTTTAATGAAATCTATGCAATACTTTTAAAGTTTATCTCGGACAAAGACATAGACAAACAGATAAATAGACAGACAGACAGACATTTTTTTAATAAACTATATTTTTAGTTCCAGCATCGGTTGTAATTTTGTAAAACATGTAACAAGTATTGTTTTTTTCTAAATATTCAATGTAAGTACAGCTTCGACTTTGTAACGATTTTATTATAAATGTATAGATAAATAAGATGAGTACCTACAATTATATAAGTACATTAAAATTAACTCATTTTATTTGTGCAAAAGGAAATTGTCAGTACGATAATAGACGGCGAGGCAGAAGTACATCATTAAAATGTCTAACGTCACTGCAAACGAAACTCAATCAACGAACACTTTAAATTACTTTTGGATCACCGGGATCGCCTTATCAACGTTATGCTTGATATTGCAAGTAACTTACTTCATAATCAGACCCAAGATAAGGAAGTTGGACCAGAAGCTGCTAATACAGTTGACATTAGCAAGATGGATGTACACAATCGCAGAGTACGTGGTGATCCATCAAATGTTTCATGTGCTACCGTTGCAAGTAGCCTTTGCCCTGTACATGCAAACGGATGCTGTGTCGATATGCTGGATGTTTGTGTTCACGAAGAATCTATATGAAAAAGTAGTGTTAGTGTTTGTGTTGCAAAAGTGGAATTTCCTAGCTCTGTGTGTACTGATATGGATCGTAACGATACCAATAGGAATTCTGTGTCCAATCTTTCTCGAATACGCGAGCGAACATTTTGTCACTTACTACAAAGTTTACGCCTGGTTAAAATTCATAGTTTTGATTATGAATGCTTTGTTGTTCTGTAGGATCTTTCAAGTTATCTATATATATAAAAGAAAGTCGTGTTAGTTACTTCACTTATAACTCAAGAACGGCTGAACCGATTTAGCTGAAAATTGGCAGGGAGGTAGTTTAGAGCCAGGAGAAGGACATAGGATACTTTTTATCCCGTTCGACATCATTCCCGTGTGACTTGACATGTAACGTCAGTCACTATAAAACGTGGTATAACAAAAAAGAATCAGACTTGGAATAACAAAATTGACGTATAATGACAGCTATGTAATGACGTATGGATGATAGGTGGTAGGTAGGTAGTAGGTAGGTAGTAGGTAGGTAGTAGGTAGGTAGTAGGTAGGTAGTAGGTAGGTAGTAGGTAGGTAGTAGGTAGGTAGTAGGTAGGTAGTAGGTAGGTAGTAGGTAGGTAGTAGGTAGGTAGTAGGTAGGTAGTAGGTAGGTAGTAGGTAGGTAGTAGGTAGGTAGTAGGTAGGTAGTAGGTAGGTAGTAGGTAGGTAGTAGGTAGGTAGTAGGTAGGTAGTAGGTAGGTAGTAGGTAGGTAGTAGGTAGGTAGTAGGTAGGTAGTAGGTAGGTAGTAGGTAGGTAGTAGTAGTAGGTAGTAGGTAGGTAGTAGGTAGGTAGTAGGTAGGTAGTAGGTAGGTAGTAGGTAGGTAGTAGGTAGGTAGTAGGTAGGTAGTAGGTAGGTAGTAGGTAGGTAGTAGGTAGGTAGTAGGTAGGTAGTAGGTAGGTAGTAGGTAGGTAGTAGGTAGGTAGTAGGTAGGTAGTAGGTAGGTAGTAGGTAGGTAGTAGGTGTAGGTAGTAGGTAGGTAGTAGGTAGGTAGTAGGTAGGTAGTAGGTAGGTAGTAGGTAGGTAGTAGGTAGGTAGTAGGTAGGTAGTAGGTAGGTAGTAGGTAGGTAGTAGGTAGGTAGTAGGTAGGTAGGTAGTAGGTAGGTAGTAGGTAGGTAGTTAGTAGGTAGGTAGTAGGTAGGTAGTAGGTAGGTAGTAGGTAGGTAGTAGGTAGGTAGTAGGTAGGTAGTAGGTAGGTAGTAGGTAGGTAGTAGGTAGGTAGTAGGTAGGTAGTAGGTAGGTAGTAGGTAGGTAGTAGGTAGGTAGTAGGGAGGTAGTAGGCAGGTAGTAGGCAGGTAGTAGGCAGGTAGTAGGTAGGTAGTAGGTAGGTAGTAGGTAGGTAGTAGGTAGGTAGTAGGTAGGTAGTAGGTAGGTAGTAGGTAGGTAGTAGGTAGGTAGTAGGTAGGTAGTAGGTAGGTAGTAGGTAGGTAGTAGGTAGGTAGTAGGTAGGTAGTAGGTAGGTAGTAGGTAGGTAGTAGGTAGGTAGTATGTCAATTCGAATTCAATATTCATACTTGACAAGACAACGTCTGTCGGGTCAGCTAGTTGTAAATAAAAACAAGAACTCTAATAGAAATTTTGCTGAAATCATCAAAATTTGTGTCATCTCTTTTATATTGATTTGGACAGCAAGCTTATTGGTTTTTATTGGTGATATGTTGTCTTATTTTGAAGTATTATCGCTGACTAATTGTTACAGTACTATCTATTCGTATCAACCCATAGCTGTGACAATTATTTTTATTATTCTTTCTAGGAACGTTAGCTAAGCTCACGGTTGATATTAATTTAAATTAAGTCCATTTTTAAATTATGTGTTTCCGGTAAAGTGTATAATTTAGGCAGGTGTGTGTTCCTTATTTTATCTTAGCAATGTTTAGAATACTTATAAAATATTATAAATATTCTTTTTCTTTACATACTTTACCTAGGTAATGTATACTATTCGTAGGGGTTCATAAAGAGCATCTGCTGATCCACTGGCAATGTCTAAAATTTTTGATCGTCATTTATCAATGTGATCCGGTCTACCTATAGAATAACGGTATTTGGTTTGAAGTTCATTTTATCAAAATTTATTATTGATACCATTAATATGGTTAATACCCCGTTTCCGAGTAATTTGACTCGGATAGGTCAAGTTAGCTAGGTTATCTTTTTTTAACCACCCATCGAGATAATGCGCTTTTGTTTTTAACCAAGCGTTTTTATCGTTGAGTTTTTTTTGTCTTTTACCAACCACCTACGTAAAAGACAAATGATTTTACGCACGTCTATTTAATCCTTGCTCGTCAATACCGGCCGCGCATTTAAGTAAAATTTCATAAAGTATGAACACGTTTTATGTACTGTATAGAATACTGGATTGTACAGATTGCCGGTAACATCCTGTACTTAAATATTTGGTTAATATTGTTAGAATTAAGCATAATATTGATTATAAAATTATACATATTAAAATAATGTTCATTACAAAAAACACATGCAAATTGTTTTTTTTTGCATTTAGGCATAATATGTTCAAAAGTACGACTGGAGACTTAAGATCTGGTTAACAGGAAGTGCCTAGGAATAAGTTTTTTAACAATAGATACATACCTACACCCTATATCATAATTATACAAACTAGCCAACCTACTAAAATGTCCACGTAACGTACGTCGTCTAAAAAACTCTACTAAAAGAGTACCCATGGAGTTACTTGCTTTTATTTTCATTAGCAACAAGCAAAATAATCCTGGAAAGCGATTGTATAATGCTGTTTGGAATTATAAAGCGCCAATTATGGTTTAGGTAGTTGCTACTGCGCTTTTAACAGGATACATACATGCTGTTCTTACTCAAGTATTATTAATCCTATAATTTGTACTTATATCGGTATATCGGATCATATTTCCTGGCAAATACAGGATCAAGACTCCTATAAAAGCATGAAATAAGAGTAATTGCACTCAAGAGTAATTTGTCCAGTTGCTTGGACTTATATGCGCATATAAGATGACATCTGCGGACCATTTAAATCTTAATACTCCTGTAGGAGCATGTACCAAGAATATTTGCACTGAGGAGCAATTACTCTTGTTATTTTTACTTATAACCTCATATAAGCTATATTTTTTTAACCAATATAAGTAATTTAAATTTTAATTACTGTAAATTATTTATGGTTTGGTTTTATATAAGCTTAAAAGTTGCTTAAAAGTAAGTTTTAATAAATCACCAACACTAAGTAGGATAAATTAATGTTCTCTAGGATATCTATTTATCGTATGCCGATTTAAACCTAGACATATTTATTTAGGCATTTCACAGTAGTGTTATAGTCCAAGTAATCTTTAACAATCCTGGTTAAAACTCTTAAGAAGCCAGTTTTGCCTGTAACGACTAGTACGTAGGCGTAAACACGCTTTATATAGTTTTGCAATATTCTATTGTAGGATTTGACATCAAGCGATTTTAATTACCATGGGTGGCCAAATTATTAGGGACAGTGGTCATAGATATTTTTGTTCAAACACCTTAATCAAGAAAACTCAATAATAGTTTCTTATAATATGTAGGTTTCTTAATTAAGAAAACTAAATAATAGTTTCATATATGTAGGTTTTAAGGTTTGGTAGCACTACACTGGTATGATTATTATAATTTTTGTAATGTGATAGCGCTCTATCTGAGCCATATTCAAAAAAGTGGTATAGTTTCTAATATATAACAACTAGCTTCTGCCCGCGGCTTCGCTCGCGTTAGAAAGAGACAAAAAGTAGCCTGTGTCACTCTCCATCCCTTCAACTCATCATCTCCCTAGCCTTTTCCCAATCGTGTTGGGGTCGGCTGCCAGCCTAACCGGATTCAGCTGGATACCGGTGTTTTACGTGGAGCGACTGCCTACCTGACCTCCACAACCCAGTAACTGGGCGACACGATACCTCTTGGTTAGACTGGTCATAGTTTCTGGCTAACCAGTAACGACTGTCAAAGTTCTACGAATGACAACCGGGACCAACGGCTTTACGTGCTTTCCGAGGTACGGGATGTCAGTGATGTCTAAGATAAACTTTAGAAAGTACATATGAATTGGAAAAGTCACATTGGTACTTGCCCGGATTCGAACCCACAACCTCTTACACGAGAGGCGGGCGCCTTATCCACTAGGCCATCACGACTCTCCATCCCTTCAACTAAGTAACTCAACTTAAAAAAATCACGTCAATCCGTCGCTCCATTTTGCCGTGAAAGAAAGACAAACAGACAGACAGACAGACAGACTGACATACAGACAGACAGACAGACACACTTTCCCATTTATAATATTAGTATGGATTTTGTTGAATTCCTTTAAAAATATATATTTGTTTCATTGATAGCAAAATAAGGATTGTGTTCATTTTACAAAGTTTTTTCTATTTAAACTAATAGAACCGCGAGCAATATTATACTTTTTTTTTCAAATTGCTTTGCGTCTCCACAAAAAATCATAAAAACACAAACGTTATTGCTGCATTTTACACACTCTTAGAGAGATTTAGCAGCTATTATAGGTGTCAGCTATTATAGGTACAAGTATAGCCTGTAGTTACAAGACCTGATAGTAAGGCATCACAAAATATTCAATTCTACACAAAATATTTCCTTACTTAAGTAAGTAACGCGATATTTTTAGTAATTTTGTAGTTTTAATTTCGCCTTAACATTTGTTGTTTTTATTATCTCAATTAATAAGGTTTTTTAATAAAAAAAATACCGCTTGGACCAATACCTTATAATTTTCTTGATAAAAGCAGAGTCCAACCACAATATAGAACTGCCCCTAATAATTTGGCCAGGCACTGTACGTACAATGGCGACTCCTCATCAGTTTTGAGAAAACCCGATATAGAACCAATATACCTAAATTGGTACTATGTCACACTTAAAAATGCTAAAAATACTTATATTAGCACTATATTACACTCGGAAATGCTCACCAATAAAATGGCAGCTGCCTTCCTAATTTTCATTTAATATTAATTAATAATAACAATTAAATAAGCAAATTTCAAGAGGCGCTTAAAAATTTTGATCGATACCATGATAGATTTCACAGAAAATTCACGTTCCCCTACGATTGAGCTATAAGAGTAACAATTTGACAAAAGTAAGATTTTGTTTTTCTATATTGGTTGACATGAATAAATTCTGACTCGTATAAAATATGACACTCGAAATAAAAAATATATTTTTTTCATAGAGCACAACAATGCTCAATACACATACGACTCTTTACAATATATGAACTTATTGAAGCATTTCTAGGAGCGTATTATTCTTATTTTTTACTAAAACTTACTTATATTGAGATTTACAAGAGTAATTGTATTGACATAATTCTATTATAGGAGTCATATAGGCTTAAAAGGCATTTCAGCGGTCTAATATAAATACATCATAAGTAAAAGTAGACTTATAAAGTGGGCCCTTTTCGCAACTTATATGCGGATTTAAGTTTGATATAGTCCTCGATAATTATGGTTCTAGGATGGTTTCAAAACCACTTTTTGCTAGTTGGGGGACTGCCTACGTTTTGGAACAAGCAATTAGCATCACTTTTCTAACTGACTGATCGGCTCTGAAGATTCGTAAGCATGTAATTGGTCTAACTGAAATAAATCATACCTAGAATCCTCTATCTATTCTAGAATTTGGATAATTAAACTATCTGTTCAAATTGAAATAAAAAATCATTTTTGTGTTAAATAGCCATGACCTACGAAAGAGAAGCGGTAACCAAAAACACTGAGTGACCGCGGGGGACAGTTGTATGCTATAATACTATTGTAAAGTTTCATCAAAATCCATGCAGAAGTTCTTGCGTGAAAAGATTACAAACATTCATAATATCAAAGTAATCACAGAAGGACGTCGCGAACGGTCAGCAAGTTAGACTTTTCAAGGAAATCAACTGGTATTAAATTGCCTTGTTCCAAGCGACTGTATGCGTACTGCGCTTGGTTTAAATTCATATTTACTCTCTAAGATTATCTAGGTCCTAAGAGATTAAGTGCACCTCGTGCCGTAAAAAGCCATTAAAGTCGTTGGCCCATGTTTTCATTCGCACATCTTTCTACCACCAATGTTTGACAGTCAGCCAGTAACTAGATTGCGGTGGTAGCTCCATTTAAAATATTGTTAATCGTATGCGAATGGAGAAATGCCAGCGCTGCTCGAGACGGCCGGCGGCCTCCCGCCTGATGGACGGATGACCTTGATAAGGTCGCAGGGAACCGTTGAATGCAGACAAAAAAGTTGGGAAAGGCCTATGTGGGCGATTATGGGCTGACGATGATGTCAATGATAAATCAACTACCACCATTTAGAGCGAAAGCCGACCTAAACACAGGAAAAAGCTGCATAACTGTGTTTTAGTTCTATTGTAATTTTTTTAAACGCTATGCCACGCCTCTCATGGGAAAAGTCTGCCCATAAACTTTGCGCACTGGTTAAAATACTATCCCGCATATAACACTTTATCAACCGAAGATACCACAGATACGTTCACAGCTGTCGGTTGTCGCCACCTGCCGTCAGTGACACCATCCAACTAAATGTGAGTCACTAACACAATGTAAGTTATGTTTTTCCTTATTCCTCTGCTGTTCTTTTCTGATAAACTTTGTTGCGGGATCCAAATCCGTTGAACATTTCTTCGGGGCTCGTTGAGTTTCATTGGTGCTGATTCCCTAGTTCACTAAACTTAACTATGTAAATTTAAGTGCATCTTTCTCTTTCAATTTCTTTAAGAACACACACACACACACACATACAACATATATAAGATACATATTAGTTTAGTCCTGTCAAATTTACCAGCGTCCGAAGCAAATCCACGTGTTTTAGTGGCCATGTTTTTAATCGCGTCTAAATCATCTATGGAGTATCTTAATTTGGCAGGACTTAACTAATATTTTATGTTCTGTCCTTTTCAAAAAGATGCTCTGAATTTAAATTTCGTTTAATTAGTGATCAAGGGAATCGGTAAAAGATAAATAAAAAAATAAAAATAAAATAAAAGATAATCCACTGTCTAAAAGCTTTTCACTATAAAAAGAATCGGGTTAGTTAGTTAGTTATTTATTCGCAATAAGTTTTGGTACAATTTCGGTCTTAACTTGGGTAAGATCCAGAATACTTAGTCATATTAGTGTGACATGCAAACATTTTATTATACAGCTTTTTTGGTAACATGTATGATTGTTAAGTTATACATAGTGATACAATATTGATAGTGTACAACATAGATTGATTATAATATCAGGAGTTGCAGTGGTAGGAAGTGTTCAATAAATGTTAGTTAAGATGTGAATCATGAGTTTATTAGGAAATCATTTTACCGTGTTTACACTGTGAATCCCTTAGCACTGGTTGCAAGGCAGGTCAGGGGAAAAACCCATGGAATGTCGTTCCGTAACTTCGGGCTGGTTGCTAGTCGTTCATGGTTATTGACCCGGATAATTTTATCAGCGAAGAATATCGATGCACTTGCAAACAAATTTCTAAAATTAGAATTCACTTTTAAAATTAAATTATCACTTAAAAAAAGCACCATTTTAGGTCATTTTGTAGTTTCTAAAATTAATGTGTTCAAACAAACAAACCGAGTTGGTTTGTTTACTTTTAAAATATTAGAAATAAAAAATTTGAAAAATGTTAATATCTTTTATTTTCGAGCACATTTATGTTTTTGAATGTAACGATAAACTTTACTTAAAGTTTGCATTCACATAAAATAATTATGTTTGAATACAAAGATTTATCAAAGTTATTGTAACCACCTTTTGTACATACTTTAAATTCTGAATTTAAAGAAATAAAGATGGCCAAGGAGTCAGTAAGATGACCAATCACAACAGAGCATGTTACATGGCATTGGCATCATTTAATTTAACCATTTCGAAAGGCCCAAGTTAACCTGGATCCTGCGGAATACCAATGTCTAAGATAGAGCGGCTGCCTATCAGACCACCACCCAGTCTGTTAATGTCAAATAAATAAATACATATATTTACAATATCTTCTATATATAAAATTCTCGTGTCACAATCTTGTTACCTTACTCCTCCGAAACGGCTTTATCGATTTTTACCAAATTTTATATGCATATTCAGTAGGTCTGAGAATCGGCTAATATCTATTTTATACACCCCTAAGTGATAAGGGTAGTTCACCCTTAACATTTTTACGGGTGAAACCGCGGGAGGCAGTTAGTTTTTATATATATAATTATGTTACTTATGATAAATAATATGTAAAACCACAGAATAAATTTCCTGTTTATTATGTGAGTAATAAAGTTCTAAGATATATTAATTTTACAAATAACACAGTTTAGTAGCAACGTAATAATTATTATTCTCATGATAAATTATTTTGTATAAATAGTAATTACAGTGATATCAAATGTCAAAGCTCATAATAATAACATGTTAGTCAGGGTGTAGTGCAATAAAACTACGATATTATTAATAAAATGAGTCTTTACTTAAATATAAGCAGTCTTAAAATAACTAAACTTTTAAACTGAGATGACACACCACAAATAAAAACTAAAATAATTTTACTATTTATATTTTGGTTTAATTTTGTACGACGATACCAGTCTACTTTAATTTAATATGGCTTAAGGTGGAAACTTTCATTGGGGTAGGGTCCACACCAAAATGGTATATTTTTATGTAATATTTTTTTAAGATTAAAATAATACATAAAATAAAAGCACAAACGACCGAGTTACACTGCACTCGTAAATGGATTCTGTTTCTAATACTGATCAAAACATCTAGAGGACTCACCCGGGTTGAAAAAAGTGAAAATGAAGAAGAAAACTTATCGAATATATTTTCTGTGAAAAGTTACTGTCTCGCTGAAAGTTTTCACCCTGTTGTTTAGTAATCTAAAAGTACTTAAATATTGTTCCTGGCTAGAATGAGGAATATAATAGTAGCCGCAATGGCTTGGAAAGAATTAATAAGACAATACGTATTCGTCGCTTCAGTCACTTCAAGATAAGCTAAGATATCGTTAACAAAAACTTGTAAGCTTGTCAAGCATACCAACAAAAATGAAATGATACAAGTTTTTATAATGTCGGCGTAGTTCCTCTGTGTATTCCTGCTCCTTGTCATGATAACGTAGAAGATTCTACCGAAAAACAAAACGTTTAAAGTCAAAATGATGAACTTCAACCAGGAGTAAGTTTGGTAGAATTCAGTGAAATGGTTCAATTGAAGGAAGACTGGGCACAGCACTCCTAGAGGGATCGTAAGGACCCAAATCATTATGGAGAGAGCTAAGAAATTACACTTTTGGAGTGCAAACACTAGCACCACTTTGTCGTATAGATTCTTAGTGTATACAAACATCCAGCACACAAGCACTATGTCAGTCTGCAAGTACAGCGCGAACGTCACATCCTTCGTGTAGAAGTTGAACAGCGAGTAAGTCAGCATGAACTCAAGTATCGAGTTCAACAATCTTGCCACTGTCAGCTGCGTCAGGATTTTCTGGTCTATCTTCCTCAACTTGGGTCTGATGATGAAGAGCACCACTTGAAGTAACAAGCACAGCGTTGATAGAACTATCCCGATGATCCAGATGTACATCTCCACGACGCTTGGCTCGTCATTGATAGCTTCGGGATCAATTGATCCAAAGTCTGTATAATTTCCATCGGTATCGTTGTAATCGGTATAATTACCATCGGTATAATAACTATCGGTATAATTACCGAAGGTCTCGAACGACATCGTGTCTGTATGTGTTGCTTTGCTCGCGGTCACTGCGATACTGCGTGTACGCAGGTTTTCCCGCTTGTTGTGGTTTCCCATTTTTTGTGTACTTGAGTATAAACATGTTTAATACTTAACACACGTAAACAAAGTTGCGTCAAAGTTGTCCGACAGAAAAACAAAACCCATTTAGGATTACTTGTGTATCGATCTGTCTGACTTTTTGAAATATGGTTTACATAATTATGACTTTCTGTGACCGAAACACTGACGTTGACTTTTGTGGCGCAAATCATAAAATAAATCAGGTTTTGTACAAGCCGCAAATTGATGAAATAGCTCGTTGTGAGCTATTTCATCACTTTGCGGCAATGATTACAATCGCTATTTTGCGTTTATACAGAACCCTGTGTACAAGTGCGATTTACATATCTGACTGGTTTGTTAAGCAGATACCCGTAAAGATACGTGCCATGTATGACTGGTTAATAAATTATACATGTATGTATCACTAAGTAATGAACGAAGAGACATCTTTAAAAGATTCGAGCCAGTGAGAGGATTATGGTCAGCGCACACCAAGAGCAGAGCAGAGCAGAGCATTTACTGAGATTATTGAAAAAAATATCTTATTATTATTATCATACCTCGCAAAATTGAATACACGCCCAAATTTGATGCTCGACCATGCTCGAGCAAGCCGGCGGCTGTGTGATCGAGTATGCATTCTACATGCGCGAGCACGTTTGGCATCCAACTGATCAAGCACACCCGCCGCCGGGCAACTCAGACCATATTTAACAGAGATGACTCATGCATTGTCGAACATGCCGCCGGCATGCTCGAGCAGTAAAAATTTTGGTCGACCATGCGCGAGCATTTTGCAGTTCGGTCTGCGCTGACCCTTACGCGGGAGGGGGGGGGGGGTGTGGCTTCTCCACCTCTAAGCCCGTTTGTCCACCGCCGCCGTCACTCACACGTCACGAGATGACGGCGAGCCGAGTTCAGTATGAGGTGACGTGACTTGCGGTGTATACGCGGCTGTAGTAAATGTATACTAGGTGTATTTTTGGTCTTGCTCAACCCGCTAGGAGATGATGCTACTCATAAAAACAAACAACTTTTATTAACATAATAATAGCATTATTATCAAGATATAATTAGCAGCTACAATAATAATTTTACAATAAAGTAAGAAGCGCCTTTTATTTTGTCATAGGTGGTGATGAAAAGTAGAGTGTACTCGGGCGCAAAATATATTTTTGGCTCGGGCGACGTTCGCTACGTTCGGGATTTTACTCTAGAATCCATCACTTCGCTCTGGATTCAAAAAATGCCCTCGCCGTAAAAATATTGATAAAATAAATCCGTTGCGTAGTTTTAAAGATCTAGGCATACATAGGGATAGACAGAGGATAGCGACTTTGTTTTATACTATGTAGTGATTAGTATCATAAAAGATACTTAATCTCCAGAACTAATGATCCAATTATAAAAATGTTTTTCTTCTTATCTTAAGATATATAAGATACTTTATGTGCTCAAAACATGGCATACAAGGTGTTCTTAAAAAAATATTTTAATCAAACATGTTTTGCTTAGTACTTAAATAGGTACTGTTTTTCTGATACGAAGCTGCATTGAATATAAAATTAAAGTTGTGGACATTGCCTAGAACAGGATAAAATGTTAATAACATTTTATTAGTAAACAACAGCGCAAAATCTCATTGGGAAATAACATAACCCAAAGTATACTGTTTTTATATGTTTACACTAGCTGTAGTTTCGGATTAGTCATTTTATGTTAAACTACATAAAATTACTACTCCGCTCTTATCGGTCAAAGCGTAATGTTATGGCCTATATTTATGTTTAGTTTCATAAAAATACGGTCATTACTTCTTGCGTGAAAGAGTATCAAAACTCCACCCATCGATTCACACAAACTTTCACATTTAAAATATAATAGAAGAATAATCAAATAGGTTTTTCCAACTTAACAATTAACTAAAAAGTTTTATCATGAATCATCAGCTCATACTTATGTTTAAAGTTAGTCGTTATATTAAAGTTTAGCTGGCCGTTACATTAAAAAGAACTGTCGACGGCCATTATTTGGTGCGTAAAATAAAAAAATAAATTAATTAATTTATATTTATGGTTGCGGAATAGTTATAATAGTTACCGTGACCCCGGAACATAAAGGGCAACCGAAGGAACATGAGTGGGTTTTAGTCAGTAAAAGTTTGACACGCCCTCCCGCCCCGCCCAGAACGGGAGCAGTCATTTGATGATTTCCTACTCACCAAAAAAAAAATAAAATAAAAAAAAACTTTTACAAAATATGGCCCTAGTTTGATAGTATTTCGTTTTTACTGTAAGAACTTTATAGCTTAGCGTCTTACTAATAATCGCTGCATGACAGGTTTATACGTCAAAAAATGTATGGTTACACAGGCTTTATTCATGACATAACTTTATACAGTGATTATTAGAAAGGGCATTAATGAGTAGGTGGTAGGTAAGTAAGGTAGGTTCATAAAAAAATTTAGAAGTGTCATTTCAGTCGGTAATGAAACCGGCTGAAATCCGTAAAAGTAACACTGTATTTTTATGCCTTCAGACTTCAGTGTCTTTCTTAAGGACCAAATCTCTCTAATAAACATGTTTCATAAAACCTTCGAACACACGTAATTCGAGACACAATAGATAGACAATTCAATAGCAGCCCGACAGCCGGCTGTCGCTTTGTCGTCGAAAGGTACCTTTCTCATGAATCACTCTTTCTACTAGTGAAAATACAAATAGGTTAATTAGTTCATTTTGTTGTAGCTGTTGGTTCTCCTTAGAACAAATAAATAAATAAATAAATTAGTTGTGAGGTAATCGCGGACAGACTTACTGACGCAGCTGGTTTTTTATGTTTGATTTTACGTCATTATGTCATACCGATGTAACATGCGTAATATTATATATGTCGCAGGTTTTCACAAAATTTGGTTTTTGATGAAAAATCGGAAGATGACAAATTTTAAACTCAATTTTATCATAAACCTGTTACAGTCCAGATTTTTGATCTAAAACCTGAACTAGTTTAGGTTTATGATGAAGTTCTGGGCAAAATTGCTTTGTTATATGACAAAATCAATTTAATATAAATGGTTGAAGTTACATAAATTTTGCGGGCTAAAAAAATGTTCCTCTTAAAAAGTTCTTAAAAAAAGTCCGCAACAGTATATGTCTACTATTTATAGTTTACTCACTTTTGTGGCAATGAAATTAGTTCTACAATAATGCATGATTTGCCAAGCTTTTTCATTAATATAGTATTAATACCAATAAAAGTTTGAATTCTTTTTACAAAATTGCCGTTTAAATTATTTAATTGCCATCACTTCATCATAAACCTAAACTAGTTCAGGTTTTTGATCAAACATCTGGACTGTAACAGGTTTACGATAAAATTGAGTTCTTCCGGTTCTTCATCAAAAACCCAATTTGTGAAAAACCTGCGACATATACATTCTTATTACAGCTTTTGACGGGCCTGTTGGTCTAAAAGTTTGTGACCCTGACTGCTATACCGGGGGTCGTGGGTTCGATTCCCACCCAGGACAAACTTTGTGTGATGAGCATGATTGTTTGTTCTGTGTCTGGGTATAGTTTACATCTATAATATGTATGTATTTACAAATTATATAAGTATGTATATCAGTTGTCTGGTTACCATAACACAAGCTCTGCTTAGCTTGGGATCAGATAACAGTGTGTGAGTTGTCCGAAGATATTTATTTATTTATTTAGTAATACATGGAGGTTAGTCTAAACAAGTTAAATGTTTATTGTTTAACGGATATACTTTTATCATTTAAATTGGGTTTTTCAAGCCAACTTCTTGATAGTAACATAAAACTCGTTATGCGTTTTATAAAATAATAACATACCAATGAATACATTATTATTTTAGGAATGGTTTTCCTTAAATAATCATCATACCTATTGTTTGTGTGTATAAATATGCTTTTTAAACTTTATTGTAATGTTGAAACTTCCATCCCCTACCATATCCCTTTAGGACCGGATTTTTCAAAAAATATTGTTTTGTGAAAACTCTTCACAAGGACAATACCTTCCAAGTTTCATGTCTCTAGGTCTTGCGGTTTAGGCTGTGCGTTAATATATTATCACCCATTCAGTCGGTTTATTTAAATTAAATTTGATTATTCACACCATTATTTTATAACTTGAGAACAACCGGATCGATGATTAAAATCTTTCTTTTGTTAGACATTAGCGGGCCATCCACTAACGTTCATTCCTGCCGGAATGTACAATCCTTACGGAATGAACGCCAGCGGATTGGCAAGAGCGAGAAAGAATGACGGTATTAAAATCCCACCATCCATCCCGTCGCGACAATCCTTACGGAATGAAAACCAGTGGATTTGCAAGAGCAAGAAAGAATGACGGTATTAAAATCCCGCCACCCGTACCGTCGCGACAATCCTTACGGAATGAACACCAGTGGATTTGCAAGAGCAAGAAAGAACGACGGTATAAAACCTCGCTACCAGTCCTGTCGCTACTGGCGCGACGCGCGCTGTGATCAAGTTAGTGTCTGTTTATAAATATAAATATGTTCTGCCTAAGTGTAGGGCCTGAGTGCCCGCTCAAATCGAGCGTCTAGCAGGGCGGGGCGTGCGGCGTCCATATCAAACAGATGCATTTACACGTAGGTGTCCTGAGTGGCGACCTAGTGGCGCGAGAACAACTTGCACGCAACGCTGCACGCTCCGCTCAACGCTCCGCTGAACGCTCTTCACTCAGTTCGTACACTAAGGCATTTTGATGCAGGGTGATGCAGAGACAAATCATGGTAGATGCAAAATGCAAAGGTACAAAAATAATACCAAAATTAAATATATATATTTACATAATATAGTAGTATATATATAAATACATATAGGTACACTCACATAAACATAAAGATAAATATAAACATAATTGTTGCAAAATGAAAATAATCCATAAAGATTATTCAAAATGACGAGCATTCCTTTCAAATGACAACAATCTTCATAAAATAGGAGGATTGTCACCATCCACACACGCGCAATCCCTCGGTATAGCTGACAAGATGCAAAGTGACAGGAATGTACACAAACGTGTGGATGGTCACTGAAGGATTGTTTTTCCTGCCGGACTGGCGTGTCGTGATAAAGCCAGGGGAAAGAACGAAGGATTGTGGTTTAGTTAGTGGCTTCAACGGTTTTATTTTATCCCGTCGCATTTCTGTACGGATTGAACGACGGGACAAGCCTGAAGGAATGAACGTTAGTGGATGGCCCGCTATTGTCTCTTCTCAGAATCGGAGAATGAAATAAAAGCAAAATTATGAATCTAAATAAAAAAAAAATTGCGGGTCGCACATCTCTACATAATTTGCATCTCGTTAAATGTAGCGTTACATTTCCAATTCACTTTTATCGACTCTGTCTAGTGTCTAGAGTTGTAATAGACAATAGTCATTCGTTAATTGGCTATTGACTATTACACCTCTTAAAGAGATTTTGCTTTAACTTAGACTACAATGTTTTCGCAAATACTGACTTTCACGGACAAAATCGCGAGCTACTAAAATAAAAATTTTGCTTTCGTAAAGTACAAAATTAAATAAATAAATTAGCACTAAGCACCTAATTTAGGTTAGCTATTGTTCGTCTTAATCCAATCAAGCCATTTTGTCTGGCAGTTGTGCGACGGTTTCAAAATAATCTAAGTACGGTAAAAAATCAACATAAAAATATTAATTATCAAACAGGTTGTGTAGCTCGAGATTGACACAATAGAGTAAAAATATTTCCTTGCATTATTATGCCTACGTTTTGTAACAAATTATTTATAGGTATTAGGTAAACAAAATCACTGACAATGGTCAGCTATTGTGCATCGGGGTTGCAGAATAGTTCTTATAGTTACCGCGACCCCGGAACATAAAGGGCAACCAAAGGAACATTGGTGGGTATCCGTAAATTCTGACACTAGGGTGGGAGAAGACATTTGATGATTTCCATCCCATATCCATAAAAAGCTAATGTGCATGTATTTATCATAAACTATTTTTTAATTTTATATCGCAGTAACGGACACAAATATAGTGATTAAAATGTAAAGTTCAAAAGAGGAATGGTCACGAATATCAGTGTCTGCATCCGTAGGTTAGGAACACTGCATTTAACATCCTGTAGCATATGTGGGTTACATACAATCATTGTTATCGCCGCCCAACAAGGACCAGGCCCGTGTCGACGGCGCGTTTTGTTCCACACGCGCCTCAAAGAGCAGTCAGCAAGTAACGGGCCTCTCTAGGGCAAATGCCTGCCGGGGTTGCGGAATAGCTCTAATAGTTACTGGGAAGCCCCGGAACGTAAAGGACAACCGAAGGAACAAGGGTGGGTTTTAGTCAGTAAAAGCCTGACACTCCCTCCCGCCCCGTGTAGGGCGGGAGAAGTCATTT